>OX463320.1:4746100-5946100 GCA_949820665.1 Scrobipalpa costella | reverse complement strand
TTCGGATTTTTATTTATAAATTATAAGTGCTTTCAATAATGTCAAGAAGCCAGTAACAGAATAATGCAATAGATAGAGCAATGAAGTGTTGCAGGTGCAGAAAAATAAACAGGGAACCACTATGATAAACAAAATGTTAATGGTTCTGTACAATTTCAGCTGGAACTGGACTTTGTTGATGACTACGAGAGACCAGTACTTGAAAAATACGAGAAGATCTCACCTACTCCTCTTGTTAAGGAGAAGAAAGCAAAGGAAGAAACACAAAAGGTAATATTCATCGTATCATTGTCAATGAATACTGTAAACTCACATAAACTCATATTTGTTTTCTAAAATAATGCACGAAATTATGAGAAAAGATAAAAGATGAGCAATATCTCAAAGAAATGCAAGATAAAGCCAAAATAAAAATTATAAAAAGGCAGAAGTGGCAAGAAAATGGTCGTGTTCTTATTTTAAAAGTGATTTTACTGAAACAGGTGACAATGGTCGCACAACAGCAACGCCTAGAAGTGAAGGTAGAACACAATGAAAGATTTAGTGTTACCCTTTACCAACCTATAAGTTACACATACCTTTGTATATAAACCAATACAGCACCTGCATGAAATCTATAGGATTTACCACTCTATATTTTTAACTATTTCGTAATAAGTTCGAATTGGTAGATCCACACAAAAAAATTAAATGCACAGGATTACATATGCACCTACATTGTTGTTTTCCTTCTGGCAAAATCAATCACACAAAAAAAACACATTTATAAATAAATGTTATTGTTTTTATTTGATTAAATATCATTAAATTGAATGATCTACTACACTGAAGTTAGAAATAAATGACAGATAGCTCAAATTTGATTGACAGTAAATTGTAGCTTTGTCATCAAACTTTGTAAATGAGAAAAATTTCCAATCCCTAGTCCTATGTAAAATAATTTCTACTGTCTATTTCACTATGTTCATGTTTTGTGATTATGTCCATGTGCTAAATTCGATATTATTCCAAAGTGTTAATAAGAATGTTTTGTTTTCTCCACCTTTCTAGAGTGAAAGCAGAAGGACATCTATTCAGACCGAGGTTTGTCATCGTATTAGAACTTCGAAAATTGCTTTTATACTTTTTCTATCACAATGTCTTTTCCATAAAAATGCTTTCAAAGCTTATGCAGCGATTTTCGTTTAATATTTTCTTAAAATGTTTTAATTTGCGTTTTACAGTCCAAAGAGGAAGTTAAGGTTGAGAGCCGTAAGAGTTCAATAGCAGACAGCAAGGGTCTGAAGGTAAGAAATTATTATTTCCAAAATATTTTAAACGTTTTCTGGTATTAGACAAAATGAGAAGTAAATTTTGTTTGCAATTGGAATATCGATACTCTTTAGTCAAAATACAGCGTTTCAAAAATGTTGATCAAATCTGCCAACTTTTATCCCATATATTATATTTACAACACAAGCAAATGACAATTTGAAAGATCTTTTATTAGAAGTGCCTATTAATGTAATAAAATATTTTAATATAGCTGACCAAGGAGACTGCTGAAAGTAGAAAATCATCTCTATCAGTGGCACAAGAATCACAAGAGACCACGGCCATTAAGAAAACGGGTATCAAAGTAAGTAACTTGTATTTTTGCTATAAAATTATATCAAATTAACGTAAAAGGAAAAAAATACTGAAAAAAAGGGATTATATTCAATCAAAAGATTTAGCTTTAAACATCGTCAATAAGTATTTTTCATTAGAATGTCGAAGTTTTAGACCTATTTCCCATACCCGCAGCAAATTTTGCAACGCGTATAAAAACGCTTCACCCCTTTTCAATAGTAGGCGACATAATTGTATGCTTCGTAATGGTATAGTAAAATAATATAGAAATAGATACTAGAAAATCTTTTGTACCATCTAGATATGGCAGTATTATTTCTACGAGCTTAATACACAAATGTATTTCGATACTCTACTTACTCAATCACACAATCAGTAACTTATTTAAAATGTTCAAGTAGGTGCATACAAGGGTACAAAAACCAACTTATCATCTATACAACAATATCGATTGGTTCTTATGCTTGTAGAAAAAATACTGCCCGATTAATCCACCCTTACGTTCTGGGCTGCAAACCCTTGCTTATTTTGACATCCCGTTTTTAGCCCATCATTAGAGAACCAGAGAAAGCGGAAATTGAACAAGTCAAACTCAAGGTAAGTTCGAAAACTTCTTCTAGCATGGAGTCAATAATATCTTCAATACCAATATCAAGGATACAGTTTTTTTATTGTCTACATACTTCTCTTTTGTAAATAAAACTATATCTTCAACAGAAATTACTTTAGGTTCAAACAAATATTGGACATTGTTTGAATTTGTGTGTCTAGTAAATAACTTTTCTTCTTGTGAATAATACAATTTTACTCAATTTTTATGTTATTTACAATGTCCAGTAAATAACTTTTCTTCTTTGTGATTAATACAATTTTACACGTTTTTATTTACAAGGTTTTTTTCTATCACTATACACCAATAAAGCAAACTTAGAAGGCAATGACACAATATTTCATGGGTTTTATCTTTTGTAAATAGGATGCAAAAGTAGAGGAGAAGGTTACAACAGAATCTATCGATAAGCCTACAGATAAATGGCGACCTACAAAAACTGACACAAAGGTATCAATCACATTACTATCATACAAACACTCATTATCACACTTTTTCGTAATACATACAAATATTTCGCTTAACTATATAATACCCAAATAAAAATACGTTGTCAGGAACCAACGGTAAAAGTGGAACCTGATAATAAAGAAACTCTGGATCGTCCTAAAGAACCTGTCGGTATAAGACGTCCTAGCAAAACAGAGGTATCTATTTCTAATACATTTAATGAGTTTAAATTTAATATAGCTCAAATTGCTAATACATCAGTTTTTAAACAGGAAACCAAAACAGTAGAGGAAACAGAAACTACTGAGAAAACTAAAACTAAAACAAAGGTGTCGAAAGATAAACCAGCTGAGCCATCGCCTAAAGAGCCAACAAGTAAAGCTAAGGTATATCCTTACTCTCATTTTTTATTTCGATTTATTCATAAACTTGAAGCTCTAATTAATATATTGGTAATATTAAAATAGTTATGTTTGTAAAAAAATAAAATAAAAATTGCAGTTAGTCGTATCAAAATACCTATAATTACCTACAAACATTTTGTTTAGGATGCCAAAAAACCGGCAGTGCCTGAAATCACAAAGGATGAACCTGAAGATATGGAAGTAGATGAAATTGAGGATATATTCGAGGTAGTTTATTGTAATAAATTTAATATTTCATAGAAATTTTATTTAATAAATACTAGGTATAATAACACTAAGTGTTAATGGTGTTTGGTATTTCTTTAGGGTAAAGAAGAGCTTCCAAAACCAGAGAGACCTTTAGATAGACCAATACAGTCTCCATTCTGTTCTTGGAAGAAAGACAGAAAGAGTAGTTTTGAGGTAATAATACTTTATGTCTTTATAAATGATAAAATATTTTATACTTAGCAATTTTCCACAGTAAATGCAATAAACGTTGTTATATTTTCTTTAGGAAGACGATTTGCCTCCACCATACGTTCCTATGAAGAGGCTTACCCCTTCAGAGGTAATATATTTTCAGTTACACATTATTATACAAATACTATAAATCATGTATGTACTATTAAAACTACAAACTAAAGAGCTCATCTGTAACTCTGAGTTACAAGCTAATACTGTTATTATTTTAAGCTAGAGTACACAAAGAATCTAAATTAATTTTAAACACTATTAGGTTCCTACAATCAAGACACCAGAACCAGACGCAAAACCAGCTCCATTTTCTTGGGAAGTCATTCCTGAAATTCCCCAGGTATATGAATTGGCTATTAATTTATAATAAACGTTAAATTTATATACGCTGTCAAATATTTTACAAAGAAAATATTTTTATTAGGCTGAACAAACACCAGAATTGGAAGATAAATATCAACCGACACTACTTGATACTTCTAAAGATCCGACACCATGGAGAAGATCTCGTTCTCCTCAGGTACACTACTCAATTGAGAAAAAATAATCGACATCACTCACGAAAATCATGAAACGCATTTAGAGTGAACTCATTCATGCAACACATTTAGAGTGAAGTTTTACATTAACAACTACATAGCATCACAAACGATCATTAATTTTGTACGAGATAAATCTCACTTGAAAGAAGTTTAGTATTGTGAAATTGAAGTAATCCAAACTTAGGCTCGTAGTTATAAAGCGATCTCAAGATTGAGAGCGATATTAAGTATGGATTTGACAGGAGATTTTGTACTGAAATTAAATTTCTGGTATGAACTTAAACTCTTTGTCAATCTTGAGAGCTGTTTATAAATACGGGCCTTAGTACAAAATAAAAGGTAAAGAAACAATAAACTCATAAATACGATACACATAATCAAGTCACAATTATTTCTTACTAACTGACAAATCACAGTTTGTATCACATCTACCTTCAGAAAATACTGTAGATGCTCTCATGTCATCTAGAGAATTTTCTGAATGGTTCAAAACTCCTCGTATGGTCGCCATTAATTTAAATTAAAAATCTGTAGGCTGAAGACGATAGACCCGGAACACTTGAGATCCCAGCTTTGAGACCTCAAACACAGGACGAGGTATAGAAATTGGCACAAACCACAACTAATTGGCACAACGTCTGCACAAGTTTGCACAAAATTGACACCAATTTGAAGCACAGCACTTTTTTTGGCACTGCACAAAATTTTGTAGAATCTTGCACACTGCGTTTAATTCTGCCAATGATTAATGACTAGTATTTTAATGTTACTGTCATTGGCGAAAGTATGATATGATATGCACGGATGTAGGGTAGCTAATAGTAAATAGTTATCTACACTAGTAATTTGCACAAAATTTTATATTCACCTCTGCACGTAGATCGTTAAACCACTCGAACACAAAAATAACTTATTTATTTCTTTTGTATAATATGTACATTTTCTTTTTATTTTCAAATCTTCCCTGCATGTTGCTTTCGCTTTTTAACACACCTTTATTACCTAAATGTATGTTCAATGTGATTCTATGTTTCCCTCTCTTTCTATTCTTTGTTTATGTTCTAAATATCCACAGAAACATTATTACCAGGTAAGTAATAATCAGGTACTACATTCAACAGAAAAATATTTTGAAGTATTTAAGACAGCAACACTCTACGAAAACAGAGGATTACACAACGAACTGGGGATGTTAATCAATTAAATCAAAATAAATTACTCAGAAGTTTGAATAACATGTCACCTTCATGAGAATAATAAGTCGGTTATTTACAGAAAACGGCAGTTAAACAAGAGGAAGTTAAGGTAGAAGCTAAAAAAGCTAAAGTATCGACAACCAAGAAGAAGGTCGAGGATCTGCCCGAGATTCCAGACTATGAGAGGCCAGAACTTGAGAAATATGAAGCATCAGACTTTACTCCTACTAAGAAGGAGAAAGAGGCGAAGGAAGTGAAGGTACGTATTCGTAGATAATAAAAAAACGTCTAGATAGAAGTCTCGTTACTTTACTAATGAAACATGTTTTATTCATGTAGCCTAAGGTTCCTGAAATCAAGGCACCAGACACACTCGCGGCGCCTAAAATCGAGGTCATCCGCGAGAAATCACCGAAACCAGAGATGCCAAGAAAACCTTCCTTGGTACCAGGTGTACCAGTTGGAAGACGTGGTTCCCTTATTCCTCCTCCTGAGGAAATGGGAAGACGTCCATCTCTTCTCATCAGCGATGAGGTACGTATACCGATGCAATTAGCATCAAATCTGAGTATGAAAATTCAATACGATGAAAAGATAATTGAAAGGAAAGGTAAAGACATTGTAAAATTATTGTGCCGTTGAGTAGAACAATTAGATTTTTGAATAAGTGCATATATCAATCATTAGTAAATAATATTTGGAAATTATTTGTGTTAATATAGCATAGCAGAAGTAAATTTTATGTACCTTACCTACGTATGCTATCTGAACTTACATGTATTCATTTGTTTACCTTTACAAATAGACCCTAGTAGTTTAGATACCCTATTCTCTCGTGCCGAACCCATAACTTTGCCTTTCAAGCCTTTCGAAGAGCCAACACCCCACAGATACAATTTATGTAGACCCTCAAAGCTTTCGTAGAGTCGGAGCAAATAGTTGTATTGAAGCTTAGACTCCTGAATTCCTCGCTTTTAGACACACAGACGACACTGTAGATGAAAGAAATTATAGCCTTGTGTATATTAAAGATAGTCAAAAACGTAATCCACAGGAAAATAGAAAACTAAGACCCGGTGAGGTGGTTGAAGAAAAGAAGGTAAAAAAAAAGTTACTCGTGAATGTCCGTAAATTGCGTTCGACTTAACTTTTTATTGTAAACGTAATGCATCGCGGTTTCGAACACTCTTAATAAGACTGGGTAATCACATTGGTATTGTTACAGAGTTAAAAAAAACGGTTAAAAATATTGAATATATGATTACTGTTCAAAATTAATTTTATATTTAAGTCAAAAAGAATTCAATATAGTAAAGAACATTCTATAAATATTACAAATACAAATGTACGTTTAACATCATACTGAATTATAAGAACTTCTAGCACCAAATTTGATGCCCCAGTTGAAAGATTATTTGTCACGTCTAAGGCACAGGCTATAAATGCACATAATAAATTGTGAACGCACACATGTAATGCACAGCTTACGCACGATGCACACAAATAAGCACTAAGGAATCAGTGGGAAGTCTTCGCAGGTATTAATCGTCAGGATCATGATGATACTACATTCAAAGAACAGGTAAAAATTTACTCAAAATAAATACTAGAACTTCTGTGAATAACGTAAACAAGAAAGTTTTAGTGCCTAAGTACTTGTTTTTTGAAATAAATTCTACCAAAAATCATGATCTTGAACCGGACACTAACATCAATAACACGAAAGGCGATAACGAAATAACTATTGCACCGCTAGTCAAATCAGGTCTGCACAATATTAAACATAAAAGATAGGTTTGCACCGCAGGTTAGGTGAGCAATAAAACCTAAACCCAAATCTAGGGCAGTAGGAGATCCTGGTTCGGCGGCAGAGACTATAGGCACAGGTTGTGTTCGAGGGGATATTATCAATGTTTTTTATAAACAGGTCAAATTACGTCCAGGAGAAGTGGCTGACGACAAAAAGGTGAGACTTGGTCTGGCCATTAGGAAGCTGTTTACGCTTTGCAAAGCATTTTGAATGATTTAGTTTTTATCTATTTCTTTGAACTCAGCTTTATGAATGATGTAATTTTCGCAGAAAATTACGGGATTAAGGCAAAAACCACTTCAGATTGATCTTTCGGTACAATGTCTTGGAAGTTGTGGGAATGTCTTTATTTTTCTCTTAATATTTTTTTTATTAAAATATGTCCATACCAACATTACAGACAGATCACTATATCACTTACAATTCCCTTTTCCATATGCTTAGCATATCCTCCTCTTCTGTAGAATTTATCTGGGACCTTAAAAATATTCTTTAAAGATTTTTTAACGTCCCTTCTATCTTCCGTACAAAGAACTCTACATACTATTTTTTTTTTTTCTAGACGTTCTTCCCTTTTCTTTAGATGTTCCCCCTTTCTATTATCAAAAGCAATAGCTGCCGCTTCGCCGACCAGCGGGTGATGTGACCGGGTCACTGGGTCGAACTGTTTGTCTTTTTCATCATTGGTAACAGAATCAGTAACAGGATAATTTTCGCCATTTATAAATTCATGTATGTTTTTTTTTATTAAACTTAAACATCTAAAGCACTCGTTTTGTCCTGTTTTTTTTACTACAATATAATTTCAAATTATGATTCTGTCATCAAATTATGCTTTTTAGTTGTCTTTTAGAATGGCTTTATTTTCTTTTTCTATTCCTATACTATAACATTAAGACTTGAATTTAAGTTATAGCACCTAGCATCACTTAACAATTTGAGTAGCACTTATACTATGACATTAAAATACTTCACATAATATCAAATAATCAATTAATCTACTAGAACAAGAGTATTACACAATATAAACTAGTCAATATACTTTTATATATTTTTCACAACACGATGAATATAATGATGATCAGTTTGATCTACTTAACACATGTTTTATTACTAAAAGAATTACTATATTTTATCAAAACACTATAACAATAAAATTGTCTCCATGCACAAGTTTGAAATATGAAAATCAAAATTATGTAACTGTATTTAATTAGGAAAGTTGTATGTCGTCATAATTATACCTAGGTAATTATGTTGTTTGACAAAAAGTACACTATTTCTTATGCCAATAAATAATGTGGTAGATCTAACGGATCACTGAGTTCCTGACACTGCCTCTGAATTACAACTAAACATATGTTTAGAGAAATAACTAGAAACCTTCTAAAACTTTTTTATAGATATTTCTTCAAAATGTGTTAGATTTTATTCGAATTTATTTGAGGATGTAAAGGTTTCACGTAATTTCTCAGGAAATGCTTACAATTCACAGAAACACCTCACAATATTGTTACACGAAACTTTTATTGACACATTTTACTTAAATTTTTAATTACCATAATGGAATCATTCTAACAGAGAATGTTTTTACTAAACCATTTTTTATTTTCCAAAAAAGAAACGCGGAAGGCCTGGTGAACTTGTGGATGAGGTATATTACTTGTGTGAAAATATATGTACATGTATAAATACCTATATGTCATAGAAAAATGTTTAGATCGTGGCTAACATAGAATATGTTTCCAACGTGTTAATCAAAAAGTGAATAATTTAAATATGATTTCAATTATAGCGAAAATTGGAAACAGTCAGAAGTTTTGAACTTGGATACTTCCGGGCTGACTTCTTATTTGTTGTCAACTGAAATTGTTGTGTAATAAATAATGAATATTAGAATAGTCATAGAGCCTAATATCTGTCATACTAACATTTATTGACCAAACTTCGCAAAAGTTATAAATATAAAAAAAAATATGATAAAATGTTGAACTTAATAGAGAAAAACGCAAGCATGCCTAAAAAGCTAAAAATAAAATAATTGCATGATATTAAATAATAACAGTACGTTTAGCATTCCAAACTAACTAAAAACGCGCAGGAATGAAATGCTTATTAATTTAAACATTGTTACTAAATCTTTGATTCCCGAAAATATGTTACTAATAACACCAAGCACCAATTTATGTATGTCTTAACTACATACGTATATCTTTAGCGATTCTAGTTGACACATTTCTAAACTATATTTAAGATTGTCCTGTGACTCTCTCAATAATTTCGAAATGTTATCTTTAATTTGGAAGTTTAGAAATCTGCAAACCAGAATGGCAGCCATTGTGTTTCCAGTTTGTTATAAGACTGAGACTTTAGAAAGATGCCACAAAACATCTTAGAAATCTAAATATAACCAGAGATGCAAATCCATCTGGATCTAATTGTGTCGCATTCAATCATTATAAATCAAGTACTATGAATATAGACACGGAAGCTAAACAAAGATGCTATAATTACCAACCAATGATTTCGTTTTCGAGCCAAAGATCTGTATCTATGACGCAAATAATGCCACGACAGGGACTAAAAACGCCAATGGTAATAATAATAAGATACCTGATGATTCATTCAATACAAAAATTATATTGGCATCATAAAATCATACAAATTGATAAAATGAAGGACAATTTTAGACTACAATTATATTGTTATTATAAACGAAATTATTACCGCGATTAATAAAAAAATATCCCGTTAAAAATAACAATAATTTTAATTGTAGTTAACAACCGCGAAAAACTCAAAACTTATATTTAGTTTAGTCAAAAATTAAGAGTTATGAAACGATAAAAGAGAAAAATAATAATTCAAATAAATATATGATCCTAGATTAGGAATTTAAACATATTAATAATAAGTAAGACAGGGGAATCTCAAACATAAACCGACAATATTAATCGTATCAAAAGCTATCAATAAACAAAAGTTATAACCTGCACACCTGTTGAAGCCGCTAACAGAAATACTGATGACGATGACGCTTTAGTATAATAAATACTCAATGATGACGTTCTTAGGTTTAATGAAGCAACTGACCTGAGACTTATGATTGATCACCCCTCTTATAAATATGAGTATGTTACTGAACAAACTAGGCCAAGTGCTCACGAATATGTTCTTGAAACGTTTGCACCCTTAACAATGCTATGTTGCCAGCTAAAGTGAATTATGGTAACTACATTGTATTGTTAAAAAGATATATATCTTGAGAGAAGTCAGTCGTGACGGGTTTACAGAGATCTAATAGTGGCAACAATTGATTTCAGGTATATAAATAGACTTTGAAAGAAACATGCACTGTTAATTTAAAATAGCAACAAATAGTAACTTATCCAGAGGTTTTTTCACAAAAAAACAAATAGTACTAATATATTTGTACTCTTATGAACGAAGTTGTTTAATAACTACGAAGAATATTAACAAGTAAAAGTAGAAACAAAGTCTAAGATGAAAAATCTAATAATAATTAGTAAAGCAATAAGAAAAACAGGCACACAATTCAATCAACAAAAAAATATTGATAGACGAGTAAAGTATAAATAAAAATAATAGAGATTACCTGAGAATGCGCGTGGGCAGACACGCAATGACTATTGGTCTGGGCAAAGCACGACAATCCGAAGCATTGGCAGCAGCACAAGCATCTGCAGAGATGAACAGATTGGCCATTAGTAACCATTCATCTAAATTGACAGCATCCATTTTTGGACACGGTGAAAATAGATGTCCATAATTAAATGTGTCTTAATTAGGAAGTGGGTCACATAAAATTTACAATCAGATCCTATTTATGGGACATAAAGAGTAGGATCAAATTGTAGAATTTGATAGCATTTTTTGTTAAATTTAAAAATTAAAACAACAATCCCAATATTATGGCAATCAAAAATATATAAATTGTTTCAGAAGACTGTGACTTGTGTGACGTCACATAGCTAGATTATATTTACTTCCAAGTATTTACACGTGGTAAGCATAGAAATATTTTTGCACATATAAAACGACAATCAAAGCCAAACTTTAGACGGCATGTACTGAACGAAATAACCGGGCTGTCATCGATCAGCTCTCAGAATTTGTCGCCTCGAAAGCGACGCGTGCGCGGCTGCCAGACGGCGGTCGCATCAGATCATACCGTTCATAGGCTCGATCAATCTTGGTTCTTGCACAACCCCTCAATCTGTCGCAGTAATAAATGAGGATTGACATGTCGTCAACGTTTATGGAGAGGTATTCTCATGCGAGGGTGAATAACGGACTTGATTTGCCAAATTTGATTACTGAGTTCATACGATAACGTGTATGGATATTGTTTGCACGTGTAGGAAGAGAATACAATATAATCGAAGAAGATAGAACTGAGTATACATAAAGATATGCTAAATTAGACATATATACAACCTTACATTAAATTATGTTAAATGATTTAATAATTTACGGGATATGTAACTTGGACGCTAACACCGGAAATCAATTTCCACTTACAAGACATCCAAATAATTTTAACATGATAAATATGTTAAATTATGGAATTAATGGAAATGACTGTTGCTAATGAAATTCGGGTAATCTAGGTGTTTAAAACTATAGAGGATGGCAGGTAGATGACGACAGCTAAAAGCAGCCGTTGCAATTTGTCTTGCAACGCCACGTGATCTCTTGGTTCAGAATAAGACCCCTCGTCGTGTCAATAAAAAACTATATGAGCCGTGATGTTTATCCAAGCCAAGGCGGTGTAAGATCGAATTAATCAGATGATTCGTCCAATTGAATCATCAATGATAATCGACATCATTGTCTTATTTCGCGAAGCTCCTTGGCCCGGTGAAGAGATTATCAATCTCGAAGCGGAAAGTAAGGTCGAAAAGACGATTAAATCGGAGATCAGAGTGTACTTGATAAAACACGATTCTATTTTAATTACAATGATCAAAGGAAACGAGATTGTCGACGACAGGGAATAATACTAAGTCACATTGCATTTAGAACGCATAAAGTACCCAGATAGTAATCTCCCCAGATTTTTCACTGCCTGTTTCCAAGACAGAAATAAAATTATCAGCTGATCTCTCAATTTAAGCTTACGAAAAGATGTTGACGTAGAAAGTCTTGATATACCTGTTACTAGTACAGCACCATGTAAATGTGCTCATACATGCTACGGGTGATGTCCTATTATATAATCTAAGGCCCGTATTTATAATCAGCTCTTAAGACTGACAGCGAGTTTGAGTTCGTATCAGAAATGTCATTTCAGTACAAAATGGACTGTCAAACTCATTCTTAATATCGATCTCAATCTTGAGATTGCTTTATAAATACGAACCTAAGACCCGAAGTCCCGAAGTGATATCCATAATTTTAAAATTCTAATCTATTTTAGTCAAAGCTGAATAACCAAACATTTTCGGAAGTGTGTAGGGGGTTAAATGATGATTTATACAGATATTTCAAAAAGCTTTTCGAAATGCAGTATGAATAATCAAAAATAAAAATTATAGAACGGGTATTATAATCATCTTTATATAAACATAAGAATATTAAAATTTTGCTTCCTAGAAATAGTGTCACGCTTAAACTTTTATGTCCTATTTAAAAAAAGAAAAATAATTAAAATATATATATTGCGTTTCATACTATCAACCAACGAAATTATTAAGGATGCCATTATAAAATGTTTGATATGAAAATTTGTAACAGCCGGTTGACTGAAAGCTAATACAAAATTTATTGAGGAAATCACACGTAGAGGCACCGAGCTCCGCATAGATTTCGCACGTCGCCCAAGACCGCGTTACACGGATGGCTCACCTTAATCTGATAATTAATTGAATCGGTCTTCTGATTTGTGCAGCGCAAAAATAGAAGCACCTCTTTGAGAGGTGAGGAGGGGGTATCACCACGTCCATGTCACAGTACCCCTTCCTTCAGTCTTTTGACATCCGCGCCCATTTTTAGATGGAACGACTACGAAACCTTAAATCGAATCGAATATAGGATAAAATATATATGAAAAACTAAAAATATATCTTTGTTAAAATAGGGTGTAATAAAAATAATACTTAAATTAAAAGCATTTAATGATTAGAAGATATGAGTGCAGAAGAAAGTGATAAGAGAATTTATGAAAAACTAAAGTTTTTAAAATTATCGGAATTTATGTGTGTAATTGTGATGTTACTGTGATATGATATGAATTACTGTGATCATAGAAGACATTATTTAAGTTTATTTATGTAATGAAATAGAAAAATATATTTTTTAGTTGTGTTGTGGCATCTTAGATAGGATACTAACATGGCTTCTGTGGCTAAAAAGCCCACTGGTGGTGGAAGCAAACTTAAACCAAAAGACGATGGTGCGGTAAGTACAACAAAATATGCTTCATTTTATATTAAGGCAAAAATCAAAAAGTCATCGAAATATATTTCCATTTTTTTCCTATATATCCGTCGTCTTGAAATTAATTTAATATACTCAGGTAGTTAAGAGTAGTGAATATGTGGAGTATATTACTTATGGGAAGGAATACGTTAAACAAAATTTTTTCAAGTTTAATATTATAAATTTTGGCGTTTTATTAAGCCTTTTGATATACTTTCCAAATTAGCAAATCAGATACTTTGGCATCGATGAATTGTCAGATTCTATTGCCTTCATTACTTTGACTTCATTTCTTCATCATCATATAAGCAAGCAAATAGATGATGTTAATAATTTTATAAACACTTTGCTTGTATTCATCATTCATATTAATGTCAACATGAAATATTTTCTCCAAGCCCAAGATTGATTGTCCAGCCGGTGTTGTCTTTGATGTACGGTTTGCTTTATCTTTTTAATGCGACTCATTCATAATCATGATATAAATCATGTTTAGCATAGGATTATTTTCTGCCTATTCTAGGATTATGATCTGCTCTTTCTTTCGCAGTATATATTTTTGTTACTATGTGAATTATTTAGTGTTGAAAGCTCTCGATCACAACACCAAATTGGATCGTTCCCACATCACAATCTTTCAACTCTAAGTCAATCTATTCGTTGACCTTGCAAATTCCTTCATCTGCTGTAATCGAAAAATCTGATGTTAATTTATTTTGAGCAGATGCAGCTTCTCTAATTGACGTTTATTATGACTGTTTAGCTAATGTCCGCTGATTTACCATTGTCATATTTTGTAGACACTTGTGCTTCATTTATCAGGAGGATATGCATACATGCATCTAGATTAAGGCCGGGTAAAATACTTTGGTAACACAGAGTACTTTTATACTTATAGACTAGATGTAAGCATTTAAGATAAATACACAGACAGAATATATATGAAACATGTGATGAAAATTGCTAAGAACTTCAAAAGTGTTCATAAAGAAAATTTCGATATGGCATTGAATATTTAAGTAATTAAGATCAAAAAAATTACGTATAAGATAGGATGATACACGTGTCAGCCAACAGGTGATCTGATTTAGTTACCTGTTCTAAATAAATAATAACAGACTGAATTAGTTGCTAGGAAGTCCTGAGGCTAATTTGGCTAGCTTACAGTAATATCGTTATAAATCATACTTGTAATTAAAGATGAAATTCAAGATATATTTCTACTTGCAAATTCCACTGACAAGCTGACGATGATTATAATGATACACGATTTATAGCTACAGCGTCACAACTTCAAGAGACTCCTGTATATATTTACTTGCTTTTCAATATTTTCCCCTTATTTTTGTAATATGTGATATATATAATATAATTTTGAAATATTTTTGCTTAAGAAGTAAGAAAATAACAACATAAATATATGATCTAATAAATATCCAAAAAAATATTAATATTTTTTTTTTGTGGGAAATCCATTTTTGGCAAATGAGTATTTCGATGGCTTTTTCTTATACAGTTTGACTTTTACAAGATTTTGCTAAGCAAGATGAAAGTATTTTTGAAAAGAATCAAAACTTAACGGTTTTTGTTTCTTATTTACTTGCATATGTAACTAAAAATGTGAAAACATTTAACAGAAATATATGTGAATGTTTCAACATCCATGTTTATAAGCGATTAACATTTTACCCTTTTACAATGTATTTTTTTTGCTGAATCTCACTTCTGGTGTTTAGCGACGCAAGTCTTCGGACGCAAGAAGACCGTCCGTCCAGGATCTGGAGGACCTGATCAACAAGCCTTCAGTACCACTGAAGCCGATAGGAAACGAGGGACCTCCAGCTATCGTTGATGTACAAGAGAGCTACTCTGCTGTTGAAGGTTGGTATACTTGTGACGTGTTGATTGATGAAAATGTAAAATTTGTTGATTTTTTAAACGTTGCGAATACTAACCTTACAATTTTGCATATACATAAACATACATACATATACTAACTCCTTTATCCCTAATGGGGTATGCAGAGCGTAAACGACCTAAACAAAAGTCGTTCCGCCACGTCTGACAAAGTTTTGAGGGTTATTTAAGATGGATTTGTAAGTATAATGGTGTAGTGACAGACTGTCAGCCTATCGCCTAAATTGCAATATACTGAAATCGCATCCCTTAGCTGTTTATACAGAATCCTCCGGAGGAAATGCAGCTGGCACGTTCTATGTTTTTCTCTCACTCGCAGTCCAGCATGGAAGTAAACAAGTCTTTTCTTTTTAATATAACTATTGACCGAATATTATCAAAGTCGAAAGTGATTGTAATTCAAATACCTATTAAATAAACAATTAATATAAGTCATTGGCCTAGGTTATGGCCAAGTCTACGGTATTTAGTAAAGCTATTGTTTACAATGATAAACAACATCAGTTTATACTCATATGTATTTGGATACTTGCCAATCAACTTTTTATTTAAAGCTTCATCATTATTAGTCATAGTCTATGAGGTATCAATTAAAACTTGCCAACCAATATATGGAGAGATAAAATTTGAACATTAAAACACATCAATTTTAAATCAAATATTGATGTAACTGCAGGTTTTTTTTCTTTTGATTATATATTAATTTCCTATAAAAATAGACTGGAGTCAGAAAACTGCAGTGAAGAAGAAATTGAGGAAGGAGAAAGAAATAAATTAAATCTAGATGCAGTTAATGACAATACTTATTAACATTTCAGATGAAACCGGTTACCTCACAGTCCAAGTCGAGGGTAACCCACCGCCCACATTCAAGTTCTACAAGGGTGTCACTGAGATCATCGAAGGTGGTCGCTTCAAGTTCGTCACTGACGGTGAAACTGGTCTCATCACACTTTGCATCAGGAAGGTCAAACCTAATGATGAGGGCAAATACAAGGTTGTCGTCAGCAACATTCACGGAGAGGATTCCGCTGAGATGCAACTTTATGTGTCTGGTAAGTTTTATTTTGAAGGAATTGGTAGAGATAGCTCTTGGAACATCGTAAAAAAAAAAAAAATGAATGAAGTAGTTGAAGGAAGGCAGAAGAGTGGCTTTAGGAGCTGTAAAGATCGTGAAGCAAAAGGACATTGACCTAGTGTTTATATAATTAACCTCAATTTTAAACTACAGACGCCAGTGGTATGGACTTCCGAGCTATGCTCAAGAAGAGGAAGTACGCTAAATGGGCAGAAAAGAAGGAAGAAATCGACGTCAACCTTAAAGAGGTTGAGAAACCAGCGCCAGCGCTTAAAAAAGTCGAAAGGGTAAATATGTTTTTCTTATTTTTAATACTAAAGAATAAAGGTAATCTGGATAACTAAATGAAAATGTTTAAAACAGTTGCAAGACAATTATGAATTTCTCAATGCATACATTTTAACATGTTATTTTTAAAATTATCTGGCAATTTGTGCACAAAATTTTAAAATAGTGTTAAAAATAAATAATAATAATTAAGGACTTCATAACTAACGTTAGTACTACTAAGTTAGTAGTTCCAAAGAATTTGGATATAATTTCAAAATTGTCTGGCAATTTGTGCACTGAATTATAAAATTGTATTCAAAAATTAAAGAACAATAATAATTATAATTAAGGAGTTCATTAAAAATCTCAGTAAAACAGTAACTTTTAAAGTTATAATTTTTGGAAATATGAACATATGGGTGCAGTGCAACACCAGCTTGCAAATTGCACGAAATGTACAAAAAATGTGTAACAAAAATTTAATTTCACATAATTCTAAATCAGTACAACATCGTATGCATCGTTGGTCCATAGGGTTTAGAGACTGGATATTTCGAAGAGGACGGCTTCATAGTGGTCGTATCAGAAGGTGTCGAGATTTTCAGATTCCCAGCTGAGAATCGCAGGAACTCCTCAAACTGGTCCTGGTTTAAGGTCCTCAGTTTTCTGATAACATCATCGTTCATTCCATTTTCCATTTCAACCATGTTCCTCACATAGAGAAACGCTGATATCAATAATCTGGACACGAACAGCTTTTACTCAAAGGTAATTCAATATATCGAAAATATCAGCTTCCAGATTTAAAGATGACTGCGTTGTTCTATATGACCCTAATATTAACATTAGCACTTTCAAATCCTGACATGTGCACAATCAATACCAATCATAGTTTTCTATTACTCTGAAAGATATTGTGATTTGAATCGTTGGTGATAGTTGTTTTTGGCTCAAGTGAGATTTGGTCTCAATCAACGTAAGTAACTTTATCGATCTCATGGTTAATTGTAAGTTTATATTTTGTATACCTAATCTATTTCTTCTGGCTTTATTAGATACGTAGATACGTGTTTAATCAATCAAAATTTACGTAGTATTTTATTTGTGTTGTGCTAATTATAATTTAACGCTTTATAAACAAATTAAATTTAATATATAATAAAATCTATTTTTATATAAAAGCTTTTTAAAAGAATACCATAAATAATAAAAAAAAAATACTGACGATACTGACATTCCTTTGACATTTTGACAAACAACTCAGTCGATTTCAAAATAAAATGGATGTTTATCAATTTTCGTTCGTGAATAATACAGTATATTACACATTCGCGATGGCAAGTTGGTTATTCAAGAAAATATATAAGTTTTTCCCTCATGTTAGTAATTTAATTACATTTATAACGAGACAACCAGTACATGTCCCGTAAGATACTTACCGATAATTGCCATCATAGTAAAAAGCACAAAAATACAATGGGTAACAAAGTATATTTTTTTACTATATCCATAATTAATCAATGTTTATGTTGTATAAGTCCGTAAATAATAATTAATTAGATTATAAATATCGCGTATAAATATTTCTATTCATAAATTAACTCACCTTTCCTCCTATAAAGCACACACATATACACTAAGCACTGTTAAAACTTTGTGTTAATCTTCTCTCATTTAAATTATTTGACGCTCCTGTCAGCATGGACCATCTGGATATTTTACTTCAACCAAGCTTCTTATTAATTTGGCTTTAAGACCATTCACTTTGTGTCTGAAAGATAGAAGAGGATATTTATCGTAAACATTAAAATTCTAGGAGATATATGACAAGAGGAGACGTATGTCCCTCTGTGAAATGTTACCAGATTGGCCCAAAATGAAGGAGGTTATCAAAATTAAGGTTCGCCTAAAAGGAAAACTAAAAGAGTAAGACCAGCTGCTGTTTTGAAAACAAATAAAAGTATATTAATAAATTCAAGAAGTTTTGTGATAACAAAATACTATGATTGAAGTACCTGAAGATAATTTAAAATCGAATGATTTCAAAAGAGCAGTTAGCGATCTTTTAAAAGGAATTACTGAATGATATTAAAATGAATGATAAACCTAAACCTTTAAACACCTAAACTAAATCTATCCTCTTGAATAAGTTACTCCAACACTGGCTATAAATGGCAACAATAAGAAACCAATTGTTTATAATAATGAAGATAATTTAGATGGAGCAGCTACTTCATGAGCGACTTAAATAAAAACTGCATAAAATTGAGATTTAAAAATAACTCGCACATAGTTTTTTTTGTATCACCACTTCACTAAATTTTTCAGGGAATGGAAGTGGAATGAATTTGGTGACTTCTGTCTCTTGTTGGATGTCTTTTGGTCATATTTTTCACAGGTCTTTGACGTCGGATTGAGGAGCTTCTGTCACGTCATTATTAAAAATGTTTCTGTCTTCACATTCGCTATCATTATTAATTTCAGCTGATGCATCCGGTGTTTGCAGATGTTGGAATTTTTCAAAATTATGATTTTAATTTTGAGCAAAATGATTTGGTTCGCCTTTTTTGGCTTTAGTATCACCGCAGATATGTATTGTTAATGCGTTTATTACTGCTACCTTTACGTTTTATGCCTATACATTATTTTAATGGATGTGTTTACTAAATTTTGTTTTTATAGGTTATTTTTCAAATTGCGTATTAGTGCCGTAGCCAACAAGTTGTTTTTTGTTTTTAATTTCGTTATTTGCTCTGTATATACAATAAAAATATTAATTGAAGCCCTTTGTATGAAATTACAATGGAAAATTAGCACCAAATTGTGTTATATTTTCAGTTATATAAAAAATGGTAGTAATATACTTGCAGACCTCATTAGTAATAATAATAGCTCTTAAATAATACCTTTTTAGTTCTTATTGTTAATTTGTACTAAATTATTTAGTCTCGTTAGAAAAACAATCTAAGGATGAAGGAATGTTTTATAGAGAACCCATAATAGAAGACCATCTCTTGCGGAACTGATTCCGGATTGGCCGGTGCTGCACTCGTTCAAAAGAGACGAGGTTTGAAAAATAAAGCACCAAAAAAAGAGCACAGTCTCAGCACCAATTGAGAGTCGCATTCTAAAACGTTATAACACGTATTCAGACAATGTGGTGATTTTTTTTGACAAAGTTTGCTTTAATGTCTACTTGAGTTTTCCTATTTTCTTCTGATCTTATATTGCCTTGAATTGGTTTTAAAGAATACTTTTTATTCTTCTTCATGGTTCAGTTTATCAAAATTGACTCTTGTAGACATGAATGCAAAGTTAGTCTTCTGCTTTCACCAGATTACCTGATAAAAAGCGACTTCACTTAGTAAAACTGTAGCTAGCACCTCTATGGAACACAACTGTTCTATTCTATATGCAAAACGTATTTTCTGTGCACTTCTTCATATTATTTTCGCACAGGCACATATCGATGTTTAGGATACTTTTTGTTGTTTCCAAAAATGATGAATTTTGTATGAATTGGACCATGATGTTTAGTTTTTTTAAACTTACTATCATAAATATCAAATTCATCATTTTTGCCTCACTAAGTGTTGCAAATCAATCACGTCTAAATGAGCAAATGTATCAAGGTGTAACACAAATTCTTCGGAAAATGTCTCTAAATTCCAATCTCTGTACAAAAGCATGTATTTTGAACTACGTGAGTGATGAAACAATGGCTGGAATCTAACGCCTCGGTTACTCTAGATTACAACTGTTTTCTTGCATCTGAGAAGGAGTTGGTCGACGATTTCTAGCACCTATCAGCTTTTGTCTGAAGAGCACTGTGTCTGTTTCTGCACCGTTGCCATCGTTTCTGTCAACGGGTATATTAATGTCACTGACTATGTTTCAGAAACAAGAGTCGTTCCTGAAACCCCTCGTAGATCAAAACGCGAAGGAAGGCAAGGATAAGAAGGTAGTCTTCGAAGCCATCTTCACGAAACCTAATGCCAAACCTAAGTGGTTGTTCCGTAAGGATGTGAGTATCTTCATCTTTTCTCTGCTAGAATATCTGAGTATTTACTTTTAAAGACTTTTGATATATATTCCATATCTTTTTTTTTACACAGGAATGCTTCCCTGGATCAAAATACAAGATGACAAACGAAGGAGACTCCTACAAACTGATCATCATGAACCCGAAAGTCGAAGACACGGGCAAGATCACGATCGAAATCGGCGGCGTCACTTGCACAGCCTTCCTGCAAGTAGACGAACCAGACCCTATCTACACCTTCACCAAGCATCTGAAGAAGACCATCAGTGGCTACACCAAACACGAGACCATTCTCGAATGTGTTGTCTCCAACAGTTTAGCTGTCGTCACCTGGTGGAAGGGAGAACAGAAGATAGAAGAAAATGACGACATTGGAATCTCTAAGGACTTGTCGGGTGTATGCAGGCTTGTCTTCAAGAGCGCTAAGTTCGAAGACGCAGGCAACTACACGTGCCGAATTGAGAAGCAGCCGGAAAAGACTGAAACTAAAACGGTTCTTAAGATTATTGGTAAGTTATTTTTCACATAAGATAATGCAACGCCTCGTGAAAAAACACTTGAAAATAATAACCAAATGTTTCTTTCTAGAATACCCGTACAAGTTCACAAAGGTACTTAAGTCACAACAGGCGATCGAGAAAGACACCATCACTCTACTCTGCGAGTTGGACGATGAGGGTGGTGAAGTACAATGGTAAGAGCTAATTTTAAATTAATGTTTTATTTTTTACATGGAAAAAACTACAAGTACATTTTAACTAAGTTGAAAAAGTCAGTCCCATTAAACCAGATCTGAACCTTGGTTACCATATCATAATATTATACAAGGTTAATATCGTAAGATTCACCAAAATTGATTAGGTTGGGACAATGCAGGCTGAATCACGTGATTGTCTATCAAGAAAAGGATTCCGTGTTACAGAGGGCACGTGATCGTCAATCCCAGTTACTGTCTGAGGTGGTAACTAGGGTTAACTGTGTCAGAGGTTTTACTTAGGATCAGGTTTTAATAGGGTAGTTCTTCGATTCGACAATCCACTCGATAAGAAAGTAATTGAAACTGAAGAAGTAATTTTTCATAATGTTAATAAAACTAATTCCCTTGTCCACCAGGTTCAAGAACGACGAGCCACTGGTGTTCGACAAGCGCATCGTCTGCAAGGCGGACGGTAGAAAGCGCAAGGTGGTCATCAAGGACGCTAAGGTGACAGACGCTGGCCACTACAAGTGCACCAGCAACGCCGATGAAACGAAATGCGAATTGATCGTCAATTGTAAGTGTAATATCGACCTAGATATATATATAGTCCTCCCACCGATTTTCAGTGACGGCGGCCAATCTCCCGGAGATCAGCCAACTGCGCAGGACTTGTTTTTAGTGCCCAAGTGTTTGCGCTACACACAGGTGCACTCTCTATTCCTTTAATCTCTTATTCTGATGGGACAGATTGACTGACACGACCAGAGAGAAATCAGGCGCAGGACCGACTTTTTACATGCCCATCCGATAGCATGGATCATCTTACTTTTCGGACAATCAGGTGATCAGCCTGCAAAGTCCTAACCAAACTAGAAACAAGAACACAAAGTCATTGTCCCCCGCCGGGAATCGAACCCGGAACCTCCAGGTCGAGAGCCCATGGCTCAGACCACGGAGGCAGTTAAGGGACCTAGATAACCTAATGTCTAACATAAACACAGTCATGGGGTGTTTTGAATTCCAGAGGTTGCCGTTCGGTATTTCCTCCAGCGCTGGGATATTTTCTTTAACTTTTGGTATTGCAGACCTAAATAATAAATTCTATTCAAGATCATTCAACAAAATTCATTCTTACATTTGTTTTTAGATGTAATCGTTCTTGTATTTCTACTGATGGTAATGGAATAAACTTAATTCCAGACTTGAATCGCTTCAACAAGAAGTTGAAGGATACTGAAGCAATTGAAAGGGATAAGGTGGTGATGGAGGTGGAACTCCAAGACCAAACCGCCGAGGCCGTCTGGACATTCAACGGCAAACCAATCGAGCCTAATGACAGGTATAAGATTTTGGGTTCTTATAACATCAACCTCTATTCTAATCGGAACTTTCATATAGACATGAAACTAAACAATTTTCTCTATGGAACATAATATAGAACTGCAAATTTTGTTCGGAAGTACCAAATATATATTTTTATGATTCAAAGATAAAGATTTTCAATCTCGTAGCTAAAATAAAATAAACAAGTCCTATAAATAAGCCCTTTTTTGTAAACGAGAATTCATGCTGTATTATGATGTTATTAGAATTTGCGTACAAAACAATAACAAGACTTTTTTTTCTAGGATTGAAATCAAGAACCTTGGTGGCGGTAAACACCAGCTGATCTTCAACAAATTAGACATGGAAGACGATGGTGAAATCACCTGCACATCCGGAAACCTGACCTCTAGCTGCAAGCTGAGTGTCAAGAAAGGAGAGTCGAAACCAGCGATCGAATGTCCTGACGAGTTCAACGGACCTGCTGGACAGCCATTCGTCATCGAGGTGCCTTACAAAGGTAAGACAAATAAATAGGAAATACTTGATGCAGAGTCAAATCTAAAGACAAACATTAAGATAAGATGAGAATATACTTTATTGCACAGAAAAGACACTAGAGAAAATAAAATTAAATGAAAAAATAGTAGTACAAATAGGCGGCCTTATTGCTAAGCAGCATTTTTTTCCAGGCAACCTTAGGGTACAGGAAAATAAAAATTGAACTAGTGAGCTGGTATACATTTTAGGCAATATATACATAAATACATTTGATAAATACTAATGATATTTACAGTTACCGGCACCCGCCAGACACCAATCGAAGCGAAACTATGGAAAGATGGCAAAGCATTACCAGCTAAAGAGGTCGAAGTTATCGTTGAACAAGAAAAGGTCTTATTCAAGATCAAGAAGCCAACAAGAGAAGGGTCTGGAAAATACCAGATCAAAATGTCCAACGCTCAAGGCGAAGACTCCAAGGATGTTCACATCAACATGCAGACCCCACCAACCCCACCTCAAGATGTGGACGTTACAGAAATCTTCCAGACTTCATGTGTTGTCGCTTGGAAGGCGCCTCAGGACGATGGTGGTTCAGCTATCGCCAAATACGTCATCGAGAGGCAGGACATGTCTCTTAAGGCTGGCTGGGACAATGTTGGTGAAGTACCACAGGGTCAACCTCTCAAATTCAAGGTTGAGGACCTCATCGCGAAGAAAACCTACAAGTTCAGGATTCGTGCCGTCAACAAGATTGGCTCTAGTGAGCCTGGACTGTTCGCTAAGCCTGTGCTCGCTAAGGATCCATGGGACGAACCCTCTAAGCCCAAGAACGTGGAACTTGTCGACTGGGACAAAGACCACGCAGATCTCAAATGGCAGAAGCCCGATAACGACGGTGGTGCACCAATCACCGGATACGTTATTGAATACAAGGTAATCCAAACCATATTTTTAACCTGCTCCTGCATAGCAAAGGTAACTTCTTATATTTGTTAATATTTATCCAGTTGTAGATGTTAATACCTTTTTGGGTATTTCAGGAGAAATTTGGCAAGGACTGGGTGAAAGGCAAAGAGGTGCCCGGAGATTGCCTGGCAGCTACTCAGGATGGCCTCAAAGAGGGAGGCACTTATGAGTTCAGGATCCGCGCCATTAACAAGGCTGGTCCTGGAGAACCTAGTGACACTACTAAGCCGATTATTGCTAAGTGCAGATTCGGTAAGTTGATGGACTTAAAAATTAAATTAAATGTCGTTGATAATCTTTATATAGAAATAAGTGTAACTGAACAAAATAACAATAATCATAGCGCTACAGTGAAAGATATCTGACGCGATTTTCTGTTATTTTAGTCAAGCCATTCATTATCGGTGAGGGTCTACAAAACATGATCATCAAGAAGGGACAAGTAATCACTTTCGACATCAAATACGGTGGTGAACCTGAGCCCGAAGTCAAATGGATGAAGGGTGAAGAGGTATGTGTTTATTATTTTACATTTGAATTAACCAGTGAGCTAGTAGAATTAGTTAGTTTTATGTTTTGTGACGTCCTTGATTTCGTAGAAGTAGATTTTGACAAGGGTTGCTACCGCTATAAATGTAGACACAAATCATAATGGATCAAATAATGTCTACTGGATTTATTTCGGTACCACTCGTAACGATGAAACATCGATAGCAGTGGAAGGGGAGAAATGTGTTATTCCAGACGTTAACTTCATGATTCTTAATATTTTTAAAAAAAATGTTTTGAAACCCATTGGACAAAATTATTAACAAAATGTATTTTTCCCTAAAAGAAACGAGGAAAGGCGTTCACGGAGAAGGTACAGGAACGGTGAAACTGAATGTTCTCGTATTAAATGTTCTAAAATATCTAAAACAACTCATGTATTGTACTCTATTTTACGATCTATATGTGGCTAACCCGACTACACAAAAACACAAATCAATAATCATAAATCTTGATAACAATGTTGTGTTAAACGTAGATGATAATGGATCAATCAGCAAAAGAAGTTGATAAATGAAATCATACTGTAAAGTCAAGTAAAAATACTTGTTTAATATATAAAAACGTTCAATGCAGCATTGTTTATGTAATCGCAATGAGCGCGATTTACTAAATATTATCAAAATAAGTCAATAAATCGCTTTATATGTTGTAACACATAAAATACTGCTGAGATACTAGTATGTACTTCACGTACAATTTGTTCGAACACAAAATCACGTAGTATTATAGTTACTCTGTGGTATCACCAAATAGAAAACTCACTTTTGGTGCTCGAAGGACGAGCCGTAGTGGAATACGTATTTAATAATATTAAATTTATAATAATATGTGACATTTAAATTTCTAAATGTGGTAACAATCAATTTCATATATTGGACATCAACTTCTTCGTCCAACTATGTGAATGAAAATAACATAAAAAATAACACTTTCAACATCAACAAGTACAACAATAACATTTTATGTATTTATTTTTAAGGAGAGCGTCTGATGATTACCATTAACATTTGACACATTTTCATTCATAAAAATGATAATTATCAAGTCTTTCACCTGAGTTTTTCTTTTTTGTAAAGAATAATGACTACTTTCATGTTTTATTCTCTTTCTATGCCTATACAGTATCTTTCTCAAAGCACATATAGTTCACTATCACACCAATTGTTAAATCTCTTATGTTCACCTTTTCTGCTTTAAAGAATTATTGTTTCATATGTCTGCTTCATCACCTTGGATTTTTTTACTTTCATCATTTATTTTCTTTCCACTTTCGATATTAGCTATTTCTGTGTGAGTCACTTCTTTATTTTTACCACTCAATTCTTCATCGCCACACAACGTATCCACCATCACTATTAAAACAAAAATCAGACGCCCTCCCTCACTACCCTCTCTAACATCTTCACCCAACTCCAGGAAATCAAAGACGAGGGCGAGCGCGTGACCATCGACAAATACGAGAAAAACACAGTCCTCAACGTCAGGAAGACGACCAGGCCAGACAGCGGGAAGTACAAGCTGGTGCTGACCAACAGCTCCGGCACTTGCGAGAGCATCGCTGATGTTGTTGTACTCGGTAAATATTTTTACCATAAACATATCCTGACTTTTTCTTCTTCTGGTGCCTCTTCATAAGGCAGACGTCGTGTTGATAGATCAAGTAAAACATGGCTCTAGCCATAGAAAGACTAACATTTGCATGATAAATTGTATGAAAACCGCATGCGAAAGTTACTCTTTCGTATGCGCATTGAAGTACGTGTGATTCAAAAATACGGCTCCTGGTGCAGCGCATATCACTGGTAATATAGCGCAGAAACGCGGCCAGTGGTATGACACAGAACATATAAGTTTGGACACATTAATTGCATCGGGAACCATTTGGGGCGGGCTTTTTGACTGAAGATTTTAAAGTGGGTATTGCAATAACTATAATACTATAGTATAATACAATAATACTGACTATAATTATTAATTACGTTATGTATGACTATATTACATTTGAAAATTTACATGGTTTTAACATCATTATCGCAGAACTTACACGTAATGAAGAATTGTACATACTATTACAATATTTCCATTTATTTTTCTAGACAAACCGAACCGTCCCAATGGCCCCATCGAGGTGGTGGACGTTCGCGCCGAAAAGGCAACGGTCAAATGGAAGAAACCAGACGACTGGCAAGGATCAGACATCACCGGCTACACGCTTGAGAAAATGGACCAGGTAAGCCTAATCTTCTTCTTCTTAGCGTGTCGATGGAACACGAGAAATTACATCAGGCCCAGAATTCAGCGGCTTGTATTACGGTTAAGCTGGTGTCAATTAAATCCGCTGGCCTGCAGCCTAATAATTACTATTATTAAAATAATATTAAAATAGAATCAAGAGCCACACACAGTGAAGAGGTAGAGCTTCGCCAGTTTTTTATTCCATTCGTGCACCACAATCAGCTGTCGAATTTTCTAAAGCTAAATCAAAACAAATTATTTGGTCATGACTCCTCCTCTGTTTTCTATCGATATTAGCGGCCATCAGTGTTATGTTGAGATGAGTTTGTAGGATGAAAATCTTTTAGGAGACCAAACATTCTGGTTTGAAAAGAAGATAGCTCCTTTGGTGAGAACAGCAACTTAGACAAAATTCAAATTAATTTTCATTTCCCCAGGACACCGGCAACTGGGTACCATGCGGCGAGACTGGGCCAGACCCAACAGAGTTCCAGGTTAAGGGGCTGACTCCGAACCACAAATACAAGTTCAGGGTCCGCGCTGTGAACAAGGAAGGCGAGTCCGAACCGCTAGAGACCGACAGCTTCATTGTTGCCAAGAATCCTTACGGTGAGTTGCAATATCTAAATATAAATAACCACAAGTACAAGTTTAGGGTCCGCGCTGACAAAGTGGAGTACCTGGTTTAAACTCCTGCTACTTCTGCTACATCAACTGGAACAACTTTTGGCCATGAGCCTTTCTCTTCGAGGGATAATTTGTAATTTCTGTGTTTTTGTGCAATATAGTATATTGTATTGTATTGATAATTGACATATTCTTCCAGCATGCATAGTTGGTACTTTGAAGGCGCTGTGCAAGATTCATTCACAAAAAGCGCTGTTGTGCTACTCATTCCTTAGCTAGATTTTGCTGATCCGTCACCAAACTGCATAAAATAAATTCCGTAATTTGGATAGCACTTTAAGCCGTCAGTCGCGGTAACTGTCTTTAACAGTCGGTTAAAAAACGGTTCGACACCAGATTTCATCGGATCATTCGGCGACTTGACGACCCACACGATAGAAAAGAACTAAATGAATCATTATTATTTTTTATCCTCTAGACCCACCCAAGGCGCCCAGCAAGCCTGTGATCGTAGACTACGACAACATGTCGGTAACCCTCAACTGGGAGCCGCCAACAGACGACGGTGGAAGACCGATCCTCGGATACGTCGTGGAGATGAAGGACAAGTTCTCCGCTGACTGGATTGAGGTGAGCTTTAGGTTTCATAAATTATTTGGGGGGTTTTCTGTGTGCACAGGACATGAATCTGTCTCGATCGTCACATCTGGTCTTCTTGGCTAGAGTCAAGAAGGTTCTTTGTGCAAGTCCTGAACAGAAAATTATGCTCTTTGAACGTTTTATTCGTAAAACGAGCTGATATGATTGGAAGCTTTTCTCTTTGTTTTTTCCTTTCTTTTGAGGTGCAAATGTCCCCGTGTAAACTGAATACTTTAATAGCAGGTTATGAAGACGTTGAAGTTTTCTTTTCTATAGTCGACCCACACTGGGCCCATGTGGTCGACTAAGGCTTGGTCACCCTATTTCAGGGTAGGCTTGTGCCCCTCGGCGTGGAATATGGAATGATGATGAACACTTTGACCTCAAATACCAATTTCCTCCGCAGGTCAAGAAAACTGAGGACAACAAGACAGAATACAAGGTGGAAGGCCTGAAGGAGAAGATGATCTACCAGTTCCGTGTGAAGGCCCACAACAAGGCCGGAGTCGGTGAGGCGTCGCAGCCTACTGACAACCATCTCTGCAAGCACAAAAACTGTAAGTGGCTTTTTCTTTCTTTGAAAAAAAAAGTAATATAGAATACGGTAGTTCCAGAAAAGAAGGTGGTGTGCTGCTCTGATTTCATATGGGGGTGTAACTAAGCAAGAGCCCTACTTCCATCCATGCTGGACTGGGAGCGAGAGATAAACATAGAATGTGCCAGCTGCATTTCCTTCCGGGCACGCTGTAATATCCAGCTAAGGGATACGAAGGTTTCTGTATATTGCAAATCTATCTTAAATAACCCTCAAAACTTTGTCAGACGTGGCGGAACGACATTTGTGTAGGTCGTGTACGCTCTGCCTCTGCATATTCTATGTTTTTCTCTCGGTCCCAGTCCAGCATGGAAGAAACCTTATATAAAACTTCAAGATATTGACCATTTGTCTCTGTTTGCAGTGAAACCACGCATCGAGCGCAGCACCTTCAAATCGGTGATCATCAAGGCAGGCCGCACTCACAAGTGGGCGGTCGATGTCTTCGGTGAACCACCACCAGATATGACCTGGTAAGAGATTTTACTATTGACTACTCTGTCTACTGCAGAATACTGCTGCCTCCGGGGTCTAGTGGTCAGAGCCATAGGCTTACGATCCGAAGGTCCCAGGTTCGATTCCCAGGGGGGAACACAAAGTTGATATTTGTCAATTTATTACTTTGTGAGGTTTTCCCCAGTTTGGTTAGGACATTGCTGGCTGCAATCACCTGATTGTCCAAAAAAGAAAAAGGATTCCGTGCTTCGTAGGGCACGTTAAGCCGTCGGTCCCGGCCGCTGTCATTGACAGTGGTCGGTAATCAAACCATGTCAGAGGTCTAATAGTTGTGCTACTAGGCGGTTTGAAAACTCTGACACCTGGATGCATCGGGTCGTTCAATTCGAGAATCCACTCGCTTAGAAGAAGAAGACTGCAGGAGGCAGAATAAGGCTCTCTCTCATTGGCCAGCGCAGTGGTGATATTTAATTGACAAGAAATTTCGACATGCGACCTAAGCATGCGACATGCGACACTCAGTGGAAGATATGGGGTGATATTAGGCTCGATACCACCGGCTAAAACTAAAATTAAAATCTATCTTGTCAATTTAAAATAATAAAATTAAAAAAAAAACGAATAAAGAAATCAAAATTCAAAACAATTTTATTTCGGAAAATATCCATAGTTGTTAGCAAAACTTAAAATTAATTAATTCTAGGTAGTGTTAGTAAAACTTCAAATTTAATTAATAAAAAAGGGTGATTTATACTCTATGGTTTATCCGCTATTATTAAACTTTGTCCGCTAGATTTTGACGCGCTTTTCCACGTTTCCCCACCATTTCTGTAAATTTTATCTCATATGACAGCGGATAAAAATTACAGAAAACGCATAAATACACCGACTATAAATCAAAAAGAGAGAGAAAAGAATAGATCTCCTGTCCTTTTCCAATGTTTTTAGTCTGAAAGTGACAAATAGATTTTAATTTAAGTTTTAGCCGGCAAATATAGAATCGAGCCCATTATGTCGCCGATGCAACCCTGGCTGACAAGAGTGAAAACTCCTTAAACGGCGCCGGCCGTGCGCGTTCCAAATTTAAACTGTGTAGAAAAAAGAAGAGTTTGAAATTTTCTGTTTGACATGGTTTGACGTTGCAACTTTTGTTTTCTTGTTTTCAAATATTATCTAATCATACCATTAGATTCCATTATTGTTAAGCATGTGCGTCGGAAATGTGATGCACACTATAAATCGGCACACAAATAGTCGTTCATTTTCGTTTTATATACAAGTATATTAATAAAATTATTCTAGGTCATGGCGCGAAGGCATCAAGCTCGTGAACACCGAGCGAATCAAGATCGAGAACAAGGAGTACCACACCGACTTCTCCATCGTCAACGCCGTCCGCCGCGATACCGGCAAATACACGCTTCGTGCTGAGAACTGCAACGGATTTGACGAGGAAACTGTCGAGCTTACTGTACTCAGCAAGCCTGGGTCGCCTAAAGGTGACATACTATCTTTTTTTTTTTTTTTTTTTTATAGAATGGACCTGTTTGCAAAATACTACAAAGTGTATATAATGCGTCACCGGGCTAAGGCGGAGAGTTGCTACACGCAATCTACACCCTTAATGAAATGGCAACTGCCTAAGGGCGCCCACTAGGGCTCGAACCTCGGCTTATGGCGTTGCCTTGGGGACTCCTTATCGCAGAGAATCTGCCCGGTACGTGCCGGTAAACCCCAAAGTGGGGAGCAAAGGAGGGACCTCCGCGACCCCGCCGGCGGGGTGCGGTGACATACTATCGAGAAATAGTACTACGCCGACTTACTCTACCATTATTAATGCGGACCTCTAGACATGCTCAAAAGACCCAAACATAGTTCTATGTTCCAAGTTCATGAGCAAATAATGCACTTCTCTATGGTCAAAACTGAACCTGAAACTTCTCTTCTCTATGGTCAAAAATTTCTTCCATGCCGGCCTGGGAGCAAGAGAAAAACATAGAATGTGCCGGCTGCATTTCCTTCCGAGCATGCTGTAAAAACCAGCTAAGGGATCCGAGTGTTTCGGTATATTGTGATTTAGGCGATGGGCTGACAACCTGTCACTACAGCAATATACCTACAAATCTATCTTGAATAACCCTCAAAACTTTGTCAGACGTGGCGGAATGACCTTAGTTTAGGTCGTTTGCGCTCTGCCTACCCCATTAGGGATAAAGGCGTGATTTTATGTATGTATGTATGCAAAACTGAAACAAAGGAACAGGAAATACGCTACCATAGATTGTCCCTTATCTATTTTTTTCAGGTCAGCCTAGTATGTTATCTTTTTCTATTCACCCCTGTCTTATTTATCAAAATTCATCTTTCACACAGTTTTCTTGTTGTCCTCGCCCCACATACGTCTTTATATCTACGTCTAAATTCACCTCTTTTTAAGTTATTAATTTTACTTACCTTTATCGTTCTTCTTCCCAGGCCCATTGGAAGTGTCAGACGTACACGCCGAGGGCTGCAAGGTCAGATGGGAGAAGCCGGAAGACGACGGTGGCTCTCCAGTCAAGGAGTACGAGGTGGAGAAAATGGATGTGGCTACCGGCAAATGGGTCAGGGTTGGCAGGTTAGTAGAGGTTTTATAATAATATTTATTTATTTATTATTCATAACATACAGACACACATAAACTTATACAGCTTAGCACCATTAAACCAAGTATCGGTTTGTCTTGGTCTTGCTGCACAAAACTATTAACTAATATCTTAAAAACTAAAACAAACTAAATTATCTAACATATTTAAAAAACACAAACAATTCATATTCCATTCCAATTACCGTCGTCGGAATCGGAAGTACACATAAGCTCCCACTCCCACCCAGACGATATATATAGGTGCTTTGGAAACTCTGACACCAGGGTTCAATGGGCCGTTCGTTGACTCTACTATCCATTTGATACAAGGGAACACATACAAAGAAGTTTAATTAATTACATTCTCAGAGTATGTATGCCTAGTTAACAGAGAGTGTGCTAAGGGGAAATACTCTGTAATTATTCAAAATGTTGGAATCAATGTACAGTACATATACTGTGCATAGAATAAAAGAAAATCTTGTTTTTGATTTTGCCTAATTTACTGACAGTGTGCTAAAAATATATATAATTTCGACATCAATTTATTAATGTTGTGTAGTTTCAATACCTTTTGCACCTTATTTATCCTGTATAAGGGATATAGGCATGATTTTATACGAATGAAAAATCCTTGAATTTATTCGACGAGAACTATAATTATTTAGGTAACTTCACCTATTATGAACAGAAAGCCCGTACGTTTTGAAATTCTAAGCTTTACCAATCTACAACTTCTGACCTTCACCTGTTTCCACAGAGTTGCCGGCGACAAGAAGCCCTTAGAAATGGAGATCACCGGCTTGGAGCCTGGTCACCAGTACAAGTTCAGAGTGACAGCCTGCAACGACGAGGGTGACTCCGAGCCTTTGGAGACCGAGAAGGCTACTCTTGCTAAGAATCCATTCGGTAAGAAGATCAACTTATAAACGAAAGACATTTCATAAGTTTATTGATTCGGGCCTGAAATCTACTAATTTTGGTAAAAATCTCGACAATAAAGTCTAAACTTAGTCCTGTGTACCAATGTTCCTACAGTACAGCTCAGCTGATTGATGAAAGCAATTGGAGATGTTCACAGAAAAATGCTGCTGCCCATTCCCTGAATACATCTCTTAGGGCGCCTGTTACGAAGACATGCTTTTGGCCTCTTTTTGACCTTGTATTTCAAGAGCATTTTGTTATTTGAAAGTTTCACTCATAAACTCTAAAACATGTTATGCTTAATTCCACTAACTTACTCCAGACATCGCTGACAAGCCGGCCAACTGCGAAGTGGCTGACCATGACAACCAGAGCGCGGAGATCAAATGGGACCCGCCCAAGAACGACGGTGGTGCTCCCATCCAGAAGTACATCATTCAGAAGAAGCCGAAGGGTGGAGACTGGGAGAATGCTGGAGAGGTAAGGCATCTTGATGTACATTGCTATAGTATTTCCAACTCAGTTTTAGAATAAAGGTAAACAAAGTTACAGGAGCCGTATTTTTGTATCACTCGAACTCCAATGCGCATACGAAAGAGCACTTTTCGCATGCGATTTTCATACAATTTACTATGCGAATGTTAGTCTTGCGTATGCGAATTCGATTCGAGCAGTTCAAAAACCCATTTCAAAAATAAGTGATATATTACATTACTAAAACTACTATTTCATTATGTTGTCATAGAAACAAGATCTTTGATTAAAAGACATGAATCTTTGTTGACCTTTATTCTAAAACTGAGTGGAAATACTATTTTTATTTTTTTTATTTCATAAACTATAAGTTAAGATTTCGTTATGTCACGCTACCATGAGTAATTTGGAATGATATATCAGCTCAAAACTATACATTTTTCACTTTGGGTAACACAACATTCATTCGAGATTTTGAGAGTCAGGCACCAAATTAGTACCGTACAAACCAATGATCAACGTGGGGTAGCGGTAACGTCCTCTCTTGACGTCTTACAAAATAACAGGTCACTGAATTCGTCAGGTTAATTAGCTATTAGGACCGTAGTTGCTCAGTTGGTAAGGAGACGCAAAGGTATACAGAGGTCATAGGTGCAAATCCTTTCCAAATCGAATTTTCTCTTAATTATCTGAGTATGTATGTCAGGCACTTATTCATAATATCTTATCCAGGTTCCCGGAACAGCCACATCAGGCAAAGTGGAAGGCCTGCCCGAGGGTAGCGAGTACCAGTTCCGCGTGATCGCCGTCAACAAGGCTGGCCAGTCGCAACCTTCTGACCCCACCAAGATGACTACCATCAGACACAAGGCCCGTAAGTATCTGCTTCTTCTTCATCTTCTTCTTAGAGAGTCAAAAGCCACTAAGATGACTACCATCTAATTACTAATTAATCACCATCAAAAAAGCCTTATGCTTGTTTGAGACTTTTAGTGTAAAATATTACAACAAAACATTATTTTCTTTACAGTGAAGCCCCGCATCGACCGCACTAATCTCAAGGCGCTGGCGGTGCGCGCAGGCAAGCCCATCTTCTTCGACGTCAACGTCAAGGGTGAACCCGCGCCAAAGGTGCAATGGTTCCAGAAGTGGAAGGGCGAGGAGAAGGAGGTAAGTTGAGGGCATTTATTTATCTGTGCCTTTCCCTAGTAAAATGTACGAGATGAGAAATGTATGAGAAGCTTAACATCTGAAGTAGACATTAGTAATCCCTAAAGTACCAGGTCAGAGGAGCACCATACTATCTCTTGTCAAAGGTGTCGTAAACGGCGACTAAAGTATTAATTAATTCAGGATCGGGTAGCCGTCCATCGAACCGCCTATCCACCTGTCAAGCATGATGAGAAAATGCCAGAATAATATCCTGAAGTGGACTTTAAAGACTATATCTGAAACCTCATTGTTACGTCACCTTATTCCTTTCCCCAGGTCACAGAGGGCGTGATCAATGTAGACTACAACACGAAACTGGACATTAAGGAATCAGTTCGCAAAATGACCGGCACGTACCGCATCCTGGCTACCAACGAGCATGGAAAGGACGAGGCTGAAGTTGAGATCACAGTGCTGTCTGCTCCTGGCAAACCTGGCGGTCCATTGAAGGTTGCTGATGTTACCAAGTCAGGATGTAAACTGGCTTGGAAGAAACCTGAGGATGATGGAGGTGAGGATTGAATAAGCTTACAATGTTCCGCCAAAGAGTAAAAAAAATAATTTTCTTCAAAATCACAAAATTGCTCATGTAATTGCTCTCATATAGAAATAGACACAAGATTCAGTTTGAAAATTATAGGTGGAATTACCGGACCGACCACAGGAAGTCCATTATCTTATGGTATTTTAGAAACAGAATCATCCTCTGCCAAGGGTTACACCAAATCTCGCTATGGTTTGTGTGAGCAAAGCTACTCATTTTCTAGATTTATTTCACTCCCTCAGTTCAACCTACTTCATTTATATTCTTTCTTCAGGCAAACCCGTCACTGGCTACGTGGTTGAGAAGTTCAACAAGGCTACCGGCCGCTGGGTACCGGTTGGCAAGACCGATGACACCGAGATGGAAGTCAAGGGTCTTCAGGAGGGAGAGGAATACGAGTTCAGAGTTAAGGCCGTCAACGATGAGGGCGAGTCTGAACCGCTGAAGACTGACCACTCCATCATTGCGAAGAATCCTTACGGTAAGTTCAAGATATTTAAGTCCTCCAAGAGGGAGAGTAATATAAGTTCAAAGTCAAGGCCGTCAACGATGAAGGCGAGTAAGAGCCGCTGAAAACTAACGACTCTATCAATGCGAAGAATCTTTACGGTAAGTTGGTTTAGAAAGTTAAGGGTCTCGAGGAGAGAGACGAATACTAGTTCAGAGTCGAAAGCCGTCAACGATGATTGTGAATCTGAACCGCTGAAGACTGACCACTCCATAATTGCGAAGAATCCTTACGTTAAGTTCAAGAGAATTTGAATGAGGCTACGTGGGCTGGATTGTTAAGACCAATGTTTTATCACTAAACAATGAACAACTGTTATTCATATTTACAAAATATTCGGTAACTCAATTTCAATTCAGGTGAATACCTCTATCAACCCCACAAGTGAGTTTATATAATATGAGAGAAAGAAAATACTAAATTCATTTCTGGTAGGACTAAAAAAAATACACAAGTGAGTTGCCGAATATTTTATAAATACTATTTCCAACAGCAAATAGTTCATTAAAAAAATAACACTTCGAAGGACGAGGGAATGGAGTTAGGTAAGTGACTTCTGATCTTTAAATTATCTTTAGAGTCCATAGGACCTTCCTACCAAGTATCCTTGATGAAAATGAAAGGAATAAATGAAAAGAAGGTCGCTTACTTCCGAACATGCTTCTGAAATAAACTGCCTAGCCAGAAAATCAAGGCCATCTCTTTTAAAGTTAGGTTAGTGGTTTTTAGAGAGTCAATGCTATCTATTCGTTGAGCGCACAACTTAACTAAATCTTGACTAAAATGATTGGCGTCCCTTTGTCTTCTCCCATGACAGGTTAGGTTGACTTTTGCTAATTCGTGATTTTTGCAACTACAAACCAAACCATACCAATTGGTATCATGTTGATACCAAACCAATGTCATATTTTAGGACTTGAGCCACAATAACGCATACCATTAAGTTTGAATAAGAGCATCTCAAGATTATTAGTCGTTTACTACCCCAACAAGGATTAGCATCCAAAACATAAGTTCAAATCGACATGATCCACAATATAAATATCATGTTTCCCTCCAGATCCTCCCGGCAAGCCGTCAGTACCAACTATCGATGACTGGGACGAGAACCGCGTGGACCTCATATGGGAGGCGCCGAAGAACACCGGCGGAGCCCCCATCACTGGTTATGTTATTGAGAAGAAGGAGAAATTCGGCTCTTGGCAAGAGGCGCTTACCACTAACGTAAGTCATATTTTAACTGGTAATTTGTATAAATATTTCTTTAAGGTGTCCCTACTTTTAACAAATATTTCAGTTCATAACTATCTCGTGGTCTTGTGGATTGAGCCGTGGGCTTCCGGAGATCCGGAGGTCCTGGATTCGATTCCAGGGGGAATGATACGTTGATATTTATCAGTTTTGACCAATTTTTCCCTGTTTGGTTAGGACAATGCAGGCTGATTTACCTAATTATCTGTAAGAAAAAAGACTCCTCGCATTGGAGGTATGTTACGCCGTTGATCCCGTACGCTGTCATTGACAGAGGTCGTTACACAAACCATGTCAATCTCAAAGGCGTAGCTGTGTTATTAGGTGGTTTAAAAACTGACACCAGAGTTCATCGAGTCGATTTACTCAAAATCGCCACGAAAATAAGAATACTAATTTTACCAGATATAATTGTTGCCGCCAGAACACTGGCAGTCAATAGTAAAAACTTCTTGCATGACCGCCGTTCCAATTTTGAATTGAATAAAATAGATGAATGAGAATTTTACGTTTGACATTACTTCTTTTGTTTCTGTTTTTGTTCTGTTCAATCGCAAATTATAAATGCAAAATATTCAATTAATTTATCTTCTTATATATCATTTGTAAATGAGTTGTAAGTAAATAATGCGTACAAGCAAGATCTCGTGTTTCTCTTACTTAGTTATCAAATTGCTTATTGGCTGTCAGGAGAAAGTGGAGAAAAATATACATTGCACGGAATGAATCTTTGCTTTCGCGTTTTTCGCATACTCTGAATCTTGGTCGCTGTCTCTGATAGTGGCCGCTACATAAACAATGTCAGAGACGATTTAAACCTCCACTGACTGAAATCATCATGATCATGACTGAAGAAAATCTACATATAGATGTAATATTAATTATTCCCCTACAGACGCCAGAATGCAAGGCACGCGTACCAGACCTGAAGGAAGGCAACACGTACCAGTTCCGAGTGCGAGCGGTGAACAAGGCTGGTCCAGGAGAGCCTGGAGACGCTACCAACCCGCACTTGGCCAAGGCTAGACACCGTAAGTATTTAATGAAAAAAAAATGCAGAAAGGGATTGAAAATGGCGGCGCTTATACGGGGTGTAGGGGACAGCGTCCCGCAAACTGATAAGTGTTGCTCAGTCAACGAAACTGAACAACTGTCAGCAGGGAATTCTTTCAGGAGATCAAAACAAAATTGTATGGGAAGGTTGAATTGTCTTTTCATCTCCTGAAAGAATTCCCTGGTTAAAGTTGTTCAGTTTCATTGACTGAGTATCAATTCGACGCTGTCCCTTACACCCGGTATTTACCCGTCGCTCGCAAACTTCTGCTTATTACTGGCATTGTCCACCAACCATGTGATGTCGTCCGCTGATCTGGGTGATAGAGAAATGAGGAATTTGTAGCTTAGAAATGAAGTGGGGCCTAGGATACTCCCGTGTGGCACTCCAATATCTGTTGCAATGGTTTGCTTTACGACTTAGTCTACTCCCATGACGGTCTACTCTCTACAGCATCCGCTATTGCAGGACTACTCGTATTACGTGAAATAAAATAACATTATTACATACATATAATCGCGCCTTTATCCCTAATGGGGTAGGCAGAGCATACACGACCCAAAAAAAAAGGTCGTTCCGCCACGTCTGACAAAGTTTTGAGGGTTATTTAGGATAGAAATGTAGGTATATTGCTGTTGTCAGCCCATCGCCTAAACCGTAATATACTGAAACCCTCGGATCCCTTAACTGGTTTTTACAGCATGCCCTGGAGTAAAGGCAGCTGGCACATTCTATGTTTTTCTTTCACTTAAAGTCCAGCAAGGAAACATTATTATACGATAAAATTCAAGACTCTCTACTATCTTGAACATGGAGACTTTGAGATCATTCTATATTATCGGAATCCCTTTCCTCTGAAGATTTCGATGATTTCCAAGTTACTAGAGAATGTTGATTGTGGTAGAATATTATTTATACGTATTTTCATATTAGCTATACAATTACTCACTTTTACTTTACACTATTATTTTCTATCCCATAGTGAAGCCACACATCAACCGTGACAAGATGCAAGCCATCCGCGTCCGCGCTGGAACTACCATCAAACTGGACGTCGACATCAGGGGTGAACCTCCACCAACCAAGACTTGGACGTTCGCTAACAAGGTAAATAGAAAAACTTAGGATCGTATTTGTAAAGCTATATCAAGATTGAGAGCAATATTAAGTATGGATTTGACAAGCTATTTTGTACTGAAATGTCATTTTTGATACGAACTCAAACTGGCAGTCAATCTCAAGTTCGGATTATAATTACGGGCTCAAATTAGCTAGATGCAAGAATTGATAGGAGATATCACAAAAACGCGAGAGGTGGTGAAACAATAGGAGGTCATTACTGAGTGTTGTTGTAGTCTTAAAGCACCTCAGTGGTGCAGAGAGCCCCAAAAAGTTGTCTCCAAGCCGGCCTGTCACGTGCTGAGTAGTGTGACAGCATAAAATATTCCAATAAAACTGGTCCCATTCATTTTTCTATACACACTGCGCCTCAATTGTTCTTGTACCTCGGTGTAACGGAGGTTTTGACCTCAACCTTTCGACACTGTACGAGGTCTTCTTCACGAGCGCGAAAATCCTTCTATTTTTATTATTTTACATGTTCTTCTATTTTCTTATCTAATCCTTCAATTTTATCTTCTAGACTCTGGAGTCCGGTCCCGGCTGCAAGATCGAGAACGAGGACTACAACACCAAGATCACGATGACGGAGACTTCCTGGAAGAACTCCGGCATCTACACGCTCAAGGCTGAGAACGAGTCTGGAGTTGACGAAGCCACGGTTGAAATTATTGTTCTGGGTAAGTCACTGGAGATAACTTTTTAAATGAGATTAGGTACTTGACCGGACATGGCTTGGTCATTACCTGCTGAAAATTAATGACGGGAGACCAAGTTTTATACACTTTAATAACGCTTACCTATGTTGCAACCAAGGAGGACTTAACCTTGTTTGTAACCATGTTTCACGCGAAGCGACCATGCATGAGAATTTCTATTTTCCCTGGGCATTTTTATGAAAAAAAATCCCCAAAGGTTTTGATATATTTGCAATTTAGAACATGGGCTTTCAACCCATTACCTCTTAATTTAAAATTGAATCCCACCAGGTTCCTAAAAAACCAGAACGTGTTCTTTATATCTAAACTCTAACCTAAAATTATCTTCCTTTAACAGACAAACCAGGCAAACCCGAAGGCCCACTGGAAGTATCCGACGTCCACGCCGACCACTGCAAGCTGAAGTGGAACAAGCCCAAGCACACTGGTGGTCTCCCACTCAGTGCATACGTTGTGGAGAAGATGGACACGCTTACTGGCAAATGGACACCAGCTGGCACTGTCGAGCCTGACACTACAGAAGCTAAAGTCACTGGTAAGTTCTATATAATGGCACAAATCCAAGCACACTAGTGGACTTGGTGATCTACCAACCCTTGGAAAGAGACAGTAAAGTTGAAGAGACAATGAAGTTTGTTAGTCAATGGTAAGTTCTATGTTAAGTGGAATAAACCCTGGAGCTGGTGGTCTACCACTCACTGCCTACGTCGTGGAGAAGATTGACACGCTTACTGGCAAATGGACACTACAGAAGCTAAAGTCACAGGTAAGTTTTATGCCAATCTAATGGAACAAATCCAAGTATACTGGTTTTACTGGTGGTAAGATAATACAGTATCAGACGTTAAATATTATATATCAACTATTGGAAAAAGACGGTGACGTAGGTATGTTAGTTATTGTAAAAGTGCGACACAGACAACACTTTGGAGAGCCAAACGCTGGTATTAACCGATGAGCAATATTTGCAGTCGTATATATATTTAAACACGAAGTCTTTCAGATTTCCGAACGCGCTATAAAACGCAATATACAATAATTGCAAGTCTAATTCCTTCTTTTCCCTCAAAACAGGCTTGGAACAAGGCCACACCTACCAGTTCCGCGTGAAAGCCCTGAACGAGGAAGGCGAATCTGAACCTCTTGAGACAGACCACGCCACTCTCGCCAAGAACCCATACGACGTACCCTGCCCGCCTGGTCTGCCCGATATCGTGGACTGGGACGAGAAGTCAGCCAAACTCAAGTGGGAGCCACCCATCAGAGACAATGGTGCTCCCATCACTGGCTACATCATTGAAGTCATGGACAGGGACAGAGGAGAGTTCGTTAAGGTAGGTTTTCTTGTTGTACATTTATTTACAACGTGTTACATATTTTCCATGCTGGCCTGGGAGCAAGAGAAAAACGTAGAATGTGCCAGCTGCATTTCCTCCCGGGCATGCTGTAAAAACTAGCTAAGGGATCGGAGGGTTTCAGTATATTGTAATTTAGGCGATGGGCCTATCACTAAAGGAATATACATACAAATCTATCTTTTGTAGTTTTTGTATTTTTGTATCTATCTTAAACACGTCTTTGTCAGAAGTGGCGGAACGACCTTTGTTTAGGTCGTTTACGCTCTGCCTACCCCATTAGGGATAAAGGCGTGATTATATGTATGTATGTATGTATGTTGCATAATGGTATTGGTTCATGTATCAAAGGCCAATTAGGTAGTATGATCATCGACAGGTCTTTCTTCGATCCTTATTGGATTATGTATTGCCTTACAACACAGGGAAAATATCATCATTCCATTGCACTTATAAATGTACTCTATGGCCCGTTTCTAGGACATATCCGAATCATTCATCTTGTGAGAAACGTGCTCGTAAAATTAAATTTAAACGCAATACTGTAACGTGTCATGCAACCCAGACCACTTCACGGGTATTTTATTAATTACACCATGCCGTAACCTTCAAATCTGTTACTTATTTCATCATCAGCTCATTTATACGTCCCCACTGAGGGAGCGATTAACCTTCCATCACATGGGCCCAGTACGGATTGATCGACTTCACAAACAACATTTGTATTTTTATTATTACTATCCTTAATTTATTCTTGAATTCCTAATCTTACCAGGCTGTAGAGGTCCAAGGCAACGTCTGCCAAGGCACGGTGCCGAAGCTGGAGGAGGGCAACCAGTACCAGTTCAGGATCCGCGCCGTCAACAAGGCTGGTGTTTCCGAGCCATCGGAGAACACCAACTGGCACACGGCTAAGCCACGATTCTGTAAGTATTTTGACTATTATTTTTACATACATACATACTATCACGCCTGTATCCCTAATGGGGTAGGCAGAGCGTGAACAACCCAAACAAAGGTCATTCCGCCACGTCTGACAAGATTTGAGGGTTGTTTAAGATAGAACTGGATATTGCTGTAGTGACAGGTTGTCAGCCCATCGCCTAAATTACAATATACCCTCGAATCCCTTAGCTGGTTTTTACAGCATGCCCAGGAGGAGATGCAGCTGGCACATTCTACGTTATTCTGTCGCTCCCAGTCCAGCATGGAAGTCTACTACTATAATTTTTAGTAAATATATATAATCAAATTATTACAGAAAGAGGATTTTTTAATTCTGTATGATATCAATATATTTAAAACGTTCAAAGAAAATAGAAATATTTCAACAGCGGAATGCCAACGTACTCGTATGACATTGGTTTTTTTATTATTTTTTATTAAATAAGTTTTTGTAATCTTTCGGTCACTGTTTAGATACTCTCAAAAGAGAAGTATTGAATGTCGATCCGAAAAAGCGTCCGGATTGTAGATTTTAAGACTCTTTTCTGATTTTTGACTCTCAAAAGATTTCTGAGCTATGGCTCTTGCTATGCCTTGCTGTGAGTAAAACTTTAAAAATTACTTTTGCTGAATCCTGCATAATGATGTCATACTTGACGCCTTTTTAAACTTTGAAGTATCAACTTCTTACCAACTCTCATTCTCCCCACAGTGAAACCCAAGATCGACCGCACAAACCTCAACCCGATCTCAGTGAAGGCTGGTTTACCAGTCTCCCTAGACGTGAAGGTATGGGGAGAACCCCCAGCGACCATCACCTGGTTCTTCAAGGACCAGGAGCTCAAGAACACGGAGAACCTGGAGATCGTCAATGTAGACTACAACACCAAGTTCCTCATGACCAAGAGCAAGAGGGCCAATACTGGGAAGTACGTCATCAAGGCCAAGAACGAGGTCGGTGAAGATGAAGCCGAAGTTGAAATTACTATTCTTGGTGAGTGCTATTTTCTTTTTAAAATAATATATTGCTTTCATGGTCTAACCCTTGGGGTCTCGATCCGAAGATCCTGGGTTGGATTTCCACAGGCGGAACACAGAGATGTATTTGTAAAGTGATCACTTTCTGAAATTTATCCCTGTTGAGAATGGGTTGATTAAAGGATTCCGGACATCGGTGTTTTTATATTCGCATAAACCATGTCAGAAACCTAGGCGGTAAATAAAATAACAACACTAGCAGGCCTATGATGCGCACTGTAGACTTCGTTTTGTCTACACATTATCTCTTTCGTTGCGCACTTCACAATGGAAAATGACAGGCATTAATGATAGTGAAGTATGCAACACGTGAAGACAAATTAAAGTCTCCAGTGCGCATCATAGCCCTGCAGTAATCATCCGATCGTTATACGTTTCGAAGAAACTCGGGCTAATTAGAACAGAAAATACATTCCTTATTTGCAATCTCTCTACACACCTACAATGATTTTCATACGATTTCTCCCACAGGCAAGCCATCCAAGCCCAAGGGCCCGTTGGAGGTGGCAGACATCACCAAGAACGGCTGCACCCTCACATGGGAGAAACCAGAAGACGACGGTGGAACACCTATCGAATATTACGAGATTGAGAAACTTGACCCGCTTACTGGTACGTTCAGTCTTTCTTAGTGTACATTTTGTAGAAACGCAATAATCCTACCTTGTTTATATTCATGGTTCACAACAGTTTTCTTATATTTGAGACCACTTCCTTTCGATATAAAATTTTACTCAGATGACACCAAATCTCGTGTAGATATGTTTATATTTGCTGACTATTGATAATAACAGCCACTCGACTTCTCCATTTTGAGGGTATTTACCATATCACGATTAGCAGGAACGTTGCTGCCTATTCCCTTGATTTGAAACACACACGGGGAGTGAAAGAATCCGAAAGGCATTTCCTTGGTTTCGATTATTTATCATTTTTTCTTTCTTATAGGCCAATGGATCCCGTGTGGAACCGCGAAGGACTGCAAGGCCAACGTCACCGGTCTGTCCGAGGGCAAGCCCTACAAGTTCAGGGTCAAGGCCGTCAACAAGGAGGGCGAGTCTGAAGAGCTTGAGACTGAGAAGCCTATCATTGCTAAGAATCCCTTCGGTAAGTTACAAGTTTAAATGCCGCTTTTGTCTGAGCCTTGGGCTTTATTCGTAAACGTAAATTCAAGTTATCTGAATTTGTTCCCAGCGTGGTTAGAACAATGCATTCTGAATCGTTTAGTGGCCTGACAACTAAAATGATTGCATGTTTTGGAGGTTACGCCGTCAGTTCGGTTCGCTGGAGATTGCGAAAGCCTGTTTCCCCAAATTACTCTTATAGGGCGATACGAGTCATTAATATGTCTAGTTTCCGTAAAATTGCCCCGAAATTTCTGTCCATATTTATAGGATTTAGTTAGGAAATTAAACAATTTTACTACATAACAGGTGTGACAGAAGATGAAAATTACTTTTACACCAAAATCAATCACATCATAAACACTATTTAACTATTTCTTTCCTTTATAGACGAACCCGGCAAGCCCGGTCGTCCAGAGCCTCGCAACTGGGACAAAGACTTTGTGGACCTGGAATGGTCTCCGCCTAAAGAAGATGGAGGTGCACCCATCACTGGGTACATCATCCAGAAGAGAGAGAAGGGTGGCAGGTGAGAAGCCTTATTATTTTCTATTTTTAGAGAGGTAATGCTTTAAAACGATGACAAATTGGTAAACAATAGAACATGGAAAATATACTTAACCCAAGAATTTCATTATTTTACGCTGACTGAAGACTGTGGATGGCGGTAAGTCTTTGTTAATGAAATCTCCTGTAAAAGCGTCTTTATTTTAGGTCAGAAGCAGTTTGCTTATTTTGGTTCAGTTTTCAAGGCTTTAGCCAAAACAGTTCAGTTCTTGTCATGTTTTTCACAATATTATACGATTCTTATTTCCCCCAGGTCATGGCAAGACTGTCTCCGCACAGCGGGCGACAGGCCGGTCGGTCGCGTGACTGACGTAGATGAAGGACATGAGTACGAGTTCAGAGTAATGGCAGTTAACAAGGCTGGACCTGGAGAACCTTCAGAACCCAGCCGCTCCGTCATTTGCAAGCCTCGCTTCTGTAAGTATCTTCAACCTTACTAGTTTTCTGTACTCTCCGCTTTACTATGGTACATCGGGCGACAGGCCAGTTGGTCGCGTGACTGACGTAGATGAAGGACATGAGTACGAGTTCAGAGTAATGGCAGTTAACAAGGCTGAACCGGGAGAACCATCCGACCCAATCCGCTCCGTCATTTGCAAGCCTCGCTTCTGCAAGTATTATTTTAGCTAAAGTTCTGATCAGTCAGAAGTTAAAAGATATAGGATACTGCAAATACTGCCCCCTCTTTTATGTCAACTGCATTGAGCTATAAAGATATTCCCTGAATTGCTGCTAGTCAATCCACTGAAAGGCAAGCAGCTAAATAAAAGGCTTCGGTACGATAGCAAAATGCCTTGTCAATCTGATGGCCTTGTTTCAAAGAAGTACCACACTCTATGCATTTCCTATCTCCTCAATTCTTCGAAGCAAGTGCCTCGTCAATAGTATGGCGTTGCAACCGCTTAGTTGGTTTCAAATAAATACTAGATAATATCGGCAAAATTAGTAAAATATACATTTCAATAATTGGTCAAGAATCTCCCATCGTCCCCATGTAAATTATTCACACATCTAACGTAATTCTTCTTCTTACAGTGGCACCAAAGATCGACCGCAAAGACCTACAGAAGAGGAGGATCAAGATCGGAGAAACCCTCAAGTTCGAGGCTGACGTTAAGGGTGAACCTGACCCAGCCATCACATGGAGCTTCAACAGCAAAGAGATCAGGCCTCAGGAGAGGTACGTTTCATGTCTTAAAAAAAATAGTGAAGGTAGAAGAGTTGTATTTCAGTTTAAAGGGCAAGGGAGCCTTAGTCGGTAGTCGTCATCATCATCATCATCTCCCTAGCCTTATCCCGTATCTCACGGGGTTGGCTACCTAATCTAGGGGGTTGAACGAGGGTACTGGTTTTTACACAGAGCGACTGCCATCTGACCTCCGCAACCCAGAAGGGAAACCAGACCCAATCCTAGAATAGGTCAGAATTTTCAAGCCGCCAATGTTTAGCACTGGCCTCTGACATGGCTTAACGACTAATATCTACGGTATTAACCGGGACCAACGGCTTAACGTGCCTTCCGAAGCACGGTAGTCGTCAAATTCAAATATAATTTATTCACTAGCGACACGGTACATGGGTTATATAAAATACACAATGTGGAGAACAAGCGTGTAGCGCCTATAACAATTGGCATGCGAATATAAAAATGTACTAATTAATCATTTGGACAAATTAATAAAATCTCATAAAATAATATAACTGTTAATTTATATATAATAAAATGAAATAAAAATACAAATATGAAAATGTCACAGTAATAAAATAATAATATAATTTCTCAAAATTTATGTGTCATTCTTGGACACTATAAAAACAATTAGTAACCAGAATTTTAAATAGCCACTTCTGAAAGTCCACGTCAATGTGTAACGCACTCTGCTGTTCCTCTGGGTTCTAGTGGGATAGAAGTAGGTGTTATAGACTATGGTGCTGTTTACCATCATCAGGTTGTTAGCTAGTTGCCACTATAACGTGCCTGTATAACGTCATAACAAAACTCAACTTGTCCGTATAGTATTCTGATAAAAATACAGGTCTGCAAAAAAATCTAGTTTCTGTATTTTTTTTATCGTTTCTACTACTAGTTCAACTGAAATCTGTTTCGTCTGAATGTGTTTCTTTACAATGTCTTTTTTCTCCAGGCTCAAGATCGAGAACAAGGATTACCACACATCGTTCGCGCTGCAGAAATGCACACGCGAGGACACTGGCAAATACGTCGTGCTGGCGAAGAATGACTCCGGCACGGACAGTGTTGAGATTGAGGTCGCCGTCGTCGGCAAACCATCGAAACCTAAGGGACCTTTGAAGGTAAGACTTTGGAAGTTGGTTTGTTATAGGATTGGTATAGTCTGGTTAGTGGTCTAACCCTGTTGTCCGAGTTATACCTGGTGTAAGGGACAGCGTCCCGCAAACTGATAGGGGTTGCTCAGTCAATGATACTGAACAACTTCCACCAGGATTTATATTCAGTATGTGAAAAATGTTTACCTCGATCGGACAATTTGTATGGAAAAGCCTTCTTTTTTTAATTTCCTTTAAAAAAATCCTAGTAAAAGTTGTTTAATGTCATTGACTGAGCAACCCTTATCAGTTTGCGGGACGCTGTCCCTTACACCCGGTATGAGCCACAACAGTTGTTGGTTGATATGGATCTTAACGATCATTGGGCATGCTAATTATTACATCGTTAACATTCCTTTCTAAAATTCTAAATCCATCCTTCTTATCCAGGTTTCGGACGTTAAAGCAGACGGCTGCAAGCTCAAATGGGAGCCTCCAGAAGACGACGGTGGCGAACCAGTCGAAGCATACGTCGTCGAGCGTATGGACACGGAATCCGGCAGATGGGTCCCAGTATGCACCACCAAGACTCCTGAAGCTGACGTCACTGGCCTCAACGAGGGCAAGGACTATCTCTTCAGGGTTAAAGCAGTTAACCCCGAGGGAGAGAGCGAGCCGTTGGTCACTGATACCGCTACTACCGCTAAGAATCCTTACGGTGAGTTGACATAATATTTAGGCTAGGTACAGTAACATTCGGATCAACAACGAAACCATTTTTAGCTATTCTTGTTTTTTAATTTTTAGCACATACATTTCAATGATTTTTCTTAGAATATTCCCCAACGTCTGACAAGTTGTTCCAGTTTGCTCTATTCCTATATTGATTTATTCCCCTTTGTTCCCCAGGTGAGCCCGACCCACCAGGCAAACCAGAATTCAAGGACTGGAGCAAGGACCACGTGGACCTCAAATGGGAGAAGCCCGCCAACGATGGTGGCGCCCCCATTACTGCTTACATCATCGAGAAGAAGGACAGAGACACCGGCAAGTGGGTGAAGGCTGCTGAGGTAAGATACAATACAATACACAATACAAAATTCTTTATTGCACAAAGAAACACATACAACAGAAATAAAAAGGAACAAACGTGACAGTACAATATAGGCGGCCTTATTGCTAAAGCAGCAATTTCTACCAGGCAACCTTTGGGTATAGAAATTGTACAAGCAGAAAGCGGGATAGTGCATATTACTACATATAATACCTAGACAATATTTACACTAAAAAAATATACTGATACATATCTTATGATAAATTAATACATAATATATGCTACATAAGATAGGATACTCTATGTTATATATCAGAGAAATTGGTAGATAGAATATAACTACATATACTTACTTAAATGATACTTAAGATATACCGCTTCCTAAACTCCTTTGTGATATTTTGAGACGTAACTCCGCAAAGTACGAAACGCTCGTATTATTATTATAAGTATTTCTTGACTTGTAATTTACAATTATTAATAAATTTATCTCTATCTCTCTATCTCTATCTCTATTTGGACTTCTTCTATCGAAATGAATCGCAGAATCCTGGTAAAAAGTTTTTAAACCGTTTGATAGGCCTGTTAGTTGGCTTGTTACTTTGCTTGTTGAAGAAGAGATTTGAAGATGTTGATCCCGTTATTTGAGACTAAGGTCACACAAACCATGTCAGAAAGATTATCTGGTACGCAGATTGCTCCGTTGACATGATGATTTTTTTCTACTCATTACAACCAACTAAATAAAATATTCTTCTTCAGGTGCCCGGAACCAAATGCGAAGCTAAAGTGCCTGATCTGATCGAAGGCAAGACCTACCAGTTCAGAGTAAAGGCCGTCAACAAGGCTGGACCGAGCAAACCTTCCACGGCGTCTGAGAACCTGCTCGCCAAGGACAGGTTTGGTAAGTGATGCTCCCGATAGTATTCCACGTTTGATCAGAATTAACTGCCTCCGTGGTCTAGTGGCTAGTGCCATGGGCTCCCGATCCGGAGGTCCTGGGTTCGATTCCCAGGGGGTAAAACACAAAGTTGATATTTGAGAATTTATCACTTTGTGAATTTTTCCCCAGTTTGGGTAGGACATTGCAGGCTGAATCACCTGATTGTCCGAAAAGAAAAAACATCGTGCTTTCACGTTAAGCCGTTGGTCCCTGTCCCTGTATTTGATAGTGGTCGTTACACAAAACCATGTCAGAGGCCTGATAGTTGTGCTACTAGGCGGTTTAAAAACTCTGACACCAGGGTTCATCGGGTCCATAGACTCGATACCCACTCGACAGAAGATCAGAATTAAAAATCTTACGTACAACATAACACGTTGGTGAAGCAAATAGCTCGTCATATGAACGAAGACCAGCTAGGAAGGTACAAGAGTGACCGCCACGCGTTGGAAAAGCGTTTGGACTGGTGTTTCTACCAGACTTTACCAGATGGGCTGTTTTTTTAATAAAGTCAGCCGTTGGTCTGTTCTTAAAAACTTAAATTAACCAGCTATTGAAGCACATTGATGATGATGATAAAAATCTTAAATATATAAAAATGAATCCCTATTTCCCTTGGTCACGGCATCACGCCTGAACGGCTGGACCGATTTCGCTAATTCTTTTTTTGTTCTGTTCGTTATTATCAGGAGAAGGTTCTTATGAAAGAAAAAATTAAGGAAAAAGCGCGGAAAATTAGAAAATTTTGAATTACTTAACCACCATATAAAATTATTAAACTTTTTGACATAGAATTGACTGAATTCGTGAAAATCTGCTCATTTATGGCGTCTAAGGCGGAACAAAAGTTCGCCGGGTCAGATAGTAAGGAACTAAATATTTATTATCCCTTGCAGCTCCGCCGAAGATTGACCGCACCAACATGCGCGACATTACTATCAAGGCTGGACAGAACATCCGCTTGGACATCAAGGTCAGCGGTGAGCCTCCACCAACTAAGACATGGTAAGTTTCATACTATCTCATCCTACTTCTTCAACTTCCATGCTGGACTGGGAGCGAGAGAAAAACATAGAATGTGCCATCTGCATTTCCTCCCGGGCATGCTGTAAAAACCAGCTTAGTGATCCGAGGGTTTCAGTATATTGTCATTTAGGCGATAGGCTGACAACCTGTCACTACAGCAATATACTTATAAATCTATCTTAAATAACCCTCAAAACTTTGTCAGACGTGGCGGAACGATCTTTGTTTTGGTCGTTTACGCTCTGCCTACCCCATTTAAAGTGCTTCAAAGTGCCCGACAGATGGCGCTAAGCCAATTACAGAATGGGCACCACAAAGTGGCTGCTGCAGCAGAGACATACCTCGTAGAAGATGACAGCATTCTTTCCGGTCTGGCAGTTGGAAAGCGAGATAAATGCCGTGAAAATGTGCAAACAACATCATAACGTTATCCGTACACGTATATGTAGAGACTCAAGTTGTAGTTCACGACGTGGATGATGAGATACAGAGCTGTCGCTTAAACATGTAGAGCTGTTTGCCGTATAAGGGCTACGTTTTCATGCAGAACTGTGCGAAATGATCAATACATTTATAAATACATACATATAATCACGCCTTTATCCCTAATAGGGTAGGCAGAGCGTACACGACCTAAACAAAGGTAGTTCCACCACGTCTGACAAAGTTTTGAGGGTTGTTTAAGATAGATTGGTAGGTATATTGCTGTAGTGACAGGTTGTCAGCCTGTCGCCTAAATTGCAATATACAGAAACCTTAGGATCCCTTAGCTGGTTTTTACAGCATGCCCGGGAGGAAATGCAGTTTGAATGATCAATAGTTTACTTATCCCTTTCCTTTCCTTTCTTATTCTAGGTTCCACAACAAAGAGCGTCTCGCGACCAGAGACGATCTCACGGTGGACGCTGAGGACTACAAGATCAAACTGTCCGTGATCCTCGCCGCGAGAAAGCACTCCGGCACTTATGTGCTGAAGGCTGAGAACAGCAGTGGCAAGGATGAAGCTACCATTCAAGTGAACGTGCTTGATGTGCCTGCTAAGCCTGAGGGACCTCTGAAGGTAAGAAGCTCGAAAATCTGTTTTGTGTGTTATAGTCAGTTTTAAGTGCGGAAGACTGAAAACAGCAGTGATAAGGAAGAGGCCACCATTCAAGTGAACATGCTTGATGTGCCTGCTAAGCCTGAGGGCCCTTTTAACATAAGATGGTGGAAAAAAATTGAGTTTCGTTTGGGTTCTTTGTGGTTTGCAGTCAACAGTCCGAAATAGACTTTGGTGCAAAATAACCACAAAACCATACTTACAGACAAAGGAATAGCAGACATATTGCAGATTTATCAGAGTTCTAACAATAAAACAAGAAGATAATTTGGAAGTTTTATCCTCTTATTCATGCTTACGTTCTGTAAGAAGCCTCCTTTTTGCTTCGCCGTAGTCGGGTAAAAAGTAATCCCTATTTTCTTCTCAGATCTCAGACATCCACAAAGAAGGATGCACGCTCAAATGGAACCCGCCACTAGACGACGGCGGCGCGCCCATCGACCACTACCTCGTCGAGAAACTCGACACGGAGACAGGAAGATGGATGCCCGCTTGCAAGACCAAGGATCCTAAGGCAGAGATTGAAAACCTGACGCCAGGACACGAGTACAAGTTCCGTGTGTCTGCGGTCAACAATGAAGGAGTTTCCGAGCCTTTGGAAGCGGATCACGCTATCATCGCGAAGAATCCGTTCGGTAAGTCACTGTTTTTAGTTCGACACGGAGATAGGAATGTAGATGCCCGCTTGCAAGACCAATGATCCTAAAGCAGAGATTTAGGCCCGCATTTATAAAGCGTTCTCAAGATTGAGAGCAATATTAAGTACGGATTTGACGGGCCATATTGTACTGAAATTACATTTCTGATACGATTTTAAACTAGCTGTCAGTCTCAATTGCTGTTTATCAACACGGGCCTGAGAATCTGACGCCAGGACACGAATACAAGTTCTGTGTATCTGCGGTGAATAATGAGGGCGTTTTGGAGCCGTTGGAAGCGGATCACGCTATCATCGCGAAGAATCCGTTCGATAAGTAAATAACTGCTTTTGGTTAAAGACAGCCTAAGATTCTGATTTCACTATTTAGCCAAAAGATGGCGTTGTTTGACTTCTTAACAGACTACTTGAGAAGCAATGGAGTCTAGTGCTAACCACCTTGCTTCGTTCCAACCTTCGTCTTTGAGGCTTTTGATTCAGTTTATTTTATACCACTTGGTCACCTCTAGGTGGCCAAATGTAAGGGCATTCTTATCGCAACAGAATAAAACCAATACATCAATATTTTATTTCTTCATTTCCCAGACGAGCCCGGCAAACCAGGCAAGCCAGAAGTCGTCGACTGGGACAAAGATCATGTGGACCTCAAGTGGGAGAAGCCCATCAACGACGGTGGCGCCCCCATCTCTGGATACATCATCGAGAAGAGAGAAGTTGGCTCGCCCAAGTGGGTGAAGGCCTGTGAGGTAAGTCTATTCTTCTTCTTCAACCGAGTAGGTCATCTAGTTGACAAACGACCCGATGAACCCTGGCATCAAAGTTTTGAAACCGCTTGTTTAGCCTTTGACAGTGACTGAAGTCACAAAGATTGCTAACCGAGCCCGACGGATTTACCTACCGTCCTATCATATTTTTTGAGACTGACAATCTGGTGAAACACTGGATCTGGTGAAGTCCTGACTCAATGTACGAAAATCTTACAAAAATTTTGTATCAAATTTGTTTTCCAACCGTGAGAATCGAACCCATGTTCTGCGAATCTAGAGCCTGAGGCTCAGGCCACTGCACAACGTCACAACCGTACCTCCTCAGTTGGTATAAACTCTTGAAATAATCTCCCTAGGTCGGTCCCAACGACAACGAAAAAGCGACAGTGCCGAACTTGGACGAAGGAACTGAGTACGAGTTCCGTGTGAAGGCTATCAACGAAGCCGGCCCTGGTGAACCCAGTGACCCGAGCAAGTCTGTCGTCTGCAAGCCTAGGAGACGTGAGTATCTTAGTTATTTACTTTTCTTAGCTTTGTCACAAGAAGGTATTTTTGGTATCTAGTCAGAGAATAGCACTTCCCTGTCATAATAGCTCGTAAAAGCAGTGAATTTCTTGGAAGATCATTTTTCTGTAAATGGAATTTACTCCATACCGTGAAGTCCATACCTGAACATTTTGGTTATAATAAGAAAACAGAAGATTACGGCAGTATAATGGCGGGAATAGGATACATTTTAGTTAAATTGTGGTCGATCCTTATCGATAAGATTTTAAGAGATAAGAGACCACAACATAAGAAAACAGTTTAAGATTCCCAAAACACCTCTCTTAAAATAACTCAACGCTCTTTGTAGCCACCAAACCATCTTATAGTAACTAAACATAATCTGGTCTCCCACAGTATCTCCAAGGATCGATCGCAAGAACCTTCGCACGATCAAAGTTCGCGAGGGCGAGCCCATCTCGCTGGACGTCAAGGTCACCGGGGAGCCGGCGCCTGACGTGTCCTGGAGTCTGAACGGCAAAGCTGTGCTGGACGGCAGTGGCCTTAGAAGTAAGTTTCCCTCGATTCAAATCAACAGCCGAGGTTCGACCCACCCAAACGAAGGTTCGAGCCACCCAAATCAAGGTTCGACCCACCCAAATCAAGGTTCGACCCACCCAAATCAAGGTTCGACCCACCCAAATCAAGGTTCGACCCACCCAAGCCAAGGTTCGACCCACCCCAGCAATCAAGAACCTACGCACTATCGAGGTAGGCTCATCTCGCTAGACGTCAAGGTCACCAGGGAGCCGGTGCCTGACATGTCCTGCAGTCTCAACGGCAATGCTGTCCTGGACGGCAGTGGCCTTAAAAGTAAGCATACAATCTTTTACCTCACCCATGACAACGCTATGGGCTGAGGTTTGACGCACCTTACACAAGGCCTTAAGCCGAGGTTCGACGCACTCAAGACAACGTTTTAGTGATCCTAAGACCACCCCTAAGCTGTAATTCGAAGCTGTCGTCAAAGCTAAGAAACCCTTGCTAATGGTCACGATCCTCAGCATTAAGGGACTGTTAAGAAAGAAGTTGCTTTTGCATGATGTTAATGAGGGTTTTTCTTTTCCAGTAATTAACGTGCCATACATGACCAAGTACCAGCACAGCAGCCCGCGCAGGAAGGACTCTGGAATGTACAAGATCCAGGCCGTCAACAAGTACGGACAGGACACCGCCGAGCTGGAGGTCATTGTCATCTGTAAGTGTTTATGACTTTTATATTGATGACTTTCTTGTTACAGTTTAGTATCGAGATCTTAAAGTTTCACTAATAATGCTTTCTTTATCTAAAAAAAATTGCTTCCAAGTTAACAAAGACTTCTCACCAAAAAAAGTCTTTTCTCCTTTTATTTTTTATTTGCCATTTTTTATTTTATATCACAAACCATATAATCCGTTTTTTCCACCCCAGCCAAGCCCGAAAAACCGGAAGGCCCACTAGAAGTGTCCGACATCCACAAAGACGGCTGCAAGCTCAACTGGAAGCGGCCCAAGGACGACGGTGGCGAGCCCATCGAGGCTTACCTCGTGGAGAAGTATGACCCTGAGACCGGCACCTGGATGCCAGTTGGCAAGACCCTCGGCAATGTGCCTGAGATGGAGGTAAGTGCTTCAATCAGTTTGAGACCTGAAAGATACAATACAATACAAAATTCTTTATTGCACAAAGAAACACATACAACAGAAATACAAAGGAACAAACGTGACAGTACAATATAGGCGGCCTTATTGCTAAAGCAGCAATTTCTACCAGGCAACCTTTGATACCTTCAAATCTATCTTAAATAACCCTCAAAGCTTTGTCAGACGTGGCGAAGCGACCTTTGTTTAGGTGTTTGCGCTCTGCCTACCTTATAAGGGATAAAGGCGTGACTATATGTATGTATGTATGCAACCTTTGGGTATAGAAATTGTACAAGCAGAAAGCTGGATAGTGCATATTACTACATATAATACTTAGACAATATTTACACACTATTAAATAAATATTTCAATAAAATATACTGATACATATCTTATGATAAACTAATACATAATATATGCTTCATAAGATAGGATACTCAATGTTATATATCAGAGAAATTGGTATATAGACTGCTACACATTAAACATTATTAGCCAGATAGAATTTTTTTGTTTTGATTGATTGAAGATTGACTTGGGAAGTCTTTATGCTAGTCATTATCTGCCTGCAATCAGTGGATATGGGAGTAACTTACGGTGATGCCATTGGCTCCTTTCTACCAAAGAACTATTAAACGTACCACAGGATACATGCATCCTATTTTTTACCCACCATTTCAGACTAAGCGCTTCTAAAGATCTTTCATAAAGCGCACAGCTAAAGAGTAGAACTTGCTATCTGCGTCTGAGTTTCCTCATGCACCCCTCAACTTCAAATTTAGTGCAAATAGGCTTCTTTTGAATTTTAAGCTGTACTTGTGCATTATTCTTTCCACTTATTATATTATTTGCCATCAGGTGGATGGTCTCATCCCTGGTCACGAGTACAAGTTCCGCGTGAAGGCGATCAACAAGGAGGGCGAGTCTGAGCCGCTAGAGACCTTCGGCTCCATCATCGCCAAGGATCCCTTCAGTAAGTCCCTTTTAGAACAGTCTCGATAGACTTTTGTGGTCCTTTTCTCTGGTCAGGTCACGAGTACAAGTTGCAAGAGACCTTCTAAGGATCCCTTCAGTATGTCCTACTCAGGACTCATTAAATGGCTGATTACTACATCTGTTATCTAGTAAATCATCTGATTATCTATCTAGAAAAAGGATTCCGTGCTTCCAGGGGCATGGTCGCTGTATTTGTCACAGAAACCATGCCAGAGGCCAAATATGCTACTTGGCGGTTTATAAACTCTGACACCAGGGTTGATCGGATTGAAAAACCTACTCGAAAGAAGGAAGAACTAACATCGATTTCCATCCCACAGCCGTACCAGACGCACCATCAGCGCCCGTACCAGACGACTGGTCGGCCAGCCACGTGGACCTCAAGTGGGAGGCGCCTCTGTCCGACGGAGGTTCACCCATCATTGGTTACATCGTCGAGAAGAAGGACAAGTACAGTCCACTGTGGGAGAAGGCTGTGGAGACGCATACTCCTACGCCTTCTGCTACTGTTAATGGGTAAGTTGGTAAAGTTATACATACGCAAACTTAAAACTCATTTTTATCCTGAATATGCAGGTAGAAAGAACATCCTGCCACTTGATGTTCATCGGCAGTGGAAGGATGTCACGTTCATACTCATCCAACCAATTTTTCATGCACTCTCGTCGGGTTAGGGTACCTACTCCTGACCTAACCTGATCTTTTGTATCACGTCCCTGCAAGGCTTCAATTTCAATTTCAATCGTTTATTGCAAGTCACAACACATAGGATCTTAAAAATATATCTTAAAGATACATAAAAACAGTTTCAGTTTCATGTGACGCCCTGCAAGGGCACAGCAATTTCCACTTCCAACATTCTCTCTTAGTCACACTTTCCATTGCCACGTTTATCAGAATTTAAATCAATCTTCTTTAATTCATCCTCTCAAAATGATCCTACCATTACTATAGCATAGCCATAGTAAAGGACACAGTATAGTTTTTAATAATCTTGATGTCTTAACAGCCTAATCGAAGGCAACGAGTACCAGTTCCGCGTGATCGCGATCAACAAGGCTGGCCAGAGCAAACCTTCAGACGCAAGCAAGAACTTCATCGCCAAGCCTCGCTTCTTGGCGCCCAAGATTGACCGCCGCCATCTTCGTGACGTCACCATTTCATCAGGATCGACGCTCAAGATGGAGGCTGTCATCACTGGAGAGCCAGCACCTGCTGTTGAATGGAGGTGAGTAACATCCTAGTCTGAATAATTGACGGTACCCATAATTAATATAATTATTGTATCTGTTCCCGTGTTTTTCCCTTCTTTCATCCCCACTAGGTTGGCTGGAAGAGATCTCTTATAGAGATAAGCTCGCCTATTGTGTCCTAGTTTTAAGTTCAACTGTACGTGTAAATTTTGAATACAATAAAGAATATATATATAATCCAACTGCTCAGCAGTTCAAGGTCAACATAATGTTTTTTCTAAGGAAATCAAAAGAAAATTGCCTCTGTTACAAAGAACATTACTTTTTTCCGTGTATACTTGCTGCAGCAGTCTGCTGTCCAACTTGGAAGTACCTTTAGACTCTCAATATTTTAGTTAGTGCAAATGCGAAGTCTTATGAAGCAATACCTTTACTAAGCAATTAATTACCCTTTCCAACAGATACCAGAACATGCCGCTCCGTCCTTCGAAGGCGGTGACCATCGACAGCCCTGACTACTTCACAAAGCTGATCATCAGACCAGCTCGCAGGGATGACTCTGGAGAGTACACCGTGACTGCTGTCAACTCTAGCGGCAAGGATACTGTGACCATCAATGTGGTTGTCACTGACAAGCCAATGAAGCCCGAGGGACCATTGCAGGTCAGTCTATCAAACATTATTGTCATGCCAGTGGTGAAAAAGAAGCTCGAAAATTTGCAGTAAAACTGGGAAGTCTTCACGTCTTTGCGAGGCGATTTAAACAGTGCGTTTAAGGACTTGTGTTTCTTACCGTGGCGCCATCTGTCGGCTACAAAAGAATATCTTCTGATTTCTGTGAAAAATATGACTTTCTGTAACTTGACCCTTTCCACACCCTCCCACAGATCTCAGACGTCCACAAAGAAGGCTGCGCTCTCAAATGGAAGAGGCCCAAGGACGACGGTGGTGCTCCCATCGAGTACTACCAGGTGGAAAAGCTGGACACCGAGACCGGCACGTGGGTGCCGTGTGCTAGATCTGATGAACCTAGTGAGTATTGATTTGATAACTGTTATACCAGTTGCAATATGTGGTACTGGAAGTGGTTCAGAAGTTGCATGTACAGAAACGCCGCTATGTAGTCGTATGGATATTATTCTCTCTAACGCTGAGAAATATGGTGGTGATGCTATTCTTAAATGGCACCATGTATGGTGCCTGTAGGCTCTAACAGCCTTCTTATAAAAAAGTAAAATCTTATGGCTCACGCCGACACTTCACTCAGACTCAAACGACATAAAACTCAATTTGGGCGGAGCCCAGCCGCATGTTACCGGCGCACACGGCGGTGCTGTGTGTAAAAGGCTTTACTATTAAAGAGCAACGGCCTCTTGTTTATTTCTCGAGATACTTTATCTTGATTTATTATAAATGCGTTGTGCAACATAATTATAAAGCTTTGGAAAGCATCTTATCTTATTTATATGAGCGGAATAGATAATTGGGTGTCTGGGTAAACATTTCTTTATCGAAATAATTAGCACTTCATTACACACTTTCCATCAGTGCACTACTCGTCTAGAGCTCCTAATAAATAAAGGATTGTTAAATTAAATTCCTCTTAATCTAAAAATCTTTTATTGTTCCAGTAATTGTTAGTAAGAAAAAATATGTAGTACTGAAATACCAATATCCTAAACAACCACTAACCTTCCATCTTCTCCGCAGAATGTGACGTCACCGGCCTGACTCCTGGCAAGGAATACCGCTTCCGAGTGTCCGCAGTCAACTCTGAGGGTGAATCTGAGCCTCTCACTTCTGAACAGAGCATCATCGCCAAGAATCCCTTCGACGAACCTGGTAAGTAGATAATATCAATATTGAAAGACCGCTGTGTAAGAGAGTAGACCAAAGGTTAGACTATTGAACCTGACCAGACCAGAAGTGGTAATTTTATGATCACCGCCGTGATATATTGATACGAGTTGTAGGCACTAGATCTAGAGGTAGTGGATTCGATTCCCTGTGAGGGACATTAGGTCTAACGACTGGCACGGAATACTATTTCCGAGTGTCCGCAGTCAACTCAGTGAATCAAAACCGCTTACCTCAGAAGAGAGCATCATAGCCAAGAATCCCTTCGCCGAACCTGGTAAGTGGATAATATCAATATTGAAAGACCACTGCAGAAGAGAGTAGGCCGAAGATTAGTCTATTGAACATAACACGACCAGACCAGAAGTGATCATTTTTTGACCGCCGACGTGTTCTATTGATCTGTATATTTACCGTGGTTTTCTAACTATATATTTTTTTTTTGTCTGGTCTATCTAGAGACTGCAGCTCTAGATTCGGAGTCCGTAGAAGCTATTCCCAACAGATGAAATTGAAAATATTTGTTATGACTTAAGCTGATCACTCGAATTGTCTGATGTGATGTGTAAGTGGTGCTCATACTGTGGAATGAGAGCTAAATAGCAGGAATAGTGTTCTTCTCTAAAACCTTCTTAATTTAAAAAAAAAAAGATAACTTTAATTATGCCCTTTTTTTCTTCCAGGCGCACCTGGAACACCAAGCGTGACCGACTGGGACAAGGACCATGTGGACCTCAAATGGACCCCACCGCGCGAAGACGGTGGCGCCCCCATCACGGGCTACATCGTCGAGAAGAAGGACAAGTTTGGCAACTGGGAGAAGGCGGTCGAAGTGCCGGCTGGCCAGACCACCGCCACTGTTCCCGACCTGGTCGAGGGACAGACTTATGAGTTCAGGTAAGAGGAGAGACTGAAGTTTAGAAAAAAATAGTGGTGAACTAAAGGAGCCTGCTGATCCCCGCAGTCGTGTGGACCTAAAATGGACCCAGCCGACTTCATGTAAAAGGTAGAATAAGACTGGTCTGGTGGAATGGTGACAAACAAAAGGAACTGATCAATCTACCTTCGCAGTCGTCTTAATCAAAAATTTGTAGCAATTCGGCGTTGCACACAACACGAATTAACTAATGTCAGAGAACAAAAAGGGACGTTAATAATTTTAGTCAAGTTAAGTCGTGTTCTTACCGTATTGGCCTCACTGTGAAGATCAAATGGGCTGAAGACGGGCCCTCATCACGGGCTACATCGTCGAGAAGAAAGACAAGTTCGGCAACTGGGAGAAGGCGGTCGAAGTGCCGGTTGGCCAGACCACCGCCACTGGTCCCGACCTGGTTGAGGGACAGACTTATGAGTTCAGGTAAGAGCAACTGCTTCCGTGGTCTGAGTCACGGGCTCCCGACTTGAAGGTCCTACGTTCGATTCCCAGCGCAAAACATAAAGTTGAAATTTATTTGTTTATTTTATACTCCACTTTGGTGAGTTTTTTCTCAGGCTGAATCACCTGAAAAAATATTCCGTCCTTCGGAGGGCACGTTAAGCCGTCGCTCGCGGAAGCTGTCTTTGATAGTGGTCGCTCCACAAACTAAAAGAACTCACAGCAGGGTTCATAGGGTCATTCGACGACTCGCAAACACACTCTTTAAGATGAAATGAAGTTACTCTTCACACATGCAATAACATATCTGCAGTCAACTTATAATGTGTCAATTACTTGAACAGAGTGAAGGCGGTGAACAAGGCTGGCCCCGGCGAGCCGTCAGAGAGCACGCACCCGATCGTGGCCAAGCCCAGGAACCTGGCGCCCAAGATCGACAGGACCAACCTGATCGATATCAAGATCAAGGTTGGCACCAAGTTCGGATTCGACGTCAAGGTGAGGATATTGATCTTTTATTGATTTTGTATATTTGTACATGATGCCATACCATTTGCTCTTGATATTGACAACATTACCATGCTAAACTGGGATCTATGAAAACCGGCCACTTCTCTTGCTTGGTATACTGAGAAAGCTAAAGATTTAACCAATACTACAAAAAAGCACAGTCCTACCTGAAATAGGTATATTCCCTGATCAGTAACTAAAAAAACCTACCATAGTGTAGGGAAATCCATAAGCCCTACTTACCTACCTGGCCAAGGAATACCCTTAAAATTTGTGAGAATTTAAGTGTATTTGCGCCCTGCCTACTCCAGAAACGACTGTATTTTAAGAGTTTTTGTTTTAATTTGAGAGACAACCATTTTCTTGATTTTATGAATACTTGAGGTAGTCTTTTAGCTAGAGTCCGACCGAAACTGGTTTTCCGGCCGAAACCGAAACCGAATATTCGGCCGTGGCTTCAGTTTCGGCCGAAACCGAAACCGAAACTCACGTGGTCAAGTATAAAATTCCTTAAAATAGCCAGCGTCCGCCAAGGCACGATAACGGTAATACTATCTACCCAGTATTCTAACTTCATATAAACAAAGGAAGCGTGGGCTATACCTGCCTACATTATATACATACAAATATTTTCATTGAACACTTCCTATTCCATTCACAAAACGTCTACCTGTATGCGGTGGGAGCGAAAGTTGGGTAGATGGGTTACATTGCTTGAAATATAAAACAATACACTCTTTAAAAGTATTTTAATAACTAGTATAATAGTATTTTAAACAATAAATATGATGATAAGCGATTGAGAGCTGGCATCAGGACAAACCTACCTAGGGTTTTTTGATGCTGAATTGTCAAAATATGTAACAGTATTTGTGTAATAGAGTTAATAAAAAAAAAGTATTTTACTTATAAAATTAAACTCAAAGTAGGTAGATGTTATTAAAATTCTGTAGGTGGGCAGCTCTCTCGTATGATTACTTACCGCGCGGCTGTTGAGTTAGAATACTGGATACATAGTATTACTGTGGCCAAAGCGTTGCCGGGAGAAACGAATAGAAACCAGTTTCGGTTTCGGCATTAGTTTCGGTCAATTTTGGCCGAAACCGAAACCGAACTTTCGGTCGGACATTACTTTTAGCCGACTTAAGAGTCCAAATCACCTTGTACCTATAGTTAATAACCATTTAGCCCATCATGATTCGGGTGGGCTTAAAATCAGCAATGCGCTGTGCCCACGCGATTTATCCACTTTATTTTGTGTATTATAATAATAGGTATTTCTTGTGTGTATTCTGAGGGTTTCGGTATATTGTGATTTAGGCGATGGGCTGACAACCTGTCACTAAAGCAATATACCTACAATCCTATCTTAAATAACCCTCAAAACTTTGTCAGACGTGGCGGAATGACCTTTGTTTAGGTCGTTTGCGCTCTGCCTACCCCATTAGGGATAAGGGCGTGATTATATGTATGTATGTATGTATTTTGATTGTAAATGTACCGATTTTGTTTGTTTTTTGTTGTAAATGTGTGTGAATGTGTGTAACTAGTTTCTGTTTGTAAATGTGGATAATAAATGTATTTGTATTTGCCCCCCAGGTCACTGGTGAACCAATGCCGGAAACCAAGTGGTTCCTTGGCAAGAAGGAGGTGAAATCAAGTGGCGACATGAAGGTCCAACATTCGGACTACTTCACCAAGCTGAACTGCAAGGCTGCCACCAGGGCTGACAGCGGAAGATACACTATTACCGCTGAGAATCCTAATGGCAAAGATGTGGCTGAGGTTGAAGTTATTGTGCTTAGTGTGCCTAGCCCGCCTGGAGGACCACTTAAGGTTAGTTACTTCTTTATTATTATCAAAAGGACAAATAATGTACATCGGTTATTTTCCACTTTGAAGAGCGTTTGTCTCTGTCGGACTATGACAAGGATTTACAAACTTCACTGTCTTATCGTATCGTAAGAGTCAATGGGAAATATTATCGGCCGTAGCTGCAGTTTGTTATTCTTCCTTTGGAGTCAGTACATTGCTATTGTCAGTGTGTTTGCTAATAAATGAAGGAACTATATTATGTTGAACAATTAAACTATAGACCAATATCTGCCCGCTCCAGCAGATCTAATTCCAGTTTGCGAATGACCTTGGCAAAATCTTGACCGCTGATTCAACTCACAATCCATCTCTGTCCAACCCAGGTATCAGACGTGCACGCCCACGGCGCCAAACTATCCTGGAACCCGCCAGCAGACGACGGCGGCCAGCCCATTGACAAATACATCGTAGAGCGCATGGACGAGGCTACTGGAAGATGGGTGACCGCTGGAGAGACAGACGGACCGGTTACCAACCTGGCTGTTGATGGATTGACTCCTGGACATAAATACAAGTTCAGAGTGCGCGCTGTTAACAGGTATGTTGATAAATCATGTTACTCTGTTTAAAATCCCTTCAATCGGGTTAATCCGAAAGTTTGGAACTACCCTTTTCTGTTCAGGAATCCAAATTTTTTTAACTGTTCTGACAGCAATGCAATGTTTTTATATCGATTTTTCAATACCTGTGAAATTGGGCGTCCTCAAAATCCAAATCAGTCTCTAGAAGTTCTGTAATGTTCAAAGTTGTGCATAACTGCCTGTGTCCATAAACTCTGAATAAATTTCTACGCCTTAATCTAGAGGTTCAGATTTAGAGTTAGAATTTTTTTACTAAAAAGAAAACTACACTCTAAACGTAAAGCTTATCTAGTTTTTTATCCAAATAATAAAACGCCACCCCTTTTACAGGCAAGGCAAGTCCGAGCCCCTCACCACACCACACGCAACCGAAGCCAAGAATCCGTTCGACGTGGCCAGCAAGCCTGGTACACCCAAGATTAAGGACTTCGACAAGGACTTTGTGGAGCTGGAATGGGCAAGACCAGAGAGCGACGGTGGTGCACCCATCACTGGTTATGTTATTGAGAAGAAGGACAGATTCTCGCCTGACTGGGAGGAGTGTGCTACGGTAAATATAGAACAAGCTTTGCTATTACTTCCACACTGGACTAGGAGCTTTCATCCCAGACAGACTGTAGAAATCAGTAGTAGCTAAGTTTCTGTGTATTTTATTTTTCAATTTAATTGACAACAACCCAGAACCTATTACTTAGACAGCTTTACAGCAAAATACAATTTATTCTTACTAAAATAACCCTAAAAACTTGTCAAACCAGAAGCGTAGTGCAACCGCCCTTTTATGAAGTCCTAGCCTAGCTTCTCCGCCTATCCCGTAATGGCACAGAATAATAAATAGTACCTTAATGGTGTAATGGGGAGGATACGGACGTGACTATATAGTCCATATAGTCTATATAGTCTTCATATAAAGGAGATTATTTTGAACCCTTGTCTTACACTTGTTTTCTTCTACAGGTTGAGGGAGACACCCCGCGGGGCAGAGTACCCGACCTCATCGAAGGCAACACCTACGAGTTCCGCGTCCGCGCCATCAACAAGGCGGGCAAGGGAGAACCTTCAGACGGCACCGGCCCGCACTTGGCCAGACCCAAGAACCTGGCGCCCAAGATCGACAGGAACTTCATGTTCAACATCAAGATCAAGGCCGGACAGAACTTCGAGTTGGATGTACCAGTTGCCGGAGAGCCAACACCTACCAAGGAATGGCTGCACGGAGACAACGTTGTCCTCAACACTGACAGGATCAAGATCACCAATGATTCTCACTCAACTAAGTTCAGGGTGGTTGATGCTAAGCGCGGCGACTCTGGAAGCTACACGCTCAAGGCTAAGAACCACAACGGTACAGACTCAGCTACCATCAAGGTCGTTGTGCTTGATGTACCGTTACCGCCAGAAGGCCCGCTCAAGGCCGATGACATCACAAAGTCTGGATGCACGCTAAGATGGCGCCCGCCTAAGGACGACGGTGGCAGCGAGATTTCTCACTACATCGTCGAGAAGATGGACCAAGAAAACCTGCGTTGGGTACCAGCCGGTGAGGTCCAAGGCTGCAACATCAGAATCGACCATCTCATCGAAGGCCACGACTACAACTTCAGGGTTAAGGCTGTTAACAAGCAAGGAGAGTCCATGCCTCTGTGTGGACACGAGCCAGTCACGGCTAAAGACCCCTACGGAGTTCCGGACAAACCTGGCACTCCTGTTGTCAAGGACTGGGACAAGGACCATATGGACTTGGAATGGGTGCCGCCGAAGAAGGATGGTGGCTCGCCAATCACTGGCTACATCATCGAATCCAAGAAGAGGTACGGACCTTGGGAAACTGTTGCGACCGTGCCTGGAAACCAGACAACGGCTACTGTACCCAACTTAATAGAGGGAGAGGAATATGAGTTCAGGATTATCGCAGTCAACAAGGCCGGCAACGGAGAGCCCAGCGATGCATCCGCACCGCAAGTCGCTAAGGCCAGGTTCTGTGTACCTCACTTCGACAAAATGCTGCTCTGTGACAAGACCGTCAAGGCTGGACAGAGGATTTCATACGAGATACCGATCGAAGCTTCACCGAAGCCGACAGTCGAATGGCAGATCAACGGTAAAGTGGTTCATCCATCAGACCACATTGACATTCAGGTTCTACACAACAGGGTCAACCTTGACATTCCATTCTCCGTACGCGCTGACGGAGGAGTTTACAAACTGACCCTGAAGAACGACCTTGGAATTTGCTCTGGAACAGCCATGGTTACAGTACTAGACAAACCTTCACGCCCTGAGAAGCCATTAGTAGTATCCGACATCACAAAGGAATCTTGCAACTTGTCATGGAAGGTACCGCTCGACGACGGTGGTTCACCAATTCTGCACTACGTCATTGAAAAGATGGACCTGTCTCGTGGCACTTGGTCAGACGCTGGCATGAGCACATATCTGTCGCACCAAGTTACTCGTCTTATCCACATGAAGGAATACCTGTTCAGAGTCAGTGCTGTAAACGCTATTGGCCAATCGGAGCCTCTTGAATTAGACAGAGCGATTGTCGCGAAGAACGAGTTCGATGAACCATCACCGCCTGGCAAACCAGAAGCTACTGACTGGAGCAAGAACCATGTCGACTTACAATGGACCACACCAAAATCCGATGGAGGTGCTCCAATCACTGGATACATCGTCCAGAAGAAAGAAAAGGGTAGCCCGTACTGGGTAAACGCTGCGCATGTGCCAGCTAAGCAAAACAAGGCTACTGTGCCTGATCTAACTGAAGGACAGGACTACGAATTCAGAATAATTGCTGTGAACCAAGCTGGACAGTCTGAGCCTAGCGAGCCTTCTGACACCATCACCGCTAAGGACCGCTTCGTGGCTCCGAAGATCATCACTCCTCTTAAGGAGATTCGCATCAAGGCTGGCCTTATCTTCCACTTGGACGTTGACTTCATCGGTGAACCATTCCCTGAAGTCAAATGGACTTGCAACAACAAACCAGTTGTCGCTAACGAGAGAACAACTGTCACATCTGTTGGACACCACACTATTATTCACACTGTGAACTGCAAGAGGTCTGATGCCGGGGAATACCACCTTATGCTGAAGAATGACTCAGGATCTGATGAAGGCAGCTTTGAGCTGATCGTTCTTGACGTTCCTGGACCTCCACAGCCACCGTTCGAGTACGAAGAAATCACCGCGCAATCGGTTACGATGTCTTGGAAACCACCTAAAGACAACGGAGGCAGTGAGATTACTGCTTACGTCATCGAGAAGCGTGATTTGACGCATGGTGGTGGCTGGGTACCAGCTGTCACTTACATCAACCCACGACAGTGCCACGCGACAGTACCGCGCCTACAGGAAGGTACCAAATACGAGTTCAGAGTATTCGCTGAGAACTTACAAGGCAGATCTGAACCTCTTGTAACTGACAAGCCTATTGTTGCCAAGAACCAGTACACCGTACCCGGAAAGCCTGGCAAACCAGAGCTGGTATCTTCAGACAAGGACCACATCAAGATCAGATGGAGCTCGCCTATTTCCAACGGTGGATCCAACATCATTGGATACGACGTTGAGAGAAGGGACAAGGCTACTGGCCGCTGGATCAAGTTGAACAAAGACCCTGTCAGAAACAACGACTATGAAGACGAAAGGGTACAAGAGGGACACCAGTATGAATACAGAGTATCAGCCGTTAACGCAGCTGGACCTGGTGCACCTTCTGACCCATCTAATGTACTGATCGCTAAGCCAATGAAAGAGAAGCCGAAACTTCACCTTGACCACCTTATTGGCAGAAAGATCAAGGTCAGGGCTGGCGAGCCAATCAACGTTAACATTCCAATCGACGGTGCGCCAACGCCGACTATCTCTTGGACCAAGGGATCCGTTCCTATTATACCCTCGCATAGAGTGTCCGCTGAAACCAAGAATTCCGAAACTAAGCTTTCCATTGACAAGTCTGTTAGAGACGATGCTGGAAAATACACTATCACAGCAGAAAACGCTCACGGCAAAGATTCTGCTGACATCGAAGTCATTGTTGTTGACAAACCTGGAGTACCTAGAGGACCACTGTCACCCACTCCAGTTACACATGACTCTATCAGCCTTACATGGAACCCACCGTCAGACGATGGTGGTAGCGAAATCACTGGCTACGTTGTTGAGGTTGCTGAATTTGGCGTCAACGACTGGAGAACAGTTGCTGGATTCTGTCCCAAATGCTCGTTCACTTGCAAGAACCTTACCGAAGGCAAGAAATACATCTTTAGAGTACGTGCAGAGAACCTGTACGGAGTATCTGATCCTTTGGAGAGCAAACCTGTTGTGGCGAAGTCGCCGTTCGACCCACCAGATGCGCCAGACACACCGAAGGTTACTGGATACAGCTCCAAGGACTGCTCTCTCGAATGGCACCCACCGGCGAACTGTGGTGGCAAGCCCATCACTGGTTACTACGTCGAGAAGAGAGAACGCGGTGGTGACTGGGTCAAGGTCAACAACTACCCCACACCCAACACTTGCTACACCGTACCTGACTTGCGTGAAGGAAGCCGCTATGAGTTTAGAGTTATCGCCGTCAACGAAGCCGGACCTGGAAAACCCAGTAAGCCAACCGAACCAATCACAGCTGAGACTCAGAGACTCAAGCCCAGCGCTCCCGAAGCACCCAAACCAGACAGAGTCACCAAGGACTCCGTTACTCTCTCATGGAGACCACCAAAGAGCGACGGAGGCTCAAAGATCAAGGGCTACATCATCCAACAAAAGGGCAAGGGAGACAAAGACTGGAAGGACGTCAACGATGTTCCTATCCCGAACCTTGTTCACACCGTTCCCAAACTCAAGGAGGGAGAAGACTACCAGTTCCGTGTCATTGCTGTTAACGATGTTGGAAGATCAGATCCTAGCAAGTCTACTGGTGACATCACAATCGCTGAACAGCCCAACAAACCTTGCATGGACTTGGGTGGAGTCAGGGACATTACAGTACGCGCTGGAGAAGACTTCTCTATATTTGTACCTTACACTGGCTTCCCACAACCTACATCAACTTGGTCCCTTAATGACAACGTTCTTGACATTGAAGGAGACTCAAGATTGCACGAGAAGCTTACGCCTGAATCGGCGTCTCTGGTGTTCAAGAACGCCAAGAGAACAGATGGAGGACAGTACAGACTACAACTCCGTAATCCATCAGGATACGACACTGCTACTATCAATGTCAAAGTATTGGACAGACCTGGCAAACCAGAAAACCTCAGGGCCGACGAATTCGAGGGTGAAGCCCTTACGCTCTACTGGAACCCACCGAAAGATAATGGTGGCGGCGAGATCACCAACTATGTTGTTGAGAAACGCGAGGCTAGGACTCCTAACTGGACCAAGGTCTCTGGCTACGTCACAACTCCGTTCTTACGCGTGAAGAACTTGAACGTTGGACGCGACTACGAGTTCCGTGTCATGGCTGAGAACCAATACGGACAGTCTGACCCAGCTCAAACTACAGAGCCGATCAAGGCGAGACATCCGTTCGACCCGCCAGGAGCACCTGGAGCGCCGAAAGCTGTCGAAACCACCGAATCATCTATCACAATCACATGGACCAAGCCTCGTCACGACGGCGGTTCGCCTATCACTGGCTACGTTGTCGAGAAACGACTGATCACTGAAGACAAATGGACCAAGGCGTCACACGCACACATTCCAGACACAACTTACAAGGTCACCGGTTTGATTGAGAACCACGAGTATGAGTTCAGAGTGGCGGCTATCAACGCCGCTGGTCAGGGGCCTTACTCGCAGAGCTCTGACGCGATCAGGGCCTGCGCGCCACCCAACCGCCCGAAGATTACCAGCGACCTCAGCCTCAGGGACATCGTCGTCATTGCTGGCGAAGAAATCAAGATCACTGTTCCTTTCACTGGAAACCCGAGGCCGAAGGTGAGCTTGTCTAAAAATGAACTATGATCACGAAGTATATATTTGATTTTATTTTATTGGGATAAACTTCAACAAAATTCTAATACCCTCTTCTTTGATTAGGTATCGTGGTTGATCAACAATGAGGAAGTATTCCCGGACAACCGCCTCCGCTTCGTGACGTCAGACCAAGACACTGTCTTCCACAACTCCTCTGCGAAGAGGTCCGACACTGGCTCTTACACCATTCAGCTGATCAACAGCGAAGGCAGTGACAGTGGCACTTGCAGGGTAAGTAGCAAATTCAATACTTACGTGACTCACAATTTATAATTTAATAACTCTACTCTCTACCTGTTCGTAGATGTTTTGATTTCCATCTGGAGGGACACAAATGTGAACTTTCCATAATGGTTTATCTTTAGGTTAGGACCTTAGGACAAAGTAAAACCGCTAGCTTAGGTGAAGTAGGCGTGACGAGTAAAACTCAAAGCAGATGGCTTTTAGGGCCATGTCTTTGGCCTAAACTAAAGATTGCTCCAATACCAGTCTGAATCTGACTGTTTGCGATAACCCAAACGACAGAGAGAAGGATCTTATCTCATTACTTTTTCACCAGGTGCTAGTAGTAGACCGTCCATCGCCGCCTCAGGGCCCAGTGGACTGCTCCGACATTACGCCCGACACTTGCACGCTGTCATGGAAGACGCCGCTTGATGATGGCGGCTCGCCGATCACCAACTACGTGGTCGAGAAGATGGACAACATGGGAGTGAGTATTTGTACATTAACATGCTAGATTGTTGAACTATACTGACTTGGCATACAGGACAAGGAAGGGTAGATTATAGTCTTTATATAGGCTTTTGTTTGGCGACTTTAAATAAATAGCTACAAGAAAAATAGGTATGGGTTATGAAGATACAGTATAAACCAGGATCAAAAAAGGTGGGCAAACTGAAATACGTTCATGCCTGGTGACAGCAGAGCAGCAGCCATTATTTATTTGATGAGGATTTTAATAAATTCATATTTCTCTTCCAGGTATGGACCAAGATCTCGTCTTTCGTGCGCAACTGCCACTACAACGTGATGGGTCTGGAACCGAACAGAAAGTACACGTTCCGCGTTCGCGCTGAGAACCAGTACGGAGTTTCCGACCCGCTCACCATGGACGATTCTATCACTGCCAAGGTAAGAAAGAGTGTTCATACTATTATACATCACATTTAAATGTTTTTCTTATTCAAAAAACTATACAGGTCATTCAATTTGAAAAACATTTTATCGTTCAACTGTTGTCCTCGCTCGCTCATCATAAAAGCAAAATTGACTGCAGTATTTTTCTCCCGTTTCCGTCTTCTTAGTCTTAGAAGAGAGTCAAGAACAAAGGCATGCCGATAACAAAAAGGGAATATCCTTTTAACCCGATTTGAATATCGTTCTTTTACCATTTTCGTAGATTTTCTAGCAGTTAGCAGCAGTTGATAAGATATTCTGCTCAAGATGATTATTAAATGACAATATTTTTTAATCATCTCTCCAACAGTACGCCTTCACGATCCCCGACCCGCCGGGCACGCCCCGCGTTATCGAATGGGACGGTTCTACCGCCACAGTCGTATGGGACAGACCGAGATCCGACGGTGGAGCTCGCATCCAGGGCTACAAGATCGAGTTCAGAGACGTCCAAGATGGCGTCTGGAACTCTGCCGACTACCTCGTCAAGGATTGCAACTACCAGGTAAGTGAAGCCGTCTATCAGAGCCGAGAGAGAAGCCGTATATAATAAACGACAACGTAAACGACACTAAGTAAAGGGCATCCTGCCACGTCTGACAATGTTTTGAAGGTTATTTAAGATGGTTTTTTTGGTATATTGCACCTGTAGTGACAGGTTGTCAGCCCATCGCCTTAAATGCAATATACAGAAACCCTCGGAGGCCTTAGCTGTTTTTTACAGCTTGCCCGGGAGGAAATGCAGCTGGCACTTTCTATGCTTTTCTCTCGCTCCTAGTCCGGCATGGACGCATAGTTATCACATGCATGACTCGAACCCACAATTACATTAGGATCAAAGAATGACACATGAATAATGCTGAACAGTTTTAGTTTTCAAAATGTCTCTGGTAGTAAACATACTCACCAACTTCTCATTTCCGCAGGCATACAACCTGGAAGCAGGCCACGAGTACGAGTTCCGTGTCCGCGCAAAGAACGCGGCCGGCTTCAGCAAGTACTCCGCCAGCAGCCAGAAGTTCCGCGTCAAGCCGCGCTACGGACCCCCCGGCGCCCCCGTCGCTCCTCGCGTGCTGCGCGTGGGCAGAAACTATGTGGACCTCAGCTGGGACCCGCCTACCACCGATGGCGGTTCCCGCGTGACCGGCTACATAATCGAACGTCGCGACGTCGGCGGCTCCGTATGGGTGAAGAGCAACGACTACAACGTGGCCGACACCACCTTCACAGCCATGAACCTCGGCGAGAAGCAGGACTACGAGTTCAGGATCATCGCTGTCAATGCTGCAGGTAAGAATCGACTCTAAACTGAGGTAGAGGGAGGACCTATATAATCGATCGCCATGACTTCAAAGGCCCTTTATGGGTAAATAGCAACGACTACAACGTGGCCGACAGCCATGAACCTCGGCGAGAAGCAGGACTACGAGTTCAGGATCATCGCTGTCAATGCTGCAGGTAAGAATCGACTCTAAACTGTGGTAGAGGGAGGACCTACATAATCGATCGCCATGACTTCAAAGGCCCTTTATGGGTAAAGAGCAACGACTTCAACGTGGCCGACACCACGTTTACGGCCATGAACCTCGGCGAGAAGCAGGACTACGAGTTCAGGATCATCGCTGTCAATGCTGCAGGTAAGAATATACTCTAGACATGGGTAAATGGCCTATAAAATCTATCGCTGTGGCCTGAAGGCTCTGTGTAGGTTAAGACTAATGACTTTAACGTGGCAGACACCTCGTTCAGTCATTAAATTCGGCGAGAAGCAGGACTACGAATTCAGGATCATCGCTGTCAATGCCGCAGGTAAGAAACTTGTTTCGACTAGGGTAAAGGACCTACAAAATCTATCGCTTGAAAGGCTCTGTGTAGGTTAAGACCAACGACTACGACGTTGCAGACACCACTTTCACAGTCAATAACCTCGGCGAGAAGCAGGACTACGAGTTCAGTATCATCGCTGTCAATGCTTCTGGTAAGAAACAGTTTTTTTAGACACTAGGATCTAAACTAAGGTAGTAGAACATAGCCAGCTGCTTGGTTCGTCTTCGTATCATCATCTCCCTTGCCAGGCAATCAGACAATCAAGCCTGCATTATCCTAACCTGACTGAGAACAATAATACAAAATTATAATCTTCGACCTCCAAAAACAGAGCCCAAAGCTGTCTATTAGACCTCGGGGCACCTGACCATATCTGTACAGGACAAAGCCATTGCTGGCAAAGCCTGCACATGTTGGAACCTCGCGGACGGGTTGTGAGAGCGCTCGCGGTTGCGATGTAATGAGACGAAGAGTTCTTGATTCAGTCAGATTTATTGTATAAAATGGTTGCTATTTTATATTGATGTTACGTTATACACACAATGATAGTATTATTTATGTATTACATGCGTGTAAGTTACAAGTTCAGCATATCACGCAGTATTGTCAATAATATGAAGTAAGTAAGTCGTCGACCTGCGCGACATGCTGAGTAAGATGGTTTGAGTTGGCTCGAACAATATCAATACAACAACTTCATAAATGCTTATGTTTTCTTTCCAGGAAAATCCGACCCATCAACATGCACAACACCAGTGAGAACTGGCGAAGAGATCGGAGGCACCAAACCCGAATGGATCAAGCAAATGGCGCCTCACATGTGCGCGCCTTTGGGCAGAGCATTTACTTTGGAGTGTGTTGCTACCGGCAACCCTATTCCCACTGGCAGGTGGTTGAGGAACGGCAGGGAGATTGTGCTTGGAACCAGGTGAGATTTTGCTCATACATACATACATATAATCACGCCTTTATCCCTAATGGGGTAGGCAGAACGTTAACGACCTAAATAAAGGTCGTTTCGTCACGATTGACAAAGTTTTGAGGGTTATTTAAGATAGATTTGTACGTATATTGCTGTAGTGACAGGTTGTCAGCCCATCTCCTAAATTACAATATACTGCAACTCTCGGGTCCCTTAGCTGGTTTTTACAGCATGCCCGGGAGGAAATGCAGCTGGCACATTCTATGTTTTTCTCTCGCTCCCAGGCCAGCATGAGCGATTTTGCTCATTATCAGCTTTTTATCAGGGCTCGACATTGGCCTCGCTCAAGGGGCGTCATTTAGCCCAGCGTTCTTCTCTTTGCATCCAGTTTCTACCATTCATCGAAGATTTGAGAGGTTTTACTAATCTTTGATAAAGAAATCTTGTTCTAGAGTTTAGCTAGAAAAAAAAAACAATTTAGTACAGAATGTTATTTTTGTGGATCATCGATACATGGCTGCTTTGGTATCTTAGGAAACTCTAGGAACGCTTAAGGATATTAATTTTATATGTTTCGGGCTGTTCTTTGTGATATCTATGCGGCGTATGTCCTGTTTGGGGAATCCTAGATCTTTGGCATCCAAACTAAATTGTTCCAATTCTTCTAGATTCATCGCGGAGTCCCGCGAGGGCACGCTGAAGCTGAACATCCTGGAAGCGACAGATGCCGACGAGGGTGACTACACGTGCGAGGCCATCAACAGCATCGGCTGCATCTACTGCACTGGACACCTCAAGATCGGAAGTAAGTATAACTTGGGCCTTTCTAAAGCAAGAGTGAAAATCCGGGAAGCAACGGACGCCGACGAGGGTGACTACACGTGCGAGGCCATCAACAGCATCGGCTGCATCTACTGCACTGGACACCTCAAGATCGGAAGTAAGTATAACCTGGGCTTTTCTAAAGCAAGACTGAACATCCAGGAAGCGACAGACGCTGACAAGGGTGACTACACATGTAAGGCGATCTACAGCATCGGCTGCATCTACTGCACTGGACACCTCAAGATCGGAAGTAAGCATAACCTGGGCCTTTCTAAAGCAAGAGTGAAAATCCGGGAAGCAACGGACGCCGACGAGGGTGATTACACGTGTGAGGCCATCAACAGCATCGGCTGCATCTACTGCACTGGACACCTCAAGATCGGAAGTAAGTATGCTTCAATGCAGATACAGCATCTTGGTCGAAGTAAATTGATCCATGTCTTCTGGGAGCTACTTATACCGACTGCTCCTCAAGGTAAACCTTAAAACCCAAAGAAATTGCGGAAAAGCACGCTAAAATTGAACATCGAACGCTTATCCTGTGAGTGACGGTGACGGTGATATAAACTATCCCCTCAAGTCCAAGCTGTAAACCAAGGGAATCACGCAAAAGCACACTGAAACTGGACATCTTGCAGTAGTGTTTTGGACTATCGTCGGTTACTTTGACTACACAGGACAGTCGACAGCCTGCACTATCTGGAATGAAGTAACGCGCATCCTTTTCACTGACAGAGACTGTTCGAGCTGTCCCCTCAAACTTATGAAGCCGAGGAAGTCTTTCAAAGTCAAGTTCATCTTGGAGTACTATTGTAGGCCATCATTAGCAATATTTACTTAGGGCCGTATTTACAATCAGCTCTCTTGAGTGACAGCAAGTTTGAGTTTATTTCAGAAATGTCATTTCGGTACAAACTGGCCTGTCAAATCCATACTCAATATTGCTCTCAAGTTTGAGATCGCTTCATAAAAATTAAAAAAACGATGTGTTCGCCTATAATTGTCTTTTAAATAACTGATTTTAAGTTATGAATATGATAAACAAAAATAAAATAAAAAAAACCTTTATTTTCCGAAATTGCATGCTATAAATTATAAAAATATTAAATTCACATGCATTAATTATTATATAAATCAAATGAGAGTATTAGAAATCAATAAGTATAAAAAATAAAAATTTAATTATTCATCAGTAAATTATTATAATTTCGCTTAACTTATAATATATCCCTAATTTCGGAATGCCTGACGGCAAAGGCCTCCTCCAAATCCTTCCACTGTGCTCTGTCTGCTGCCACTCTAGTCCAGTGTGGGCCTAATGTCTGACGGATCTCGTCTTCCCAACGTCTCAGGGGTCTACCTGGGCTTCGCTTTCCATCGTATGGGTACCAGAGGGTTACCTGCTTAGACCATTTTTCTATGAATATGATATAATATTGTAATGTTTTATTTAAAAGATTTTGGTGTTCCTACTTATAATAAAATAAATACGAGCCTTACTTACTGTCTTTTACTCCCCAGGCCCGCCACGCATCACCCGCATGCCAGGCGACTTACACCTCCCAGAGCACGACAACACCAAGATCAAGATCCTGTACACGGGAGACCAGCCCGTTGACGTCACACTCACCAAGGACGGCCACAAGCTGTCGGAATCTGCACACTTCAAATACACTGTGTTCGATGATTATATTATTATATTCATCAAGGATATCTCTAAGGATGATATGGGTGAGTTTTGGGGAGAAAAGTGGTAGGAAATATTTTCTGGATATGGCAGCATTTTATTTGTAAGCATTTACGGTTCACGTAAAAAGTAAAGTCCAGTAAAATATTATCTCTATATCTAAAGAATTGCGTCTAAAGAAATATAAATGTAAAAAAAAGAGCGTGTATGCCGAGCACACGTGTCAGAAGTGAAACTTCTTTGGCGAAATCGTCCCAGCCTCATCATGACGCTACGCCATGACGCGACCTTGAAATTTCACTCCCAACGCGCCTAAAGTTATTGTATTTAATTGTAAGTGAAACTTTCACTTAAAAAAAACGTTTCATCTCATGTGATGATCACGCGGATAATCATGATGGACAGAAAAGAAAACAAAGTGTAAACCAATTAAAATGCTGTCTTTAAACCTCAAATGATGACTTGAATCCACGCGAGTGTGAAACATTCTTGATCATAAAATGCCCTTCTGAAAACCTCTTCCCACCAAACATATCCATCTGTTTACAAACAAAATACTACTATCTCATCTTTCATCCCCCAGGATCATACAAGCTTACTCTCAAGAACAACTCCGGAGAGGTGTCAGATTCGTTCTCGGTGACTGTCACCGGACTGCCTGGACCTCCTCAGGACTTGCAGACCTCGGACATTAGCAGGCATTCGTGCACGCTGACATGGAAGCCGCCTACTTACGACGGTGGATTGCCAGGTAAGACTGTTATAATATTTTTTTATGGAGACATTTATGGGGTGTAAAAATATTTGGTGTCCATATTTTAGGAAGTCTGAAACTACTGATGAAACTGAACAACGTTAATTTTTCCCGAATAACATATTTGAACGCAAATCATAAACGCGAAACACCAGAAATGGCGTGAAGAACTTGTTCCAACCTATTATAAGTTGTTTTTTACAGTTTGACCTTTTTTTTTATTTTTTATCTTGGGGAAAGTTGTTCAGTTCCATGGATAGGTTTGCTCCCTAAAATATGGTCAGTTATTTGTTTTACACTTTATATTGTCAAACCGAATTTTCAAATCTCAAAATGATGACTTGAATCCACGCGAGTGTGAAACATTCTTGATCATAAAATGCCCTTCTGATACAAGCACAAAAAGAATCATTTTGAGTCAATTTAAATGAAATTTCTAATACGTGCTGTATTTTTCCTCCCAGTTTCCCACTACGTGGTCGAGCGCTGTGATATATCGGGATCCGTATGGATCACGATCGCGTCATCAGTGCGCGACACGAGGTTCACCGTACAGGGCCTGGTTGAGGGCCAGGAGTACAACTTCAGGGTACACGCCGCCAACGAGAACGGCATCGGACCCGCATGCGAGGCTGCCAACCCGATCAAGGTAAGCAGAATAATCGGAGGCGATTAGAATAACAAAAGGTTATAAATGACCACAAACTTTTTTGAATCGTATCGAACTGTGCTTCCCTACCTACGTTTTCATAGCTAAATTCTTGGGCCTTTACTGGTTTTACAGTATTCTCGGGAAGACAAGCAAATGGCACATAATGTACTTATTATATTGTATAATAATCATGCATAATCAAAAGATTTATAAACACTCTGTGTTAACTTGTTGGTAGTTTTGTAGAAGAAATATCACTATACTGACTGACCCTTTTCTTTTACTTGTGTTCAGGCCAAGGCACCATACGACCCGCCATCTGCTCCTGGCATTCCCAAGATCCTGGAGGTTGGAGGAGACTTCGTCCACCTGGAATGGGACAAGCCCGAGAGCGATGGAGGATCCAGGGTACAAGGTATGTTGTATACCGTCGTTTTTTTTGAGATAAGGATTTTGTTCAGGCTGGCCTAAAGACTAGTCAGAGAAGAATAGGCTTTTGGTTACCTAGCTTATTCTGTATCCGGTTTCATTTGTTGTCAAAAGTGCATGTTTGGTTTTTATTAATCATTTGGTTAGTAATTTTTCTGGTATTATTTATATGTATAAGGCTAAAATGAGAAGCTTGAAATATCAATCAATATATAAAAGCAGGTTCTTTTTTCAAAAACAGATTTTACTTATAAAATTATTCTCAAATTTTAGGCTACTGGGTCGACAAACGCGAAGTCGGCGCGACGACATGGCAGCGCGTGAACATCACTCTCTGCCTACCGAACCAACTGAACTGCTCCAACCTCATAGAGGGCAGGCAGTACGAGTTCAGAGTGACAGCTGTCAACGAGGCAGGCCTGTCGCCGCCTAGCTCGGCCAGCCAACAGGTCAAGGTCGTCGATCCTAAAGGTAAGCACATTGGAGCTCCACCCAAACCAAATGGCATAGCAACTGGACTCAAACCTAATAGAGGGCAGGCAGTACGAGTTCAGAGTGACAGCTGTCAACAAAGCACAATAGAGCTCTACTATGTAGGACAGCGTCCCGCAAACTGATAGGGGTAGCTCAGTCAACGACACTGAACAACTATCACCAGATTTTCTTAATTTTTTTTTTCAGGAATAGTCTGATCGAGGTCGTCATTTTGTATGGAAAGGTCAAATTTTATTTTTATGGCCTGAAAGAATTTCCTTGTGTAAAGTGTTCCGTTTCGTTGAGCAACCCCTACCAGTTTGCAGGATGCTGTCCCTTACACCCGATATATTCTGAGGCTCTACCTAAACCAAAGGAAAGACCAAAGCTCAAACGTCATCGAGGTGTAGACTTGATTTCATTAAATCATTTTAATACTATATTTTATTTGCAGCCGCAACACCGCCAGAGATCGTGAAGCCGCTGAAGAACGCCAACTGCATCCAGAACCACAACGCCAAGTTCACGTGCACCATCACTGGGTGCCCGAAACCGACCATCACTTGGTACAAGGGTAAGTGAAAACAACAAGATATACTCGTACTTATCATTTCGCTTCCTTCTGCAAAGAAACATTGTAATCTATTGCTATGATGAGAAATATAAGTTTAGAATTCGACATATTTTTCTTCCATGCTGGCCTGGGAGCGAGAGAATAACATAAAATGTGCCAGCTACATTTCGTCCCGGGCACTCTGTAAAAACCAGTTAAGGGATCCGAGGGTTTCAGTATATTGTAATTTAGGCGATGGGCTGACAACCTGTCACTACATCAATATACCTACAAATCTATCTTCAATAACCCTCAAAACTTTGTCAGACGTGGCGAAACGACCTTTGTTTAAGTCGTTTAAGCTCTACCTACCCCATTAGGGATAAAGGCGCGTATGTATGTATTTTCTAAGTATTTTGTGGAAATACCTAGTTTACATACATAACCTAGTTTAGCTGTAGTATAAATGACTAATATTAATGCTATTTCAACTTCCCTTACAATTTTAGAGGCCCTAAAAAGCTGCCTAGCGGCGGCAGTCCACGATTATAACCGCCTCTTAGTATTTTTTAAAGCCGGTACTTAACCATATAAAAGAAAGGGTCTAAAATAATTCCTTGTGGTATACCAGCTTTACAATTTTAGAGGCCCTAAAATTGCGTCGGCAGTCGACGACTATATCCTTTTAAGCAATAGTAGAGGGCCTAAAATACTTCCTTGTGGTACACCAGCTATAGTCTATCGTACATAAAAGATCTAAAAGTATTCCTCATAAATAAAAGCTATTACACTATAGACGAATACTTAAATGACAAGTTTATACAATTTTTTGTTTTAATATTAGTATTATTAATTGGTGTTTATATTAAGTTAAATTTCATCATACTAGAATTAAGTTTTCTACTCACATTACAATGTTATTTAAGCTCCTTCTCTTATATGTTGCTGTACCCTAGCAGGGTGTCTCTGTGTTTCATACATTATTGTATATTGTATTGTATTCTACATTGATAAATGCAATGAAGAACTTGAACTTGAATAAAATTGGCAGGTGCCCGCGAGATCACGAATGGCCCGCGCCACCGCATCTGGAGCGAGGGAGACAACCACTTCCTGACCGTGATGGACGTGTTCGGCGAGGACGCCGACGAGTACGTCTGCCGCGCCGTCAACAAGGCCGGCGTCAGGAGCACCAAGGCTGAACTGCTTATTATGAGTAAGTGTCATTCCTTCTTTATGTGTATTAGTATTACTATGGCTAGTGCGGTGGACTCCCGATCCGGAGGTCCTGGGTTCGATTCCCAGGGGGGAAACACAAAGTTCATATTTGAGAATTTATCACTTTGTGAATTTTCTCGTTTGGTTAGGACATTGCAGGCTAAATCACTTAATTGTCCGAAAAGAAAAAGATTTCGTGCTTCGGAGGGCACGTGAAGCCGTCGGTCCCGGTCGCTGTCTTTGATAGTGGTCGTTAATTAAAACCATGTCAGAAGCCTGTTAGTTGTGCTACTAGGCGGTTTAAAAACTCTGACACCAGGGTTCATCGGGTCGATAGACTCGATACCGATAATGGGAGTGAGAGAAAACATAGAATGAGCCAGCTGCATATCCTCCCGAGCTTGCTATAAAAACCAGCTAAGAGATCTGAGGGGTTCAGTATTTGGTAATTTAGGCGATGAGCTGACAACCTGTCACTACAGAAATATACGTACAAATCTATCTTAAATAACCATCAAAACTTTGTCAGACGTGGCGGAACGACCTTTGTTTAGGTCGTTAACGCTCTGCCTAACCCATTAGGGATAAAAGCGTGATTATATGTATGTATGTTATTCATAGATATAACTAGATCTCCTTCACAGAAAACTCTCCCAATGATCTGAAGACTGCATACGGAATATTACATCCAACGGCTATTAGAATTCTTCTAAAGGATTTTCATCGACCTTATAGGACCACTACCCTTTCGACACCATGGATTAGCAGCCTTTTTTGTGTTTTCTTGACTTATGAACCTGCTACTTCTTCTTCCTCTTCTTTCTCCTATCGAGTCGACGACAAGACAACACCTTGTCTTTTTTTTCTTCATATTTCCTTAGTCCAGTAGTCCGCGACCCGATCTACCCCGGACCTGTTCCTAACCATGATAGATATGATCAGATACGACTAGAGCTTACAAGGACGTTACACACTGCGCTTTCCGACGCATAGTTTTTACTGCTTTCTGACCCTATCTATGTTGGTACTACGAGATAGATAGATATATTCTTTATTGCACAAAAGAGAATGAGAACACATGAAACTAAAGTACAATGAAGGCGGCCTTATTAATTTCTACTAGGCAACCTACGAGCTAGTATTGAATTCAAATAACTGTGTCTCTTTTTCCACAGCCGCACCGAAACTGAACGTACCGCCTCGTTTCCGCGTCACTGCGTACTTTGACAAGGGCGAGAACGTGATCGTCAAGATTCCCTTCACTGGTCACCCCAAGCCTAAGATCACGTGGGTGCGAGAGGGAGAGACGATCGAGTCTGGCGGACACTACCACGTTGAGAGGAAAGGTCAGTATCATCAAGTCACTGCTTCCATATAAATGAGTACAAAACTCTGTGCCCACAATATAGACATTTAGAAAAAAAAACAACAGCAGCATCTAATTCCCAGCTATAGGAATCCATTTAAACACCAATAAGAAGGCCAACAAAATACCTATTGGTAAACTTTCTTTATCGTCTATTTCATGCAGAAAAGCTTCAATTTTATATTTTGATGGATTTTCATTGGCCAATGACTAAAATTAAATAATAATGAGTAATCAAATTTAAACCAGACTTATCTTATTTCAAGAGCAATACCATCCCCAGCTCACGTTGTATATTACTAGAGCTAGGCCTCCCTCAATCAGGGCGTAGCCCTAAAAAACAGTCAATGCTACTGTTAATTTTATTTTATTTGGGGAGCTTACAGCAACATTTACAAATTAAATTAAATTCATTCCTCGTCTTTCCTCGTCACATCGATCAGAAATCGATTCATGATTTCAAAAAGGGAATTCTAAAGATAAATTCTTATTTCCAGAACGCCATGCGGTGCTGACAATCCGCGACGCCAGCAAACTGGACTCCGGACCGTACAGGATCACCGCTGAGAACGAACTGGGATCGGACAGCGCTATCATTAACATCGAAATCAGCGGTAAGTATTTTAACAGGATACTTACCTGGATAGGGCAACTACGTTTTTTTATTTCGAAGAAGTTTGCAAGTTGATTAAACCCTGAAAGCTGGCTCAAGGTTTAGTATTAAAATTAAATCCGGGAAGAAGAATCGTGAACCAAGTTAACACAGGCTGTTCGAGGGCTGGTTGATCCAGTGAAGTGTGCGACAACTTTAAGCAATATTAGGCTTAAAATCATGTTTTATTCATTGAAAGTGCGGAGAGTTTTATAGGCTCCCAATTAGCACCGATACAAAACTTCTGTTGGTATAAAAGTATTGCAAAGAACTAGTGATAAATCTAAACATATTTTTTTCATACTATTTACTCCCATTCCAGACCGTCCCGACCCACCGAGGTTCCCGGCGTGCGACAACATCGGAGTGGACTCTTTGGCGCTCAGCTGGAAGGCTCCGGTCTGGGACGGAGGCTCCGACATCACCAACTACCTGGTCGAGAAACGCGAACACCCCATGTCCAGCTGGATCAGGGTTGGCAACACCAGGTAAGATAGAACTCATTGGTCCAGTAACTGTTCACTTTCTTTACCATAGCCACATTCCATAGCTGGACATGGAGAACAAGTTAATTCAAAAGATACTCTCATAAACTCATAGTTGAGCAAAGGTATGACAACATCAGCTGGTAGGCTCCAGTCTGGGACGGAGGCTCCGACATCACCAACTACCTGGTCGAGAAACGCGAACACCCCATGTCCAGCTGGATCAGGGTTGGCAACACCAGGCAGGGTATTAGATCTCATTGGTGGAGTACCTGCGCCTTTTCTTTACCATAGCAACATCACATGGCTAGAAATGGAAACCAATTTAATCCAAAGGTTACTGTCATAAACTCATAGTTTAGCAAAGGTATAATAATATCAGTGTGGATTTCTACGCGCTTAACTGAAAGGGTTGAAAACACCAAATAGAATGTCTTAATAACATAGGCTTTTCCTTCACAAGAGTATACACATGTCTGACAAAACTTAAACCTGAACCCAATTTTCCAGATTCACAACAATGGCGATCACAGGCTTAGTGCCAGGCAAACAGTACGAGTTCAGGGTATACGCCGAGAACATCTACGGCCGCTCCGACCCCAGCGATACCACCACGCTGGTGCAGACCAAGGCTGTCGTCAAGAAGGAGTTCAAGAAGAAGGAATACCCAGGTTAGTACCAATATCTATGAAGCTTTGTATGTGCCAAGTTTACACAGAGTGTTATAACCAACGTCTAGTCTAGTGCAATTTACAACGAAAAAGATGTTTTTTTAGTAAAGGTGATGGATCGAGGGGATTGTAAAATAAGCTATAACAGAATCAACGAACATAAAGAATGTACCTACCAAGTTAGCACAGACTGTTCTTCGGTAAATTTCGGTAGTATAATTTTTGATCGTACTGATTTGTCGACGTTAGGGTTTTGCACTGCTCCGTATTCGGTTCGCATCCGAATCGTGTCCGTGAAATTTCCATATAAAACGGATATGGATGGGTGCGCAAGCTGACAAACATTTACTTGGAAGGCCAATTCGGATCAGAAAATATTCAGATACGGATTCGGACTGGTGCAAAAGCGCTTTTAAAATGATTCTGTTTCAGCCTTCATAATGATAAAAGCCAAAGATAGGTTATCTTTCCGCCGAATGAAATATTTTGCGTATTATAAACGAAGGGAGGGGCGCAAAGTGCAAGTTTCTCATGCTTCTTCTTTATTGTGATATAGTTTTATTTTATTTTGTGACACATATAATTTTCTTTGTAATAGACTCGCTTGTGACTTTCTAAAAGTGTTCTTAAGAATCTATTTGGAAATAAATGATTTGACTTTGACTTTGATTGCACTAAAATTAGCCACACCGAACCCAAGCCCTATAGGATCTAAAAAAAAATCTAGTATTTCCTAGAAAACAAGTGTAACCTCTTTAATTTTTCCCTCCTCAGTGGACGAGTCAGGCAAACGCATCCGCTCGAACGCGGACCACGGGCCGGTGAAGGACTACGACAACTATGTGTTCGACATCTACAGCAAGTACGTGCCTCAGCCGGTCGACATCAACACATGCTCCGTCTACGACAAATACGATATTCTTGAGGAGATCGGTGAGTGGCAAATTCATTCAACTTCATTAAATCATTTATTCATACATACATATATATAATCACGCCTTTATCCCTAATGGGGTAGGCAGAGCGTAAACGACCTAAGCAAAGGTCGTTCCGCCACGTCTGACAAGTTTTGAGGGTTATTACAGATGATCATGACGTATATTGCTATAGTGACAGGTTGTCAGCCCATCGCCTAAAATTGTAATATACTATTACCCTCGAATCCATTACCTGGTTTTTACAGCATGCTCTGGAGGTGATGCAACTGGCACATTCTATGTTTTTCTATCACTTCCAGTCCAGCATGGAAGTAATTCAAATTTAAATCATTTATTCGTCCCCCATTATTTGATTCTTCCATGCTGGCCTGGGAGCGAGAGAAAAACATAGTATGTGCCAGCTGCATTTCCTCCCGGGCATGCTGTAAAAACCAGCTAAGGGATCCGAGGGTTTGAGTATATTGTAATTTAGGCGATGGACTGACAACCTGTCACTACAGCAATATACTTACAACATACATACATACATAAAATCACACCTTTATCCCTTACGGGGTAGGCAGAGCGTTAAACGCCTCGTAAAAGGCGCTTTCGCCGCGTCTGACAAAAATTGAGGGCAATTTTAGATTGTTATACTTACAAATCTATCTTAAATAACCCTCAAAACTTTGTCAGACGTGGCGGAACGACCTTTGTTTGGGTCGTTTGCGCTCTGCCTACCCCATTAGGGATAAAGGCGTGATTATATGTATGTATGTATGTATGTTATTTGACTTAAAAGACTAGCTTCCAGGTTATATTGAATCATGTGAAGAGGAAACAAACATTCCTCTATTCAATAATTTTTGATTCAATCTTGCATTGATTCTTCTATTCGTTCATTTGTATGTTTATTTCAAAATAGGAGGCTTTTTGTACTGGCAGTAGAAATTATGAAGTAGTTGCATGGTAGATCATAATTCACAAACTTAGACAGATCAGTTTGAAAGATAAGATACATGCATGAAAATATAGCATTAATTATTATAAAATCCAGTCAAATCAAACATACCTAACGTCAATTTTTAGTTAGTTATTTGATAAATCAGTGTATGTAATATGTGAGTAACTGAAATAAAAAAATAATACACACCTAAACACTCACACACTTACACATACATTTTGATAAACATTAATAAATCAGCGGAATTAAGGAAGAATAAATAAAAGGTCAATAATTTATTAAATAACAGATATTTTACACTAGATTTTAATTAAAACTTGATAGATAAAATATTTTAGCATGAAATAAAGGAACGGTAGATAAATAACGATACTCACGAAGTTGCTTGAGAGATTACAACTTTACATAGAGTGTTCTAAATAACATAGACTTACTAACATCGTAGTCAAATTTCGTCTTTAGACGAGTAAAAACAAGGGTGAATTTCGCAGGTGACTTCGTGAGGGCCTCTTCTAAGCGGAAACGTGGAGGTCTGTGCGTTATTAGATCGATGTAGTGCGTCTCTTTCTATCTTTGCGTCTTTCTTTCTCATATATTTTTTACGTATTTGATTATTGGATTTATGGCGCATGATATAAGATTTTATCTGGTATTAGACCTATATTATTTTCTATTTGTTAAAAAAGTACCTATATTATTCTAAATATTTTCTAAGTCGCATATTATTCGTATTATCTTTGTATTTATTTATTGCACGGAATTATTTAGATACGTAATCGTACGTACACATAACAATTATTAAACGTCTGTTATATTCAATATTATTTGACATCTATTAGTTTATTGCACGGAATTTTATAGAAACACTAAACAAATATACACATTCTTTTTTTTAGTACGTAAATGCACTTACACACTCTATATTTTTATTACCAAATATGAAGTAATAGAACAGACAATACATCTAAGAATTTCAGTCAAGTCACAAAATGTCTAAAATCATCTACAATAACATTTGCTTCATATTTGGCATAACATTTAGCAATACCTATCAAATATTTATACCATACCAAAATAACCTCCAAAACTAAGTTGTCCCTGCAATGTTGTAGGCACAGGAGCGTTCGGTGTGGTTCACCGCTGCCGAGAACGTTCCACCGGCAACTACTTTGCTGCCAAGTTCATCCCAGTCACGGGAGCCATGGAGAAGGAGTTGATCAAGAAAGAGATTGATATCATGAACCAGCTGCATCACAGGAAGCTGATCAACCTGCACGATGCCTTTGAAGATGACGACGAGATGGTTCTCATCTTCGAGTTGTAAGTTCTTTTGCATTTATTTTGCTGCAAAGAGACGGGAAATCAAACGCTGTCAAGATCCAACAGAACTCCTCATCTTTGTCTAGAACTACATTGCGACGGTTATGGTCGTGATTCTTGATCATTCGTGAACAAACTCACCCACACATCAACTGCCTTAACTTAACTGGCACTCCCACAAACAAAACAACACAACAAACCATGTTGTGTTGTTTGAGGGCCTTTAAACCAAACTTTAGTCTGTTCCACCGATCCGCCAAGATCTTTCTAAATTCTTTTTTAAACTAGTCCAGAAGATGGTTGTACTAAATCTTTATCCCTTTACAGCTTATCTGGAGGCGAGCTATTCGAGCGCATCACAGAACCAGGCTACAACATGAGCGAGGCAGAAGCCGCGCACTACATGAGGCAGATCTGCGAGGGTGTTAAACATATGCACGAGCAGAACATCATCCATCTAGACCTCAAGCCCGAGAACGTCATGTGCCAGACGAGAACCGGAACCGATGTCAAGGTTTGTTATCATATTTCACATTTTCTAAACCTAGACGAACGACTTCCATGCTGGTCTGGGAGCGAAAGAAAAACATAGAATGTGCCAGCTGCATTTCCTCCCGGGCATGCTATAAGATACAGCTAGGGGATCCGAGGGTTTCAGTATCTTGTAATTTAGGCGATGGGCTGACAACCTGTCACTACAGCAATATACCTAGAATTCTATCTTAAATAACCCTCAAAACTTTGTCAGACGTGGCGGAACGACCTTTGTTTAGGTCGTTTCCGCTCTGCCTACCCCATTAGGGATAAAGGCGTGACTATATGTATGTATGTATGTAGATGAACGAATATGTAGGGCCTGAAAAATCTGGAGCACTAATATTATGCTCGAGTCAAAGTAACCATGTATATATTAGTGTCACTAGACACTCTTGTCTATGCTAGACTACTAGCATAGACAAGAAACTTGCACTTTGATATTCAAGAGCGTTTGTATTCTCGCTCTTTAGAATCAGTTTCTGGTACCAAACCTAAAAACTTTACAATTTGGTGATGTGACCAGGATGGTATTCAAAATTCTTCTTCTTCTGTCGAGTGGGTATCGAGTCTATCGACCCGATGAACCCTGGTGTCAGAGTTTTTAAACCGCCTAGTAGCACAACTATCAGGCCTCTGACATGGTTTGAGTAACGACCACTATCAAAGACAGCGACCGGGACCGACGGCTTAACGTGCCCTCCGAAGCACGAAATCTTTTTTCTTTTCGGACAATCAGGTGATTCAGCCTGCAATGTCCTAACCAAACTGGGGAAAAATTCACAAAGTGATAAATTCTCAAATATTATCAACTTTGTGTTTCCCCCCTGGGAATCGAACCCAGGACCTCCGGATCAGGAGTCCATGGCACTAGCCACTAGACCACGGAGGCAGTATTCAAAATCAAAAGTGTAAACCAATCCATGCACATTACAAGTTTTGGTGCCGTAACCGGGATCATCATTTATTTACTCAATTTTAAGATTTTAATTTTTCTTCCAAGCTGGACTGGGAGAGATAGAAAAACATAGAATGTTCCAGCTGCCCTTCCTCCCGGGCATGCTGTTGAAGTCAGCAAAAGGGACTCGAGGGTTACAGTGTATTGTAATTTAGGCGATAGGCTGACAACCTGTCACTATAGCAATACATATTACAATCTAATATTGCCCTTAATTTTGTCAGACGTGGCGAAAGCGCCTTTTACGAGGCGTTAAACGCTCTGCCTACCCCGTAAGGGATAAAGGCGTGATTTATGTATGTATGTATGTTAAGATTTTAATGTTAACATTTCCTTCAAATTGCAGATCATCGACTTCGGCCTAGCGACCAAGATCGACCCGAACGAGGTTGTGAAGATCTCCACAGGCACAGCCGAGTTCGCGGCGCCCGAGATAGTGGAACGCGAGCCAGTCGGCTTCTACACTGACATGTGGGCCGTCGGAGTGCTCTCATACGTTCTGTAAGTATTCATGAAATCATGATCATCTACCTGGATAGTCCACAGATAGGGTTACTTGCCATACTTGGAAGGTGGATTAGCGAACGTAATGGAAGTTCTTTTTTTATTACAATACAATACAATCATCATTTGCTTGCCCTTATCCCATTTACTTGGGGTCGGCGCAGTACGTTCTCTTCTTCCATTCATCCCTGTCAGCCGTCAATTCAATACTCACACCTGTTTTAGACATATCATCTTTCACGCAGTCCATCCATCTTGAATACAATACAATATACTTTATTGCACAAAGAAACACAAATACATACAACAGAAAAGTAAGGAACAAAACAGTACAATATAGGCGGCCTTATTGCTAAAGCAGCAATTTCTACCAGGCAGCCTTTGGGTATTATTCAGTAGGAACACCCGTTCCCTGGGTATATTCTTTAGCCACATTTTGCGACACGCCTCATATTATCGGATTATCCAATTCTTATCCAGTACCATATGATATGAATGTTCAAAAACCATCTCCGCTACTTCTTACACTTTTTCAAATGGTAGAACAAAGAAAGTATTTTTTTTACGATAGATATAGGTACGTTTTCTGTATGAGTTATCGGATTTAACTGCCTCCGTGGTCTAGTGGTTAGAGCCTTGGGCTTACGATCCGGAGGTACTGGGTTCGATTCCCAGGGGAGAAACACAAAGTTGATATTTGACAATTTATCTCTTTGTGAGGTTTTTTTTGAGTGTTTGGTTAGGACATTGCATGATGAATCACCTGTTTGTCCGAAAAGAAAAAAAGATTCCGTGCTTCGGAGGGCACGTTAAGCCGTCGGTCCCGGTCGCTGTCTCTGAAAGTGGTCGTTACTCAAACCATGTCAGAGACCTATTAGCTGTGCTCATCGGATCATTCGACTCGAGAATCCACTCGCTAAGAAGATCGGATCAAACCTTTTGATTTATTCTTTCTCCCCCCAGATTATCTGGTTTATCACCGTTCGCGGGCAACAACGACATCGAGACCCTGAAGAACGTGAAGGCCTGCGACTGGGAGTTCGACGAAGAGGCATTCCAACATGTGTCCGAGGATGCTAAGGACTTCATCCGCAGACTGCTTGTTAAGAGCAAGGAGTGAGTATTATATCCAATGATATTATATATAGGTAGATACGTTACCAACGCGCGAAACTCGTGCCGTCAAATAGTCCTAATTGTGATCATTTTAGGCAGTCGAGCTGCGAGCTGCGAAGTGAGAAAAAAAGTTAAATTATATTGAAGGCTGCACTGATTACAAATAGCTATCTGTTTCACTCTTACGCTTTGCCTATTTTGTGTCGCACTCAGCGTTTGTTTAGAAATGCAATGTTATAAATAAGTATATATATGTGTCGCGGAACAATTAAAATGTACGTGCAGTATGAACGTAACGTATCTTTCTTAAAATATCATTGATTATATCATGTTATAAAAATCGTTAATTGGAAGTGTCTTTTTAGATTTTGTTAAAGTTAGTCGTCATATTTTCAAGGCGTTGCATTAAACTAACTGGCTTTCTTCTTATCTACATACATACATACATACGTACTATCACGCCTGTATCACTAATGGGGTAGGCAGAGCGTGAACAACCCAAACAAAGGTCGTTCCACCACGTCTGACAAGTTTTGAGGGTTATAATATATAACTAGATATTGCTGTAGTGACAGGTTGTCAGCCCATCGCCTAAATTACAATATACCCTCGAATCCCTTAGCTGGTTTTTACAGCATGCCCGGGAGTAGATGCAGCTGGCACATTCTACGTTCTTCTGTCGCTCCCAGTCCAGCATGGAAGCTTCTTATCTAACCAAAAGAAAACAAATAGTATAGATTTGTCCAGATTAGCATCTATACTATCATAACATTTGGCATTTCCCAAGGCAGCGTCCTTGGACCGACGCTTAATACGAATGGCCTATTTATTGGTCTCTAATCGTACTATTTCTTCCATGCTGGCCTGGGAGCGAGAGAAAAACATAGAATGTGCCAGCTGCATTTCCTCCCGGGCATGCTGTAAAAATCACCTAAAAGATTCGAGGGTTTCAGTATATAGCAATGTAGGCGATAGGCTGACAACCTGTCACTACAGCAATATACCTACAAATCTATCTTAAATAACCCTCAAAACTTTGTCTGATGTGGCGAAACGACCTTTATTTAGGTCGTTTACGCTCTGCCTACCCAATTAGGGATAAAGGCGTGATTATATGTATGTATAAAAACCGTTAATCGGCAGTGTCTTTCCACGTCACATTCTGCTAAGAAATATTAGAAATATTGTGGAAATTCAAGGCATTGCATTAAAACTAAATGGTTTTGTTCTTATCTAACTAAAAAAAAATATTGTATAGATTGGTCAACATTAGCATCTATACTATCTTACCATTTGGCATTTCCCAAGGCAACGTCCTTGGACCGACGCTTTATACGAATGGCCTATTTATTGGTCTCTAATCACACTACTCTTCCGCAGAAAACGTCTGACGGCCCACGAGTGCTTGATGCACAGATGGCTGGCCGGCGACGCGACCGCCTCCCGCACCGCCACCATTGAAGCCAGGCGCTACGAGAAGATGCGCAACAGGCTTAGGGAGAGATACGAGGTACGTTATCATTATCTCTATCATCAACTTTTTGTTTCCCCCCTGGGAATCGAACCTAGGACCTCCGGATCGGGAGTCCATGGCACTAGCCACTAGACCACGGAGGTTTGCAGGCTGAATCACCTGATTGTCCGAAAAAAAGAAAAAAAGATTTTGTGCTTCGGAGGGCACGTTAAGCCGTCGGTCCCGGTCGCTGTCTTTGATAGTCGTCGTCACTCAAACCATGTCAGAGGCCTGATAGTTGTGCTACTAGGCGGTTTAAAAACTCTGACAACAGGGTTCGTCGGGCCGATAGACTCGATCGATACACACTCGATGGAAGAAGATCTCTATCATCAGCCCTTTACAGTTAGATATAAGCCTCTCCCCAAGCGATATTCGCCCCTTTGCGTTCAGTCGTTGCCAACCATCGTCGCTCTATCAAGTATGAGGGCATTTCACTTGCCTGAGTGTGGTGTCCATTCGAGAATTAACCTGCTCCATCGGCTATCAGTTATAGGTGGTACGTGGCTCGCGCATTGCCACTCTATTGCTGAGGTACCTGTGTTTATAACCTTGTCGTAATGTCCTTACTTAGTTCAGACGTCACACGAGTGCCTGATGCACATTTATCAGCCATCTTAAATGACGATTTTTCTGTCATCATGACAACATCAGCCTCTAGCAATCCACGTCTTACGTCTTTAACATCCCAAAATACCTGTACATAATTTAAAATCTCTGAAAACAGATTTAGACTCTGATCTGATCATACCGACAAAATTATCATAAGATTTGAATCTTCCTACTAAAAATAGATGTTAACCATAGCTTATCTTGCAGAACTGGTCGTCGTTCGCGCTGCCTATCGGCCGGCTGAGCGAGTACAGCTCATTGAGGAAACTGCTCATCGAGAAATGGAAGATATACGACGGACACTTCGGTGAGATGTCGTGTAGAAAGTAGAGGTTTCTAACAGCATATCCTGGAGCAGAGTTCCTGGGACCTCATTTAATAAACTAAATGACTTATTGTATTTTACAGAAGGGCTAATTCTTAGTTCGGTGGTTATATGCTAAACTAAAATAACAACGCTTTTATAATTATCTAATTTGTAACTATTTTGACTAGACAAGTATATCTTTTGGAGAGTAAGTAACAATGATCATGTCTAAGCAATTTTCTGATCTCTAGGATCGCTTAGACCTCATCTTCTACTTGTTAGATTTGCAGACTGATTTTTACATTTTGTACTGATGCACTTGTATCCCTACAGACCGCAGACAAGCGGCGCCACGGTTCGTGATCAAACCGCAGTCGGCGTTCTGCTACGAGGGTCAATCCGTCAAGCTGTACTGCCGCATCATCGCAGTAGCCACGCCCACAGTCACGTGGAGCCACAACAACCACGAGCTGAGACAGTCTGTCAAGTTCATGAAGAGGTAAACAAACTTACTCAATATCACAGGCGGCGTCCGTAGACCAAAATCGCTCCATTGCCAATAGAACCATTCATCAGACTGAACATAATTTGAGTCGTGAACAGCCAGGCTTCATTGGTAGCGGTTTAAAGAAGACTTTATCTACCGTCATATAATCCTTACAATGTCATCGTTCAACTTTAAAGGAGGCCAACCTGTATGCGTCGAATTTGCGAGCTTTGTGCTCTTGACTTTTTATGATTTCTTTTGATATGTCTGGAAATGCGAAGCCGACATAATTTGTGATGATGATGAATCAAGTATTTCCAATCTTGAATTATTATTTCACACTAAATGGCACTTTGTCTATTTATAGAGAAGCTTTACAAAATAAGAGCATTACTTTTTCATTACACCTTATGGTCCCATCCATTTCAACCGCCTACCCTATAGTTTACAAACCGATACTCCTATCTTTCTTTACATTTTAAACGAATGTCATTTGATTTAAACAGATACGCCGGCGACGACTACTACTTCATCATCAACCGCGCGAAGCTGGAAGACAGAGGAGAGTACATTATCAGAGCAGAGAACCACTACGGGTTCAGAGAGGAGGTCGTCTTCCTCAACGTACAACGTAAGCTAAAATATGAGACATTTATTTCATGGTTTAATATAACTTGATACACATAAATTTACAAAAAGAACTACGTTAAAAACCTATCACGGGATTATTTGATATGTTTTGTGAAAGAAACATGTTGAGGAATAGTGAAAAGCGACGTTTTTCAAGCGTTCAATGAAATAATTCATCTAAAACTGCAAGATAAGAGAGGTCAGCATGTAACATGAGTAGAATTTATTTGTGCAGCAGCGTCATAGGCGTTGCTAAATATAATTCATAATAGTTAAATTAATTGTACTTCTCAACTACCCTTCTGACATGCAAATATGTCAACACTCGCAACGCGTCTATTAACCTGCCAGATATTTGCTTTGTTCTCTTATTGCTAAGGCCGAGCTATTTTAGATCTAAACCTAGGTTCATTGGCATCAATCTAGGTTTAATTTGATCTAAAGGTACAGATAGTCTGCAGTATTAGTCATTGCATTGATGATTGGTGCACGTTCTTAGTGCGATAAAATCTAATTGTTTTTGCGATATTTGTCATAAAGTGATTTTCTATTAATTTATTATTGTGATATTATACGACACGTGTGCTACATAAATCATAAAGAGCTGACATTTAAGGTTAATTTGTTGTTTTGTTTAAAAGACAGAGTTTCTTTTTTCACGGTCTTGCTAATCAGTAATATTGAATCTACAGTTGCCTCTATAAAAGTTATGTACAATTTTAGTTGCTTACATTCCTTACACAGGAAAAAGTCAGTGCATTCCGAATTCAGCGTTTTTTGTGCCGATATTTATAGTTGTTAATCTCCTCACAGCGGTGCCTAAAGTACAACGCACACACCTACCGGAAGCGCCGCGCCGCCGCGAGGCGTTGCCTTACACATTCTGGCAGGAGACAAGCGAGACGGCGCCAGTATTCACCTTCCAGCTGCGGCCGCGTGTCATGCAGGCGCGCGATACCTGCAAGCTGCTCTGCTGTCTCAGTGGAAAACCCACGCCTACCGTCAAATGGTAAGTTGATTCAAAGCGCCTGACATTAAATAAATAGCAAATATAAAGGAAGGAAGAGTTGCTATATACAGTCAGGCAGGAGTATAGGGAGGGTGCTAGTATTCACTATCAGCTGCTGCGGCGTGTCATGCAGGTGCCTGATACCTGCAAGTTGCTATGCTCTCACAGTGGCCAACCCATGCCTACCGTCAAATAGTAAATGGATTCAAAGCGCCTGATATTCACCTAAGAGCAAAGGAAACGACAAAAAGCGTTGCTTTACGATTTTTTGCAGGAGATTAGCATCTGTGCGTAATTCATAACATAACGGTAAGCGAGCATACAGTCCACAGAAGATTCTGCTTTGATATTTCTGATGGGATTACAAGTAGACCCGAGTAGAGTGCATGCGGGCGTTTGTGTAGCGAATCTTATATCACTTTGCTTTATACTCTATCTTTCTCCAACAGGTACAAAGACAGAAAGGAGCTATCCAAGCATGACTACGCGATGGCGCACGCGGACGGAGTAGTCACGATGGAGATCATCGACTGTCGACCGGAGGACTCGGGCAAATACACCTGCATCGCCACCAACGTGCACGGCACTGACGAGACATCGTGTGTCGTCATCGTTGAAGGTGGGTGTTGGTGAATCATTGGGAGATCCTTTCAGGGTTAAGAACTGCGAGACGAGGAGGATTTTATTGTTATATATTTCCTATGTTACATTTTGAGTTTTCCTACCTATGCTACCTATGTATGGCATGGTTGATGGCATAGTAATTTTAAAGGTAGATTGCCTGCACCTTATGTATGGTTTTATTTTTTTCATAGAAATCGATGTATTGCATGAGAGTAGTTAGATATTTATATCTAGTACAATATTTCATGATCTAGAACGAACAGTTGACAACAACAATATTAATAACAAACCATTTCCTATCTTATTTGCCCAAAAGGCCTGTTTGTTTTAGATCACGAATATAAAGTAGTTCCATTAGAACTTACTAAAACTAGTATATTGCCCATGATGCTAAAATCCTAAACTAAATTTTTAATGGTAGTGACTCTGTGGTAGTGACATAGAATAACACTTTTATTTTAAACTTTTACAGGTTCCGGTGAAGGTAGTTAGAGAAAACTTATAGATTTTTGTTTTTAATCATCGATTTTTTGAATCATCATCGTACATACAAAATAATACAAAGACCTATTATTTGTCAAAATTCATTTCATCTTGTTCAAAACTAGGATAAGCATTTCCTAGTCGCTTATTGGATATAAATTCTATAAAGCAGGTTTTTCAAAATGGATACCCTACCATAGAAAACAAGGTGTTGGTGCCATAGAAAATTTTATCTTGAAGAGCTTTTGAAAAGAGGAATATTATAAAAATCGAGAATTACCGAATTAAAATATTACCGAAAAAAAACTATATCAATGCATGTTGGTTTTTTATACTCTTAAGCTTTGATGACTGTATTTTATGCTAATTTAATAACCTTGCGTTTTGAACTGGCTGAAAACAAAGTTCAACAAAAATAGACTGAGCGCTGATCTCACTATTTCTACTCTACGCTTACTATACAGCTTGGCAAAAAAAGTTAAAATAATGCAAAACTTTGCATATTATGGCAACACAACACATTGTTTAGTGTTACCAGTTGAAATAATTTTACTTCCTTTTCTATACTTTTCTGCCAAGCTGCAGCAAGTCACATAGAACTACATTAGATCATTTTAATGTAATATTTTCAACATTTCCCAGGCGAGGTAGTGAGCCCCGAGCAAGCGCAAATGGCTCACAACTTCCTCTACTCCGGTGACAGGAAGTACATCGAGAAACCAATCAAACCAGCACCACCGCCGATCATTACTAAGACTAAGGTAAACAGAAAAAGAAAATATTTTGTCAGTATCTGCAGTGCTCTAGCCTAGACCAGTGTCGTCAGAATAAGAAACAAAGTTGACGATGCAGCGAGCTCATCCATACATACGTACATACATATAATCACGCATTTATATATATATATATCCCTAATGGGGTAGGTAGAGCGTAAACGCCCCAAACAAAGGTCGTTCCGCCACGTCTGACAAAGTTTTGAGGGTTATTTAAGATAGATTTGTAAGTATATTGCTGTAGTGACAGGATGTCAGCCTATCGCCTAAATTACAATATACTGAAACCCTCGGATCCCTTAGCTGGTTTTTACAACATGCCCGGGAGGAAATGCAGCTGGCACATTCTATGTTTTTCTCTCGCTCCGAGGCCAGCATGGCTATCCAGATTCCGTTAAGGTAGCGGCATTCACATAAACCGATAGAACACAGCAACCTGCTAAGCGCCGGAATCTTATGGTAGGTTACTAGCCAGCCAGACTTGTTTTCACTTCTATCTGGTCCAATCAGCTTAAAATGTAACAATGATTATTTTTGATACAATAGGCCGTGTAGACATAAGGTTTAATACCTTATGAAACTTCGCTTCTAATGAGGTTATTCTCGCAGGTGACAATCGACCCGCCAGCGAAGGGCCCAGCGCTCCGACCGAAGTTCTCTCCGCAGTCTTCAGTCGATGCCAGCAAGAAGAAAGCTGGATATGGAGCCAAGCTGGACTCCGACTCAGCTTCTAGGTCCAGGAGCCACACCAAGGAATTAGTCCGTGAGTATCATTATCATCAGCAGATGTCAGCAAAAAGCAAGTCTGCGGCACCAACAGATTCAAATTCGGCGATGGAACAAACTCACCGAGAAGCCTTAAAGACTACTCGCTGAGAGAATGCAGCAAGCATGAACTCCGGTGGTAGGGGCAGTTGCCAGCCAGATGGCTCCTTGCGGTGTTTTACCTTTGAAGTGGGATATCGTTCAGCCGGGATATATCTATCGATCTAGATGCTACCTGGTGACAGCAGTTACGTAGATAGACCGCTTGGAGAGAAATCCCAGACCACCTTGAAAATCAGCCTCCTTATTTATTCAGAATCAATTTTATTATTCAATTGGTTTATGTCCGTTAATAATGACCATTCTTTCCCCGCAGTACCGGCGTCAGACAAGACGATGTGCAAGCCCTCATTCGCGCGCGCCTTACCCGATGTGTTCGCCGCAAGGGACGGAGCGCCATTACTACTGTCTTGCGCTGTCAGGGGAGACCCCGACCCCAGGGTCGAGTGGTTCAAGAACGGCAAGCCGCTGCATTCCTCAGAGGTGAGTTTTTAAAATCTAGAGGCATACAAGAAAAGCTTTTTCATATATTTCAAAGCACCTGTCGTCAAACATTGCGCAAGGAAATTGAAAAGAGTCTACAGCATGTTATGCCTTGTTAATTCTGATGGGACGGGCAGTGTCTCGCTCTCATCAAGGACATGATCAGTATTACGAATATATATAATATTCCTATTATAGGCATATAGTGATTTTTACCTGCCCAAAATAATCCATATACGAATGTCTTTGTAGGTTGTAGACCTGAAATACAAGAACGGCGTGGCTTCGCTGGCTATCAGCGAGGTATTCCCTGAGGATGAGGGAGAGTACTCGCTCAAGGCCATCAACAGCCAGGGCGAGTGCGTTACCATGTGCAAGGTCACCGTCAAACGTGAGTATACCATTCACATGAAATAATCTGGGCCGCTCTTCAAACCGAAAGGCAATCTTTAAAATCATACAAACCCTTAGGCGTGGCTAAGTTATTCCCTGAAGACAAAGGCAAGTACTAGCTCAGCCAGGGCGAGTGAATCACTGTGTGAAAAATACCGAAAAGTATGAATGAACTATTATAGTAACAGCTTGTAGAGATAAAAAGAAAGTACTGACGATGTATTGTGTGTTTTGCAGCCATGGATGCTAGCGCAGCCAGTGCGACGAAGACCGGAGACAAGCCGCCCAGGATAGTAGACCACGCCATCTCGCAGACAGTCACTGACGGAGACGCGGTCACACTCTCCTGCAGGTAAACTATTCAAAATAAACTGGTGCTACTATATAAGCACAGTCTAGTTATGGACATTCGTTTTTCCCGATTGAGAAAAATGCCATGGATGGTAAAATTTTGGCGAACGCAATAAGAAATATGACATCCACAGCCACAGGAGATGCTTCTGTCAAAGCCATTATCCTTGAGTTAACTTTTACGACAAAACTACTCACGAGCCCACGACTCACGATAAGACATAGGATAGGTACTGTTTTTCTGATCTAGCACCACACGATGGAGAGTTTACTAAACATTTCAAAGTCATATTCTTTCTGGTTATCATTAAAATACCTGACACGTTACTAATATACAAACTAAAAATTGCAGAGTAACCGGCGCCGAAAGATTCGACGTAGTATGGCTACACAACAACAAGGAGATCAAACCATCGAAAGACTTCCAATACTCGAGCGAGGCCAACATCCACAAGCTCAACATCGCCGAGATCTTCCCCGAAGACGCCGGCGTGTACACGTGCGAGGTGTTCAACGACGCTGGAGAATCGTTCTCGTCTTGTTCACTATTCGTCAACGTTCCCGGAGAGACGCCAACAGCCCCGCAATACACTGCCTACCCCGCGTCGGTCACAGTCAACGCGCAGGAGCCTGCTACCTTCCACGCTGAACTGGATAAGGTGAGAAATTTAATTAAATGTTTCTTTAGACCCTGGCCTTGAAATATGTAGGTTGTAATGTTCTGATAACATATTCTATTGGCAAGCTGCCATTATTTTACTAACATATTTTTACAAAAGAGGGCACGATAAAATATTTTGATACAGGCTCATTAGTATCATTTATCAAATTATAAAATAAGCTAATGTATGCTTGAACCTTTAGTGGATTTATTCATTCATTTTGTATCTTGAGCTCTTGTTGTATACTAATGCAAAAATACACGAGCTAACCAACCTCATTTTGTCCCACAGCCACCACTCCAGCTTCAGTGGTTGAAGGACGGCAAGCCGATCGACGAGACCTCCGCGCGCTACCGATTCACGATGGAGGGCACGTCGCGGTACAAGCTGGAGATCGCGTCCACCAGCACCGACGACGCCGGCCAGTACCAGGCCAGAGCCGTCGGCAGCAAGGGAGACGCCCTCGCCGCCTTCTATCTCAACGTCGTTGACGTCTAAAGGACTGACATGTTAAATAATAGCGGACCTAGAGTGCTACCCTGCGGTACGCACCTAGAATACGAGTGGAATGATTTGAATATTGAGCACGAAATACGACTTTTTTATACAATTCGGATGTCTAAGTGTGTAAAGGAGTTTTTTTTTTATTTATATTTAAATTATTTATTAATTTATTAAGTATCGTTAAGTGTTACACCCTATCGAATGCCTATGAGATGTCGCACGGACGAAACTCTCTAGTCACTGTTAAATGTTAATTTATTTATTTATCGTTAATATTTTCTTTTTTATCGTCCTCGTCTAACAGGTTTCAAAAGCAGCTTATTTAAAATTTAAAGCTTGTTTTAATTAATGTTACAATGATAAGGTCGAAATTATGATTAACAGGGTGACCCTCTCCGAGATATTTTGTTGCCACCACAAAGTGTCGCTTAGACGATCGCCGCAGACCAAATTCTGTAATATTATTTTTATATTTAACTGTATTATTTAATTGTACATAAATTAATTTATATCATGTGACCGCGTAATTTATAAATAAATATGTATACCATGAAATAATAACAAACTTGTTTTAATGAACATCGCACACTTTCTAAGCACACTTTAGCCATTTATACTCGAAAAACTGTAAATGGTAGCTCGACAGATGCCATTCCTAAGGAAAACAAAAGAAAATGTATATAAGATCCATGATCAAATCATTCCGAGGGCTTCAGTGTATTGCAATTTAGGCGATGGGCTGACAACCTCTCACTATAGCGATACAGATTTCAGTTTAAAATAGCCCTCAAAACTTGTCAGACGTGGCGGAACGACCTTCTCTTTGGTCGTTTACGCTCTGCCTACCCCATTCGGGATAACGGCGTGATTATATGTATGTTTGTATGTATCAAATCATTCTTACTTCCATGGTGGCCTAGCATAGCGTAACTAGCGTAGGTGAGCTAGAGAAAAAAATAGAATGTGCCAGCTGCATTTCTTCCTGGGCATGCTGTAAAAGTCAGCTAAGGGATCCGAGGGTTTCAGTGTATTGTAATTTAGGCGATGAGCTGAACCTGTCACAACAGCCATATTCCTGCAAATCTACTTTAAATAACCCTCAAAACTATATAAGACGTGGCGAAACGACTTAACGAACGAATACTTTACGCTCTGCCCTCCTCCATTGGGGATAAAGGCGTGATTATATATGTATGTATACGTATAAAATCCATACAAATTGCATGTGCCAAAGCTACCATATTTACATACACATTTATACTTATAATCAAGCCCTTATCCCTAATGGGTTAGGCAGAGCGTAAACGACATAAACAAAGGTCGTTTCGCCACGTCTGACAAAGTTTGAGGGTTGTTTAAGATAGACTAGCTGTGCCTGCGACTTTATACGCCCGGTTTGTATGGAAAACACGCAGTGTCAAACATAGTAAAAATGTTTTTCAGTATGTTCGGCACTGCGTGTTTTTCATACAAACAGAGGTACTTACTTAATATTAGAATGGTTTGCGTGATTATTTCTAACCTAGGCTGGACACCAGGTAATTAAAAGGTCTCAATCAAATAAAAAGTCCCTTTAAGATCGCTTAAAAACGACCGTAATTCAAATTCGTACCTACCTCCAAAGTCATGAGGCGTAATTATTTGTATTGTAATCTTGATTTTAAATAATGCTCAATCAAATAAGAAAAAAAACATAAAAATCGGTTAAGAAACAGCCAAATTTCAATGTCCTGCCTATCCTAAGTCAGGCAGCGTGATTTTAGGTATCTTAAGTTGCAACCCGGGTAACACACAGTTGAATAAAAATAGTCCAACCGAAATCGGTTCAGTAGTTTTGGCGTGATGTAGTAACAGACAGACAGACCGACAAAAATTCTAAAAAAAAACGTTTTGATCTTTATATCATAATGCCTGCTGCAATTACTTTTTTGTAAAAATATTCAATGTTCTGTACATTAATATTTTTACGACCCGACTAGAGATTTATTATATGTATAGATTTGTAAATATATTGCTGTAGTGACAGGTTGTCAGCCCATCGCCTAAATTGCAAAATATTGAAACCCTCGGATCCCTTAGCTGGTTTTTACAGCATACCCGGGAGGAAATGCTTTTACAGTTTTTCGAATACATATAATGGACTCCGATGATCTCTTGCACTTATCTGGACCTCATAATAGTACATTATTGCAAAGGCAGCGAAATAGGCAATTGCAGGTCGAGTATAAGTTTGAAGGCCGAGCCGCAGGCGAGGACTTCAATGATATGAGACAGGCAATTGCCATTTCGGCCGAGGCATATATAGTGCTTTTCTTAAAAAAAATGCAAGGAAATAAAAAAGGGCCTTTTACATAATAAATTTAAATAATATTAAAAGTTACATTACTCATGTTAGGACAATTATTGAACGAAAATGTTATTGTTTTTCTTTTGATTTCGCTGGAACCAGGTTTTCCATCGCTAATTTAGCTTCTGATCTTAAATCTGGTGGAGTGCAGTCAATGTCCATTTCATTTTCACTTTCAGAATCATCGGAACTCATTTTAATTTATGTTTATTAACAAAATAATTAACAACGAACTCCGCTTTACCGCCAATTTATTTTTTTATTTTACAGTTTGGTCCGAAAGGTAAACGCATCTGTGGCTATACAGCCACGCAACGCAATGTGTACGATAGATGAAAGAGTTCTAAATTCAAACAGCACGCCGTTTCATACAACATTGCAGGCGCGCTCTTCGTTCCAAATTCAAAAAACGCGCCGGGAAGTGATTTTGATTTTTCAGTCTACGAAAATATGATACTTCGTGTGTTCTTTATTCAAAAATAAAGACAATATGTATTTTCGCGCATGTTTAAGAAAAATATATTTTTTTGGTTTGAACCACAGAAGAGTAAACTAGTGCTCGCGACTTCTCAAATCAGTGGATTGAACCCTATATTGGAAAAGACAATTTATTCATATTTCATTCAATATCGATATAAATCAGTCAAGTATGTTCGGGCCCTTTGGACAGTGGGAAAATTTTGGGAATTTCACTTTTTTTTTTTATTCTTGCAGTTTTTGTCATGCTAAATCCGAATCTGAGGATTGCTAACAAAATTTCGAGACAGAACATTAAAAAAATATTGCTTTTTTTGTATGGGAAATTAAAAAAATATATCTGAAACCTATCGTATGTGGTATCCAATAAAAGCGCGTTTTGCACTGATTCTAAAAACATATCATATCATTCATGATCATCCATTAAAATAATTTTCAGTACATGCTGATACACGATACAGTTTAACTTTTTTTTTTTCAAATAATACGTAATATCCATATGCATCTCCAAATAACCGAGTTAGAAATTATTAACATTTAGTCTTTAGATCAAATCGCCTTTGCTTTAATTTTAATGTATATTATATGTTTTTTTTATGTATTGAAATTTATGCAATAAAGAATATATAACAAATATAATATTTCTTCCATGCTGGACTGGGAGAGATAGAAAAACATAGAATGTTCCAGCTGCCCTTCCTCCCGGGCATGCTGTTAAAGTCAGCAAAAGGGACTCGAGGGTTACATTGTATTGTAATTTAGGCGATGGGCTGACAACCTGTCACTAAAGCAATACATATTACAATCTAAAGTAGTCCCCTTAATTTTTGTCAGACGTGGCGAAAGCGCCTTTTACGAGGCGTTAAACGCTCTGCCTACCCCGTAAGGGATAAACGCGTGACGTTATGTATGTATGTATGTATGTATGTAATATTTGATAAACATTAAGTACTTTTTTTGGATTCCCTAGGAGGGTATTATGTATCATTGGAAGAATATTTCACAAAAAAATATTGAACTGTATCGTATCTGGAGCAGCCTAAACATGATATGTTTTGAAAGTTAATTTAATTTGGAATTCGTGACGTACGTGATTAGTATCAGCTCAAAACGCCTTTTATTGGGTACCATGCACGATAGGTTTCAGAACATTTTTTTTATTATTTTCCATATAATAAAAACAAACTTGTTGTAAGTTCCATCACGAATACCTATTTGTTGGCGGACCTCAGATTCGGATTCAGCATAGCAAAAACGTCTAGAATTTAAAAAATATATTCCAACCCTAAAACATTTTTGGCAATACAGTATTTTGATTGAATTAATAGTCTATTCCATGACTTCCACATATTTTTTACTATACTTTTTTTATAAAGTGGCGTTATTGTATTGATTTCCTGATATCACCTCAGAATAAAAACATTTTGTAGAATCACATTGTTATCAGCGCCCTCTATGTCAAATCCTAAAAACTACTACACGCTCTGCGGACTGAACGGCGCATCAAATATGCCATGCCAACCGTACCAGCCAGCGAAGCGAGGGCGTGGCCAAATACCATACGCAGTAGTAGTTCTACTCAATCATAGATGGCGTTATAGGAAACTATCTGTCCGATTAAATTAATTCGAAAACTGCAATATAAAAAAATCTTATTATAAACGGAATTTACAAATACAACAATTTATCACCCACAACTTTAAGATACAGGTTCATCCTAAAATAATCCTCAAAAATTATCATAAGCAGTAAATAAATGGCTATTGACACTCATCCTAACCCGTAAAGAACTATAGGCGTGATATCATACAAGGTGGCGCAAAAGAAATCACCCTATTGGAAGATGCTCTCATTTTTGCAAATGGCCGCCAATGTCAAATCTGTTTTGACATTTGTGGACTAGACAGATGCAGAATACAAGTGAACAAGCCATGGAGCGATACACTCCCCAAGAACGCGGAAAAATCGTGTCTATTTTTTTGAGTAACAATTCGTCTGTGGTGTTGGCGCAGCGCGAATTCCGTCGCCGATTCCCCGGCCGTCCGACACCGACTGCGCAAACACTGCGACGTTTAGCCACCAACCTTGAAGAGTATGGGACCACACGAGACGTTGCTAAGAGTGGCCGGCCCCGGAGCGCCCGTTCTGCCGAGAATATCGCCGCTGTAGCCGAGGACGTTGAAGTGAGCCCCGAAACATCGACCAGACGACGTGCCACGCAATTGGGCCTCAGCCGGCGGTCCTTGCAGCGAATTTTGGTGCGAGACTTGAAGATGTTTCCTTACAAAGTCCAGACCGTGCATCAGCTGCTGCCTGCCGACCGCCAAACGCGCGTAACCTACGCCCAAGCCATCCTCAATCTCGAGGAAGAATTGGACAATTTTTCGACCAAAATCATCATGAGCGATGAGGCTCATTTCCACCTCAGCGGTTACGTGAATCGGCAAAATTATCGCTTCTGGGGCACCGAGAATCCACGAGTGATGCACGAGGAGCCGTTACACCCGCTCAAAGTGACTGCGTGGTGCGCTGTTCACGCTGGAGGAGTCATCGGGCCATTTTTTTTCGAGAACGCCGCGGGTCAAACGACAACAGTGGACGGTGCGCGCTATAGGGCCATGTTGACCGAATTTTTTCTGCCGCAATTGGACGAATTGGGACTGGAGGACATGTGGTTCCAACAGGACGGGGCAACGGCGCACACTGCACGAGCCACAACCGACATTCTGAAGGCGGCATTTCCGGGTCGCCTAATCTCTCGTTTTGGCGATTTGCACTGGCCGGCCAGATCGCCCGATTTAACGGTCCCGGACTTCTTTTTATGGGGTTTTTTGAAGTCTCGTGTTTACGTCAACAAGCCTGAGACCTTGGAAGCCCTCAAAGACAACATTCGACACGAGTGCGAGAATCTGTCGCCCGAAGTTCTCGCCGAAGTGATGAAAAATGCCATAAAACGAGCCCGTATGGCAATCAATTGTAACGGCGCCCATTTGGCCGATATCATCTTCTCGACTTGACCAGTAAAATTCTAAAGGTGCAAATAAATATAATCAAAAAACAGATTCGAAGTTTTTCATTTAGAAAAAAAATGAGAGCCAAACAACATCGGATGACTTCTTTTGCGCCACCTTGTACTATCGTAGTTTGTATTTGTACTGCGTGCCTGAGTGGGGCATTTTATAGACTAGAGTTTAGTCACTAGACATTCAAAGAGAGATGGAAGGGCATTTTTGATGGGCATTTCAAAAAGGATTTTGGTAGGGAAGGCACTAGTTGGTGCTAGGTTACCTATTATAAGTGGTTTCAAGGTAAATATATCTTTATTGTTGTTGTGTATGAACATGGACGAATTTACTGTATGAATAATCGTATCTCTATTCTCAGCAAGCAACCCACGCAAAGAGAAATAAATAAGATGTATACTCCGTTTATTAACGTTGCGTTATATCTACCATTTGTTTTGCGGCCCATAGCCTGTTTTTGCATTACAACTTTAAAGAAAGTCAACCGCAAATCATATGTTTGAACAAGGTCATCGGCTGCGGTTCTGAAATGTGAACCACTGCTTAGTTGCAAAGAAAAAGCAGTTTAGGACGCTAAACACATTGGTATCAATAACTCAACGTTAAAAATACGAACTACAAGTAGTTTGTTTGTTTATTCGTACTTTAACATTTTTTTGGTAGGAATATTACTGCCCATACAGTACCAATTAATATTTTCAAGAGTACTTGAGTATTGAATAAAACACGAAAATTAGAAAAATAATACTGATCTTTATTAAATTAAATTAAAACCAAATCCAACTTGTGATCATCTGCTGTCGAAAAATAAGTTAAACTTACAGTTACTTTAACTAATATCACATGGCAAAACTTAATGTTTAAAATTTGAAAACTCAACCTAAGCTTTGGAATTAGTTTAGTCGACTTCTTCTACGGTAGGTCCGTCATTTCTTTGTTGTTGGTAGCCAGGGTTGCCGCCAGGGTTGCCGCCTGCTCCTCCATGCATCTTGGTCATCACTGGAGAACATACTCGTTGCAGATCTTTAAGCTTATGTTCGTATTCTTCCTGTTCCGCTAAGGTGTTGTTGTCGAGCCATTTGAGCGCGTCTTCACATTCGCGTCTAGCTGTGTCCTTGTCTGACTCGCTGAGTTTGTCTCCAGCGTCGTCCAAAGCTTGCTTCACGCTGAAGATGTAGGTCTCAAGCTGATTTCTCACTGCAACCCTCTGTCTTTGCTTCTCGTCTTCCTCTTTGTATTTCTCGGCTTCGGAGAGCATGCGGTCGATTTCAGCTTGCGATAGGCGGCCCTTGTCGTTCTTAATGACGATGTTCTTGCTCCTTCCAGTGCTGTTTTCTTTAGCTGATACGTTCAGGATGCCGTTAGCGTCTAAATCGAAGGTTACGTCAATCTTAGGTACTCCTCTGGGCGCAGGTGGAATGCCGGTCAAGTCAAAGGTGCCGAGCAAGTTGTTGTCCTTTGTCATAGCACGTTCACCCTCGTAGACTTGGATGGTGACCGCTGGCTGGTTGTCGGAGTAGGTCGTGAAGGTCTGCGACTGTTTGCAAGGGATCTTCGAGTTGCGTTCGATGATCTTCGTCATTACGCCACCAGCGGTTTCGATACCCAGAGATAGCGGAGCCACGTCGACGAGCAACACATCCTGGATTTTAGAGTCGGTCTCTCCAGACAAGATGGCGGCCTGGACTGCAGCTCCGTAAGCCACGGCTTCATCAGGGTTGATGGAAAGGTTCAGCTTCTTACCGCAGAAGAAGTTCTGGAGCAGATTCTGAACTTTTGGAATGCGAGTAGATCCACCTACTAAGACTACGTCGTGGATTTGTCCTTTGTCCATCTTCGCATCTTTCAATGCCTTCTCGACTGGTTCTAGGGTGCCTCTGAAGAGATCTGCGCATAGTTCTTCGAATCTGGCGCGTGAGACACGTGTGTAGTAATCAATGCCTTCATATAGAGCGTCGATTTCGATGGTAGCTTCCGTGCTCGAAGACAGAGTGCGCTTAGCTCGCTCAGCGGCCGTGCGGAGGCGTCTCAACGCGCGTGGGTTCGTCTTCAGATCTTTCTTGTACTTCCTCTTGAATTCCTCTGCCAGATGATTCACCAATCTATTATCGAAGTCTTCACCTCCCAAGTGCGTGTCACCGGCGGTTGATTTAACTTCGAATAGAGAGCCTTCGTCGATGGACAGGATTGAGACGTCGAAAGTGCCACCGCCGAGGTCGAAGATTAGTACGTTTCGCTCACCTTTTAGGTTCTTGTCAAGACCGTAAGCCAGAGCGGCGGCGGTGGGCTCGTTGATGATACGGAGGACGTTCAAACCTGCGATGGCGCCGGCATCTTTCGTCGCCTGACGTTGCGAGTCGTTGAAATAAGCCGGTACTGTGATAACTGCATCTCTCACTGTAGTTCCCAAATAAGCTTCGGCGGTTTCCTTCATTTTAGTGAGAACCATGCTGCTGATCTCTTCCGGCGCGAACTTTTTCATTTCCCCTTTGAATTCGACTTGGATCTTCGGTTTGCCGCAGTCGCTGATGACTTTGAAGGGCCAGTGCTTCATGTCCGCTTGGATCTTCGGGTCGTCGAATTTCCTTCCAATAAGTCGTTTCGCGTCGAATACAGTGTTGTTGGGGTTCAACGCTACCTGGTTCTTCGCTGCATCGCCGATGAGTCGCTCGGTGTCAGTAAATGCGACATATGAAGGTGTTGTTCTGTTTCCTTGGTCGTTGGCGATGATTTCCACATTCCCGTGCTGCCATACCCCGACGCAGGAGTAGGTGGTTCCAAGATCAATTCCTACAGCTGGCATTTTGTTGTATTTCTTCTTAAACTTCTCAAAATTTCACTCGTAAAATTCGCTTGAAGTAAACTGCTTCGGATAGTTCCGAACTCACGTCTGCTTTCTTTCGTATTTCAAAATATTATGCTTTTCCCGCCGCGCGGACCGCCTTTTATACCCAACCAATACGGTTCCAGAATGTTCCGTCACACGCGAGTGCCGGCCAATCAGCGCACCCCGGTCATGGAATGCTCTAGAGCGCACGTGCTCGCCAGCCAATAGCAGCGCACGACCTAGAATTGTCACAGTTAAATCGGGTGGCCAACTCAAGAAAATTACCAACAAAGTAGGGAGTTTGATATTTTATTGGGGTATTTATTTTTATATGTACTGATGTCTGTGTAGTAAAATTATTTATTAATTAATACTATTGATTAGACTGATTAGACTGGAAGTGAAATTTCTTGTATGTTACAAGTTTACTTCTTTTTTATACATAAATGATGCATACATATACCTATCTTACACTTATCAAAAGTAACGGATTATTGATATTACTTACGTATTCTTGATTTTATTAAAGCATAAATAAAACTGCAATAAAACTAATATAATTTCTTCAATTTCGGCCTAACCTTAGTTATCTGAATGTTGCATTACTATTTCCTTGTTTATGTTGTAGTGGGAATAATGTTATTATTATTTTATAATATTGTTATTATTTATTAATATTATTATTTACTTATTAATAAGTCGGGCTGTTCTGTATCAGTTCATGTTTATTTATCACTTCACTTATTGACATTTTTAACCACTAGTCAAGTCTGTTTTTAAATCGCTTCCTGTGGCAACTTATGTCAGAACTCTATTATTGAGAACATACATGGTACCCAACGTTGGTATTAGATCTCCAACGAGTCAGCTGTTTATCATTGCTATGACGAGCACGATGATAGACACTAGGTGTAATATGTCAGGTAGATCTGGACAGTTGTATTTGCTTGTGAGGATCTTCTAACTTTTAATGAGGTCACCTCGGTTACGGCGATCTTACAGTGAAGGTAATTTATGGAGTGCGAGAGCTTTCTCCATAGGTTTTCTTATTCAGGCAGTAAGGTAGTTTTGTTGCCCTACTATGTACAAAGTATATTTATCAGTTTAGTTTAGTTTTAACGTACCTTTTCACTAATTGTTTTGTTAACTGACTATAATAAAATAACTAAAGTAATTATTAGGCAATAAAATAAAAATAAAAGTTAATTTTGGGTTTGTGTGTATATTCATATAATACGACGAATATTTTGTAAAATTGACGTATTTCAAACCGAACATTAAATGACTTTTAATTGCAACATAAATATTTTAACCATTTATTAATAAGAATACCTACTATTTATCTTATCTTATCATAAATGTAGCCGTTATCTATATGATATGACCTCAAAATATCTTACCGTTAAATTATGTTTGCTAAAGATTATGAATGAAAATGTAACATTACTTTTGATTTTGATCAGATCGGTCACTCAAATTGGGAAATAAGTTTTATCAGTTGGCCACCCCAAAAAGAGCGCACTAGAAAGTACCTGAATGATCTTAACTGTCCTGCGAGAAAGAGCGCAATATAATTCAAGTTCACCGAGTGAAAGAAAGGGACGGGTGATCTTTGTTTACAACCGTGGTAAACCGGGCGCAGAAATCCATGGATGGATGCTCTAGAATTTTCCACCCTTGTAAAGTGCCCTTGTATGATGTAACAAAGTGTATGTATGTGGTATGTATTGCGATTTCTCGAAAGTTGTTCGAGATAGTGTTTTTATTTTTTTAAATGGAGTTTGTTCGGGCAAAATGGAAAAGAAAATGTTTTTTTCGTAGGGTTTTTCCACAGAATTTTCCATTTCTGATCTTTTAATAGAGAGCGCAAGTTTTTATCATTAATTAGTGCATTACCCTTACAGAATAATGGCTTATTCGAATAGGCGTAACATTAAACCACAGCTATTTACCTTACGGTGTAGGCAGATTATCGACGGATTGAAATCTGTTCGCTACGAGTGCTTATTTAAGTCATTGTATTAAATTTTTCAGAAGTGAATAGCAAAATTATACTTTTCTTTGCAGTAACCAAGGAAAAAGGAGTAGGTGGTACCTATTTAGGCCGTAAACGCTTTGCCTACCCAGTAACTGACACAGGCGTGATTTTGTGTACACATTGTCGATGAGTCAGTGAACTGACGAAATATCTGGAAAGGTGGCGTTGTGTGTTCTTCTTTCTATAAGATAAACAAGCGGTAAAAAATTATAAGTAGGGTGCGTAGGCAGAAAATAATTTCGGTCGCCATATTAGCAATATGTTTCCGGCCCGTGGTTTTACCCGCGCCTAAATGTTTTTTTCCGTGGGAGTGAAATATTTTTCCGAGGTAAAAAGTATGAAATCAAAGCTTATGTTATGTGAGTCTCCAGGTTACCCTGCCAATTTTGTACAATATCTGTTTACTCGGAGCCCGATTGTGTAGTGGATAGGGCCGCTGCCTCCTGAGCGGGAGGTCGTGGTTCGAACCCCACCACGTACCAATGTGTGTTTCGGTTTTCGAATTTCATATGTACGTTTATTCGGTGCTTTTTCCGTGCTTCGCAAGGCACGTTATGCCGTTGTTGGTCCCGGTTAATATCGTTTAATACCGTAGATATTAGTCGTTAAGCCATATCGGAGGCCAGTGCTAAGCATTGGCGGCTTGAAAACTCTGACCTAATCTAGGATTCTTCTGGGTTGCGGGGGTCAGATGGCAGTCGCTCTGTGTAAAAACCAGTACTCTCGTTTAATCCCCTAGATTAGGTAACCGACCCCGTGAGATACGGGATAAGGCTAGGGAGATGATGACGTTTACTCGTTTAGACAGACATAATAGAACAAAAAAACAAACATTAGAATTTTGTTATTATGGAAGTATGGATAGAAAAATCTAGTTTTAGAGAGCTTTGAACTAGTTATGACTATGAATCATTGTCAATTCTATTGTGTAGTGGTATATTTTTTTATGCCTGCTAATTAGAAATTATTGCTCATACTTTAATGGGCCTTAATAATAGCATTATATTTGTAATGCTAATGTAATGAAATGAAATGAATGATTAAGCCTGGATTCTGATCCAATAATCTATCTGCTTCCATGCTGGACTGGGAGCTAGAGAAAAACATAGAATGTGCCAGCTGTATTTCCTCCCGGGCATGCTGTAAAAACCAGTTAAGGGATCCGAGGGTATTTTGTAATTCAGGCGATAGGCTGACAACCTGTTACTACAGCAATTTACCTACAAATCTATCTTAAATAACCCTCAAAACTTTGTCAGATGTGGCGGAACGACCTTTGTTTAGGTCGCTTACGCTCTGCCTACCCCATCAGGGATAAAGATGTGATTATATTATGTATGTAACTATAACTATCAAAGGTAAGTTAGGTAAGCACAGTTTTACAGAAGACAGTAAATTTTTGGTTATTTTTCCCTTCACCTTAGAACTCAGTCTCTTAGTGCCATATTTTATTGCATGCTAAATAATATTATTAGGATATAAGACTTATCTATTATCAGTAAACATACCTACATAAAATCACGCCTGTATTACATACGCTGTAGGCAAAGTGTCAAAAGCCGATCGAAGTCGAGGATGCAAATTCCAATACATATATACATATAATCAAGCCGTTATCCCTAGTGGGGTAGGCAGAGCGTAAACGACCTAAATAAAGGTTGTTCCGCCACATCTGACAAAGTTTTGAGGGATATTTTAATTTGTAGGCATATTGCTGTAGTGACAGGTTGTCAGCCCATCTCCTAAATTGCAATATACTGAAACCCTCGGATCTCTTAGCTGGTTTTTACAGCATGCCTGGGTGTAAAAGCAGCTGGCACATTCTATGTTTTTCTCTCGCTCCCAGGCCAGCATGGAAGTACAAGTGCAAATTCCAATTGTGTGATCTTTTTAAGTTTCCACCTTTTCACTATTCAGTAGCACACTAAATCTACACATCTTTCAGAGCTTCGCTTAATTTCTCAGAGCAATAACTTTGAGGTTAAATTTAAATATGGCCGACACAAGATAAATTAAATTAACTGCAGCGAGCAAGACAGTTAAAACAGTTCTGTTGCCAAGGTTGCATTAATGATGTCATGTTAGTATATAATCCTGCATTTAATTTGTTTTGTGTATCGTACATATTATGTTCTATTTACTTTTACTGAGAGCGATAGAAAACATAGAATGTACCAACTATTTCCTTTCCCAGGCATACTGTAAAAACCCCGACCGGAAGAGGGGGATAGTTCTTTTTTCTTTGTAATTTTGAAGATGGGCTGGAAAACTGTCACAACACTCTGAAGCCTAACTTAAATAATATTATAACTTGTATCAGAATTAAGACATAATAGAAACTTATTGTTTAAGATCTTGATGCTCTACCTGCCCGGTAAGAAATACGTGATTTAAATTACCCGTGCATTATTTTTATTGTGATGAAAAACGCATAGCGTTGATGTCTTTTACATCAGAATAAACGAGGCATGTATAACTTCAACGAGCTAACATTTTTATACACGGAAAAAGTGTCCGGGACCACAAGAAAAACATCGAAGGTTACATACAATACAAAATTATTTATTGTACAAAGAAACACATACAACAGAAATAAAAAGGAACTAACGTGACAGTATAATATAGGCGGCCTTCTTGCTAAAGCAGCAATTTCTACCAGGCAACCTTTGGGTATAGAAATTGTACAAGCAGAAAGCGGGATAGTCCATATTACTACATATAATACTTACAATTTTTGCACACTGTTAAATAAATATTTCAATAAAATATTATACTGATATATATCTTATGATAAACTATTACATAATATATGCTACATACAGCTATCAAATCAGAAGACGGCGGCGCCGAGGGCTTCAGTTATTGCTATTTACAAATCTATCTCGATTGCAATACAACACGGTTGCTCGTTGTACCTAAAATGACCGACCCTAAAAAGCCATTGAAGATTTTAGGCCTGACATAAAATGAAAAAAAAATCTCGCGGGATCTTATGTAACCTATATCAATCAGATAATCCATACTAATATTATAAATGCTAAAGTACAATACAATACAAAATTCTTTATTGCACAAAGAAACACATACAACAGAAATATAAAGGAACAAACGTAAAGTAACTCTGTCTGTATGTCTGTCTGTCTGTTTGTTTGTTGCTCTTTCACGCCTAAACGGCTCAACGGATTGTCCCAAGGCAACGCCAGAAGCCGAGGTTCGAGCCCTAGTGGGCGCCCTTAGGCAGTTGTCATTGCATTTAAGGGTGTAGACAGGTGCATTAAAAAAAGGCTGAACGGATGTTGATGAAATTTGGTAGGATGAAACATGGGAACATGGAGACGGACATAGGCTATATATAATCAGTAGTAGGCAGTAGGCTGGGAGGTGAATGTAGTTAGTGATTTTAATCGTTTATGATGGAACTTTTTTATTGAACGAAATGTTACACAGACAAAAGCTAGGGATACAAATAATAACGGCCCTGTGCTTAGGGGGTAGGTAGGTTACTACCCCCTAAGCACAAGGCCGTGATTATTTAGGTAAGTTACTACCTACCCGTGACTGGCAGGGAACTGAATTTAGTTTGTGTTTGACCCGATTTTGATGGGACGTTTTTTTATTCAACTGAGTGATACCAAGACACATACTAAAGATATAAACAATCAAGACACCGTACTTAGGGGGCAGCTAGAATTAGGAGTGGTATGAAGCGCATCACGCTATGTTGTTAAATCTTGGCACACTTTTAAACGCGTGCGTCGTGCACCGGAGCGACATAAGTTTCAGGATGGACGGGAGGAAAGGGAACAGAAGCAACTGGAGCGAGTCATGGACGGGAGGAAAGAACAAAAGCAACTGGAGCGAGTCATGGACGGGAGGAAAGAACAAAAGCAACTGGAGCGAGTCATGGACGGGAGGAAAGGGAACAGAAGCAACTGGAGCGAGTCATGGACGGGAGGAAAGGGAACAGAAGCAACTGGAGCGAGTCATGGACGGAAGGAAAGGGAACAGAAGCAACTGGAGCGAGTCATGGACGGGAGGAAAGAACAAAAGCAACTGGAGCGAGTCATGGACGGGAGGAAAGGGAACAGAAGCAACTGGAGCGAGTCATGGACGGGAGGAAAGGGAACAGAAGCAACTGGAGCGAGTCATGGACGGGAGGAAAGAACAAAAGCAACTGGAGCGAGTCATGGACGGGAGGAAAGAACAAAAGCAACTGGAGCGAGTCATGGACGGGAGGAAAGGGAACAGAAGCAACTGGAGCGAGTCATGGACGGGAGGAAAGGGAACAGAAGCAACTGGAGCGAGTCATGGACGGAAGGAAAGGGAACAGAAGCAACTGGAGCGAGTCATGGACGGGAGGAAAGAACAAAAGCAACTGGAGCGAGTCATGGACGGGAGGAAAGGGAACAGAAGCAACTGGAGCGAGTCATGGACGGGAGGAAAGGGAACAGAAGCAACTGGAGCGAGTCATGGACGGAAGGAAAGGGAACAGAAGCAACTGGAGCGAGTCATGGACGGGAGGAAAGGGAACAGAAGCAACTGGAGCGAGTCATGGACGGGAGGAAAGGGAACAGAAGCAACTGGAGCGAGTCATGGACGGAAGGAAAGGGAACAGAAGCAACTGGAGCGAGTCATGGACGGGAGGAAAGGGAACAGAAGCAACTGGAGCGAGTCATGGACGGGAGGAAAGGGAACAGAAGCAACTGGAGCGAGTCATGGACGGGAGGAAAGGGAACAGAAGCAACTGGAGCGAGTCATGGACGGGAGGAATGGATAGGACTGGACATACATGATAACTGTTTAGGGACGCATGTGGCGGGTAGGATAGGAACATGTGGTAGGTACGTGAGGAACGATGACGGTAGAAGGGGTTTGACCCTACTTTTACCGCCACCATCGTCACGTTCCAGACGAACCAGGCCCACAAGACGCTGCAGATAATCACGGACTGGGAGCAAGAGAAAAACATAGAATGTGCCAGCTGCATTTCCTCCCAGGCATGCTGTAAAAACCAGCTAAGGGATCTGAGGGTTTCAGTATATTGTAATTTAGGCGATGGGCTGACAACCTCTCACTACAGCAATATACCTGCAAATCTATCCTAAATAACCCTCAAAACTTTGTCAGACGTGGCGGAACGACCTGTTTAGGTCGTTTTCGCTCTGCCTACCCCATTAGGGATAAAGGCGTTATTATATGTATGTACTAAGGAGAAAAAAAAAATCAAAGACGAAGTCGCGGGTAAAAGCTAGTATTATTATAAATAAAAAGGACCTAAGGGACTCTTAGTAAAATCTCCAAAAGTTACCCCATACAACGTTATAATTTTATAATGAATCCTCACTTTTTGAATTAATATTATGTAAAAAATACTAATGTAACTTTGTTCGGCGTCACTTTTTGAGATTTTACCAAGGGGTACTTTTTATTTGGTGTGTCTACCCTGTCAGGGATACAGACGTGACTATATTTATGTTGAGTGTGTGTATGTAGGTAATGTGTGTGTTTTTTATGTTTAGTATTTGTTATTGAATTTATTTTGTTAGTCGTTAAATATTTTGAGCTTATGAATAAAACAACTGAAATTAAATCAAAGTTGTACTTTTATTTTAATTCTCGAAATCAGTCTTAACAATTGGAATTATTCTGTAGGTAGGTAGTAGGTAATTAAGTACTAACACTTAAAACTAAAAATGCAACTTAAAATTACTTAAAAAAAAAACAATCAACGTCTCCTTTTCTTCTGCGGTGACTTTTCCTCTGGCTCTTCTCCTCCATTCATCTCCTGAGATTCCTCAATGGCCTTTCTCCTGACAGGTCCAGTATGAGTGATGGGAATAACCCTCTCATCCTCCTTTCCAGAGGAAACTTTTGGTGCTGTCACAGTTAGAACTCCATCAGATGAAAGTCTAGATTCCACCGTCTCAGGGTTGCAATCTTCGGGTAAAGCGTAGCGTCTCTTAAAAGACCTTGAAATGTAACCGTGCTGATCTTTTTTCTCTTCATGGTTCCCTTCAATAACAACGAAGCCATCCGCAGTTTTGACAGTAATTTCTTCCGGAGAGAAATGCTGAACGTCTAAGTTGACTTGGAATTTGTCTTTGTCGCTTTTAATGGTTGAACCGACGTCCTTAGCGATGGCAGAAAGGTTCTTCCAAGGGCGGATGTAGCGACGGACCTGCAGCGCTGGCCGGTCGAAGATATCCGTCAAGAAGTCGTTCGGAGACAGATCCAGGCCGAAGAGTTGGTCGCTGAGGCGGCGCGGACGTAGTTCGTCGAGCAAGTACGGAATGAGAGCCATTTTCTTGTTCACTTCACTGACGCAAAATCTCGTAGAAAACTCGCTTCGTTTACTGATGCAGAATCTCGTAGAAAACTCGCAGGGAAATCGCTGAGAAAAGCTGCTTTGTTTACTTCGCTCAAACGCTCACGATCGCTTGTTTGGTACTACATGTTAACCGCGCGGCGCTGCTCGCTTTTATATTACAACAAAGATATCGAGAAGTGTCGAGAAATTACAAGAAACTTCTTCAAAACAGCAGCGCTACCTGCAGGCCAGTAGCGAAACTACAGCCGCTGATATGACGCATGCGTACAAGGGCAGTTCGCTATCCGTCGATAGACGGCGCTACTATAGCGATTTTACTAGAAAGGGAGTGAAATATTTTTCCGAGGTAAAAAGTATGAAATCAAAGCTTATGTTATGTGAGTCTCCAGGTTACCCTGCCAATTTTGTACAATATCTGTTTACTCGGAGCCCGATTGTGTAGTGGATAGGGCCGCTGCCTCCTGAGCGGGAGGTCGTGGTTCGAACCCCACCACGTACCAATGTGTGTTTCGGTTTTCGAATTTCATATGTACGTTTATTCGGTGCTTTTTCCGTGCTTCGCAAGGCACGTTATGCCGTTGTTGGTCCCGGTTAATATCGTTTAATACCGTAGATATTAGTCGTTAAGCCATATCGGAGGCCAGTGCTAAGCATTGGCGGCTTGAAAACTCTGACCTAATCTAGGATTCTTCTGGGTTGCGGGGGTCAGATGGCAGTCGCTCTGTGTAAAAACCAGTACTCTCGTTTAATCCCCTAGATTAGGTAACCGACCCCGTGAGATACGGGATAAGGCTAGGGAGATGATGACGTTTACTCGTTTAGACAGACATAATAGAACAAAAAAACAAACATTAGAATTTTGTTATTATGGAAGTATGGATAGAAAAATCTAGTTTTAGAGAGCTTTGAACTAGTTATGACTATGAATCATTGTCAATTCTATTGTGTAGTGGTATATTTTTTTATGCCTGCTAATTAGAAATTATTGCTCATACTTTAATGGGCCTTAATAATAGCATTATATTTGTAATGCTAATGTAATGAAATGAAATGAATGATTAAGCCTGGATTCTGATCCAATAATCTATCTGCTTCCATGCTGGACTGGGAGCTAGAGAAAAACATAGAATGTGCCAGCTGTATTTCCTCCCGGGCATGCTGTAAAAACCAGTTAAGGGATCCGAGGGTATTTTGTAATTCAGGCGATAGGCTGACAACCTGTTACTACAGCAATTTACCTACAAATCTATCTTAAATAACCCTCAAAACTTTGTCAGATGTGGCGGAACGACCTTTGTTTAGGTCGCTTACGCTCTGCCTACCCCATCAGGGATAAAGATGTGATTATATTATGTATGTAACTATAACTATCAAAGGTAAGTTAGGTAAGCACAGTTTTACAGAAGACAGTAAATTTTTGGTTATTTTTCCCTTCACCTTAGAACTCAGTCTCTTAGTGCCATATTTTATTGCATGCTAAATAATATTATTAGGATATAAGACTTATCTATTATCAGTAAACATACCTACATAAAATCACGCCTGTATTACATACGCTGTAGGCAAAGTGTCAAAAGCCGATCGAAGTCGAGGATGCAAATTCCAATACATATATACATATAATCAAGCCGTTATCCCTAGTGGGGTAGGCAGAGCGTAAACGACCTAAATAAAGGTTGTTCCGCCACATCTGACAAAGTTTTGAGGGATATTTTAATTTGTAGGCATATTGCTGTAGTGACAGGTTGTCAGCCCATCTCCTAAATTGCAATATACTGAAACCCTCGGATCTCTTAGCTGGTTTTTACAGCATGCCTGGGTGTAAAAGCAGCTGGCACATTCTATGTTTTTCTCTCGCTCCCAGGCCAGCATGGAAGTACAAGTGCAAATTCCAATTGTGTGATCTTTTTAAGTTTCCACCTTTTCACTATTCAGTAGCACACTAAATCTACACATCTTTCAGAGCTTCGCTTAATTTCTCAGAGCAATAACTTTGAGGTTAAATTTAAATATGGCCGACACAAGATAAATTAAATTAACTGCAGCGAGCAAGACAGTTAAAACAGTTCTGTTGCCAAGGTTGCATTAATGATGTCATGTTAGTATATAATCCTGCATTTAATTTGTTTTGTGTATCGTACATATTATGTTCTATTTACTTTTACTGAGAGCGATAGAAAACATAGAATGTACCAACTATTTCCTTTCCCAGGCATACTGTAAAAACCCCGACCGGAAGAGGGGGATAGTTCTTTTTTCTTTGTAATTTTGAAGATGGGCTGGAAAACTGTCACAACACTCTGAAGCCTAACTTAAATAATATTATAACTTGTATCAGAATTAAGACATAATAGAAACTTATTGTTTAAGATCTTGATGCTCTACCTGCCCGGTAAGAAATACGTGATTTAAATTACCCGTGCATTATTTTTATTGTGATGAAAAACGCATAGCGTTGATGTCTTTTACATCAGAATAAACGAGGCATGTATAACTTCAACGAGCTAACATTTTTATACACGGAAAAAGTGTCCGGGACCACAAGAAAAACATCGAAGGTTACATACAATACAAAATTATTTATTGTACAAAGAAACACATACAACAGAAATAAAAAGGAACTAACGTGACAGTATAATATAGGCGGCCTTCTTGCTAAAGCAGCAATTTCTACCAGGCAACCTTTGGGTATAGAAATTGTACAAGCAGAAAGCGGGATAGTCCATATTACTACATATAATACTTACAATTTTTGCACACTGTTAAATAAATATTTCAATAAAATATTATACTGATATATATCTTATGATAAACTATTACATAATATATGCTACATACAGCTATCAAATCAGAAGACGGCGGCGCCGAGGGCTTCAGTTATTGCTATTTACAAATCTATCTCGATTGCAATACAACACGGTTGCTCGTTGTACCTAAAATGACCGACCCTAAAAAGCCATTGAAGATTTTAGGCCTGACATAAAATGAAAAAAAAATCTCGCGGGATCTTATGTAACCTATATCAATCAGATAATCCATACTAATATTATAAATGCTAAAGTACAATACAATACAAAATTCTTTATTGCACAAAGAAACACATACAACAGAAATATAAAGGAACAAACGTAAAGTAACTCTGTCTGTATGTCTGTCTGTCTGTTTGTTTGTTGCTCTTTCACGCCTAAACGGCTCAACGGATTGTCCCAAGGCAACGCCAGAAGCCGAGGTTCGAGCCCTAGTGGGCGCCCTTAGGCAGTTGTCATTGCATTTAAGGGTGTAGACAGGTGCATTAAAAAAAGGCTGAACGGATGTTGATGAAATTTGGTAGGATGAAACATGGGAACATGGAGACGGACATAGGCTATATATAATCAGTAGTAGGCAGTAGGCTGGGAGGTGAATGTAGTTAGTGATTTTAATCGTTTATGATGGAACTTTTTTATTGAACGAAATGTTACACAGACAAAAGCTAGGGATACAAATAATAACGGCCCTGTGCTTAGGGGGTAGGTAGGTTACTACCCCCTAAGCACAAGGCCGTGATTATTTAGGTAAGTTACTACCTACCCGTGACTGGCAGGGAACTGAATTTAGTTTGTGTTTGACCCGATTTTGATGGGACGTTTTTTTATTCAACTGAGTGATACCAAGACACATACTAAAGATATAAACAATCAAGACACCGTACTTAGGGGGCAGCTAGAATTAGGAGTGGTATGAAGCGCATCACGCTATGTTGTTAAATCTTGGCACACTTTTAAACGCGTGCGTCGTGCACCGGAGCGACATAAGTTTCAGGATGGACGGGAGGAAAGGGAACAGAAGCAACTGGAGCGAGTCATGGACGGGAGGAAAGAACAAAAGCAACTGGAGCGAGTCATGGACGGGAGGAAAGAACAAAAGCAACTGGAGCGAGTCATGGACGGGAGGAAAGGGAACAGAAGCAACTGGAGCGAGTCATGGACGGGAGGAAAGGGAACAGAAGCAACTGGAGCGAGTCATGGACGGAAGGAAAGGGAACAGAAGCAACTGGAGCGAGTCATGGACGGGAGGAAAGAACAAAAGCAACTGGAGCGAGTCATGGACGGGAGGAAAGGGAACAGAAGCAACTGGAGCGAGTCATGGACGGGAGGAAAGGGAACAGAAGCAACTGGAGCGAGTCATGGACGGGAGGAAAGAACAAAAGCAACTGGAGCGAGTCATGGACGGGAGGAAAGAACAAAAGCAACTGGAGCGAGTCATGGACGGGAGGAAAGGGAACAGAAGCAACTGGAGCGAGTCATGGACGGGAGGAAAGGGAACAGAAGCAACTGGAGCGAGTCATGGACGGAAGGAAAGGGAACAGAAGCAACTGGAGCGAGTCATGGACGGGAGGAAAGAACAAAAGCAACTGGAGCGAGTCATGGACGGGAGGAAAGGGAACAGAAGCAACTGGAGCGAGTCATGGACGGGAGGAAAGGGAACAGAAGCAACTGGAGCGAGTCATGGACGGAAGGAAAGGGAACAGAAGCAACTGGAGCGAGTCATGGACGGGAGGAAAGGGAACAGAAGCAACTGGAGCGAGTCATGGACGGGAGGAAAGGGAACAGAAGCAACTGGAGCGAGTCATGGACGGAAGGAAAGGGAACAGAAGCAACTGGAGCGAGTCATGGACGGGAGGAAAGGGAACAGAAGCAACTGGAGCGAGTCATGGACGGGAGGAAAGGGAACAGAAGCAACTGGAGCGAGTCATGGACGGGAGGAAAGGGAACAGAAGCAACTGGAGCGAGTCATGGACGGGAGGAATGGATAGGACTGGACATACATGATAACTGTTTAGGGACGCATGTGGCGGGTAGGATAGGAACATGTGGTAGGTACGTGAGGAACGATGACGGTAGAAGGGGTTTGACCCTACTTTTACCGCCACCATCGTCACGTTCCAGACGAACCAGGCCCACAAGACGCTGCAGATAATCACGGACTGGGAGCAAGAGAAAAACATAGAATGTGCCAGCTGCATTTCCTCCCAGGCATGCTGTAAAAACCAGCTAAGGGATCTGAGGGTTTCAGTATATTGTAATTTAGGCGATGGGCTGACAACCTCTCACTACAGCAATATACCTGCAAATCTATCCTAAATAACCCTCAAAACTTTGTCAGACGTGGCGGAACGACCTGTTTAGGTCGTTTTCGCTCTGCCTACCCCATTAGGGATAAAGGCGTTATTATATGTATGTACTAAGGAGAAAAAAAAAATCAAAGACGAAGTCGCGGGTAAAAGCTAGTATTATTATAAATAAAAAGGACCTAAGGGACTCTTAGTAAAATCTCCAAAAGTTACCCCATACAACGTTATAATTTTATAATGAATCCTCACTTTTTGAATTAATATTATGTAAAAAATACTAATGTAACTTTGTTCGGCGTCACTTTTTGAGATTTTACCAAGGGGTACTTTTTATTTGGTGTGTCTACCCTGTCAGGGATACAGACGTGACTATATTTATGTTGAGTGTGTGTATGTAGGTAATGTGTGTGTTTTTTATGTTTAGTATTTGTTATTGAATTTATTTTGTTAGTCGTTAAATATTTTGAGCTTATGAATAAAACAACTGAAATTAAATCAAAGTTGTACTTTTATTTTAATTCTCGAAATCAGTCTTAACAATTGGAATTATTCTGTAGGTAGGTAGTAGGTAATTAAGTACTAACACTTAAAACTAAAAATGCAACTTAAAATTACTTAAAAAAAAAACAATCAACGTCTCCTTTTCTTCTGCGGTGACTTTTCCTCTGGCTCTTCTCCTCCATTCATCTCCTGAGATTCCTCAATGGCCTTTCTCCTGACAGGTCCAGTATGAGTGATGGGAATAACCCTCTCATCCTCCTTTCCAGAGGAAACTTTTGGTGCTGTCACAGTTAGAACTCCATCAGATGAAAGTCTAGATTCCACCGTCTCAGGGTTGCAATCTTCGGGTAAAGCGTAGCGTCTCTTAAAAGACCTTGAAATGTAACCGTGCTGATCTTTTTTCTCTTCATGGTTCCCTTCAATAACAACGAAGCCATCCGCAGTTTTGACAGTAATTTCTTCCGGAGAGAAATGCTGAACGTCTAAGTTGACTTGGAATTTGTCTTTGTCGCTTTTAATGGTTGAACCGACGTCCTTAGCGATGGCAGAAAGGTTCTTCCAAGGGCGGATGTAGCGACGGACCTGCAGCGCTGGCCGGTCGAAGATATCCGTCAAGAAGTCGTTCGGAGACAGATCCAGGCCGAAGAGTTGGTCGCTGAGGCGGCGCGGACGTAGTTCGTCGAGCAAGTACGGAATGAGAGCCATTTTCTTGTTCACTTCACTGACGCAAAATCTCGTAGAAAACTCGCTTCGTTTACTGATGCAGAATCTCGTAGAAAACTCGCAGGGAAATCGCTGAGAAAAGCTGCTTTGTTTACTTCGCTCAAACGCTCACGATCGCTTGTTTGGTACTACATGTTAACCGCGCGGCGCTGCTCGCTTTTATATTACAACAAAGATATCGAGAAGTGTCGAGAAATTACAAGAAACTTCTTCAAAACAGCAGCGCTACCTGCAGGCCAGTAGCGAAACTACAGCCGCTGATATGACGCATGCGTACAAGGGCAGTTCGCTATCCGTCGATAGACGGCGCTACTATAGCGATTTTACTAGAAAGACCGATGCGACATGACCCAGTTTTGTATGCTATGCGTGTATTCCTTGCGGGGTAGGCAGGGCTGACTTGCTGACTGCAGTTTTCCATACTTACTAGTTATTCTTTTCTGTAATTTTAATAAAATAATTTATTTGCGTCTATTTGTTTTCAGCAATCTGGCCTTTTATTCATAGCACAGAGTAACTATAATACTACGTACAATTAATATTCATGGCATGGTATTTTGTAGGTTACTACATTTTTTTTATTTAGGTAGGTACCTAGTCTTAACTTCCTATTATAATTTGAAAGGGCTTACGTCCGAGACATTAAAAGGGAAGAAGCTTGCAGCATCCCTTTTATTATTAACAAAAAAAGCATTGTAACTTGAAATGCTTTGAATTTGTAAGGGTGTAGGTAACAAGTAACAATAAATAAACTTGCCGGTTGGCAACCATTCAAAGAATACCTATAACGCTATTGCACGAATATTCCAGAAATAAAGTAACGAAACAGAAACATCTGCATCGAGGTAGAAGAATCTAATAATCTTCCCATTAGGGAAAAAAAAGAACCACGTTAGCTAGGGTCACGCATAAAATATGAGTCAGTTAGATCATGCTGATTCTGATTTTTTTTTGGTGGAGGGTACCCCAAAGTAAACAACCTAAATTTTAAATCTCTGTAATATTTTACGATATTTAATGTTTAAAGTATATTCCAATAATTAAAATTGCCAGAATAGTGTGCACCCATGTGTGATTTGCTTCAATAAGTGTTATCCAGTGGAAATACAAGCTACAACTTGAGAAATACTAACTGACAGCAGCTGCCTGTTGTTGTCACGTATGTCACATTGTATCCTGAACTGTACGAATTTTGTGTATTTTTACGGACCAAAATCATTGAAACAGTATTCACGTATGCGATATCTAGAGCATTAAGTGTAAACAAGTGGACATTTAAACAAATCTTAATAGAATAAACACAATCTAACAAAATATTTTGTTACCTGTCACCTTGTTTTGGGTTGTGTTTTGATGCGTGCTGCGACACCGGACTAAGATCAAGATCTAGATAAAATTAGTGTGTGACAGTGAAAACCTGATACATTTTCTGGTATTTATTGAGTGAATTTATGTAAAATTAACTCTGTCTTACACCAACCGCTATACTAGCGCCATCTGCGTAATTGATCTGATACTACGAAGCTTCAATAAATCAGCTGTCATCCACTAGCCCATCAATACGCATCAATCATGGGAAGCCGTCCAGCATGTGCTGTATGCAATAGAAACTTAGCATCAACAGGTGGCGTTACTTGTACTTCATGTAAATTAAGTTATCACAACAAATGCGTAAACCTGCGCGTTAGTGGCCCTAAAGAATGGGTATGTCCTGGGTGTTCAGTAACGAATTCATCCCGGTTACTTAGTACGACCCCAGACAAGAAGGAAAATAACCTGGAACCACTGGAAGTGATTTTACCACCGGGTACTACGAGCTCGGGGCTGCCATCCCCAAGTACTAATATATTTGCAGAATTAAACAAGATCTATAAAGAACTTGTTGGAATGCGAGAATCTATCGAGACTTTCAGAGATGAGATGAAGGAAATTAATACAAATGTGGCATTGTGTAAACAGCAAATTCAGGATGTCAATACCGAAGTAAAGAATTTACTAACAAGAGTTGAAGCAGTTGAGTCTTTGCAGGCTGAATCATCACAGATGCAGTCACAAATAATAGATCTGGAGGAAAAGCTGAATACCACCTCGCAAGAACTACTTTTGAATGACTTGCAGATAACAGGTATTCCGGAATGTGATGGCGAAAATGTACAACATACTGTGCAGGTTCTGGCTACGAAAATTGGGATTTCTCTGAACGAGCATGATGTTATTGACGCATACCGAGTTGGCCAGCAGCGGCCAGAACAGAAGCCGACCGGCGCGCGACCTATTATACTACGTCTTGCCCGCCGCGCCACTCGTGATGTTTTTCTTAAGAACTCCCGTGTCCGACGTAACCTAAAATCAACTGATATGGAGTTCCCAGCACCTGGCACGCGTATTTACATCAACGAAAGACTTACGAAACAAAATAGGATCCTATTTAAGCGTGCTAGAGAAGAAGCGAAAAAAGCCAAATGGCAATACGTGTGGACTAAAAATGGGAAACTTTTTGCTAAAAAAGCTGAAGGAATTTGTAAAGTACACCATCTCAAAGGACTCTCAGACCTAAATATTTTCGAAAATAGTAGTAATATAGCAAAAAACTGAACTATTTTATGTTGAAATGCTGTTTTATATTTCTGTTGCTTGTGTTTAATAATACAAATAATTATTCTTATGGATGTAATATTTCATTTCATATTTATAATTTTCTTTTATTATTATTTTTATGGAAGTGGTTCCCTTTCACATGCATACACTTACACATTACTTACACAATAAACACACACACCTACAGCCAGACTGCACGTCACTGGAGAAGTAAAGTAACGCATGTAATTGGGATAGTAATGAGGACAAGTTTTAATTTCACCTTACAATTATTACCGCATAGATGATGTCTAAAAATAAATCTAGTTTGACTTTGGGTCTTATTAATCTGCAATCAATAAATACAGGTCAAGATGAACTTTTAGTTACCATAGGCAATTTCTCTCCTGACATATTGGCGCTAAATGAGACTTGGCTGAGAGACGGCGGTGATGTTGTAGCACCTAAAATTTCAGGTTACACTTTGAAACATGTACCTAGATCATCTCGTAGCTCTAAAGAGAGAGGTGGCGGTGTGGGTTTCTATTTACGGCATGGCCTTAAAGCACGAATAGTACAACATCCTGCAACTGATTTAGAGCAGCTATGGCTTATTCTTAATATACATAATTGTCGAATCGCCATTGGTACAGCCTATAGGCCGGGTGATTATCCACTCCCAACTGCCATAGATGAGCTGAGTGAGTCAATAAGTTCTTTCTCTTATTGTGACTCAGTTTTCGTACTAACTGACTTCAACGTAGACTTACTTTTGAACACGCCCAAGTCAAGACAGTTTAACACGTTTACTCTTCAGCAAAATCTGACTCAGATTGTACAGGAACCAACTAGAATTACAGATGGAACTTCGACTCTAATAGATGTTGTTCTAACAGACGTTCCAAATAAAGTTAAATCTGTTACTGTTCGTCATAACCGTTCTCTCAGTGATCATGCGTTTATTAATGTAGAACTAAAAATAAAGCGACCAAAGCCTATAAAAAAATACATCACAGTCCGGTCTCTTAATAATATAGATCTTACTCAATTTGAAAAGGATTTAAATAGCATTCCATGGAATTTAATTATGGAGTGTCCTGATGTTAATCAGATGGTTACTATTTTTAATTTCTTTGTTACAAATCTTTTTGATGCCCACGCTCCAATGAAGAAACGTATGATACGGGATAAACCTAAACCATGGATCACTGATCTTATTAAATATATGATGTCGCTGAGAGACGAAGCACTAGATAAAGCCATAAAAACTAAAAATGATACAGACAAAGCCTATTATAAAACTTTAAAAAACTTTGTAAACACCTCAATTGAAAGAGAAAAATCTGCGTATTTTTCTCATTTCGTGAATAGAAATAGGAATAACCCTGCACTGATGTGGAAGAATTTTAGAGATACATCGCCCATTACAAGTGGTTCGAGAAATTTTGATTTTATTCCAGACGATTTTAGTAATCCTGAAAATATAAATAACCATTTCCTTGATGTACCAGGCAATGGTAATATCGACGTTGTGTTAAATAACTATTTTGACAGGAATTGCTTTTCTAATTTTAAGTTTGAAATGGAACCAACTAGCGAAGATGCTGTTCTTAAAATATTAAACAATATTAAGAGTAACGCCACTGGACATGATAATATTAATATCAAGATGATCTTGATGACATTGCCTTTGACTCTTAAAATTATTACTGGTATAGTTAATAAATCAATTTCTACGAACACATTTCCTGAAGATTGGAAGTTGGCTGTTGTAAAGCCAATTCCTAAAAAAGCATCTGTGGATAGCTTAAAAGATCTTAGGCCGATAAGCCTTCTTCCGGTTCTATCTAAGGTACTTGAAAGGGTAGTCGAGCGGCAGGTAAATTTGTTTTTGGAAAAAGCTAACGTCATTCCAACGTACCAATCTGGCTTCAGGAAAGGACATAGTACGGAAACTGCGCTACTGCAAGTTACTGATGATATACTCACAGCCTCTGATCAGGGACTTAGTAGCATTTTGGTGTTATTGGATTTTTCACGGGCGTTCGATTGTCTAAATCAGACTCTCCTAATATCTAAGCTTAAGTATTACGGTTTCTCACAGTCGGCTTGTGAATGGTTTCGTTCTTTTCTTAATGGCAGAAGACAGATTGTTAAGGTTGACAGACCAAATGGAGATTGTGCTTTTTCTAATGTAGGTCTGTTATCTCGAGGAGTCCCTCAAGGCTCGATACTTAGTCCAATCCTTTTTTCGTTGTACACAGCTGATATGCCTAGACAAATATTAACGTGTAGATATCATTTATACGCTGATGATACCCAAGTATATCATTCCTTTAATTCCGAGAACGTAGACGAGGCTATTCATAAAATTGAACTTGATCTTCATGGGATATTTGACTGGGCATATAAGAATTCGCTGGTTTTGAATCCACTAAAGTCAAATTTCTTAGTCATTGGCACAAAGGGGCAATGTGATAAGGTGGCTAACGATGTAACAATTACAGTAAATGGCCAGAATATTCCCAGAACCGACGAGGCGAGGAACCTGGGTCTCATTATGGACAATCAGCTCAGATATGTTACTCATGTCAATACAAAAATTCGCAATGCTTATTACAAACTAAAAGTATTATATGGAATCAGGAAATATTTGAGTGTTGGGATCAGGGAGTTACTTGTAGATTTATTAATTCTGTCCCCTCTTAATTATTGTGACTCTGTTTATGGTCCTCGAATTTGGGAGAAAGTGGCACGATCCATACAGAGAGTACAGAATGCTTGTGCACGTTTCTGTTACAATGTACCTAAGAGGGCACACATCACACCTTTTTTAAATGAAAGAGGAATTTTAAAGATGAAAGCAAGAAGAGATTTGCATTTTTTGTGTATGACACATAGGGTTGTTTGGAGTAAAACTCCAACATATTTATATACTAAGATTGAAAAAGACCCAAATGCTAATCATTCGTTAAGGTCTAATCATCAAAATCTTTTAAAGGCTCCTCAATTTCAAATGGCGGGTTTCAAGGGTTGCTTTAAGTACAAGGCTGCCCAAGTGTGGAACATCTTACCACCTCCTTTAAGAAAAGGGATGACTATTTTTACTTTCAAAAAGCATGTAAAACTCATATTTATTTTAAGGCAGCGGAAATGTACGTAAGGCAGTCTTGTGTTTCTCATACTCGTATCATAACTACAATATCATAACTGTACACTATACACACAACACATACACACACACACACACACATATAACACAATTACATTCACATACACCGAGGTAGATATCAACCACAGAATATATAATAGTACTACATACAACGTAAGATTGAGTGGTTGTAATTATTTGTATGCAACTTGTGATTGTACCTATTATTGTTATTTATTTGTTTTTATTTTTAAATAGGGTTATAACCAAAATTATGTTTTGTTTAAGCATGTTATATTTTGACTTTTACTTTTTAATGTTTTTATCTTAATTCTATATGCCCTCTACTTTGATGTTTTTTTTTAAATGGTGTATGAAAAGGGTAAGGGCTGAAAATCAGTGCTACCACTGTTGCTTTGAGTAACATGGTAGCAAAATACTGAGACCCTCACCTTTTACTCTCAAACCGAACTATTGTGATTGTTATTATATGTTTTTGTTTTAAGTGTGTGAGTAATAAAGATATTTTGAATTTGAATTTGAATTTGAATTTGATAAGTAGGATGACGAAATATTTGAGCAATCTAGTTGCAACTATAACTTTACAATTTACTAAACAAAATAGTGATTTTATAAATTCACTAAACACGAGAAAGGATGAAAAAAACAGACATCTCGTCCATTTTGTCATTGAGAGATGATAAAAAGCGCGCGTGTTTTTAGCCCACGTGCTTTACTATTCAGCATTTCGGTCATTGATCTTTTACTACCAAATATTATCATTATCACATACGCACTTCACCTTCTACAGTTACTTACTTTTACCTACCAAATTACCAATGTTACTGATGATAAGAACTGGCGTCTGTCTCCTAGCTACTATTCCTACATAAGGAATAGGTACCTACTTAGGTTATTTTAGTATCATCAAACGCCGGGCTTAAAATGGGGCCTTGTATTGTATTTTGTAACCGAATGCTCTCTATAAAAAACGTTGTGTTCCATTCCAGGCAAGGCAACGCCTAGCAACACTATAGATTGGTATTTAAAAATAAGTATCTACAGAACAGGCATGCATGTGTGGTCAGTTGACCGTTTCCTTTTCCTGACATGCGATAATTTTATACGAATGAATGCGATGCGATGAGAGATGCGAGGCGTCCTTCTCATAGATAAAGATAAGTCAGTTCTGTGTATGTTTCTGTGTACAATAAACTGTTAAATAAATAAATAAATAAGTCAGTAGGTACCTACTATGAATGGAACGGGGCTTTTCTTGACCCTTTTTTTTAGTATTTTTTAATCTATTATTTTATCGGAATGGTGGTAAAGATAGGTTAGGTAGTTAGGATAGTACACTAGATGTGCACTACTAGTACATGGTACATCCCAAAGCTGTGGCACCCTGGACCTGGTGATTGAGTAAAATATATTAAATTTAAAAAAAAAAGGTATATGCCTTGTCCGGTAGGTTAACTTAGGTACTTATTTTATATCCCGCATTGATCTAAGGCACTAAATTACCTACATGAGTAGGTTCCTACTTATCTTATATCTACGATAGTTAGGTACTTCTTATTTAGTAGTTGGTTAACCAACTACTTAAATACTCCCCGATTATTAGCATTACGACATACATAGTTAAATTATAAATCGTTATATCGTAGGTGAAACGGAAAAAGAGAAAAAACATGAATGAAAATTACAATAAATACCTACATGTTTAAAACGCGTAAGTTACTGTAACTGAACCATTTGTGTCTAATGTTCATAAAAACCATAGTTACAATACGAATTTCTATACATTTCGGCGTATTTTCTAGAAGTCCGCACGGTCATTGAAAATGCAGTACAAAATCAATACTCTGATTCTACTATAGATACAGCCCTACAAACTCCACCGGAACATGCTTCTACATAAAAACGGATGCATTCAGCGCCATTGGCGGGAAAAAGTCGAACAACACGTCGGAAATGGCATGAATGTTCTAGAAGGAATCGTACATGTTATGATTTTTTTATTTTTCTGTATGAATCTAATAAAACGCTTGCCATTTACTGAAATAATTTAATATTTACTTGAAATTGATACACTTTTTAGCTAAAGTTTCATTCAGTAATCATGATTTTAGACTTAGATTCGTAGAACATTCTCGAAGGTTCGAGATTGATCTAGAGAATTTCTTGCGTTCGATACTAGTGACATCTCTAGTCGAATAGAAATACTTCTAAAGCTAATCATTGCTCGTCAACATTTTGTGTTATGTTCGTTTTATTAATACACGTTCTTAATGGATTAGGTAACTGCCGGTTGATAATATCATAAAGTTTAACTATTGCCAAAAACAAAAAAAGAACTGCGTGTTGCAGTTTACTTGTCAATTCATAACTCCAAAAACATATGTATCGCGGAACAATTAAAATGTGCGTGCAGTATGAACGTAACGTATCTTTCTTAAAATATCATTGTTGGTATCCATAACCATAACTCGACGTAAAACATTCTAAAACTTTAATATATAACCTATTAAATCGTTGATGGGTATTATTAATTTGCATATTTTAGAGTTATTTATATAGGTGAATGCTTGTTTTTATTACTTGTAGGAATTTGTGTTATAAACTGTCTGGACTGGAGAAGATTTCATAAAAAAGTTTTACTTATTTTAGTTCAATCATATACCTACGAATATTTTATAATAAGGATAAGGAGTTAAGGACATTACATTTCTCCGACATTATTTAAAAAAATATTATTGGGAAAAGAAATCTCTAGAAACAATCAACACAAAACAACACAAAAAAGTTTGTTATCTCTGGCGAGTAGCGCGTCAAAGTCTAGAAATTTCTATTCAAGTATAGATGTCGCCCCCTCTCGCAGGTCTATAAAAGCGATCTGACATTTCGCGGCAGCGTCAGAAATAAAAATTACCAAGAGAGAATTACACGCGAGTCACTGCGACTTCTATACACGTGTTCCAAGCGAAATAACCTGTGATATTTGTGTGAATTTGTGAAGAAAAACTATCAAGATGCCAGAGGAGATGCAGACAAGTTCCGCCGAGGTGGAAACCTTCGCGTTCCAGGCTGAGATCGCTCAGCTTATGTCCCTGATCATCAACACATTCTACTCCAACAAAGAGATTTTCCTTCGTGAGCTGATTTCCAACTCTTCGGACGCCCTCGACAAGATTCGCTATGAATCTCTCACGGACCCTTCGAAGCTCGACAGCGGTAAGGAATTGTACATCAAGATCATTCCCAACAAGAGCGAAGGCACCCTGACGCTCATTGACACCGGTATCGGTATGACTAAGGCCGATTTGGTGAACAACCTCGGAACCATCGCGAAATCCGGCACCAAGGCGTTCATGGAGGCTCTACAGGCTGGCGCTGACATCAGTATGATCGGTCAGTTTGGTGTGGGTTTCTACTCGTGCTACTTGGTCGCCGACCGTGTTACCGTCCACTCAAAGCACAATGACGATGAGCAGTACATGTGGGAATCCTCCGCTGGGGGTTCATTCACCGTCAGACCAGACCATGGCGAGCCTTTGGGCCGTGGAACCAAGATCATCCTGCACATCAAGGAGGACTTGGCCGAGTACTTGGAAGAGCACAAGATCAAGGAAATCGTCAAGAAACACTCCCAGTTCATCGGCTACCCTATCAAGCTGGTTGTTGAGAAGGAACGTGAAAAGGAGCTTTCTGATGATGAAGCTGAAGAGGAAAAGAAGGAAGATGAAGCTAAGGATGAGGACAAGCCCAAGATCGAGGATGTAGGAGAAGATGAGGACGAAGACAGCAAGGAAAAGAAGAAGAAGAAGAAAACCATCAAGGAAAAGTACCAGGAAGATGAAGAATTGAACAAAACCAAGCCCATCTGGACCCGCAACGCTGATGATATCACACAGGAAGAATACGGCGACTTCTACAAGAGCTTGTCCAACGACTGGGAAGACCATCTAGCCGTAAAACACTTCTCTGTTGAAGGTCAACTTGAATTCCGTGCCCTTCTGTTCGTACCCCGCAGAGCGCCCTTTGATCTCTTTGAAAACAAGAAGCGCAAGAACAACATCAAATTGTACGTCCGCAGAGTATTCATCATGGACAACTGCGAGGACCTGATCCCGGAGTACCTGAACTTCATGAAGGGTGTGGTCGACTCTGAAGACTTGCCACTTAACATCTCCCGTGAAATGCTGCAACAGAACAAGATTTTGAAAGTCATCAGGAAGAACTTGGTCAAGAAATGCATGGAACTGTTTGAAGAATTGGCAGAAGACAAAGAAAACTACAAGAAATTCTACGAACAATTCAGCAAGAACCTTAAACTTGGTATCCATGAAGACTCCCAGAACAGGTCAAAGATCGCTGACATGCTCCGCTACCACACCTCTGCCTCCGGTGATGAGGCTTGCTCTCTAAAGGAATATGTCTCCCGCATGAAGGAGAACCAGAAACACATCTACTACATCACTGGAGAGAACCGCGACCAAGTTGCCAACTCTTCCTTCGTTGAGCGAGTCAAGAAACGCGGCTACGAAGTTATCTACATGACTGAGCCCATTGACGAGTATGTAGTACAACAAATGAGGGAATATGATGGCAAGACCCTTGTCTCTGTCACCAAGGAAGGTCTAGAACTCCCTGAAGATGAGGAGGAAAAGAAGAAGCGTGAAGAAGACAAAGTCAAGTTTGAGAATCTCTGCAAAGTCATGAAGAACATCCTAGACAACAAAGTTGAAAAGGTTGTTGTCTCCAACCGTCTAGTAGAATCGCCTTGCTGCATCGTCACCGCTCAGTACGGTTGGTCAGCTAACATGGAGCGTATCATGAAGGCCCAGGCTCTCCGAGACACCTCAACCATGGGCTACATGGCTGCCAAGAAGCACTTGGAAATCAACCCTGACCATTCCATCGTCGAGACTCTCAGACAGAAGGCCGAGGTTGACAAGAATGACAAAGCCGTTAAGGACTTAGTCATCTTGTTGTACGAGACTGCTCTTCTGTCATCTGGCTTCGCCCTGGACGAGCCCCAAGTGCATGCGTCTAGAATCTACCGCATGATCAAGCTGGGTCTTGGCATTGATGAGGACGAGCCTATTCAGATTGAAGAGTCCAGTGCTGGAGACGTACCCCCACTAGAGGGTGAAGCAGACGATGCATCACGCATGGAGGAAGTCGATTAAACTAATTTTTAAGTTCCGCCTAGATTTTTGTTATAATTGTATGCAAAAGTTTGTGTTGGTTTACAGCCAAAGACTGATTTAGTTCAACAAATTCCATTACCAATTATTATAATAAATGGTATTTAACAAATTTATTTTCCTGTTTTACTTATTTAGCAATATTCCTTACAATAAAATAAAATTATACACAACACAATATACACTAATTAAATAAATTATTCTGATAATATTTACATACACAACAGACATGATACAACAAAGAAATGCAAAATGTCCAAAACATAACTTAAATTTTTTGGTATTGTGCGATTGTAACATTTATCCACTTTGAATGTTTCACGTTTTGGACATTTTGCAACTTAGTCATTCTGCATGGCTCTAGACAGACAGACAGACTGCAAGCAAATAGCCACAGCCATATTTTCAAATTCAAATCTACGAATGAGGTATAAGACTTATTTATTCGTAGATTCAAATGCAGTTGTTTGGCATAACTGCACTGAAACTCTTAACACGTAAAGTGCAGTTCACTGACTGCAATGCAAGCTGCAGTTTGGGCCAAAAAGGTATAGCATAACTGCATTGTTGACCGACGGGCCGTTGTTGTTTTCATTGCACTGACGCCAGAGAATATAAAATAGTATGCATAGTAATGCTAAGTCATCTGTATATAAACTGCATGTATTTTTGAATCAGTCCACTTGCTCGCAGTCCGCCTGTCTAGCTAGACTACCAAACACAACTTCACTAGGTGGCTCTTGAGCTAGAGGTGGGTCTTGACCCACAAAGACAATTAAATGACACAGGTGAGATAATCACGCCTCTCTTTACGGGTTGCGCAGAGCATATCAATAGTCTTAACAGACAGCCGTCTCCGTAACCAATGACTGAACACACCATCTTCCATGCTGGACTGGGAGAGATAGAAAAACATGTGAATGTTCCAGCTGCCCGTCCTCCCGGGCATGCTGTAGAAGTCAGCAAAAGGGATTCGAGCGTAACAGTGTATTGTAATTTAGGCGTTGGGCTGAGAACCTATCGCTACAGGAATACAATACAAATACAAAATAGTTTATTGGCAATACACATTACAATCTAAAATTGCTCTCAATTTTTGTCCGACGTGGCGAAAGCGCCTTTTACGTTGCGTTAATGGCGTCATACAATCTGCCTATCCCGTAAAACATGAAAGCGTGATTTTTATGTATGTATCTTTCACTTTACCACACCATCCACATTCCACTCACTACGAATGTATTCTTTATTTATCAGTCAGCCATAATATGAATACTATGCATTTTCACTGTACCTTTTTTGTACTTCTTTCATTCTGTCTGCCTATCTTCCGAGCGTACTTTATCAAAATCATTAATTCAGAAATGTTTAAATCTGCATTTATTAGCCCCTTGACGCGCTGCCTATCCCGTGCGTGACCATAATGGCGTGATACGTGATATTAATGCGTGACGTAACGTGACGTCAACGACCTTATTACGACGATAAGCGCGATCTGTTGTTGAGTAGACTGAACTATAATTATAGAAACAGCGCCATCTAGATATCAATGCAAGAACAAATTTGGTATTAGTCATTGACGCTAGAGGGCATTGGTAGTTTTTTAGGCAGCATAAATTCTTATTCCATGCTGGCCTGGGAGCGAGAGAAAAACATAGAATGTGCTAGTTGCATTTCCTTCCGGGCATGCTGTAAAAACCAGCTAAGGGATCTGGGTTTGAGTATATTGTAATTTAGGCGATGGGCTGACAACCTGTCACTACAGCAGTATACCCACAAAACTATCTTAAGGGGCTTCCCAGGGCTAAGTGGCGTCCTCATCAGTTAAAAAATCATAATTCACTAAAAATACAATCAATCGAAAATCTGGTAGATCAGATTGTGGTTAAAGCAATGAAGGTCATTTAGAACCTCATAATCATAAAGTTGCAACTTATAGTTCGTTGTAGTTACAGATAGAAAATTTGCGAAAAACGATTACTTTTAGTACTTTTGCTATCTGGAACTGCCGTGACCACTGAAGTATGAATTTATAATGCTTAAAATAAACTGCAGTAGGTTGATTAATTACAACTGCAGTAGACTTATGATTTTTTTACTGACGAGGGCGTTTAATTTAGACAATGGGCTGACAACCTGTCACTACAGCAATATACCTACAAATCTATCTTAAAATAACCCTCAAAACGTTGTCAGACGTGGCGGAACGACCTTTGTTTAGGTCGTTTACGCTATGCCTACCCTATTAGGGATAAAGGCGTGATTATATGTATGTATGTATGAGGGCGTTTTGAGGGTTATTTAAGATAGATTTGTATTTATATAGCTGTAGTGACAGTTTGTGAGCCCATGGCCCAAATTGCAGTATACTCAAACCTTCGGATCGCTTAGCTGGTTTTTACAGCATGCCCGGGAGGAAATGCAGCTGGCACATTCTATGTTTTTCTCTTAATCCCAGTCCAGCATGGTCTAGTAATGACCCGATGAACTCTGTAAAGAGCACTATGTAATAGAAGAGACAGCGAACTGGATCGTCACTAACGTGCTCTTCGAAACACGGTTTCTTGGTTCTTCTTCTTTGAAACATGGGGCAGCCGTACACAAAATAGTAATTCAGGTGATTCCTAACGGATTTAAAGCCATTGACTCGAGAAGAAAAAGAAGAACGGCAAATGGTTGTTTTTAAGAGCTTATTTCTCCTAAACGAATCATTGGAAAAGTAAAACAAAATATGCATCTAAAAAAATAATTCATGACTTGCAATTGCAACATTTAAAAATATTCTACGAGTTCATAAATAAGTAAAAAGAACTGGAATAAAGCTGTTTCAGTAAATTTGATATTCCTTCTAAACTGTTAGGAGCGCTTTCACGGTTTCTTCGGAAAAATATCCGTATTATGATTATCTAAAATCGCAACATAGCTTTTTTTAATCCGACCCGTTTTTATGGAATTAGCTTTTTTGTGCGTTTTTGGACCATTTTTCCGCGGCCACGGACGTAACCGCCACGACGTAGCGCGCGCTGATTTGAACGATATTCTAGGGCATTATGGGCGATTGTTGCATATCTTGAAATCTACCTGCTCATGTGCCGTTGGGATAAACCTTAATTTATCTTATCAGGCCGTATTTGTCAGTCCCAAGGATGTGACTAAGTTAAATGTTGGGCTCTTCGCATAGGTACAGTTCCAGCTAGCCACCAATAGTCATCATATCAATCCAGCTGGCAGGAGTTACTCCATAAGGGATCTGAGGGTTTCACTATATTGTAATTTAGGCTATGGGCTGACGACCTGTCACTGCAGCAATATACCTACAAATCTATCTTAAATAACCCTCAAAACTTAGTCAGACGTGGCAGAACGACCTTTGTTTCGGTCGTTTACGCTATGCCTGCCCCATTAGGGATAAAGGCGTGATTGTATGTATGTATGGCAGGAGTTCGACTACCACCCAGCGTTTGCCTTAACGTGGCCCCCCATTCGAGGAGGAATCTCCTCCATCAGACATGGGATCTATAATATACTTGACACATAGCAGTTACAATTACAACTTCAAACTAATTCTTGGAGGATTTTAACGCTATACCTAAACAAACCAGGCGAAAGGGACAGCGTCCCGTAAACTGATACGGGTTGCTCAGTCAACGACACTGAACAACTATTAGCAGGATTTCTTTCAGGAAGTGAAAAATAAAAATGGCTTTTCCATGTACAAAATGGTCACCTCGATCAGTTTATTTATGTTCAAAAGCTATTTTTATTTTCATTTCCTGAATAAAATAACCTGCTGATAGTTGTTTAGTGCCGTAGAATTTTATTAGGACAAGTTTCTTCTTCCAAGCTGGCCTGGGAGCTGGGAGCGAGTAAAAAACATAAAATGTGCCTCCCTGCTGTAAAAACCAGCTAAGAAATTCGAGGGTTTCAGTATATTGTAAATAAGGCGATGAGCCGACAACCTGTCACTACGACAATATACCTACAAGTCAGTCAGGCGTGGCGGAACGACCTTTGTTTCGGTCGTTTGCGCTCTGCCTACCCCATTAGGGATAAAGGCGTGATTATATGTATGTATGTAACTTCTTTGTTCTTCCTGTACCCATCTGCAGCTATACTTACTATCCTGAAGGTTACTTGCACAGCCAAGGTTCTGATCAGAAATTGTAAATAATAATCGTTGGAGCAGTGATGTTGAAACTGGACGGGCCCGAATTAGCTTGGCAGCGGCCGTCCGAGTAGGGTGACCATGCGGTAATGCTGACGTGCTGTTGACGGGACAAGATGAGACCACAGAGTAGAGAATTAAAAGAGAATAAAAAGTAATTTAATGTTGAAACTGGACGGGCCCAAATTAGCTTGGCAGCGGTCACCCAAGTAGGGTGACCATGCACTTTTACCGATGTCCTTTTGACGGGATAAAAGAATACCACAGAGCAGAGAATTAAATGAGTATAAAAAAATTATTTAATGTTAAAAACCCTTGATTACAATTCCACTGAAGATAAAAATGATGACTTAATTACACATATTATGATTACATTTTTATTTATTTCTAAAGCCCGATGGTGCAGTGGATAGGGCCGCTGCCTCCTGAGCGGGAGGTCGTGGTTCGAATCCCACCACGTACCAATTTGTTTTTCGGTTTTCGAATTTCATATGTACGTTTATTCGGTGCTTTTTCCGTGCTTCGGAAGGCACGTAAAGCCGTTGGTCCCGGTTAATATCGTTTAATACCGTAGATATTAGTCGTTAAGCCATATCAGAGGCCAGTGCTAAGCATTGGCGGCTTGAAAACTCTGACCTAATCTAGGATTGGGTCTGGTTTCCCTTCTGGGTTGCGGAGGTCAGATGGCAGTCGCTCTGTGTAAAAACCAGTACCCTCGTTTAATCCCCTAGATTAGGAAGCCGACCCCGTGAGATACGGGATAAGGCTAGGGAGATGGATTTTTATTTATTTATATGTATTATACAAACCAATATAATTATTATGTTTGCATATATCATGTCTATTTATTTTTCATAAAAAAGTATGTATTATCATATAAACATTATAATACCTATATTAAATTTTACTAATGTCATGTCCAAGCACATGTCTTGCTTTTAATACGTTCTAATTTTAACTAATTTACCAAAATTGAATGTAACTTTGTAAAACTGGTAATGGTCGTGTGGACTGCGCGATACCGGCTTGACCTACTGCGGAGTTATGAGGAAACATTGTGTTTTTGTAAATATTTATGGCAAATAAACGTTTCTATTTATTTTTATTTTTTAACTGAACAGGCCCGAATTAGCTTAGTAGCTGCCGTTCGAGTAAGGGGACGGCGGCGCTTCTGACGTGCTTTTGACGACACAAGATAATACCATAAAGTAAAGAATTAACGAGCAGGAAAACAGTTGTTTGGAAATAATTTTAAAAAAGGAAAAATTTACTGGATGTAATTAAAACGAGATATTGAGATTTTACTAACATTGATGTCAATAAAGTGGACTTTGGAAATATTATGATTCATAGATTAATTTATCCTTAATTTAGCTAACCTTAATTTAGCTAAGTTTTAATCTTAGTTTTTGAAAATGAAAGTGATTAGACTGAAAAACCTTAAATTTAATTTTAACCATGTCATCCAGAAATGGGAACAATACAACAAACCTTACTTTGAAAAATCGAAATATTATCCATGAAAATCGTTAAAAGTGTGGCCCCACTACACAAGAGAGCTTTTCTACGTATTATGCAACGGTATTTCAGAACTTATTTTAGTTAGTACGAACTCGCCTCGCGTCGCACGCGCAACTTTTGAACGCCGCCCAAAAACATAACGGTCTTTATCGATCAATAATTTATTTCAAATTAATACTACAATATTTATTTTGTGTGATTTATAATATCATCAGTGACTGATTATTGAAAGTGATTTATGTTTTTTTATTGGATTTAAGGAGTTAGGTCAAAGCGTGGGTGATACGCCGCTGCCATATTGTTTTTACTTGTTTTGTTTTTCTTTTGATGACTGGTTTCTGACATTTAATTTTCTTTTCCGGGTGACTATTTCTGTTTAGGTAACATTTTCTTCTTTCCTTTATTGATATTCCTTTTGATTTATTTGAAAGTAAACTCAAATATAACTGAATTGGTTTATTAAACTTTTCCCTAAAAGCTTTTGAAGTTCTAAGAAAATCTTCAATGACTAATATTCCCGTATCATAAACAAAATCAGTCACGTTCACCCAGCAACTGAAAGGAATAATATTGCTGGTTTAATAAATCCTTGATGTTGAAAACTGTTTCTTCTCCCCCTGTACATTAGGTTGAGAATTGAGATTAGTTATTTCCAGTTTCCAAGCTTTTTCACTACAATTGGTAACAAGTACGTCATCGTATGCGCATTTCCTCCCACATTTATGTGAATCACTTTTCGTTTTACAGTGTTACCTTGGATCTGATTTGCGACTATTCAAAATCTTTCTGGAGTTGAATACACCCTTTGGAAAAGTTGAATCTTTAAAAATATTTCAAGTAACATCAAACAAAACGTTTATTTGCAGTGTCACATCAAAAATCATTTGATCAGAGACAGTAAAAAGACTGAAAAAAGTGTAAGATAAAAAGTTTAAAAAATTGGGTAGTCAAAATGATGACAATGAGCGAAAACTTTTACTCTTCGAAAAATATGTCGAGTTTATACAAGATAAACGACAGAGTAGTACATCAAGACAGCTACGGGGATGTCCAAAGCTCTTCAAATGGCCACAGCGAGCTGCTAACGAAAAGGGGGTTCAAGCCTTCAGATATGTTTGATCCTAAAAAGAAGGAATTCCTCACAAATCTCAGTTATAAATTGTTCCCTGTAAGTTGGGTAAGTCATTGCTATTCTAGTTTTAAGAGAGGCTTCTAACAACATCGATGGGTGTGCTACAAGGAAGTGTATTTGGCCACATATTATACATATGATATATTTTGATGTATGTAGTTAGAAACTTCCATTATTTATATTTATTATTATATGTATTTATAATACTAAATTATAATTTAGTAATAGCTATTACTTATTTCAATGTGAGACTACGTCAAACTCTATGAAATAACTGTAGACGTAAATACATTAGGAAACTCATAGCATAATTTTTCAATTCTGGCTAGTTGAAAATAATAGTTACACTTACAACTAGCAGATTCTGGCCTAAATCCAGGGTTAGTGTCTAGAACATTAGATGAAACGAAAGAATTTTAACATTTAGGTAAATCACGTCTAAGACAGAGAAAACAAAGAATCTAACGATAAAAGAAATAAATGTTTAGGATGAGTTCACTAAACGTAAGAAACAGAATGCTATTCTGTCAAAATAACATTGAGAAGATTAAATTTTAGCGACTGCAAAAAGAAACAAAACTACTAAAAACAGAAGAACAAATATAGTTTGAAAACGAAAACGGACTTTTGCTGGAAAATATTACGGGTGGTATACATAAACGTATTTTTTTGTTAATGAAATGAAATAAATGATGTGATATTGTTTTTGTGAGAATATTTAATGTCATGATCACGCCTGCGTTCTCATGAAACCGATGTATTTTTTTACAGATATCTTATCTGAATAGACAGAATTATTTAATGACTCTTCAAAACAAATATTAAATGCAACATAACAGAAATTAAAAACATATACAGTTAAATGCTCAGTTCAGCCATATATAGAACAGGCAGACCGATTAACCCACTTATACATGGTGTTACTAATCCTGGAGGGATTTGGCAAGAGATCTCCGCCTTAATTGCTAGTCTCGTATTTACAAGATATTGTGTTTCAAAGAAGATTAAACTGGTAGACTCTGTCAATGTTTCACAATATTGAAAAAGTGCTAGGAGATATCAAATATAAACATACATACATACATACATACATAAAATCACGCATTTATCCCTTACGACACAGGCGCTTTCGCCACGTCTGACAAAAATTGAGGGCTAATTTTTAGATTGTAATGATTTGTATTGCTTTAATGACAGGTTGTCAGCCCATCGCCTAAATTACAATACACTGTAACCCTCGAATCCCTTTTGCTGATTTCTACAGCATGCCCGGGAGGAAGGGCAGCTGGAACATTCTATGTTTTTCTATCTCTCCCAAAGAAGAAGAAGTCAAATATCAAATATAAACTGTTTCTAAAATAATGTAGCTACAAAACAAAATATTAAGAGAGTTTTATCACAAAAAAAACTTAGGGTGGTTTTGCACTGATCCGTATTCGTAACCATATCCGTGAAAAATATATGAAATCTGTCAAATATTTTCGCGCCAATCTATACAATTTTTCACAGATACGAACCTAATACGAAGCAGTGCAAAACCACCCTTACAGACGTTAGGAAAGTGTTCAAAGTCAACTTACTTATTAGAACACACTTTATGAACTAGGCTTTACATGTACAAATATGATCAAAGTATGTCAATACAAATTTCGAACCACTTAAAGATGTCAAAACATGTATTCAAAAGAATTCTCATAGAATTCTCAATCAATCATGGTGATCATAAACAATACTTGAATGGACGTGGGCGATGGTCCACTGAACAGATTAGAAATTATAATTTAGAATAGGCGTCAGTCATTGAACTATGACTAATGCATCTTAGTGGTTTCAAGTGTGAGTAGGTAACTTAAATATATATATATGGAAAAGTCCAGAATGGAGGAAAGTCAGTAATTAGGAACAGTCATAAAGAGGTTGCTGCCCTTTAGAGGAGTCATCATCTCCCTACTTACTTCCATGCTGGACTGGGAGAGATAGAAAAACATAGAATGTTCCAGCTGCCCTTCCTCCCGGGCATGCTGTTGAAGTCAGCAAAAGGAACTCGAGGGTTACAGTGTATTGTAATTTAGGCGATGGGCTGACAACCTGTCACTATAGCAATACATTTTACAATCTAAAATTCCCTCAATTTTTGTCAGACGTGGCGAAAGCGCCTTTTACGAGGCGTTAAACGCTCTGCCTACCCCGTAAGGCGCGATTTATTTATGTATGTATGTATCATCTCCCTAGCCTTATTCTCTATCTAAGGTACGAGGTAAACCAGTACGGTTTTACACAGAGCGACTGCCATCTGACCTCAACAATCCAGAAGGGAAACCAGACCCAATCCTAGATTAGGTCAGAATTTTCAAGCCGCCAATGCTTAGCAATGGCCTCTGACATGGCTTAACGACTATTATCTACGGTATTAAACGAAATTAATCGGGACCAACGGCTTAACGAGCCTTGTGAAGCACGGAAAAAGTATAGATGAGTATACCCTCAAAATCCTTAAGCAGACGCGCTTTAACACCTTTTTGGGATATACCAGGAATATCCTGAGGTAAATTATCTAATCCTCTGAGGATATGGCCATTAGGTCTGTTCCCTGACAATTTGCACCGTTGGTCTAACTATTTCATCATTGAATCGGAATTTAAAAAAACTAAATAATTGTTTCGTTCTGAACATCGAGGTTCTAAATCTGAATTTTATTAAAAATTAAAATTGTTAGGTGTCACTCAAGTTGTTCTTCGACCTAATCACAAAATAGGGCACAAAACATTTATGTTCTGTTCTTTCAGTGTTAATTGGTTTAGGCATACTCTTCATTTCAGCGGAACAAGTTTTATTAGAACACGTAAACAAACCTATAAAATTATTGGCTACTCACTCAGAAACTGTGAAGCAAAACACCATCTGGGAAAATACGCTTCATTTCTGTATAGGTGTATCCGTCTGGTTATTTATATCTCTAAGTTTTGTGTCTCTGGTGCTAGCTCCTTTTCGAAGGACATTCGCTAAATTATTTTTTAATTTCAATTATTTGTAGAAAAAAATAAACTTAATTCCTCCCTAGATCCTTTTGTATGTGTTTAAAACATTATTTTTTTGTGTTTTTTTTTTGCTAGGAATAGGATTAAATCGTTTAAACTGAAATCACCTTTGCAGTTAATGCCCGTTCCAATTAAGCAGACAATTTATCTCTTTGACCAGAAATCACACTGACTGATAAGACTTCAGCTTCAAAGTGTAGATTTACGAAGCTCGTCCGATTTCAGTGTGACCTAGATTGTTGACCTAGCATCTGAAAGACGACAGTCGGGCATCGAACCCACGATTCGCAGATGCTGTGGTCTTGGCCGCTCTATTTGTAAGCCAACAAATGACAATGTCACTCACCGGGATCAGTTTTGGATTTTAGGACATCTTGACTTCTAGGATATCATTAGGATCATGCAAATTGCTGGAGTGGAGACAACAGCGTTACAATAAATTATTTATAAATTACATGATAAAATGTAAAGCATACCATAACGGACAAAAGTTGAAGAGGTAATTGTTGATATTTTGATTCATAGATCTTTATTATATTATTTCATTCATTAACAAAATGTATATTACCCAAGTCCCATTAGAGAAAGTTGTCGCAGTATTGCTCTAGTATTGATATAATCTGTTCAGAGTAGTAATTATATTCTTGGAAATTTAGACACTTGGCTCATACGGAGAATTCCCCATTAGAAAACGCAAATCTAAAACGCAGTTCCCAAAATGACGAACAACAGTTCCCTGTCAGACGAATTGGCCTGGTTTCACAGAAATATTGTTGTTGCTCGTAAATATTCGCGGCTCGAACGTTCTTGCCAAGCACACGAAATTTAAAATAGCTTTTCGACCATCGCTCGCTGAGAAAAAGCTTACAAGTTGAAGTTTTATATGAAATGCGCAATGGATGTTGAACTTAGAGAGTATCTTTGCCATGTCTACGTTGTGTCTTGGATTCAAGCCAAATCTGCTATCAAACGAATGAAGAAAAGTCAAATGAAAGTTGAAGGTTTATTGGATTGTGGATCTTATTCTCAAGACCGACGGCCAATTATGTCTTATGCCTTTTTCGCGCCACTATAGTTCATGACCGATTGAGTATTGAAATTGTTCTGAAGCTGCTTTAAGATATCAGAATATTGTGCAAACTGTTACATCGTGATGTTGATGGCCTACCCTAGCAAATAATATGTTAAAGTGGCAATCGGGAGAACTGATAGCCATTAAGAGCCTTTAAAAAAATAAATTAGTTTGCAGTATATCCGGGTAGTCTGTATTTGACACTACGTTACAAATTGACAATTTAAAATGTTTTTTATTATTTATTGAAACTGAAATATTAAACACGAGTCGTATTGTATTAATTCCAATTAAATTAAAAGCTGTTGGAAAATTGTGTAGTCATAGATTCTTAGCATTTGTTTGTAAAAAATGCATAGCTATTTAACATATTAAAATGAAATTATTGTATCACACAGAACGATGTGGAGGTACCGGCAAACGGAACAACTTTGCAGCAACTGGTACGAACCATTATTGAGAATGTCCCAAAAAATGCCGAAATCATGGAATCACTAGTTACATGATCGAAACATTAATAATGTAAATATTGTCATTATTATTCAGATTTATCAAAATGTAAAAATACGCAATCATTAGGAACATTATACATTACGCTATTATTTTATAAGTGAAGATAAATTTACTTCTTTGTGTCTATTAAATTACTTCAAAAGTATTAATACACTTATTTCTTTGATAATTTCTTTAATTGAATAATTTAGTTACTAGGTTCTCTTTATATTAACTATTTTCTCATTAACTTAAAATACGTTATTTTTCTTTAATAATAACTTGTGACTAACAATTTAAGTTTAAGGTTTTACTCATTTAGAAATTATGAATATTTTAATATTTGTATAACATTTAGATCGTGAAATATATTCCGTCATGAGTAATATTTAAATATTTTTCTACAAATCAATAAATAACAAATTGAGACTATTTTCAACTACAACTACACCAATAGTGTTGTTTGTAAATATCATGAGTATAAACGTAACAGAATGTAAATCATACATTCCGCAAACGGGAAGTTGAAAAAAGTAAAACTATGAGACCATTTTCATAATTTTGCTATGTTTTTTTTTTTAAGTTACAACATAAGTGACTAATATTCTTTGGACTGGTTATTCAGGAAGAAATGGAGAACAAACCGATCCTGGTAGGAGACAAAGAGATCGACCTGAACAAGATCTTCACTCCAGCGCCTGATGCTGAAGAGCATCTCATCAAAAAGGACAGGAAGTTTGGTAAGTATGGACAGTACTATAAAATCACGCCAATATTCCTTAATGATACCCATTTTCGTTCTTTGCTCATAACACAGCATCCAAATTGCAATTCACAGAAACTTGCATTTTGATGTAGATGAAGTTTTTCCGATTGCGAGAATTCTGGCTTGATGGCGGCTATACCATATGTCTCCCAAAAGTCCTCTAAAAAAATCAGTGAGGTCGATGATGCTTTTGCTGTTGGCAGTAATGTTTGTCAGTTAAAGCTTATTCGATTGATTTACCATGCTCTTCGAAGTGCTGACGACCTCGGCAAATTCTGTGTCATGAATGCACTAATGTTCTGATGACATCGTAAAATGTTAAAGTGGCTACAATTCTAAATTACTGCCGACAATAAATGTAACAAAATAATACTGTATTTTCGCTGGAATGGATTATATTTAGCACTCCCTAACCTAGGTAACTAGTCCATAAAATTGATTTGTACTTATATACACAGCATACAATAATAGAGGTAGACTAATCGTTAGATCCTTAGAGATGCTTACGGGAAATCCTGCAGGAGACGGCTTTCGGCCGAGCTTGAGTTGACTTTGAAGGTTTCCTTACAATAATTTAAAAAGACTCTCTTTCCCCAGAAAAAACATTCGCGTCGTCAGCGTTCTACGTGCCCGGCGTCCACCCGACGGTGAAGGAGCAGATGGACCTGGCCCGAGCGATCTCCAAATCACTGAGTGACAGCTCCAACCACACCAGCCGCGGGCAGAGCATGTACATCAACAGGAAGAAGCGCTCCGTCAAGTGGGTGCATGAAGGACGAGGTAGGCTTTGTTGAAACAACCTTGATTTTCTCCGATGAGGATCAGGCCCTTCCGAGAGAAACTAAATCCCTAAATCTAGGTTGTAAAAAATTGGGTATAGTTTTCAGTCCAACATCGCCTGGTGGGTGGGAACCTTCCTTGTTCGAAGGTTCGGACTACTTCGGACCCCATACAAGAAAAAAATAATGGTTGTCATGTACTTCATTAGTTTCCGTTCCATCGAAATGTTTCTTATCCATCTTATTTGCCCCTGTCATTGTATCTTCATGTATGTGTCTACGTCTACAGAAAACTGGCAAAGATCTCCAAGAAACTGTGTACATTGCCAAACAAATAACAACCATGTTGTCATTTGAGCAGCGTCAAATTCTAAGCTATAGTATTTCCAACTCAGTTTTAGAATAAAGGTAACCAAAGTTTTATGTCTTTTAATCGAAGATCTTGTTTCTAAAATAAGTTCTAGCTAAATGACAACATAATGAAACAGTATTCTTAGTAATTGAACTAATTCGCCAACACAAATCATTTATTTTTAAAATGTGTTTTTGAATAAAAATACATGGAACTTTGTTTACCTTTACTGAGTCGGAAAAACTATATACTTTATCAGCTATTTGACGTAACATAGCGAGCAGGGTGTCCCGAATACTTAATTAAAATTCATACATTTTGCCGGATCGACAGCTTGGTTTGCAGCCAGGGCGCCGACAGTTTTATAAATAGCAATATTTATAGCAGACAGTTGCCGGTGCACTGCTCATTGTCTGCCGCGCTATAAATCATAAGAGTAGTATAATATTATATATTTTCCTTTGTTATTAATTATAATCATAATACAAATTATGAAAATATAGTCATTGACAAATTTGTTCCTGGGGTTAAAGCTGCTAGTTTAAAACGATAACCATTGCCAAAAATATTATGATAAACTCCGAGTCGTTCACAGAAAAATCTTTTGTGATAAAAAAAATCTCGTCTGAATTTTGGTTACAATTGAATTTGATACGATTTATATGCATGCATAGATTGAATGTGATTAGGTATGCAAATAAATTGAATTTCGCTGACACTTTCTATAGCTAGTCTAGGCTATTGAAACATACTCCACGCAAGGAACGTAACGACTAATCTAGCACTAATGAGCCCCATTGTATAATTTATATGTATTGGTTATTGATTTAAAATATACATACATACATAAATATAATCACGCCTATATCCCTAATGGGGTAGGCAGAGTGTAAAAGAACTAAACAATGGTCGTTCTGCCACGTCTTACAAAGTTTTGCAGGTTATTTAAGATAGATTTGTAGAAGTTTGTGGGTATATTGCTGTAGTGACAGTGTGCCAGCCCATCGTTTCATGTATACAGAAACCCTCGGATCCCATAGCTGGTTTTTACAGCATGCCCGGGAGAAAATGCAGCTGGCACATTCTATATTTTTCCTTCGCTTCCAGTCCAGCATGGAAGATTTAAAATATATTTACGAATAAAATATATTTATTACTTCACTTAAAAAACTTTAGTACTTTTTAAAATATTCGGGTTTATACAGAATGTGTCCCTAACATAGACTTGTTTATGGTCACACTATTGGTTGCCTTTAATTATTTGCTTTATTTTTATATTAACTCGAAATATATTTGCTTTGTTTTCAGGCCGCAACACATCAAACATGTGCTCAACCCCGACCCCGGTAGCCAACCACGACACACCATACCGTCCACCATCGAGCCTACGCAACCAGAAGACCTACCCGAAATCAGCGCTCAAAAACAGCCCCTTCCCAAAGATGGAACCCTTCCCAGTATCTCCCCCGACTATCAATGTCCGCAACACTGAGATTCCAGTGCCTCTCGCACCTACAAAGCTGAACGATGTCTACGCAGCGCCAGTGAGCCCTAGGCTGCCATTAGTCCAGGGGCCAAACTTCAACGTTGCCCCGCGCGGTTGGGGAGAAATGTCAAACTTCTACAGGCCCGTGGCGCTAGATGGCGTCGGCAGAGTGGCTGTGCCGTCAGCTGTTCCGTACTCTGACTTCTAAAATATAATGTTTTTAATAATTTAACGAATAAGAATAAGTAGATTATTGGTGACTCTTGCAATACCTGCTTCTTACGATATTGCAAAAGAAACGGCATTAATTTGTTTAATTAAATTAGTATAATAGCACTTATCACCAATTTAAGATACTTATAGAATAATTTGAAATAAAAAAAAATTACAGATAAAATACTCTACATGTGTAAGATTTTGAAGTATATAATAAATAACACTCGTCATAGTGATGGATAAGTAGTATTTCGATCCTCAAGGACCACTCGAAACAGAGCGTCAGCTGCCTCTGTGTTAATAATATTTTTATATCATAAATTAAAATACACAAGTGGTACTCTTAGAATAAAGGAACATAGTAAAAATCTATTAAGGCAACAATTGTATGTCCATAATCAAGTTTTTAAATGAAATTATTGGTTAAATTGACAGTAAATATTAAAATTGCTTTAAAGATGTTGAAAAATCTGACCAATTTGGAAAAATAATGTATGCTTCAAAATTCCTACGACCCGACGCATTTTACAAAAAATATATATTTTATGTAGGTACATTTATATTTATTTATCGGTATAGTTTTAAGACAATTTATGTTTTACAGTGTAGTAACAATTTTAGTCTATTTTACTAGTCATATTTATTTCTAATTTAATTCATATCAAAATAGATAATAATATTAATTTACCTATACCTAAATTAATTAAAGTAAGAGAGTAAATACTCAATTATTTAAATGTGAATTATTTATGTTTTAAATGGTAAACTAACAACTGTAAAATAAAAGCCAAGCCAACCAATTAAAAAATATTGGAATGGCAAACACCGTTTAATTTTAATGTGTCCAAACTCATAAATACGTGCTACTTCTAATTATTTATTTAATTATTTTAAGGAAAGTTATGTGTTTGTGACAGTGATGTTTTATGTATGTGAGAGCAAAATAAATGTGTTAAACCGAAAAAAAATATATTTGTTTTAATTCTGTATTTCCCAGAAATAAACATTAATGAATGAGTATTTATAGCCAGTAGGAGTCTGAAATTATGAACAGCAACGCACGAAAATGGAGGAGAAATGCTTACACAGATTTTCCTTCTTAGTGTTATCACTAATGATTAACGGCCACTGATATAAGGCCTAGCAACACTCTCACTCACACTCTAATGTTAGTGGGCGTCATTTCTTCTACTGGCCTAAACCTAAAAATTAAATAAATTAATACATACATATATACATAATCACGCCTTTATCCCTAATGGGGTAGGCAGAGCGCAAACGACCTAAACAAAGGTCGTTCCGCCACGTCTGACAAAATTTTGAGGGTTATATAAGATATATTTGTAGGTACATTGCTGTAGTGACAGGTAGTCAGCCCATCGCCTACATAGCAATATACAGAAACCCTCAGATCCCTTAGCTGTCTTTTTACAGCATGCTCGGGAAGAAATGCAGCTGGCACATTCTATGTTTTTCTCTTGCTCCCAGGCCAGCATGGAAGAATATGTTAATAACTTGACAAATAATATTTTTGCTCTTCCAGATAAGTAAATTTATGACAACACAAGAAAAAATACTGTTATTGATTGAATGAATTTAGGTTTAGGTTACTTAACTAGATATTTTAGATCTGTATATAGCTTCTGTCTTCTGTAGCGGTCTGTGTATAGCTTTCGTTTTTTGTATGTTCATCCAGTATATAATAAAATAAACTTAAAATATGATTCTTTCTTACGACGCGTAAAGCGATAATCTATCATGTTTATTGCGAAACAAATATAAGTATTACGGGTGACCTTTTATATTTGATAAACACATTGCCTTGAATTTAAATCCATGCATGTCTCAACCTTCTTTTTTTTTTACGAACCATTCTCTTCATAAATAATTTGGCATTAGAATATGGTCCAGCAGAAAGAGATTTCTAGACATACGTTCTATCTTTACCCTTAGTCAACTATCTGATAAGTGCATATTATTAAGTACTTATAATTATTATAATTTTTTGATTTACATAAAATACCTCAAAGTATAAACTGCTCATCTTCGTAAAGGTAATATAAGATCACGGTATAACTAGTTAAAACAATCGCAGTTGTGTTGTAAGATTTGAATCAAAACACGTTCATATAAAGTGCCTTTTGATGTCAGTACCTATTGTACTTCAACTTCAAGAGCTATAATAGAAAACTGGGCAGCACGTGGCTAGAAATAGCGATCAGATGAATGCTATGAATTCTAATTGTATTCATTGGTAAAGAAAACAAAAAATGCAGAGTCCATATTTGGATTTGCTGATAATTAGTGATCGCGTTTTTTAAATAGAAATCTATCTAACCTATTTTAAACAATTATAATGGAACAGAGCCACATAAAAATACGCATATTAAAACTTAATCCTGTATTTACTATTTTGTGAAATTAAAAACATAATAATAGTAATAATTTATTTATTTCCAAAACTAAGAGTAACAATCTATAAACATTTTCTTACGGACCCCGCACTAGGAATAAATCTGTATAGCAGGAATCCAATTATCAACATTACCAAGTAACTACTTTACAAAATATAAAGCCAGCCAACATAAACCATTCGGATGCATCTTACATTTTTACCTATATGAAAACGTTCTGATTCTAATTTAACATTTATAATAAAACAGGAGATGTAAATAGAAGAGAAAATTAGAGAATAAATGAAACAGCATATGTACATGTACCTCCACTCAGCGGAGATCTGATTATTATTCCAAATACTTTTGCCTACTTTTTTAAAAATAAATAAAATATAAGTAGCTCCTAAAATATACAATACATCCTGTATTATTAACTCTAAAAATATTCAATTCAGTATAAAGTCCCAATTTTAGTTTTGGATGGTTTTGGTAAATATTAATAAATCAATAAACAATTATTTAATTTATTTCAACGTTCTGAAATCCCACGTCATCCACGTGTGATAAATTTTATTGTGATTTGAATGTGACATCAGCAAACATCAGTCTATACAAAAACTTTAGCGGGGGTCATGTCATGCATACCGCGAATTTTGTGAAGACCTGTTTCCTACACTGTGGTTTTAGTCAGAGTCCGCGCGTCGCGACAAGCACACGTTGTCACCCTACTCAACAATTTTAAATAACGAATCGAGTAAAATAAATTCAGCTTTTGAATGAAAACTTTTTAATAACAAAGATTTTTGTTCTTTGTGGTTGTGTTCGTGATGTGCCAGTTATTCTAGTGTAGTTTTCTAGTGATATTTTACGTATTCAATTTAAACATTGAAATGTGTGATCAGAATTTGTGATTTCTTCCTCAATGCGTCGCCTTATCGGTAAATGTTTGATTTATTTGCAAAAGAATGGTTTGCTATGTCCGGTGTAGTTTTTATTAGATAAATACATTCCTTACATAAAATACAATAATGTTATGCCATTTTAACCTCCTCGCCATTTGTAATTAAATTTATATATTTAGATTTCTATCAATAGATTTAAAATTAAAACGTAACTTTCAAATAGCGATTTACCTAGGTTTAACCTAATTTTTTCAGTACTTGGCAGAAATTTTCTTACAAAAAATCTATGTCAAAGTAAATTTTAAAGTTAACCTCTTTCCTCCTCTTCAATTAATGGGTACCTGAAGATTTTATGCTACGTGTTATTTAGTACCATATTAAAATAAAATAAACATTTTAAATACAACAAATTTAAGGTATTGTTGTTTTTCGTATCATCTTGATAATAATTACTTGTCTTGTTTATTTTATTATTCAACAGATATAAAAAAAAACTTCTATGCTAATTTATACAGAGTGGAATAAAATTTGAATTTACGTTTTTTTTATCCAACAACATTAAAACAATATAATAGATTTTACGACAAGTGCAAAAAACTAGCCATGTTTGTCCGAGATTTTTAGCTGCCCGAGCCCGGAGCGCGAGGGCTGATATGAAGTCGAGGACAAAAATAGTTTTGTGCACGAGTTATAAACTCTGCTTTTCACTTCGGTTGCGAGAAAAATTGAGGAAATTCTACAAAAATATTGTAAATAAACTAAACAGTTCATACCCGCCATTTTGTTTTTTAAATCATTCGACATAAAATATTAGGGCTGGCGACCTATACAGCCTTCTATTAAAATTATTTAGTAATAATAAATTAAATAATCTATCGTTCTTGAATTTACACTTAAATATCGTTTTATGTCATAAAAAACACAAAAGGCAAATAATTTAAAGTCAATATAATAGAATAATAAGTTCTATCTATGATTTTTTTATTATGTTTGGCTGTATCGTATAATTTTATTTGCCTTTGAAGAGATGCATTTCTGAGTAGATAGACGTTTCGTTTCTTGTGCACAAAATTCAATTTTGTGTAGCCTATAGCCTGCACAAAAGAGCACTTTCAGAGCATGATAAATTGATAACTGATACTTAAATTATAAAAAAATGCATCATAATTTATCTGCTGAAGTACTTGAGTCCCATTTAGTTAAACGACCAATTTTTGTTGTTTGTTTGTACTCTTTCCCGCTAAATGAATTTGCTAAAAATATTTACAGACAGACTAGACAAAACTAAGCTATTTAGGTAAAAGCCGCTCCCGTTGCCACTTACACCATGACCGTAGTCTTATTTAAAGACCGCGGAGATGAAATTTGTATGACGTAATGTAATCTTGTATTGTATACCTTGCTCATCAAAGCCTGTTCAGGATAATGAGTTGTGAGAACTTGTATGAAACGGATGGTGCTTTCGCTGGAGAGTTTCAACACTTTCAGTAATGGCGTACTCGTATCATTAAACCGTAAATGTTTCCTTTTTTTTTCGAGAGGTTTAAGAGGTCGAAAAGCGTCCTTTTTATGTGATGTCAACTTTGCAAACACACGCACATACACGAAGTCACTCCTTTATAACTAACGGGGTCTAGTTAAAGGCATTTTCGCCACGTCTGATAAAATAGAGGGCAATCTTAGATTGTAACGTGTATCGCTATAGTGACAGGTTGTCAGCCTATCGCCGAAATTACAATACTTACACTGCAAGGCTTGAATCCCCTATGCTGACTTTTACAGCATGCCTGGGAGGAAGGGCAGTTGAAAAATTCTATGTTTTGCTATCGCTCCGAGTCCAGCATAAAAGAATCAGTGTTAACTGTGAATGTTTCAAGTTATAGACCTATTTGCCTGTCTATTTATTTTATTGAAAAGAAAAACACAACAGTTAACAACCAACGAAGAACAATATAACAATATGTTAAGATTAGATCCAGGCGGCTAACCAATTAAGTGATCGTACAGCTATACACGCAGCAAACTATGTTATATAATTTATAATAATGAATACAAATAAAAGAAGTGGGGAATATGGAGCTGTGAAAAATGTGTCTGATATGATTTGTGTAAAAGCCGTGACTTCATGTATGTATGTATCTGTTATTATATCACGGTTAAGTAACCCAGTGAAGTGACGTTATCAAATATACGTGACATTATCATGCTTATGCCCATTACCCACGTACAATGGGGCTGTATACTCAGCTGTGTTAGCTATAGAATAGAATTAAATGTCGTAATACCAAACCTACATACATACATATAATCACGTCTTTATCCCTAATAGGGTAGGCAGAGCGTAAACGACCGAAACAAAGGTAGATAGATAGATAAAAGGTTTATTGCAAAAAATCATCACACACGTAACAAAAATAAAAACAAGTAAGAGACATAAACATGAAAAATTTAAACTCACACACTTTATAAATTCAGTTACATGTGTGCTGAAGCGATGCAGAGGGTCAGAGCTCAGTGTATTATTGCCTATAGAGAGCAACACTGATTTTCAGCTTTCAACCAAAATGAGATAACGCAGGTACCAAGTCAAACATGAGTGTTTTATAAACAGCTATAATAAATAAATAATATTGCTCATAATTGTATGTCAGAGCGTGTTTGTGCAACAATAATTATAAAATGATTATAAAATTACAAAAATAATTAAATTAAATCCAAACGACATCCATAAAGGTCGTTCCACCACGTCTGACAAAGTTTAGAAGGCTGTTTAAGATAGATTTGTAGGAATATTGCTGCAGAGACAGGTTGTCAGCCCTTCGCCTAAATTACAATACACTGTAACCCTCAAATCCCTTTTACTGACTTCTACAGCATGCCCGGGAGGAAGGGCAATAGCAATAGCAATACACATTTTAATCTAAAATTGCCCTAAATTTTTGTCAGACGTGGCGACAGCGCCTTTAACAATGCAATTTACGAATGCAATTATCACCTGCACAAGTGGGGCCTAAAAGAATCGCCAGAGTGCGATTGTGGAGCGGCATTGCAGACCCTCGCACACATTGCGGAGGAGTGCCTGCGCACACGGTTTCCCGGGGGCTTGGAGGAGCTCAATAAACTTACCCCAGTGGCTGTACAGAATCTAAATTTGAAATTGTAACTTATTAAAATGGCCGAACGATAATAAAGTAGTTCGTTCATGGTGATACACAGAAACCCTCGGATTCAAATTGTATGCCATCCATCCGTATTATGTTTCTCATTCTAGGATTTTTGCTAATATGTATATAAACATAAACATTTATTACCAAATAAAATTTCACTATTCTATTCTATTCTAAAAACATCTAAAGAAATAGAATGTCAAAATCCCTACTTCACGTTCCCGCATTCCAAACCACTGAAATAATAGGATATCAAAATCCCTAATTCACGTTCCCGAATTCCAAACCACTAAAATAACAAGATGTCAAAATCCCTACTTCACGTTCACGCATTCCAAACCACTAAAATAATAGGATGTCAAAATCCCTAATTCACGTTCCCGCATTGCAAACCACTAAAATAATAGGATGTCAAAATCCCTACTTCACGCATTCCAAACCACTAAAAGAATAGGATATCAAAATCCCTACTTCACGTTCACACATTCCAAACCACTAAAAGAATAGGATGGCAAAGTTCCTACTTTTTATGTGCAGACACAACACAGTCTGCACAGCACAGTAAACAAATTACTTAGACAAATTAGTTTCTTGTCACGTTTTTTTACACATTCTAGTTAAGTACTATTAGGTAGCCTTCCTTAGGCACATGGCAATTAGGAAGCGGAGAGGCTGCGTTTTTGTATAGAAATTTACGTCTGTGCAGCGCAACTTAACACATACATACATAAATCACGCCTTTATCCCTTACGGGGTAGGCAGAGCGTTTAACGCCTCGTAAAAGGCGCTTTCGCCACGTCTGACAACAATTGAGGGCAATTTAAGATTTTTGCTATAGTGACAGGTTGTCAGCCCATCGCCTAAATTACAATACACTGTAACGCTCGAGAGTCCCTTTTTCTGATTTCAACAGCATGCCCGGGAGGAAGGGCAGCTGGAACATTCTATGTTTTTCTATCTCTGCCAGTCCAGCATGGAAGTAAAACCTAATATTACTATTTATTCTCTAAATTGTTGCAACAGTAGGTACCTAAGGTCACAGATAATATAATACTATACTAGTACAGATGCCTAATGTCATACAATAAAACTGGTCCGCCATAAGTCGGGCCGAGTGACGGGCCGCAAGATTTTAGTACAATCTGACGCAACGGTACCACGTGACAGACCACGGCGGGAAGTGTTTGGTCGTAATATTTAGCCGTGATCACTGATGGCCCCACGTAGGTACAATGCACGTTCGAAGTACGTAATTTTCTACTAGACTACTAGATGGCGGTAAGAGAGAAGTTAACGCTGCGCCAGAGCACAGATAATAGCAGTTTTAATTTGTAATTTGTAAGAGATTGAATAATTAAACTTATCTTATGTACTGTCAGCAAAGGCTATTGCAGGGCAGGGCCGTTCGAAACGAATGAGATTGTTTCAGGAAATTATGTATGAATTTTAATGTGGTTTAGTATATTTATTGCAGTAAGTGAATCGTGCAAATAAGCGAGATTTTATTAAAGTTTATCAATAATTTCCTGAAATGATCTCTTTCGTTTGGAGCGGGCCTGACCAGATGTCTCCTCTGCTGACTACGTACACTCTACAGCCATATTAGGTGCTATCATTTATACATACATACATACATAATATCACGCCTTTATCCCTAACGGGGTAGGCAGAGCGTAAAAAACCTAAACAAAGGTCGTTTCGCCACGTGTGACCAAGTCATTTATAAATTTAATAAACTGCTTTACACGATTGTTATTTTTACTTTTTTTCACCTGGCCTCCCTCTTCTCCTTCCACTTATCACTATTTTGAGCCTCTATTTTTATTTATCAAGATGGTTCTTATTAATAGAATAGAAATCGGCCTCAAATACACTTTAAAAGTAATAAATTGAACAGTAGTATGACAGTAAAATATTTACCTTAAAAAGTAAAAGAAAGAAAAACTAATACTAAATAAATGTTTCTAACAAAAAGGAAATTGTATTTTCAATCAACGATCAGACTCGATCCGGACAATCACAGCGCTGAAACCCGACCTACTAACCAACGCGCCATCCCGCCGGTGAACTAAATTGCGAATAAAAGCTACCCATGAAGTTATGGTTCATCAATGAGTATATTTTTTTTAATAGTAACGTAAACAACAAGTAGAATATCGACATAATTAGCAGGAAAATATATATATGATTTCTTCATTAATTCGTTTAGGAGAAATAAGATCTAAAAAACATACATATAAGTATGTAATTTTTACAAATTTCGGAATCAACGGAGCGGATTCGCATTTACCCATTCATACGTTGACCGGCAACGTTGCGCGCGGGCCCGCACTGAATGGCAACGACGCCACTTGCGGAGCCTACGCTGCACAGTGGGTCAGAAATTCATGAGATTCATAGAATAAGGAATAAACCAAGTTTCGGAATTTTGCTTACAACTTTCAGAAGACAATCTATAGGTAAACTTAATAAAATTAACGACAAGTATCTCAAAGCAACTAAAACTTAAGTATGTTTCATTAGGTTAATTTTAATTTAATAAAAATATATTTATCACTAGGGATAGAGGCGTGATTATATGTATGTATGTATATTTATCACTATTTAACATAAATATCTTTGACATTTTAGGAAAGGTGTTACCAAGCAAGGTTTAAGAATCGATATGATTTGTTTCAGACAGCTGGCAATCATGTCTTTTCATTACAGCTACAATTTACTCGAAATATGTTTTAATTAAAATATGTATTCTTTTAAAGATTCTTAAATAATTAATAATATAAAAATAGCTCTTATAGATAGTGAGAAAAAAAAAGTAAGTTAATCTAATATTTATATTCTTTATGTTAGTTAAATCTAGTCTACGCCGAATCGTGGCCATGTCAATGTTTTGTTCATACATACATCACGCCTTTGTTCTTAATGGGGTAGGCAGTTCGTAAACGACCTAAACAAAGGTCGTTCCGCCACGTCGGACAAAGTTTTGAGGGTTATCTAAGACAGGTAGTCAGCCTATCGCCTAAATTGTAATATGTATACAGAAACCCTCGGATCCCTTAGCTGGTTTTTTTCAGCATGCCCGGGAGGAAATACATCTGGCACATTCTATGTTTTCCTCTCGCTTACAGGCCAGCATGGAAGAAGATTGTGAATGATTTGTTGTTGGTAAATTAAACAAATATAGATACAGTTTTCCTGCTGATCGTAAGAAAAATACATACTATCCATACTCCATACTAATATTATAAAATCCGAAAGTAGCTCCGTCTATCTGTTTGTTTATTGTTCTTTCACGCCTTAAATTCTGAACGCATTTTGATGAAATGTGGTGGCATGGTGATAGATGAAACGGACAAAGGCCATTTTTTACCGTAGGATAAGATCTTATTCCCTCGGGAAATATTTTCACACGGTATTTAGGGTATAGGGCAACACTTTATGTATCGATTGACTATGACCATGACACTATAACGCTATGGCTGATAACCAGTGATCGGAATTGGTAGAGTATATTTACCTAAACTTCTAAGAACAGAAGCGGAAAATGGAGACTTCCTTACTACGTAAACTTTTTGCGGGACATCTTGCGGGACATCACATAAGTAAGCAAGAAATATACTTTGCACCATGGTTTTTCATTCTATGGGCAAATACAAGCTAAAAATATACTTGGTGATATTTGGCTACAGTGTCACATTGCCTAGATATTTTGAATTAAAGATTTTCTTACTTTATAGCTTTAAAACTGCTGAGTGTAGGAAAAAAAATATTGAGGAAAAAATTACGCAAATTATGTGCTGTATAATTTCTCCATAGGTGTCAACATCGTACGAACTGCAGAAACCAAGATTTTTACGAAAAATTGTTTTATTTTTACATTTGACCTTGAATAGCTTATATTCCTGGTTGGGTTTTTTAAGGCAGCATTTCGTACGCCGAAATAAATCTGTGAAAAGTCCTGGGTTCGATTAAGATAAACCGATGCTTTTAATAAGTTCCCCTTAGTCAAACATTGATAACAACGCCGTAAAGAGTATGATTTAAAACACACAAAGTAATTTTAATTGTTAGAAGGCTTGCACTGATAGTAATATGCTTTTAAATAAGTGCTGTTTATTCACAAATATACAACAACTTCGTTAACAAAGCGATTAAATAGAACTACACAAAAGAAGCTCAATTGTCAAAAGGCTTGCACTAATTATTTTTACCTGAAAAGTGATTCCAGGTAAAAAAAAAAAACACTAAAAAACACGTGCTGTAAATGAATGGAATTTGTTTCCGAATTTCGAACCGTCAACTTTGCAAGATAAAATCAAATGCAAATAAAGCAAGTCATAAAATAATCGAATAATAGGAAATGGGGCTTGAATTTATGCATTTCTGTATTATACGTGACTATACGCCACATAATAGAACTAGTAGAGAAATAGTAGGTCCTTTTTGACCGGTTATCTATGGCCAAACGACCAAATCGCAATCTTTAGATCAATGTGTCTTGGTAATAAAATATTTTGTTTTATATTTGTTTCATGTTCAAACGTCACACGGTTGATCGTACGCCAGCCAACTTGAACCAAATCTCAGTTAAATATCGGCAAAATATTTAGTATGCCAGATACAATCATACCTCTTTCGAAATATGAATTTTGTTTTTTGTAGTTTTTAATGATAAAAATTAAATTTGTTTTTTGTAACTTAAGGTACAAATGAAAGAACCAATAAAAATTAAAATAAAGCTTATTTTTATTAAAGTAGACAATTATTCATGTAATGCAGTCCAAAAAATCTGATCACGTAAGGTACATCGTACACGCGATTAATTTTACTTAAAAAATAATATATTTTATATGTCGTCAATATCTTCGTCTTCAGTGACAGAATCTGAAGATACTGACGAAATATTGCTTTCTTGCAGGGAATTGAAGTAGATGACCATTATTTTTTCTTTATTTTCCGGTTTAAGTCTATTCCTTTTTACACTTAAAATCCACTAATAGGTGTAAAAGGACCTTTCAACATCTACAGATGTAAGAGGAGCATATTTAAAAAATACTTCGTCATCTACTTCGATTCCCTTTACAATTTTTTCACTTATTGTCCTAATAAAATCGTAGTCCGGAATTATGTTTAAAACTTTTTCAAATTTATTGTGAATTATCTGATTTGTTGACCAGCTTAAAACATAACTAACATCGTCCATAATATGAAAACTGTCAGATATCGTTAAAATGGTTTTTCGTAAATATCTTGGTTTCTATAACTCCAACGACGTTGACACCTATAAAGAAATGATAGAACACAAATTACGCGATAATTTTTTCCCTTAACATTTTTTCCTACACACAGCCGTTTTAAAGCTATAAAGTAAGAGAATCTTTAATTCAAAATATCTAGGCAATGTGACACTGTAGCCGAAAATCACCAAGTATATTTTTAGCTTGTATTTATCCATAGAATTAAATGCCATGGTTCAAAGTATATTTCTAGCTTACTTATGTGATGTCCCGCAAGATGTCCCGAAAAAGTTTTAGTAGTAAGGAAGTCTCCATTTTCCTCTCTTCTTTTTAGAAGTTTAGGTAAATATACTCTACCTATTCCGATCACTGCTGATAACATTTCCTCCCAGCCGAATTTCCTCCCGGGCATGCTGGAAAAACCAGCTGAGCAATCCGAGGGTTTCAGTATATTGCAATTCAGGCGATGAGTTGGCAACCTGTCACTACATGAAACTGCCTAAAAATTAAAATCTATCTTTAAATAACCCTCAAAACTTTGTCAGACATGGCGGAACGACCTTTGTTTAGGTCGTTTACGCTTTGCATACCCCATTAAGTGTGATAAAGTCGTGATTATATCTGTGTATATATGTATGAGTGACATAGCAACAGGCTAACCGTTAACGCAGAGAAATACTTTATTTCCGCGAGAAAATTCATTTAATCGCGGGTGAAAACGCGGGGCGGAAAGCAAGTGAGTTTTATAAATAAGATACAATATTCATACTTTAAATTTTGTTTTATTGTTTTTTTTCATAATTCAATGTGCGAGGGTTTCTAAAAGTAAATTCATAACACATAAACGGCAACCGCTCGATGTAGGTATATTAATTTCATCTGTGGATCGATAATTGTACCAGTGACATCTATTGGTAAATGGTTGGTACTACCTGTATGTGTTTAGGGTTTGAGCGAAAGTCGAAAAACTTCATATTCTTGACACTCCTGTGTGGGTGTCGCTAGAGTAGCCGCTGCAAAGAAACTTTTAATCTAAAACTTTTTAAAAATGATTATATTGTACGATTTTTAATGCTCAGGGTAATCAGAATTATTTATTAAACAATATATTTGCTGGCTTTAGAAACAAAAAACTTGCTTTATGTGAACTTTTATTTGGAATGACCTGCCCTTCTTACCCGTAGCGCCATCTGCTGATATTTTTTAGAAGCTATTTACTGTTCTTCGGAGTGAGACCCCATGCTAAGGTACTAACTTTGTTGACGCTCATGCATGAATGTCATAAAACTTTGCACACTGATTAATCGATCGAAAACATTATTATTATTAGCCTATGCTGTTCATCTGCTCGGCAAAGGCCTCCCCATCCTTCTTCCACCTCTCTCGATCTTTGGCAACCTCCCACCAATTCTTGCGATATGCGTCCAGGTCGTCTCGCCATCTTTTCCGAGGTCTTCCCCGTCGACGCTGTCCGTCAGGGGGGACCCATTGCGTGACGACATTTGGCCATCGCTCCGGGTTCATACGGCTGACGTGTCCGGCCCAGTCCCATTTCAATAGATAAACATAGATGCTATTTTTATTTTAATGATCTCTTGTTATTTATAGGTATTCTTGCAAATAACTGCCTTATCTTATCTGCGCAAACGTATTTTTCTATACAAAATCGGCGCACTGCCTCATCGCTTGTTATTTGCGATGCGCCTTAGGAGACTGATGAGTTCAAAAAGTTCAATTTGAATTGAATGTACTGAAGACAAGGCCGTCTCATCATAGATGTTTGTCTTGTCTTAGTATCAAATTCTGTGGTGTAGTGTTTCGGTTTTTGGGAGTCCCAGAGGTGATTGATTCGATTTCAGATGGAAGAAGATTCACTGACGCCTTGATTTTAATTTAAAAAAATGCAATATGACGACTAAGGTGCCATTTTGTGAAAATAAAAAGAAAATGGCGGCAAACTATGCCGATATAGCTGTTTGAAAATTAATTCGAGTTTTTCGTACGTAAATTTTAGTTATGAACAATCGTTTAAGATTTATAACGATTTGAAATTTTAATATTCACTGTCATAATGGTTTTTAGAACTATTTAAATTACATGATTTGTAATAAATTGTATAAGAACAGATATCATGAGCATAAGTTAAAAGGTTTAACGTGATTATTATTATTATACGTAGTATTAGATGCCATGTAAGGTCCTAGTTCTAGGAAGTAGGAAATAGGAAAGAATGTGATAGATTAGATTAGGTACCGTTTTCCTGGAGTTCCACTTTGATCTCTTGATTAGTAATGGATTGAAACTAAACTTTTTTTTTAAACAAACAACTTATTCAGGAAATCGGAATCTTTCCTATACAAATTATCTGATTGAGGTGGTCATTGTGTAATTTACCAGAATCAGAATCGAAATCAATCTTTATTTGTAAATAATGGTTAAAAAAAAAAATACATATTAAATTTTATTAATACGCCTTTATCCCTAATAAATTACAGATGTTATGTTTGTTATAATTTATAAAAGTAGGTACTCCGTAATTTGCCATCATAATGACAGCATACAAATATGTTAAAAATAAACAGATTACAATAGACTCTATATAAAACAATAATCATAAACTTAATTCTTACAAAACGATGCTATATACTAGATAACATAAGTATAAGTCATCATCTCCCTAGCCTTACCCCGTATCTTACGGGGTCGGCTACCTAATCTAGGAGATTGAACGAGGGTACTGGTTTTTACACAGAGCGACTGCCATCTGACCTCCACAACCCAGAAGGGAAACCAGACCCAATCCTAGATTAGGTCAGAGTTTTCAAGCCGTCAATTCTTAGCACTGGCCTCTGATATGGCTTAACGACTAATATCTACGGTATTAAACGATATTAACCGGGACCAACGGCTTAACGTGCCTTCCGAAGCACGAAAAAAGCGCTGAATAAACGTACATATGAAATTCGAAAACAGAAAAACACATTGGTACGTGGTGGGATTCGAACCACGACCTCCCGCTCAGGAGGCAAAGGCCCTAACCACTACACCATCTTTTATTTTTAGATAACATAAGTATAAGTGAGATCGACTTATTGCAAAGTATCCGAAAAATATTAATGACCTCAACCTTGTGAAAGTTCTTTAGTTTTGTTGTCTGAGCAACCCTATTAAATTTGCAGCACCGTTAATAAGACGTGATACATACATACATACATATAATCACGCCTTTATCCCTAATGGGGTAGGCAGAGCGTAAACTACGTAAAAAAGAGGTCGTTTCGCCACGTCTGACAAAGTTTTGAGGGTTATTTAAGATAGATTTGTAGGTATATTGCTGTAGTGACAGGTTGTCAGCCCATCGCCTACATTCCAATATACTGAAACCTTCGGATCCCTTAGATGTGTTCTAGGAAGTAGGAAATAAGACAGAACGTGATAGATTAGGTATTCAACGTTTTCCTTGGATCCAACCTTGATCTTTTGGTTAGTAGTGGTGCTTTTTATTCCAGAAATCTGGGTCAGTAATGTACATACATACATACATATAATCACGCCTTTATCCCTAATGGGGTAGGCAGAGCGTAAACGACCCAAACAAAGGTCGTTCCGCCACGTCTGACAAAGTTTTGAGGGTTGTTTAAAATGATGGATTTGGAGGTATATTGCTGTAGTGACAGGTTGTCAGCCTGTCGCCTAAATTGCAATATACAAAAACCCTCGGATCCCTTAGCTGATTTTTACAGCATGCCCGGGAGGAAATGCAGCTGGCACATTCTATGTTTTTCTTTCGCTCCCAGTCCAGCATGGAAGAGTTAGTAATGTTAATTAAGTTAACACGCGTGACAAATATCTGGCTGAAGGAAGCAATAACAGTGAAGCTAAACAACTTAAACTTGGACTTATTATCACTCAATAAGCTAATTACAAGGTGTCGATTTTATAAACTTAGACTTATTTTACAGTCGATGAATTAATACACAAGTATTTTGGACATAAATTTACAATTCTAAGAAAGAAAATTGAAATTACTAGTCTAAAATTAATTTAGAACTTGTACTGAAAAACAAAGAAAACCAATTAAATAAGAATAATTGTCACAAGAATTAATTAAATCTATCATTAATTATTTACCTATAATCAATCAGGTTTGACAAATTCTCCAAAGGACCTCGAATTGACAAACGTGTTATCACAACACATGACCATTATGAATGTTAAGCAACCTGGCGAAAGTTAACCTAAGTCACATGACTCGTAGATACTTTAAAGTTTAGTTAGCGTTGAGTTATGGACACCAACTTGTTTTGCAGCTCATAAACAGCATTTTCCTTACAACTTTAAAGAAAGTAAACCGAATATCATATGTTTGTAACAAGGTTAGTGTCTGCGGTTCCGAAATTTGAACCTCTGCTAAGTTGCAAAGATAATGCTGTTTACGGGCTAGGCCGCAAAACATGTTGGTATCGATAACGCAACGTTAAATAAGCGAACTTCTTCTTCTTCTGTCGAGTGGGTATCGAGTCTGTCGACCCGATGAACCCTGGTGTCAGAGTTTTTAAACTGCCTAGTAGCACAACTATCAGGCCTCTGACATGGTTTGAGTAACGACCACTATCAAAGACAGCGACCGGGACCGAAGGCTTAACGTGCCCTCCGAAGCACGAAAATCTTTTTCTTTTTCGGACAATCAGGTGATTCAGCCTGCAATATCCTAACCAGACTGGGGAAAAATTCACAAAGTGATAAATTCTCAAATATCAACTTTGTGTTTCCCCCCCGGGAATCGAACCCAGGACCTCCGGATTAGAAGTCCATGGCACTAGCCACTAAACCACGGAGGCAGTTAATAAGCGAACTATAGATAGATCATTCATAGAGAGGGGACAGCTAAATGATTATAGTATGGATACTGGTTATTTTTAAGATAAGGCCTTGCTTGTGTATGGTTATAATCAGCGATACCACTAAGTATGGCGGTAGTCTCAGAAAGAACAGCTTCCGAACTCCGGCGCCAAGCAATTTGCTGTGTTCCGTCGATCGGGAATGCTAGTGCCTTCTTGGTGATCTCGTTCAACCGTTCAGTCTGTCTCGGTAATTTCTGGCCTAGACTAGATTCAAGAACAAACACTTATCAAGTAAAATTTTGATCGAGGAACTTCCTACAGCTAGACTCCTATTAGATATGATAGTGCCTGTAAAAAATCTTTAAATCCAATATAATTTATGTTAACGTCTCAGATGAGATGGGAGTAACGTAACATAAAAGAAATGACAATAACAACATTTGTCACTAAAAAAAATATTTTTTGCAAAACGAAAATATTTGGAAAGTTGCTAGGCTACTTAACCATCTCACTTAGGTATATATTTTATTTTCATTTGATCGCAAAAGGTAAGCGACTGATAGCGTGTGCACAACCTGCAAAATAATTTACAGATTTTAACACTTTTTCTTTCTTTACAGAGACATATTGAAGCAGCTAGCAAGATTTTAGTGAGATATTACTTAAAGTAAGAAGAAGATCTTCGAAGAACTTAACTCGAGGCTGATAATGGTCAAGGCATTGATAGATCTGTGATAAAAATAAGGGAAAATGACAGATAAAAACCACACAGTCCATCAGAGATGGTCTCCATTTTTGAGACAGGTAAGATTTGTTCAATAGGAGAACAAAGTGCTAAATACAATGAAAATTAAACCCAAAAAGAGAACAAGTTTAAAAATAGGCTACTCATTAAATTCGGTGCTTCCTACAAATTGTTGGGTCAAACAAAAAATTTCATCCAAAAGATGAAATAATCTGTCTGTCCATGCTAATTTGCACCCAATATCGGAAATTTATCAGAAGCAAGTGTTTGTTTATGGTGATTGACGGATTAGTCATTTTTCTAAAATATAATTTTTCAGGCTATATCCAGTTTTATCATGTTTAAAATATTTCATACCAGTATTGCTCAAAATGGCATAACCTTGACTTTAACGGTTCTAAAGTATGTAATAATCTTCACTACAGTATAGCATCACCCATAATTTTCCCCATAATTTGTTAAGTTTGAGAACAGAGAACAGGTGTTGCATTTCCATTACATCCAAACACGCGTCAATCTCCTCTGCAAGCGTGCCGAGTATGACAACCACTCAACCACTCCTCAATCTGAGACGGCCCATGTCAATCACTAGTCTCACATAATATAATGAAAATCATTCCTTATTTACTGTCATGTTTCAGCTGCTAGCAGTGAGCGGGATAGTGATGTACATGATCGGGACAGGTGCCAACATCGCGTACCCTGGAGTACTGATTGAGCAGCTCCGATTACGTGACTCCGCGATACAATTGACTGAGGAGCATGAGTCTTGGATTGGTAAGAGAACATTGTGTTTTTTTTCCGTAATGCATTCCTAGCTCTACAAGAATTAAAAGGATCACTAAAGCACTAGACAAGGGAGACTGTAGGAATTTTCTTTGTCCTTGCTAAAGCATTTGATACTGTGTCCACTCCTTGGCCTTCTAAAAATAAGGTTCAAAGCGTAGACTTAGATAGAAATGCAGGTACATCTATTCAAACGTTATTTATCTTTTCAGTGTCAATGCGTCAAAATAAGCCATTTTGACAACTATTATTAATTAAAATATAAGGTCCCACTGGGGAGTATTTTAGGACTAACCCTATTTTTAATTTATATAAAATGATCTCTGTAACTTTGAATTGAATTGGGTAAAATTGACTGGTGATTGAAACTGAGAAACAAGCTTTTAAATATGTATCTACAGCAAGGTTGTGTCGTTCTTTATAATGACATGGAAATTGAAAAATTGTAGGCATAATACTGAACGATATAGAAGGTCTATTTTGCGTGTAACTAATAGATCAGTTTAAAATAATTGTGTCTATTAGGTACTGGGCACTTCCATGACCAAGTACGTACAATTACATATGACGTGACAGTCTTGTGACCTTGCGATAATAAATGTTTTTGCACAAAATGACGGATAAGGTGGACTACATAGTTAGTATTAAGATTAACTTAGTATGCACTATCCCGCTATCTGCTATGTACTATCCTACTACCCAAAGATTGCCTGGTAGAAATTGCTGCTTTAGCAATAAGGCCGCCTATATTGTACTGTTTTGTTCCTTACTTTTCTGCTGTATGTATTTGTGTTTCTTTGTGCAATAAAGTATCTTGTATTGTATTGTATAGTTAGACATAATAATACAATAGTCGCTAATCAGAGTCGATTTTCTAAAAATACAGTTTTCCAATTTGAATCGTCATGCTAAGTATAGTTGTTTTATATTTAGTCACATACAAGTGGAAAATGCTTGTAATGTTTTTTATCTACCATACGTAATTGAAGTAACAACAACAAGTTCACTATACTTAGCAAGTGACTCTTCGAGTATATCCTAAAAATATATTTTTATAAAAATATTATACTATCCAACAGAATAACCTTCCACGCTGGCCTGGGAGCAAGAGAAAAACATAGAATGTGCCAGCTGCATTTACTCCCGGGCATGCTGTTAAAACCAGCTAAGGGATCCGAGGGTTTCAGTATATTGTAATTTAGGCGATGGGCTGACAACCTGTTACTAAGCAATATACCTTCAAATTTATCTTAAATATCCCTCAAAGCTTTGTCAGACGTGGTGAAACGACCTTTGTTTAGGATGTTTACGCTCTGCCTACCCTATAAGGGATAAAGGCGTGAATATATGTATGTAAACAGAATAAATAATTAACAGAAGGCAATTCGATCCTGCGCCTTCCGAGTCTATTGGCTGCCATTGGGCTCGATTCTAGATTTGCCGGCTAAAACTAAAGTTAAAATAAAATTTATTTGTAAATTTCAGACTTAAAACATTGGAAAAGGACAGGAGATCTATTCTCTCCCATTTTTATTTATTTTTAATCCGCCGTCATATGATAGGGCGGATAAAATTGACAGAAATACTGGGGAAACGTGCAAAAGCGCGTCAAAATCTAGCGACAAAATGTAAAACCATAGTGTATAAATCGCCTGTACTTTTTCAATTTTATTATTTTGAAAGTGACAAATAGATTTTAATTTTAGTTTTAGTCGGTGGTATCTAGAATCGAGCCCATTGCTACTCATTTTCTGACCTCAATGATTTAGTCTACTTGCAAATACCAAGAGATACATACATACATACATACAATCACGCTTTTATCCCTAATTAGGTAGGCAGAGCGTAAACGACCTATACAAAGGTCGTTTCGCCACGTCTGACAAGGTTTTGAGGGTTATTTATGATAGATTTGTAGTCATATTGCCATAGTGACAGGTTGTCAGCCTATCGCCTAAATTGCAATATGCTGAAACCCTCTGATCCCTCAGCTGGTTTTTACAGCATGCCCGGGAGGAAATGCAGCTGGCACATTCTATGTTTTTCTCTCGCTCCCAGACCAGCATGGAAGTAACTATGCATTGTGTTGTGTACCAAGAGATACACAACACAATGCAAAGTGATAGATAAAATTTGCTGTATGCTCAAATTTGCCAATTTTAGTAAAAACATGTATTAAAGCAAAAGGGACACAACTATGATGATTATTAGGTACCAATGATTCTAATAACAGTCTGCAAGCCTCATTGCTATAAGCCATCTGTAGAGACTAGTATGTAATAGTCTATGATTGCGTAGTTTATTCCGAAAACACAGTAATTTTGTAGTAATTTCATATTATTATTGCCACAAAGGCCAGAGATCATATTCGTTTGAAAGGAAAATAGTTAAGCCAATTGTGGTTTTTTTTAAGCTAAAGCTTTTAAATATAAATACGTAATCAGGTAAAATATCGTAATACAAAAAAAAAAAACTTAACTAAAATATATTTTAATATATTTGACCTTGTTAGATTAGGTTTTTAGGTTTTAGTAATATAGCACATAATGTCATCCAACTAAAGATGTGTTTTTTGCCTACCTCTAATGATGATCTTAATTCCTACTAACACATTTTTGACGTTAAAAAAGTCCTCAGTTACAAGGACAAATTATATAAAATATGTAGGAGTTCCCATAGTAGTAATCGTAATAGGTACTTACTTACTTAGATACTAAACAGTATAAGATAGTTTTCTTTTTCGACCTTTGTTTCTTGGGAATATTATAAGTATTCCTGGTAAAAATTTTACTGTAATCAAATATTTTCTCGTTCCAGCCTCACTCCTAGGCCTGGCTCTAATATCCGGGATCCTCGTAGCCCCATTCAGCCTTCAACGTCTGGGCAGGAAGCTCACCAACCAACTCAGCACTTTACCCACCATGCTTGGCTGGACGCTGTGTGCAGTCGCCAAGGATCCCGCCACGCTGCTCGCCAGCCGCTTTTTGCAGGTTAGTCGCTTGGCAAGCTCACCAACCAACTCAGCACTTTACCCACCATGCTTGGCTGGACGCTGTGTGCAGTCGCCAAGGATCCCGCCACGTTGCTCGCCAGCCGCTTTTTGCAGGTTAGTCGCTTGGCAAGCTCACCAACCAACTCAACACTTTACCCACCATGCTTGGCTGGACGCTGTGTGCAGTCGCCAAGGATCCCGCCACGCTGCTCGCCAGCCGCTTTTTGCAGGTCAGTCACTTGGCAAGCTCGCCAACAAACTCAGCACTTTACCCACCATGCTTGGCTGGACGCTGTGTGCAGTCGCCAAGGATCCCGCCACGCTGCTCGCCAGCCGCTTCCTACAGGTCTGTCAAGGAAATTACTTAAGGGTCTGCCGGAGTAGTGAAATCCCGTACAAACGTAGTTTCGCTTTTATTCCTAAACAGTAAAACCAAACTTAACCAAACTCTGTCCACATGACCAAATGCATCATATCTATGCTTCTAATTAGGTATGGTTTGAAAATATTACCGAAACAAAAATAAGACCAAAAGTACGATTTTGTGTGATAATTGCCTAAAATAAAATTTCCTTTCTAATTTTGTACATGGTTAATATTTTCAAACAAAACCTAATTAGAAGCATAGATCTATATGATCATTAGGTCATGTTTACGAAGTTTGGTTTTACTGTTTAGGAATAAAAGCGACATTATGTTTGTATGGAATTTCACTACTCCGGCAGACCTTTTGGCGCGTATTTATAATCAGCACTTGAGAGTGTATCAGAAATGTCATTTCAGCACAAAATGGCCCGTCAAATCCATACTTAATATCGCTCTCAATCTTGAGATCGCTTTATAAATACGAGCTTTAAACACACATTTACTAAACATACATACATACATATAATCACGCCTTTATCCCTAATGGGGTAGGCAGAGCGTAAACGACCTAAACAAAGGTCGTTCCGCCACGTCTGACATAGTTTTGAGGGTTATTCCAGATGGATTTGTAAGTATATCGCTGTAGTGACAGGTTGTCAGCCCATCGCCTAAATTGCAATGTACTGAAACCCTCAGATCCCTTAGCTGGTTCTTACAGCATGCCCGGGAGGAAATGCAGCTGGCACATTCTATGTTTTTCTCTCGCTCCCAGTCCAGCTTGGAAGTATTTACTAAAAGCTCTCATTATTGCATGACTGTGTGAAGTTAAAAAAAACTTTGAAGCAACTCTTGCCTTTTAATTATAGTACAATATTTGAAAGTATTTAAGTTAGACTAAGTTAATCAGGTCAGTTAGGTAACATATTACGCTACCTATACATTACATTTAAAGAAAATATCCTATCTAGTTTATAATTAGCTAATTACTTTGATTTACATCGACAGTAAGGATCGTAATTATAAATCAATTTCAAGATTGAGAGCAATATTAAGTATGGATTTGACAGTCCATTTTGTACTGGATTGACATTTCTGATACGAACTGAAACTGGCTGTCAATCTTGATATCGCTTTATAAATACGAGTCTTATGAAATATAACGTAGTACTAGCTTATGTAATGTAGGTCTCGCGAAAGTAAAACAAATCAAAATTAAATTGCAGCCGAATGACTATATTCTGCTACATCATACATACACATATAATCACCCCTTTATAACTAATGAGGTAGGCAGAGCGTAAACGACTTAAACAAAGGTCCTTCCGCCATGTCTGGCAAAGTTTTGAGGGTTATTTAAGATAGATTTGGAGGTATATTGCTGAAAGTATAGTGCTGTACAGGGTGTCAGCCCATCGCCTAAATTACAATATACACAAACCCTCGGATCTCTTAGCTGGTTTTTATAGCATGCTCGAGAGGAAATGCAGCTGGCACATTCTGTATTATGGAATTACTGCTACATCATGCCTTACTTAATTTTTGTTGTCAAATGTTGTGAAACAAGTTTCGTAATAATAAATTAAAAATAGCTTTGTCGTGAACTGTAGTCTTTAAAATTATGTGTACGTCATAAAATACCGAGGATTTAGATACATTTAAGTAAAAACATTCGATAAGAAATGTTCTCACATACGAGAAATTGTACATATACATACATAAAATCACGCAATTTCAATCACCTAGATTAGGTAGCCGACCCCGAGAAATACGGGATAAGGCTAGGATGATGATGATGACATACATAAAATCACGCCTTTATTCCTTACGGGGTAGACAGAGCGTAAAACGCCTCGGAACAGGCGCTTTCGCCACGTCTGACAAAAATTGGGGGCAAATGTTAGATTGTAATGATTTGTATTGCTGTAGATAGATAGATAAAAGGTTTATTGCAAAAAATCATCACACACGTAACAAAAATAAAAACAAGTAAGAGACATAAACATGAAAAATTTAAACTAGCACACTTTATAAATTAAACTGTAGTGACTGCTGTAGGTAAGTAAGCTGTACAGGTTGTCAGCCCATCGCATCGCCTAAATTACAATACACTGTAACCCTCGAATCCCTTTTGCTGACTTCTACAGCAAAATTGAGCGACGAGGATTATCCTAAGCACCAGATTCTGTTATTCAATTTCGAGAATCCTATGCCTATTAGACAGTTTGTATCGGTTATTAATATTATTCTGTGATATCAGTCACTAGTAAAAAATCGCGATTCTTAATAGACCTTACAAATTCATCCTATACAGAGTGTAAGGGACAGCGTCCCGCAAACTGATAGGAGAGGGGTTGCTCAGTCAACGGAACTGAACTATCAACAGGATTTTTTTTAGGTAGTGAAATAAAAACATTTTGTTTTCCATACAAATAGTCTGATCGAGGTGGTCATTTTGTATGGGAAATAAATTCCTGGTGATAGTCGTCCAGTTTCGTTGACTGAGCAACCCATATCAGTTTGCGGGACGCTGTACCTTACACCCGGTCTAATTGACCTCACATAACATTAATTGAATTGAATTGAAAACCAAATTTTATTACAAACAAACGGTCTCCCAAAATGTCACGCGCATCAATTGATTCCTAATCAAAATCACGAGTTGCAACCACGTTCAATTGAAAACTGATGATACAAGTAGAAACCGCTTCTTATGATCAGTTAGGAGTAGGTATTTTACAGCTTCAGTTTCCATGACACAGACACAATTTCACAACTTGTATATGAGGCGAAACAGTCCGCAGGACATGGGTCCCTTCTTGCCTGGAGACTTGGCTGGATTAGGCACTTGGGCAGGATTCCTGGAATCTTATCCTGTAGAGTCCTTGCACATAAGCTGTGCGCAGCTATTTTAACCTAGCATCACACAGGTACCCCCGATCAGGCACCAGATTGAGTGGTTGAATTCTGTTCGTTTCATAATTTATTGATAACATACTCGTAAGTACATCAGTAAAACTTATCGGAAATAAACATCAATCAAAAGAAAGAAATGCTGGCCTAGGTGCCACTTACTACAACAAACTTTAACAAATAAATCTACATACATATAATCACGCCTTTATCCCTAATTGGGTAGGCAGAGAGCAAACGACCTAAACAAAGGTCGTTTCGCCACATCTGACAAAAGTTTTGAGGGTCATTTAAAATAGATTTGTAGGTACATTGCTGTAGTGACAGGTAGTCAGCCCATCGCCTAACTTACAATATGCTGAAACCCTCGAATCCCTTAGCTGGTTTTTACAGCATGCCCGGGAGAAAATGCAACTGGCACATTATATGGTTTTCTATCGCTCCCAGACCAGCATGGAAGCTACAACAAACTTAAATGAATAAATCTCTCTTCTTCATTATCGTCAAGTGACTAACTACTTTACTTACTTTCTCACCTACTTAATTATTAAATCAGTTCACAGAATACTTAAGTCAGTATAAACAAGTATACTGTCTTTCTTTACCAACTTATAATGTTAAAGAACACAGTATGAATGTCTTTTGACATGACTTAGCAAGCGCATAAGATAAGATAAATATATTTTACAGCTAGTTTGAGTTCGTATTAGAAACGTCATTTCAGTACAATGTGGCCTGTCAAATCCATACTTAATATTGCTCTCAATCTTGAGATTGCTTTGTAAATCTTCTTCTTCTTCTTCTTTTGTCGAGTGGGTATCGAGTCTATGGACTCGATGTACCCTGGTGTCAGAGTCTTTAAACCGCCTAGGAGCACAACTATCAGGCCTCTGACATGGTTTTGTGTAACGACCACTATCAAAAACAGCGACCGGGACCGACGGCTTAACGCCTTAGCCTCCGAAGCACGAAATCTTTTTTTTTTCGGACATACAGGTGATTCAGCCTGCAATGTCCTACCCAAACTGGGGAAAAATTCACAAAGTGATAAATTCTCAAATATCAACTTTGTGTTTTCCCCCTGGGAATCGAACCCAGGACCTCCGGATCGGGAGTCCATGGCACTAGCCACTAGACCACGGAGACAGTTAGTCTTTGTAAATACGAGCCTAAGATCAAACAGAAAGTCTAATACGTTTATGACACAAACTGGACTTGAACCGGTGACCTTTTAGAAAAGCATCCCACAGCTCCACAACCACTGACAAACATGTCGCAGTCTACATACATACATAAATCACGCCTTTATCCCTTACGGGGTAGGCAGAGCGTTTATCGCCTCGTAAAAGGCGCTTTCGCCACGTCTGACAAAAATTGAGGGCAATTTTAGATTGTAATATGTATTGCTATAGTGACAGGTTGTCAGCCCATCGCCTAAATTACAATACAGTGTAACCCTCGAGTCCCTTTTGCTGACTTCAACAGCATTCCCGGGAGGAAGGGCAGCTGGAACATTCTAAGTTTTTCTATCTCTCCCAGTCCAGCATGGAAGAAGGTCGCAGTCTACCAAGCCAAATATCTGGTCTCAATTTCTTTGACGTTAATTATGTGAGTTTGCGGCGTCTACAGTATAATTAAGAACTCTACTCTTTATTAAATTGATGTCATGGTAAAACAAGAGATCAGTAATTTGGTCATATACTTACAATAAGTACTCAAAAAAAACACCGAGCGTAAGGGACAGCGTCCCGCAAACTGATCGGGGTTGCTCAATTCACGAAACTGAACAACGTTCACCAGGAACTTCTTTCAGGAGATGCAAAAAAAAATACCTCCCCATACAAATTGACCACCTCGATCAGACAATTAGTATGGAAAATCGTAATTATTTTTTCACTTCCTGAAAAAAAGACCTGCTGATAGTTGTTCAGTATCGTTGACTCAGCAACCCCTATCAGTTTTCGGAATGCTGTCCTTTACACCCGTATATTACATATATACGTACCCTGTTCAACTTTGCATAGGTATTCATATTTTGACATCCAATTTGAAACAAACAGCGACCTCGGTAATTGACTTGAATTCCAATGTAATTTGGACCAGTCAAGCCATGTGTAGTTGTAAAACTACTTGGCTAGATGTCGCTGACGTCCATTATGACGTGATAAAAAGAAGTAAGGATCAAATTCGCCATCCTGACTACCTCCCCGGTAGCTAAGTTCGCAGAGCGATCTAACGGCATTCCGAAGGTCGCAGGTTCAAACCCTGCCCGTGGCGAATTTTTAAATTCTTACTTCTCATATGACTGTATGACCTCGGTAACTGCCTCTGTGGTCTAGCGGTCTGAGCCATGGGCTCTCGACCCGGAGGTCCCGGGTTCGATTCCCGGCGGGGGACAATGACTTTGTGTTGTTGTTTCTAGTTTGGTTAGGACATTGCAGGCTGATCACCCGATTGTCCAAAAAGTAAGATGATCCATGCCGTCGGAAGGGCATGTAAATAGTCGGTCCTGCGCCTGACTTCTCTCTGGTCGTGTCAGTCAATCTGTCCCATCAGAATAAGAGACTGAAGGAATAGAGAGTGCTCCTGTGTGTAGCGCAAACACTTGGGCACTAAAAACAAGTCCTGCGCAGTTGGCTGATCTCCGCGAGACTGGCCGCCATCACCGAAAATCGGTGGGAGGACTATTATTATTATGACCTCGGTAACCCCTGAAGTTACTAGTAACGTTAGTTATATCATCATCTATCATCAGCCTGTATCAGTCCAGTGCTGGACATATGCCTCTCCCATGGCATGCCACTCAGCTCACACTTCAGCCGTTCTCATCCAATTTCTGCCTGCTTTCTTACGAATATCATCGCTCCAACTGGTTACAGGACGTCATACACTACGTTAGTTTAAAGATACTCAAATAATAAATGTCTTTTCTCCATTTCCAGGGTTTCGGTATGGGTCTCCAAGCGGCAGCAGCACCGGTTTCCATCGCTGAATACTCCGCCCCGAAGCACCGAGGGTTGTTCCTGGGCAGCATAGCATTCTCCTTCGCCTGTGGAATGTTAGTTGCTCATGTCTTCGGCACAGTCTTGTACTGGAGATCTGCAGCTTTAGCCTGTGGAAGTTTCTATGCCTTATCTTTACTACTTATATCTTTTACACCAGAAACGCCACCGTATTTAGCTTCCAAAGGTGCCTATAGTAAATGTGCGAAGTCGTTTAGATGGCTTAGAGGTAGTAATGATGAATCAGAAAAAGAATTGGAAATACTATTGAATAGTCAGAAGAATCAAGCGGTTGATATCAAAGCTTTGACTCAAAGCAAATGGAAGAATACGAAGCAAATGTTCATAAAGCCCGAGTTTTATAAGCCAACACTTATCATGATGTTTATGTTCGTGCTATTCCAAATATCAGGAATGACTGTGATTCCTTCTTATACAGTTTCCATCATGAAAGAAGTTACAGGCGGTGCTATAGATAATAACACCAGTATGCTTCTAGTAGATGGTGTAAGATTTGCAACTGCAGTATTAGCTTGCTTTATACTTGACAAATTTACAAGACGACAAGTATTATTCTTTGGAATATCAGTTACTGTAGTTTCTTTATTCATGGTATCACTGCTGTTATTTTTGAGAAATTCCGGGTACATCCCTGATGAATACAAATGGGTGCCAGTGATACCAGCTCTAACGTATATCTTTGGTAAGACATCAGGTATATTACCAGTACCTTGGGCGATAGCTGGGGAGATATTTCCTTTAGCGTATAGAAGTATAGGTAGTGGCATATCTGGAATGTTCCTTTCGATTATGTTCTTTGTAGTCGTCAAAACAGCGCCTATGTCCTTTAGGCAAATAGGTGTCGATGGCACATTCTTTGTCTATGGCATTTGTATAGCTATTTGCGGAGGTTTTCTATACTTCCTTCTTCCTGAGACTAAAGGCAAAACTCTATATGAAATTGAATGTCATTTCAAAGGAATAACTGATGATAAGGTTAAAGACAAGAGTGAAAGAGAGAGAATGCTGGAAATGCAGAACGTTGAAGGTGGTTGAATTGGAGAAAGAAAAAGACAGGATGTATTCGACAGCTTTTGTAAGCTGGCCATGTAGTAGTAGATAGAAAAAAATGTAGTTGAAATAATAAGTTTACAGAAATGTTATTTGTTACGTTTGATTAGCAAAATCTAGAAGTTTACTATGACAAGTAAACTTTGATCTCGATTTTCACAGACACATTCCTAACTTTATGATTCTTCCAAAATTTTACACAACTTCTATAAACTGTGATTTTCTAACTTAATTGAGAGCTTTACAAAATATTATAATTGCTATTATTTTTTCTTTTGGAAATTGTTACTTAAAAAAATATGAAAACTGTGATTTCTAAGAATACTCATCATAAGAATTCCAAATAAAAAGACATAAATGTTTCAAATGTGTTTTATTTTGTTACAGTAAGTACCTATTTGAGATAAAATAAATATTACGCTAGTAAATTCGTTGTATGGCGCCTGTGACAATTGCAATGGCAAATTCAGTAACATTTAAAGAGCACGAATTTTATATATTTATACTACCTAGTTTTATTTAGATACATAACATATTAAAAGTGTTTTTACCTATACGTATAATTTGTAATATGGTATGCCAATATTATTTTCATATTTAGTACCTAAGTAATCTACGTATATAGTAAAGTACTTAGGTACTAAATACGAAGATAAAATGTATATAGTATTTATTACTAACTAAGCGTTGTCAATTAAGAAATAGGAGTAAAAATACAAATACATTTGATCTTAGAATTATTTATTTATTACACAAGTATTGTATAAGTCATACAAAAATAATTCTTCACTTACATAGAGTATCTAATCAGTAATTGACTAAATAAGTAGCGTTTTCTACAATTTTCGTGTTATTCTTTTGAATAAAATCTAAAAAATAAAACTTAAATCAGTTAGTAAAAGATTTATGACAATGACTGAAAATACTGATAAAACAGCCGAATCTTTCGTTAGAATTATTTTGTAAGTAACAGCCATATTTTAAAATACTGTTAATTCCTTTGTCAATTGTTGGTATCATAGTATACAATAATTTCTTTAATTGTTCTATCCTTTAAAGAGCCTACTTACATCTAACTTAACTATTGTTTCTGGCTTAAAGGCAACTTATGATAAGTTTTAATAGATGGCGCTATATCGTTCTGTCTCGAAAAGACTCCATTAAAGAGAAAATCATGTAAGTATATAAAAATATTGTTCATTTAGTAAGTCATTCACATGATATAAAAACTACTATACTAGCAACCGAGTTGTTAAAGAATAGCTTGTAAACTGATCAACTTTCCCCAAGGAACATAGGTCGAAATATAAAAAAGAAATTGTTCTCCCATACAAATGCTGGTAGCGGTTCGAGTCAATTCTCAAATTATTGTTCATATTTCTACCTATGTTCTTTGGGGAAAGTTGTTCAGTTTGATGGGTAGAATCACACCCTAAAATAAGGTCATCTTTTCTTTGTTACACCATATGTATCAAACAACTCACACATTACTGCGACGGGCTTTAATTTTTCAAAACACCGTGCTCTCAATATGTAAAAACACGTTTCCTTTACCATATCAAATAATATTCAAAATCACAAGCATTCATCACATCACATGAAATTAATACAAAATATGCGAACTAGTCCTCCTCATTTCTGTTATAGCATTAGCATTCAAAGGTCTGGCACTCTTCACATCAGCTGGTGATAATCCTCGGAACTCATCTTCAATATCCTGAAGAGTTCTATCCTTAGTTTCTGGCAACATGAACCAGATCACTGTAAGACAAGCTGCCACTATGGCTGCGTATATGCAGTAAGTAAATGGTAAACCTATAGTAGTGTTCAACATGGGGAAACATTTGACAGCTATGAAGAAGTTCAAAGATAATCCTAAGATGCCTAATCCTCCTCCTAATCCTCGATATTCTAATGGGAAGATTTCTCCTGATATAGCGAAGGTAACTGAGGAAATGCCTATGGTAAGAGAGAACATGTAAATACCTATCAAAGTTATAGGAAGCCATTGCATTCCTTCAGTATTAATCAGCTGATTTTGCTTGGTGTATACGTACGCAGCTTTGCCTAAGTAACTAAGAATACATAACGCTCCACATGAGAATAGCAGAACTCTTCGTTTCATGGTCTTCATACAAAATACTGCGAGGATATTACAGATTAATCGTTCAAGATCCAAAGCCACCATCCAAAATTCAGAATTGGCTTCTTTACCGACTACTTGCTCAATAATATCAATGGCGTAAGAACTTATCACATTGATACCAGCAAATTGGAACATCATGTAGGTTAGGAACATTATTGTTATTGGCTTGTAGAATTCAGGCTTTCTTCCAGCCGAGTTCAAGTAAGAGCAAAACCTTTTGATCTTCATTCCTAGAGACTGTTTCTGATCTCCAAGACTCTCTTTCCTGATCATCTTTTGAGCCATCAACATGCTCTCAAATTCATTCGTTTGCTGCTCACCGACTCCCCTTAGCAAAGTAAACGTATCTCTAGCTTTATCGTATCTACCTTTCGCTATCAACCACGACGGTGATTCTGGACTAAATATAATCAAAATTAAACTAGCAAAGGTTATAAACATACAAAACAGAGCTGTCTGTTGCCAACTGAAGTATGTTCCTAAAGAATGTGACAGAAGTACACCAGTAGTTAATGATAAAGAAACACCAGTCAAGAAAACTCCTCTATACTTCGGGTCGCTAGTTTCCCCAATGATGATGGAGCCAAGAGGACCAAGCATGCCCATGGCGACTCCTTGGAGAAACCTGGCAGTAATAAGACCAGCGACGTTGTTGACCAGAAGGAGCATTATCCAACCGATCATGTTAGGCAGGATGGTGAGGAGATGGGACCGCTTTCTGCCGAGGATGTCCATGGTCGGTGTGATGATGATGTTGCCCAGGATTAGGGCAAACCCGATAATCGAGGCTGGAATAAACGAAAAAATACATGTAAGTATAAATATTTTTAAACAAGCTAATATATAACGTTCTATGGATATCTAAATGCGGTAGTTGTTATAACTGATCTTGGATAATATTCTTTGTTATTCATCTCATAAAAACTATACACTTAGGCAGTTACCATGTTCTACAAACATTTCCGCATAATGGATGTTGATGTTAAGAACGTATAAACATTTTAACTTTTTGCTATTCTTATCTAGGTACCTCCATGCTGGACTGGTGAAAATTAAAACACTGCTGGTGTTCCCAAATATTCTTTAAAATTCAATCTTCTTCTTCTTCTTAGCGAGTGGATTCTCGAGTCAAACAACGACGATCCGATGAACCCTGGTGTCAGAGTTTTCCTAGTAGCACAGCTATCCCACCCATCGGATCAGAAGCCCATGTCTCAGATCACTACACCACGGAGGCAGTTACGTAATGTACTTGGCCCTGCTTACCTATCCATGATTCCTCAGCCTTAGTTTCATGTTTGGTGGACTTTGACCGCCGTAAGCTGAGAATCACTCTTGACCGATTACGCACCCATGGTCGACTAACGTTCAGTCTTCTTCTTCTTCTTCTTGGCGTGTCGATGGAACACGAGAAATTACATCATAGGGGCCCGGAATTCAGCGACTTGTATTACGGATAAGCTGCCGTCCATTAAATCCGCTGGCGTGCAGGTGTTGGGGCACGCCGGGCACGATGTCAAGTGTGCCATGGTTTGCACTGCACCGCAAACACAGTCTACATCCCCACCTGACCAGGATGGAATAGTCAGTGAGCCGCCAATGATTACTGACTGAAAACTTTGGCTAGCCCCTGAGGGATAAAGGCGCGCTTACCTATCCATGACTCTTCAGCTTTAGTAGCGTGGATGGTGGACTCTGGTCGTCGTAAGCTTGGAATCAGCACCGCAGCAAGACCGATGACGCAGCCATGGCCGACAATGTTCAGTGACACTCCACCGGTGACGAAGGACTTGAAAGTAGAGAAAGGAAAGATTATAGACAGTGCCACTTGAAAAAAAAAGGATTCTTAAGTAAGCATTGGGTTTATGTGTGAGATTTTATACTTTTGTAAATGTATGTGAGAATAATGAAAGTTCTTGCAAAATCTTTGATGAAAGATTTTAATCTAAGTCGCGTAGAAATAGGGGAAATGAGGCACCTGCTGCTTTCCTTTTGCTACAATATCCAGTAAATCTTCGATTACGATACCGTCAAGTAGGCGCCTGATTATAAATATTTTCAGAAATCAAAAAATCTAGAGATCACAACAGTTTTCTTCTTAGCGAGTGAATTCTCGAGTCGAACAACGATCCGAAGAACCCTGGCATCACAGTTTTCAAACCGCCTAGTAGCACAGCTATTAGGCCTCTGACATGGTTTGAGTAACGACCACTATCAAAGACTGCGCTCGGGACCGACGGCTTCATGTGCCCTCCGAAGCACGGAATCCTTTTACTTTTCGGACAATCAGGTGATTCAGCCTGCAATGTCCTAACCAAACTGGGGAAAACCTCACAAAGTGATAAATTGACAAATATCAACTTTGTGTTCTCCCCTGGGAATCGAACCCAGGACCTTCGGATCGTGAGCCAATGGCTCTGACCAGACCACGGAGGTAGTGTCACTACAGTGACTTACGGAGTATATTCAGCCCCTTTCTTAACAAGATCAGAGTTTACGACCCTGTAGAACTGTCAAAAGCAAACAATACAAACGTTATTCAGCATTTTCATCACTTTCTGTTTATCTTATTTATATCTACATGATTCACATCCCAGCCAAACTCGTGTACAGTAAAACTCGATTTAAAATTGGAGTTTTGGCATTTTGCCCCCATCAGTAATTTGCATTTGCATTAAAAATGATCGCAATGAATGAATGAACTACGTATAAACAACAGTTTGTTATAATATGTTATTTTGACTTAACTTGACTACCGCCGTGGTCTAGTGGTCAGAGCCATGGGCTTACGATCCGGATGTCCTGGGTTGGATTCCCAAGGAGGGAACACAAAGTTGATATTTGTCAATTTATCACTTTGTGAGGACCGTGAGGAGTGGCGCAGTAGAAAAGATGCCTATACCCTGCTGTGGGTGGATGTGGGCTGAAGATGATGATGAGGTTTTCTCCAATTAGGTTAGAACATTATAGTTTGGTAAGGCCACGTTAAGCCGACGGTCCTAATCGCTGTCTCTGATAGTGGTCGTTACTTAAAACCATTTCAGAGGCTTCCACGCTGGACTGGGAGCGAGAGAAAAATATAGAATGTGCCAGCTGCATTTCCTCCCGGGCATGCTGTAAAAACCAGGTAAGGGATCTGAGGGTTTCAGTATATTGCAATTTAGGCGATGGGCTGACAACCTGTCACTACAGCAATATACGTACAAATCTATCTTGAATAACCCTCAAAACTTTGTCAGACGTGGCGGAACGACCTTTATTTAGGTCGTTTACGCTCTGCTCTTATATGTATGTATGTATGTATCTCAGAGGCCTATTAGCTGTTCTATTAGACGGTTTAAAAACTCTGACACCAGGGTTCATCGGGTCGATCGATTCGACAACCCACACGACAGAAGAAGATATGTTATTAGAATGAATAATAACTGGGGGGTCTACATTCACCAGTGGGTTTGACTCTCTTATGATGAAGGTCCTTCGAAATTCATATTTATTTGTCGTTGTGAGTCATAGGGTACAGTCAACTAATGAGTTAGGGTGCCAGGGCTGCTACAAACTGATGAAGAAACTCCTTGAGTAACTGTGTACTTCTATGCTTGCATGCACACACACACACACACACTCTAAACATCCAACTGAACATACTAAATCTTTGGTATTGTGATGAAAGTAGGTATTTTTGTATTCTTTTCCATTTATTGTAGTTAAATTTGTTGTTGTCTTCAACATATTGATGTGGTAAGGAAGAGCGGTGTCTCTCAACACAGGTGTTAAGCTTAAAGGGGAACATCGGCATATTTGTCAAATTTAAGTGTATTAGAAGGAAATAAACATTTTATTTATTATTTTATTATTTATGCTGGACTGGGAGCGACAGAAAAACAACGAATGTGCCAGCTGCATCTCCTGCCGGGCATGCTGTAAAAAACAGCTAAGGGTTTCGAGGGTTTCAGTAGGTATATTGTAATATAGGCGATGGGTTGACAACCTGTCACTACTACATCAATATACAGATATATCTTAAACAACCCTCAAAACATGTCAGAAGTAGCAGAACGACCTTAGTTTGGGGTGTTGATGCTCTGCCTACCCCTTTAGGGATAAAGGCGTGATTTATGTATGTATGAAAGTAATCACGACACAAGATATTTTCGCCATCTTGCAATCTGCTTGTTCTGCGAACCGGTTCATACCAAAATTCAAGGCTAGCAAGCGGTTTCTAATATGTGATAGGTATGACGCTTATTATCAAGATAATCTTATATAACAGCTAATTAAAACGAATAGTCAGATTATCAATCAGGACTTTATCTAAATCGAGTGTTTCTGCAATTCGCAACACCTGCTGTATGGAAATCATACGGAATTTAGAGCTCATAGATAATGTTTTTTTTAACAATAGGCAAACCATTTTCCCGCCATCCCACCTGATAGAAAGTGACGATTCAGACGATGTGCATGCTTGCATTGTAATAATAATTATGAGTATTATTATTATTTTTCATGCATGGAGAGCCCGATGGTGTAGTGCATAGGGCCGCTGCCTCCTGAGCAGGGAGATGAGGGTGGTCGTGGTTCGAATCCCACCACGTACCAATGTGTTTTCGGTTTTCGAATTTCATATGTACGTTTATTCGGTGCTTTTTCCGTGCTTCGGAATGCACGTTAAGCCGTTGATCCCGGTTAATATCGTTTAATACCGTAAATATTAGTCGTTAAGCCATGTCTGAGGCCAGTGCTAATCATTGGCGGCTTGAAAACTCTGACCTAATCTAGGATTGGGTCTGGTTTCCCTTCTAGGTTGCGGAGGTCAGATGGCAGTCGCTCTGTGTAAAAACCAGTAACCTCGTTCAATCCCCTAGATTAGGAAGCCGACCCCGTGAGATACGGGATAAGGCTAGGGAGATGATGATAATTATTTTTCATGCTGGACTGGGATGAGAGAAAAACATATTATGTGCCAGCTGCATTTCCTCCCGGGCATGCTGTAAAAGTCAGCTAAGGGATCCGAGGGTTCCAGTATATTCTAATTTAGGCGATGGGCTGACCTACAAATCTATCTTAAATAACCCTCAAAACTTTGCCAGACGTGGCGGAACGACCTTTGTTTAGGTCGTTTACGCTCTGCCTATCCCGTTAGGGATTAAGGTGTAACTACATGTATTATGTATGTATTAATAATTTTCACGAAATTTATCTTTATCATTTCATAAACCATATTTTTTGTCCCAAACGGAAAACTTTTTTGATTTTCCCGGCGCGAGGTAACTTTTTCCTTGGATCAAAGAAATGTGTCATATATTTAGTAAATGAGTTTTTGAAATATTTCCAGTCTTTCCGGATATTACAGCCAAAAAACAAAATATCTTATATGAAAGCCATACTGGGTTTAAGGGACAGCGTCCCGCTAACTGATAAGGGTTGCTTAATTAGCAAAACTGAACAACTATGACCAGGATATTTTATCAGGAAATGAAAAAAAAAGGTTTTTCATACAAATTGGCGAATCGACGTGGTCATTTTGTATCATGGAATGAATTTCCTGGTGAAAGTTGTTTAGTTTCGTTGACTGAGGTACCCCTATCAGATTGCGGCACGCTGTCTTATACATACATACAATCACGCCTTTATCCCTAATGGGGTAGGCAGAGCGTAAACGACCTAAACAAAGGTCGTTCCGCCACGTCTGACAAAGTTTTGAGGGTTATTTTAAAATAGATTTGTCGGTATATTGCTGTAGTGACAGGCCCATCGCCTAAATTGCAATATACTGAAACCCTCGGATCCCTTAGCTGGTTTTTACAGCATGCCCGGGAGGAAATACAGCTGACCCATGCTATGATTTTTTCTCGCTCCCAGGCCAGCATGGAAGAAAGGTCTGTCTTATACACCTGGTATTATTCCTTGAATGTCCCTTTGAAAAAAGAAGGTTATATCGACGAAGCTAGTTAAAACAGCGATCATTCTAACTGTTATCATAATGACGACGCCTTATCTGACTGTATTGACAAGATTATCCCAGCTATACATACATACATACATACATATAATCACGCCTTTATCCCTAATGGGGTAGGCAGAGCGTAAACGACCTAAACAAAGGTCGTTCCGCCACGTCTGACAAAGTTTTGAGGGTTATTTTAAGATCGATTTGTAGGTATATTGCTGTAGTGACAGGTTGTCAGCCCATCGCCTAAATTACAATATACTGAAACCCTCAGATCCCTTAGCTGTTTTTTACAGCATGCCCGGGAGGAAATGCAGCTGGCACATTCTATGTTTTTCTCTCGCTCCCAGGTCAGCATGGAAGAACAGCTATACATATCCACATATATCTATTCTATATATATAAGCAGGCATATAACACTTACATGTAATCACGCCTTTATCCCAATGGGGTAGGCAGAGCGTAAACGACCTTAACCGTCGTTTCGCCAAGTCTGACAAAGTTTTGAGGGTTATTTAAAATATATTTGTAGGTATATTGCTGTAGTAGCAGGTTGTCAGCCCATCGCCTAAATTACAATATACTGAAACCCTCAGATCTATGTATGATTATATGTATGTATGCATATAACACTGAATGTTAGGTCTGAAGGCTAGATATTGTTAATCAAATATCGTCGCTGAAAATATCATTGATCTCTGAAAGATATATATATATATATATATATATATTCTTTATTGCGTACAAAAAAAATACAACAAATAAACAAATTCAAATTTAGTTCCCAAAGGTGAGCTTATCTCTATAAAGAGATCTCTTCCAGCCAACCTGTAAAACTGAATATGAGATAACAATATATACGGGGACACGCTGTAGACTTTTACATATACCTACATATAACCTAGAACCTACATAAACATACATATATTATATTGTATATTGCTACCGAACTACGCAAATTTTATAAATTATACGATAAAATAGAAGATTTTGGATTGAAATAAAGCCTCATCACTACATAGTATAAAACAAAGTCGCTTTCTCTGTCCCTATATCCCTATGTATGCATAAATCTTTAAAACTACGCAACGGATTTTGATGCGATTTCTTTTAATGGATAGAGTGGTTCAAGAGGAAGGTTTATATGTATAATACATGCATAATATAGTAGAAAAACAATGATAATTTCCGTGAGAAGCCGGGTGGGTTGCTAGTGTTTTTATAAAAGACACGATGTTATAGTCCATTCTATTTGCGTATCTAGGTAAATGTAAACAATCTTAGCATATTTTATTGAAACAGGCATTTGCTATAATGATTTTACTGACCTACTGCAGCTTCTATGAATTTGAATAATGCATATACGTTACTCTGACTGACCTCATCCTTTTTATAGATTTGTCCATGCTGGTCTAGGAGCGAGAGAAAAACATAGAATGTGCCAGCTGCATTACCTCCCGGGCATGCTGTAAAAACCAGCTAAGGGATCCGAGGGTTTCAATATATTGCAATTGAGGCGATGGACTGACAACCCGTCACTACAGCGATATAATTACAAATTTATCTTAAAAAACCTTCAAAACTTTGTCAGACGTGGGGGAACAACCTTGGTTTAGGTTATGTACGCTCTGCCTACCCGATTAGGGATAAAGGCGTAATTATATGTATGTACATTTCAATCTTCTTCTTACCGAGTGGATTCTCGATTCGAACAATCCGATGAATCCTGGTGTCAGAGTTTTCAAACCGTTTAGTAGCACAGCTATTAGGCCTCTGACATGGTTTGATTAACGACCGCTACCAAAGACAGTGACCGGGACCGACGGCTTAACGTGCCCTCCGAAGCACGGAATCTTTTTTATTTTCGGACAATCAGTTGATTCAGCCTGCAATGTCCTAACCAAACTGGAGTAAACCTCACTACTTTACTTTGTGTTCCCCCTGGGAATCGAACCCAGGACCTCCGGATCGTAAACCCATGGCTCTGACCATTAGACCACGGAGGCAGTAATTTCAATAGAACTACAGTAAATGAACTACAGATAAACATGCATACGGTCTGTCTGATGGCTTTGCTGATTGTCAGCTGAATTCAGAGCCGAAAAATCTTGTTTATTCAAGATAAAACTAATCATAGATAATAATAAGAAATCTAAGAATTTATAAAATTTTACGACGGCTGATAAAATATGGTCGTTCGTTCTTTGTTTAGGTCGTTTACGCTCTGCCTACCCCATTAGGGATAAAGGCGTGATTATATGTATGTATGTATGATAAAATATGGGGAAGCAAAATGATGACATCAAAGACCTATGAGAAGTAGAGATGGAATTAAAATCCATAACTTTGATATTTTTTAACTTAATTGTTGAGATATGCCCGTATTTATAAACATATAAACAGCACTTGAGACTGACATCGAGTTTGAGTTCGTATCTGAAATATCATTTCAGTGCAATATTAACTGTCAAATCCATACTTAATATTGCTCTTAGTCTCGATATCGCTTTATGATTATGAGCCTGAATTGCGTATTTCAAGCTTATTAACCTTAACCGACTTGTGAACAAAAGAGGTTGTGTTGTTGCACTCAATTGATAAGATAACATTGGATTACTGATTGTAGCAAGAACAATGTCAATTGCGAGATAACAGATTACCAGATAGTCAGTAGCCGATTGATTGAATTTAATTTCTTTTAAAAAAGTCGACGATATATAAAACTAGTATCTGAGCCCGATCAAAAAACAAAATGAAAAGTAGGTCCTCTTGTAACAAACTTAGTAGGAACTAAGTTTGTTCATCATTCCCTTGCCCTTATCCCATTATTTGGGGTCGGCGCAGTATGTTTTCTTCTTCCATTCATCCCTGTCAGCCGTCAGTTCGACATTAACACCTGTTTTCAACATATCATCTTTCACACAGTCCATCCATCTTTTCTTCGGTCGTCCTCTCCCAACATATCCGTCCACATTCAAATTCAATACCCTTTTACTTATATGACTTTCATCCCTCCGCATTACATGTCCATACCACGAAAGCCGATTTCCTCTCATTTTATCTGTTATGGGCGCAACTTTCAAGCTTCCTCTTATGTACTCATTCCTAATCTTGTCCATTCTTGTTACTCCACACATCCATCTCAGCAGCATGAAGCTTTCTTTCATTCATTACTTTCATCGCCCAACACTCTGATCCATACATGACGACAGGTCTTATGATGCTCTTATATATTTTCCCCTTTGGCCTAAGGGGAATTCAGGATTCGCAAGTTGTTCCCGTGACCTGCCACCATTTCATCCACCCTGTGCTAATTCTGTGCGTAACTGCTCGGTCAATGTCGCCATCACCTTGGATTTGTGACCCGAGGTACTTGAAGTCGGAGCAGACCGGTAATGCTACCCCATTCAGAGTCAAAGCTACAGAACTGGAGAGACCGCCGAAATCGCAGAACATGTACTCAGTCTTGGTTCTGCTGATTTTCAAGCCTACATTCTCCAGTTTCTGTTGCCATTTCCCCAATCTACTCTGCACCTCGATTCCATCTTCGCCAACGAGAACGATGTCATCGGCGAACAGCATACACCAGGGTGCCTCTTCCTGTATGTCCGACGTCAAGGCATCCATTATCAACAGAAAGAGGTAAGGACTTAGAGCCGAACCTTGGTGTACGCCCACAGCCACACAGAACTCGTCACTGGTGCCAGCTGCTGACCGGACACGTGTACAACATTTTCCGTACATAGCACGAATTAACACCACATATTTTCCAGGCACGCCTTTCTCTTTCAGAGCCCACCACAAAACCTCTCGGGGTACGCGATCGTATGCCTTCTCAAGGTCAACGAACACCATGTGTAAGTTTTTATGAACACGTTTGTGTTTTTCGCATAGTACGCGAAGTGCGAAAATGGCGTCCTTTATACCTCGACCAGGCATAAACCCAAACTGGTTTTGTGTTATATCACTCTCTTCTCGTATCCTTCTTTCACTTATTTTCTCCCAAACTTTCATGGTATGTGACATGAGCTTTATTCCTCGGTAATTGTTTCATTCTTGCACATCACCCTTATTTTTAAAAATGGGCACTAGTAAACTGTTGCACCATTCGTCAGGGATCGTCTCCTCTTGCAACAACTTACCGAAGAATAAACTCAGCCACACCCATCCATCCGGACCTAGCAACTTCCATACTTCAACCGTTTTTTGACTTCGTAAGGCAAAAACAAAAATTAAAATCTATCTGTCGCTTTCAAAATAATGAAATTGAAAGAGGACAGGTGGTTATACTCTATGGTTCTATACTTTGTCCGCTAGATTTGGACGAGCTTTTGCACGTTTTCCCAGTATTTCTGTCAATTTTATCCGCCATATTATATGACGGCGGATAAAAGTGACAGATAACGCATAAAACCATCGACTATAAATCAAAAACCGGAGAGAATAGATCTCCTATCCTTTTCCAATGTTTTTAGTCAGAAAGTGACAAATAGATTTTATTTTTAGTTTTAGCTGGTAAGCAGGATTCTGCGGATCGTTATTTGACTCGAGAATCCACTTGCTAAGAAGAAGAAGCTGGCAAATCTAGAATTGAACCCAATGTCCGGTAACTGCACTATCCTGCATAATATTAGAAAACTACTCCTTTACCCAAAGGTTGCCTGGCAGAAATTACTACCCTAGCAATAAGGCCGCCTAATTGTACTCTGTTTTGTAATGTTTGTTCCTGTACAATGTGTTGTTTATGTGCAATAAAGAATATTTGTATTGTATTGTACTTTCACACTCTGTATATTATGTTGACTTTTATTTTCCTGTACCCTAAGGTTGCCTGGAAGAAATTGCTGCTTAGCTATTGCTAATAAGGCCGTCTATTTGTTTCATTTTATTTTATTTTCTCTTGTGTCTTTTCTGTGCAATAAAGTATATTCTTATCTTATCTTGATTCACGCATTAACACTATCACTACAACATAGTGTTAATATATCATCATCAAGAATATAACCATCAAAGATTATAAATACAGCACGTGGTTATTAAACTGCCGTTAATCATAATTTAGCTAAATGACTATTAATAAAGCGAATAAAGAAGTAAGTGATGACTATTTATGCTGTTCATTAAATTATTTGACCCGCAAAATTTATGAGCTAGCTGAATGAAATACAAAAAAATAGTCCCAGAGGAACTTAAAAGAAACTGAACTCGGTTATTTTTTTATAGGAGATATTTTTTTCATGTTTTGACCCTTGTTTTTTGGGAAGGTTTAATATTATTATACGATGATTTTGTTCATTTTTGCGATATAATTCAGCCCCTATTGGGCGTTTTTCCACTAGACGGCATGGCGACGGTCCGTTACGATGCCGTGTCTCTGTTTTTTGACTAGACAGCACAGCAACGACACGGCAACGTCCACCTAGTTCCAATCTGAGCGCACACAAACACGCGCATGCTTCGTACAAAAATACAAAACAAAACACATGCAGTTTGGCAGGCCGGCGCGGCGACGGCACCGGAATCAATGCCGTGCCGTTGCCGTGCCGGAAAATGGAAAAGCGTTCCATATAATTTCATTGGTTTTCATAGATTATCTCTTCCAAAGTACCGTCGACGGTGCTGTGCCGTCGCCGAGTCGTCGCCGACCCGTCTAGTCGAAAAACGCCCATTCGGTCTTAATTATATAAACCGATCAAGTTTTATTTTCATGGATAGAAAACACCCCACTTCACTTTACTTCGCAATGGTTGACACTTCCTAATATCACTACATAGTAAAAAACAAAGTCGCTTTCTCTGTCCCTATATCCCTATGTATGTATAAATCTTTAAAACTACCCAACGGTTTTTGATGCGATTTCGTTTAATGGATAGAGTGATTCAAGAGGAAGGTTTATATATTGTATAAAACATGCATAATATAGTAGAGAATTCCTGACAATTTCTAGTGTAGTAATCGCTAGTGTTTTTATAAAACAACAAGCAGGAACGTAAAATCGTGACGTGTCATGTTTTTTACCTTACATGAGTCAGTTATCTCGATAGATATATCACCAATCACCTTGTACTTCATAATAAATTCCGCTTGTTGTCATGCCATTTGTTGCCAAGAAGGTGGCAAGTACATACATACATACATATAATCACGCCTTTATCCCTAATGGGGTAGGCAGAGCGTAAACGACCTAAACAAAGGTCGTTCCGCCACGTCTGACAAAGTTTTGAGGGTTATTCAAGATGGATTTGTATACTGCTGTAGTGACAGGTTGTCAGTCCATCGCCTAAATTGCAATATACTAAAACCCTCAGATCCCTTAGCTGGTTTTTACAGCATGCCCGGGAGGATATGCAGCTCGCACATTCTATGTTTTTCTCTAGCTCCCAGTCCAGCATGGAAGAAAAAAGAAAGGTGGCAAGTATGTACAATATATTAGGTACAGATGGATATATATACCTGTGCTTCGGAAGGCACGTTAAGCCGTTGGTCCCGGTTAATATCGTTTAATACCGTAGATATTAGTCGTTAAGCCATATCAGAGGCCAGTGCTAAGCATTGGCGGCTTGAAAACTCTGACCTAATCTAGGATTGGGTCTGGTTTCCCTTCTGGGTTGCGGAGGTCAGATGGCAGTCGCTCTGTGTAAAAACCAGTACCCTCGTTCAATCCCCTAGATTAGGAAGCCGACCCCGTGAGATACGGGATAAGGCTAGGGAGATGATGAGATGGATATATATACGTAGGTATATAGGTACTTATTGCATACTATTCATTTCTTCCATGCTGGACTGGGAGAGATAGGAAAACATAGAATGTTCCAGCTTCCCTTCCTCCCGGGCATGCTGTAGAAGTCAGCAAAAGGGATTCGAGGGTTACAGTATATTGTAATTTAGGCGACGGGCTGACAACCTGTCACTACAGCAATACACATTACAATCTAAAATTTTCCTCAATGTTGTCAGACGTGGCGAAAGCGCCTTTTACGAGGCGTTTAACGCTCTGCCTGCCCCGTAAGGGATAATGGCGTGATTTTATGTATGTATGTATAAAAATTACTTACACTTGCCTACAAACACTACACTCGTTATTCATTCACACCCATTCAGGATATTGAAATTAAACATTCCAATCGGAAATATCGTCAGTTTCACTACGCATCCGTTTTCTTTTACCTACAAGCCGTGCAATTTATCGGATATGGATTTGGACTTGAGTCCATGAAAAATGGACATAGGTACAATAAAATTGGTCATTTTATGAGAAAAAAATACTTTATTTGATTTCTCTGCTAGTTGGTCAATATTGCCCGTATTTATAATCAGCACTTGAGAATAACAGCTAGTTTGAGTTCGAATCAGAAATGTAACTTCAGGACTAAATTACCTGTCAAATCCATACTTAATATTGCTCTCAATCTTGAGATAGCTTTATAAATACGGCCCCTATGAATAGTTGGTTGGTTACCTACTCATCTGTGTCAGAGAGGCCTAAACAGTTTAAAACTGACATAACAGTTTATCGGATCGGTCAATCGTTGACAGATTGAGCCGACGATGTACGAGGTCACTCAGAAGTCTAAAAGATATAGGGTATATACATACATACATATAATCACGCCTTTATCCCTAATAGGGTAGGCAGACCGTAAACGACCTAAACAAAGATTATTCCACCACGTCTGACAAGTTTTGAGGGTTATTCCAGATAGATCAGTATAATGATATAGTGACAGGTGGTCAGCTCATCGCTTAAATTACAATACTAAAACCCCGAATCCCTTAGCTGATTTTTACAGTATGCCCGGGAGGAGATGCGGCTGGCACTTTCTATCACACAAAATTATTTATTAGCTCTTTAGGCACGTCTGTTATCTTTCCTACATCTGATAGTCCTTCCACAAGTTCCGCTTATAATGAAAACTGATCGGCTTACTTGTTTGTATTGAAAGGAGGGTTAGCCCTCGACGTTTCGACCCCATACGAGGATCTTCATCAGAAGAGAAAAAAGAAGATCCTCGTATAGGATCGAAACTTCGACGGCTAACCCTTCTTTCAATACAAACAAGTAAGTATCTGCCTCTCAGAATGTTATTTCACTAGCCTAGGTCTGCTGGAAGAGATTTCTTTTTAGAAATAAGCTGTGCCTGTTGTATTTTTGTTTTATATGTATATGTTCTTTGTATTTTATTGTGTACAATAAACTGTTAAATAATAAGTAAGCCGATCAGTTTTCATTATGAATAATACTTGTTTATCGTTGAGTGTTAAAAAAGTTCCGCTTACATAATCTGGTATTAATAGCTCCAGAGTCAACTAACAAATTGATACTCGGGTTCAGCAAATTAATGAAGATCAATGAGTATGCTGAAGAAGTTTCTGGAAGATTTTAATTGACGGCAATGCAGACCATTTACTGGGACAGAATATCTACTGATTACACAGAGTGTAAGGGACAGCGTCCCGCAAACTAATAGGGGTTGCTCAGTCAACGACACTGAACAACTATCAGCATGATTTTATTTTCAGGAAATGAAAAAAAAATGGCTTTTCCATACAAAATGGTCACCTCGATCCGACAATTTGGATGGAAACGCCAATTATGATTTTTTCACTTCCTGAAAAAAAAAAAACCTGCTGATAGTAGTTTAGTGTCGATGGTGTAGTGGATAGGGCCGCTGCCTCCTGAGCGAGAGGTCGTGGTTCGAATCCCACCACGTACCAATGTGTTTATCGGTTTTCGAATTTCATATGTACGTTTATTCGGTGCTTTTTCCGTGCTTCGGAAGGCACGTTAAGCCGTTGGTCCCGGTTAGTATCGTTTAATACCGTAGATATTAGTCGTTAAGCCATATCAGAGGCCAGTTGTAAGCATTGGCGGCTTGAAAACTCTGACCTAATCTAGGATTGGGTCTGGTTTCCCTTCTGGGTTGCGGAGGTCAGATGGCAGTCGCTCTGTGTAAAACCAGTACCCTCGTTCAATCCCCTAGATTAGGTAGCCGACCCTGTGAGATACGGGATAAGGCTAGGGAGATGATAGTAGTTTAGTGTCGTTGACTAAGCAACCTCTATCAGTTTGCGGGACACTGCTGTCCCTTACAGCTGGTATGTAATTTCCACGTGTGCAATTATGCAAGTTAGCATCGGGACGAATTCTTCCTAATGTTTTTTTTCTTTCCATGCCTGACGTGCTGCGAGCGTGAGAAAAACATAGAATATGCCAGCCGCATTTCCTCCCGGGCATGCTGTAAAAATCAGCTGAGGGATCCGAGGGATTCAGTATATTGCAATTTAAGCGATGGGGTGACAACCTGTCACTACAGCAACATACATACATACATACATATAATCACGAATTTATCCCTAATGGGGTAGGCAGAGCGTAAACGACCCAAACAAAGGTCGTTCCGCCACGTCTGACAAAGTTTTGAGGGTTATTTAAGATAGATTTGTAAGTATATTGCTGTAGTGACAGGTTGTCAGCCCATCGCCTAAATTACAATGTACTGAAACCCTCGGATCCCTTAGCTGGTACAGCAATATACCTACAAATCTATCTTAAATAACCCTCAAAACTTTCTCAGACGTGGCGGATCGACCTTTGTTTAGGTCGTTTACGCTCCGGCTTCCCCATTAGGGATAAAGGCGTGACTATATGTATGTATGTTTTTTTATTATTTTAGCAGAACTTCAACAAGTTCCGCTTACATAATCTGGTATTAGCTCCAGAGTCAACTAACAAATTGATACTAAGGTTGAAGTTCAATGAGTATGTTGAAGAAGCTTCTGGAAGATTTTAATTGAGTAGTGTCAGAGCAACTGGTTTGCATTGCCATATTTCGTTCCGGTCACATTCCATTTAACAAGTTCGCTTACATGATGCGCAAGGTACAATCTCCGAATTGCGATAAATGTGGGGTAGTGGAGGATGTTTATCATGTTTTAATGGAGTGTGCTCGGAATGACGCGCTGAGAAGACGGTTACTATACAGAAATCATTCCATTGGAGAATGTAATAGTATTTTGTCTTGTCCATTCTCAGATTTAGCTAGGTTGTTATACAAACTTTACGATGACGCCTTATGTAATAGAACTTAAAATAATTGTATTTATAAGTCTGTAATATGTTCGAAGACGTATGGAGCGACATCTTCGTTACTGAAAAAGCTCCTTAATAAAGAGAAAAAAAAAAAAAAAAAATTGCCATATTTGTATATTGGATCAATCATACAATGGCGGCAATTCTGTACACACTATTCCTTAACTAATTCTTAGCTAGCGCTGTCACTTTCTTGACTTTGACATAAGAACAGGATAGCAAATGAACACATGACTTTGACATTCCTTATTTGACGTAAGATGCTTTAAATAAGAACTGAGCATAGAGCATGCTTCCTTATTTTACGTCAAATAAGCAGTCTTATGTCAGATTATTCCTAATCTGCTAGTAAGACTGCTGTCAAAGTCATGTGTTTATTTGCTATCCTGTTCTTATGTCAAAGTCAAGAAAGTGACAGCGCTAGCTAAGAATTAGAATTAGGATTATGTCGCGAGAATCGACGGCACTACCTTATTACATAGAGTCACGCCTGTCACCCTTACGGGGTAGTCAGAACGTCAGCGTTGCATTGCAATTTAGAAGATGGACTGACATACTCTGTTTGACTTCATCTTAGCGAGAGAATTCGCGAGTCGAACGTTTTGAAACCGCCTAGTAGCACAGCTATTAGGCCTCTGACGTGGTTTGAGTAACGACCACTATCAAAGTCAGCGACCGGGGCCGAGGGCTTAACGTGCCCTCCGAAGCACGGAATACCTTTTCTTTTCGGACAATCAGGTGATTCAGCCTGCAATGTCCTAACCAAACTGGGGAAAACGTCACGAAGTGCTAAATTGACAAATATCAACTTTGAGGTCCCTGGGAATCGAATCCAGGACCTCCGGATCGTAATCGTATCGTGGCTCTGACCATTAGACCACGGAGGCAGATTACATATCATTGCAAACAAATGTCAATATATCACTTTGTGGGGAAAACCCCAGTTTGGTTAGGACATTACAGGCTGAATCACCTGATTGTCCGAAAAGAAAAAAGATTCCGTACTTCGGAGGACACGTGAAGTTGTCAGTCCCGATCGCTGTCTTTGATAGTGGTCGTTACTCAAACCATGTCAGAGGCCTAATAGCTGTGCTACTAGGTGGTTTGAAAACTGACACCAGGGTTCATCGGGTTTTTCGACTCGAGATACCACTAGAAGATTTAATGTAACTGGAAGAAGCTTCTGGAAGACTTTAATTGAAACCAGCCTGACAACTGGTCAACTGGTTTGCAATGCCGTATTCGTATTGGTTCAATTATTGTGACCCATAATGCCAATTATACGGTAGCAAAACATTCTGGAAGCAATTTTACAAAGTTAAATACGGGGTGTAAGGGACAGCGGCCTGCAAACTGATAGGGGTTGCACGGTCAACGGAACTGAACAACTTTCTCCAGAAAATTCATTCAGGAGATGAAAAAATTACTTTCCCATATAAAATGACCGCCTTGATCGGAATATTTGTATGGAATAGAAAAATGTTAAGTAGTTTAGTTTCGTTGACTGAGCAAACCCTATCAATTTGCGAGGCGCTGTCCCTTACGCTCGATATACATTGTTTTATTTCCCCGTGGTAATGGACCTCAGACTTCTATGCCATAGGCACAACACTGGTCTCGCAACTTTGTGCCCGGTCGCCCACCAAGCAGGGCTGAATCATATTTTTTTTCAATCGTTTAAATTAGTAAATCTAAAAACGTTGTGACTAAATCAATCACGATTGTTTTTCTTTTTTTGTTTTAGTTTCTTAACTATTTAGTTATCAACTTAGCAATATGGCACCAAGCCTGTATCAGTTACGAAGTAGGCAGCAGTTTATGAAGCAATTCATAACATTAATCAATTTTCACCACGTTTAACCAATTTAGTATTGTATTGTCAGCCCATTATCTGAACTGAAATACACCGAAATCTCTCTACCCGGTTTTACGGTAGTTACTGTATTTCCGGGAAGACTTGCAGGCAGCTGGCTACTGTATGTTTGTATCGCTCCCAGTCCAGTGAAAGCAAGTAAATTTATTTTTATTTATTTATTTCATTAATTAACCCATCTGCTGGGCCATAATGGCCATAACTTTAGGTAGGTATACATACATACATACATAAAATCACGCCTTTATCCCTTACGGGGTAGGCAGAGCGTTAAACGCCTCGTAAAAGGCGCTTTCGCCGCGTCTGACAATAATTGAGGGTAATTTTAGATTGTAATGTGTATTGCCATAGTGACAGGTTGTCAGCCCATCGCCTAAATTACAATACACTGTAACCCTCGAGTCCCTTTTGCTGTCTTCTACAGCATGCCCGGGAGGAAGGGCAGCTGGAACATTCTATGTTTTTCTATCTCTCCCAGTCCAGCATGGAAGTAATATAAGTATACTAGGTAAGTATATTTCACTTCTTTTTTCCATGCTGTCCTGGGAGCGAGAAAAAGAACATAGAATGTGCCAGCTGCATTTCCTGTAAAAGCTAAGGGTTTCGAGGGAGTCAAAGTCAAATTGTCTATTGGAAACCATATGGTAAATTAAAGATGTTCACAAGAAAAATTAGAAATACATCCATATGTATTTCTAATTTTTCTCCGTCCCGTCAGGGCACAGCAACAATATTACAATAAATGCATTTAAAAGATAAATTAACATTCAGAATATTGCAATTTATGCGATAGGCTAGCAATCTGTCACTACAGCAATATACCTACAAATCTATCTTAAATACATACATTTTTGTTTAGGTCGCCCGCGCTCTGCCTACCCCATTGGCGATAAAGGCGTGATAATATGTATGTATCTATACACTTACACGGGTTGCTAACATAATTAATATCAATATTGCACGCTTAGCAACCCAGTCATACAATTCATCCAATACGAATAACACTTGATGGTTTCATGAAACTCAGGCGCATGAGACAAAGGCACATTAACAATCATACATGCACTGTGGAAACTTCTTTCAGGGTATAAGGGGTGTTAAGTTGGTAAAGAACGAGTTGCTTTGCTTTCCAGGGGTTACTATAATGCCAGAAAAAGTTCATATTACATGGATGATTAGGACTTGTAATTTAGGCGATGGGCTGACAACCTGTCTCTATAGCAATACACTTTTCAATCTAAAATTGCCCTCAATTTTTATCAGACGTGGCGAAAGCGCCTTTTACGAGGCGTTTAACGCTCTGCCTAACCCGTAAGGGATAAAGGCGTGATTTTATGTATGTTTGTGAATAGGACTGAAGAATGAGACCCTGATGTAACGGTGTATTAGCAGAAATATAACTTGTTTTTCTCCCATTTGTTCGGAAAAAACTTCTTTGTTAAAAAAACAAAAACAAAACCTACATTCACTCTTTTCGGTCCTCAAATTCGCAATCGCCAGCAAACTTACGCTAGTAAATTTACTCGACTATATATTCCTTTTTATTCGACTTCTAAAGTAATGTACTATTGTTAGTATAGATATGTTACGGCATAATATATTGTTAGGATGTTCTTGAAACTGAAAAACTTTTCTTATAAATTTCCTCGAAATTCTTCCATTTAAAGAATTTTCTTCCATGCTGGACTGGGAGTGCGAGAAAAACATAGAATGTGCCAGCTGATTTTCCTCTCGGGCATGCTAAGGGGTTGGAGGGTTTCAGTATATTGCAATGTAGGCGATGGGCTGGCAACCTGTCACTATAGCAATATACGTAAAAATATATCTTAAATAATCCTCAAAACTTTGTCAAACGTGGCGGATCGACTTTTGTTTAGTTCGTTTACAAAGGTCGTTTACGCTCTGCCTACCCTATTAGGGATAAAGGCGTGATTATATGTAGGTATGTATGTTCTTGAAACTGAAAAACTTATCTTATACCTTTTTCTCGAAACATGAAACAATTTGAAAAAGTCATATTATTAACAACTAAACCAAATTTAAGAAAACGCCGGAAAAAAAAACAATACCCTACCTTAATTTTTATACTGAAAAATATTCATGCAATCGTATCGAGCATTTGATTTGATTAATAATTACTTTCAGGAAATTCAGTTTTTACGCGGAAGCAACCTCTACACATTTTGAGATTAATAGATGATCTTCATACAAGAACAAGCATAGAAGATAATTTTGATGAATGATGTTTTCCATGAAGCCCTCGTTTCATGCATTTTTGGATATTCTTTGGTTGTTATAATTATCAGGAACACTTGTACGAGTATATATGGTAATTTTTATACTCAAAGCATTTTTGGACAACACAATCTGGTCAACAGCATGTCCTTAATTTAGTATTGATACTCCGGTCACCATAACGATTTAATGTATAGATTTCATGATTGCTTCAATGCTGGTCTGGGAGTGAGAGAAAAACATAGAATGTGCTGTTAAAACCAGGTAAGGGATCTGAGGGTTTTAGTTTATTGTAATTTAGGCGATGGGCTGACAACCTGTCACTACCGCAATATACGTACAAGTACAAACAAATCTATCTTAAATAACCCTCAAAACTTCGTCAGACGTGGCCTTTGTTCAGGTCGTTTACGCTCTGCCTACCCCATTAGGGATAAAGACGTGGTTATATGTACGTTTGTGTAATGATGATTTGATAATATCTGACTGCTCAAATAAAATGTATTTTTTTGCATACATCCAACTTATATGAGTTGTCAGATCATCCATCATACAATGCCATCGATTCGTAGAACGCACAGCTTAACTAAATCTTGACTTAAATTATTGGCGTCCCTCTCTGTTCTCTCATGACAGAAAATGACAGGTTTAGATTTATATTATGTCGCGATTTTTGCAACTACGAATTGGTACCATTGACTAGGTGAAGCGATCAATAGTTTTTGTGATTTTAATGAATAATTATATACGTCCGTAAGGATATCTGGATTTATGATTATCATTATGGCAGGTAAAGAAAATAACTGCCATCTGCACTTATGAATTTGGACCCTATTTCTATGTGGTTAACAAACGTCAAAATTCTTTTGATAATGTACAACTGTGCGCACACGCAAGTTTAATTTTTTGTACGGTATTTTTTGTTTAGGAAGGAGTGGAACTTTTATTCCTTTTTTTTTTCTACTAGCGACCCGGCCCGGCTTCGCACGGAATACATCAGTGTTTCTCTTCTATATTATGCATGTATTATACATATAACCCTTCCTCTTGAATCACTTTATCCATTAAAAGAAACCGCATCAAAATCCGTTGCGTAGTTTTAAAGATCTAAGCATACATAGGGATTATCCCTAGAGGGACAGAGAAAGAGACTTTGTTTTATACTATGTAGTGATGATACAGACGATACAAAAATGCTTCAGCTAAAATTAATGTTTATATCTAGTGTTTAAGAGTTATAAAAAGTATTTTGCATTCTTTTCTTTTTAGTTAGCTACATACATACATATAAACACGTCTTTATCGCTAATGGGGAAGGCAGAGCGTAATCGTCAACAAAGGTCGTTCCGCCACGTCTGACAAAGGGTTAAGAAAAGTCAAAGTCAAAGTTTTAATATACAGAAACCCTTGGTTCGCTTAGCTGGTTTTTACAGCATGCCTAGGAGGAAATGCAGGTGGCACATTCTATGTTTTTCTCTCGGTCCCAGTTCAGCATTTAGTTAGTTCGCAATTAAAAAAGTGCAATAAAGTAAGAGTTCGTTAGAGAAACTTAGAATAGACGTTTTTAAACTTTAAAGTAACTAATAAATGCAGTTTTGAAGTTCTACCTACCGCATAAGGGATATAGTAGACGTGATTTAATGTATGTTTGTACGCATACTACTACGTATAGAATAGACTATCAAAAATTTGTTCAAAGTTTGACAATAATAGTTCCATGTGTTCGATCTTGAATCAGCAAACGGAGTTTATACGACTTATAGCTGTACTTATACGGGGTGTAAGGGACAGCGTCCCGAAAACTGATAGGGGTTGCTTTTCCAAATAATTTTTCAGATCGAGGTAGTCATTTTGTATGGATCAATTGCCTTATCATCTCCTGAAAAAAATCCTGGTGAACGTTGTTCAGTTAACTGAGCAGCCCCCTATCAGTTTGCGGGACACTGTCCCTTACACCCCGAATTGATTGTAAAGATCGCACAACTCCGGTGATGTTTATGTTCTAAAAATAAACTTTAAATGACAACTCATACGAAAAGTCATTATACCATCAACGTAAGCATAAAATTGAATATTTTTCAGTGGAAATTCGTACTAAATATGAGAAGTTAGACAACTTACGCGAACTTTCTCCGTACAGAAATTTCTAGAAAACTGCAAAAGTGAATCGCAAAACTTACTTGTATCAATAAAGGTGAGAATCTCCGCGGTTTTTGTTCCTCGTCTATTTTAAACATTTTCAGGCACAAAAGTACACACTATAACAATCACAGAAATATCACAAAAACATGTCAAAATATATCACAGATTGGCACTATCAATTAGCAAGTTTTTCAGCACTACACACGGTTTGCCGTCTGCTGTTAAGACGCAAATGTACGATGATTCCGAACTATCAGATGATTACTGTAATCGTGATATTTGTAATCAGTATTTAGTCGATCGAGCTGATGATAAGCTGTTCAGAAGTGGCTGGTCGGAGCGTGTGGTCGACAGAACGGCAATTCTTGTAATGAGTTGAATGGTACGCGTAGGAGCAGCGAACGCGTTGAATGCACTGAGAGAGTCTTGGTCCTAAATTTTCCAAAATACTTTTGAGGATTTAATCGATTTTTTAGTTCGAAATTCGCAAAGGCTTGATCCAATAAAACTTAAATAACGATAGCAATAATGCACAGGTAAAAAGTTAATAATTAATTAATTAATTAACTAATTGGCTAATGGTTTCAACTTACTATTAATTAGGGTAATTAAGTATAATAAATTACTACTAAACAAGTAATTTTACTAAGTATTACCTGTTCTTGTTACACTCAATATACGTACTTAGTAGGAACAAATACATAACTAATTAGCTAATTCATTTAAACTTAAATACCTAACTAATTATAAAATCTTATTATCTTTTCAGGTGAGGGTACTGAGCAGTACAGTGAGCTGGGGGTTGTCACATTTAAAGGGACTTTTAAGGAGCTGTACCTACCCCGCAAGGCATAAAGGTGCGACTAATATATGGAGGGTGTAGACGTCAGTGGAAAGGTTCTAATGCGAAAGATGCGGGTCTGAAAGAGTACTTTTTTTTTCAGTTTCCCGTGAAAATATCTACGCAAGGAAATTTCACAAATCGGCAACTTCAACTAAGCAAATGATTACCAGAATCACCCATCAACAGTCCGAGATGTTTTCGAACGCGCAAGATACTACAATGTCATGGTTTTGAGTGTCGTGCCAAGATTTCGACGTAGGACCACGTAGGACTTGGAAAATAGAGGTTTGTACTGCGCTGAAACAGGAAAACGACGCTGAAATTTTCTTAAGGGGAGATATTTCCCATGCTGGACTGGGAGTGAGAAAAACACATACAATGTGCCAGCTGCATTTCTTCCCGGGCATGCTGTAAAAACAGGGATTTAAGGGCTTCAGTATAATGCAATTTAGGCGATGGGCTGACAACCTGTGACTACAGCAATATACCCATGAATCTATCTTAAATAACCCTCAACTCTTTGAGACGTGGTGTAATGAGCTTTTTTTAGGTCGTTTACGCTCTACCTACCCCATTAGGGATAAAGGCGTGATTTTATGTGTGTGTGTGTGTGTGTGTATGAGATATTGGCTACTGATACCCTTACCCCCATAGGCCCTTCTTTCACTTCTAGGGCCGTCTGACTAGCATAGTGTCAAAATTTAATTCATTTAAGAAAAGTTAGTAGGTGACTCTATTTTGTTTAAAAGTAGACATAGGATCGACCTCACCCAGAAGATGCTGGTTATGGCAGCTGCGCATAAATTGTTCTGTAAAGCTTCGATCTACCTACACTTTTCAAGCAAAGGTACAAATAAAATAAATAACAGTCTATCTATACAGCCAAAATCTTTGCTCTACAGTGTGCAAGTTTAATCAGCAGATAAAACAGATAAACCATTGCCTTATGTAAGAACGGATTACACTTTATCTAAATCTCTCTATTCTGTGTAGAGATCAAAAGACGATAATTGCGTCATAGTGGCGAATGTACATTGATGATTTTGTATGGAACTAAAATTATGGAAAGCATAAGAGAAAGCGATGGATGCAGAAATGACGCACAATAAGACACTTCCTTAAACAAAGTATTTTTGTGTTTTTTTATATATTTTTGTGTAGACTAAAATAAATTCAATGCTAAGAAACATACTGTTTCGTTTTCGTTCGTTGACTTTTGAATTTAGAGCGAATTTAAATACAAAATACCTGGTTAATTAAGTTTCTATTCAATTCGAGACGACCTGCATATTTCTTATTGTTGTAAATAGGACACATAAGTTATTCATAAAGGTAAATTAGTCTACTGTATATAAGTATTGGTAGATACATACATGCATCTCGCAAACGGTGTATGTAGAGCATGGGTGGGCAGGACAACCTTTTGAATGTTGCGGGATAGATTTTCCGATGTTAATGAAGTCGCGAACCGTATAAACAAGCATCATATAAGTACATACATATAATCACGCTTTATCCCTAATGGGGTAGGCAGAGCGTACACGACCTAAACAAAGGTCGTTCCGCCACGTCTGACAAAGTTTCGAGGGTTGTTTAAGATAGATTTGTAGGTATATTGCTGTAGTGACAGGTTGTCAGCCTATCGCCTAAAATGCAATAAACCCTCGGATCCCTTAGCTGGTTTTTACAGCATGCCCGGGAGGAAATGCAGCTGGTACATTCTATGTTTTTCTCTCGCTACCAGTCCAGCATGGAAGTAAGCAAAAGATGCAATATAAGAACTATGCAAAAGATGCAATGATGGCGGTTGGCATCCGGGGATATTCAATTTAATTTAATTTAACAGTTTATTGTACACAGAAACAAACACAGAACAATTACATAGGAATCAAGACACAACAGGTACTGCTTATTTCTAAAATGAAATGTCTTACAGCAGACCTTAGAAGTGAGATAGCATAAAACGTAAAGCAGATTCAACAGATTATTACAATTGCCTTGCTATCCCATACGATGCGCATCAAGTGAAATTGCATTTCTTTTGTGACAAAGAGGACTCAGAACAGAACTGAAAGTCCGTCAAAGATCGCAATTACGTATCTGTAATGACAAGAGAACTTTACAGGCTTCGCACGCTTTTTCCAAATTCTTTCGAGGGCCGGAGGTTCGCCATATGTGATGTAGAGCGTAATTTACAAAACAGCCTATTGAAACAGTTCTAAAATTTGATGTCTCTACGTCGAAAGAAAACCACCAAACAATACATACATACTATCACGCCTGTATCCCTAATGGGGTAGGCAGAGCGTCAACGACCCAAACAGAGGTCGTTCCGCCGTCTGACAAGTTTTGAGAGTTAAGATAGAACTGTATATTGCTGTAGTGACAGGTTGTCAGCCCATCGCCTAAATTACAATATACCCTCGAAATCGGTTAGCTGGTTTTTACAGCATGCCCGGGAGGAGACGCAGCTGGCACATTCTACGTTATTCTATCGCTCCCAGTCCAGCATGACCAAACAATAGGTTTAGAAAATTTGATTAGTCACACAGGTACAAAATGATTAGTCACATAAATTCGATATTAAAAAAAAATATTGAACGAAATTTTTAACACATTACTAACATACATACCACATATATATATAGTTACGCCTGTAACCCTTACTGGGTATGCAGAGCATCGACAGACCCATTAAACTGACAATCTAAAATAAACTAACCGATCTGTGGGAGTATTGCTATAGTAACAATAATAAATGTCATATCAAAGTCATATTTTTTTGTACTTTTTACCCGTATAGAGTAAAATAGACACGAGAATAAGAGAGACTTATGCACTTCCTATAAGCACAGAATATATAATAGTACTAAATACTATAAGGCCTTCTCTTTGGTACCCCTATGACAGTTATTTTTAATTCCTGGCAGGGCTATATATTGAAACATTTCCTTTCTAATGTCATAATTTGTTTCTAAACATAATCCTTTGCCTTTGCCCGTAACTATAATCAACTCTCAAGAGTGACAGCCGGTTTGAGTTTGTATCAGAAATATCATTTCAGTACAAAACGACCTGTCAAATTCGTACTTAATATTGCTCTCAATCTTGAGATTGCTTTATAAATACGAGCCTTAGGGCCGTATTTGTAATCAGCTCTCAAGAGTGACATCGAGTTTGAGTATAAAAAGTCACAGTATGTATGAGAGAGGACAGGCGATTAATACTCTATGGTTTTACACTTTGTCCGCTAGATTTTGACGCGCTTTTGCACGTTTCCCCAGTATTTATGTAAATTTTATCCGCCATATCATATGACGGCGGATAAAAATGACAGATAACGCAATAAAACCACCGAGTATAAATCAAAAACCATAGAGAATAGATCTCCTGTCCTTTTCCTATGTTTTAGTCTGAAAGTGACAAATTTATTTTAATTGTAGAATTAGCCGGCAAATCTAGAATCGAGCCCACTGTTATTCTTAATGGTATAATAAGTTTTAATCATGTAATTATTTAAATAAATGATGAAAGACTTGGCCTTTTATCCCTTACGGTGGGTGTATGGAGAGAGTCAACGGTCTCAAAAAGGTCGTTTTCATTAAATCATTTCAGAAAGAAGAGATATTATTCTACGCCACGAAATAGGTTGAGTCGACGATCGGTATGTCCTACACGCTATAGCACATATTCTGTTACAAATCATTTTTATTTAAATTAAATATGTCTTTGTTATGCGCCACTTAGAAAACAAAGCATAAAATAAGAAAACAATCAAATTTTCTGACGCTTGGCACTGGCTATTGTACCAAGCTATTGTATTAATTTCTTTACGGTTATTGAACGAATAACATTAACAATTTTTATGCTTAGTTACTACCCTGTAGTAGGTAAATTATAAATAGCTGTAACGGTTACTGTTGTGTAGGTAGTTGAATATTGGTTTATAATATTAAGTGTAGGGTACCTTTGTATGGTTTCTCTCTCTTGTCAATATACAGTTTAACCGACGGACGTATTTTATCTAACAATTGGCGACGTGGATGGGATCGCAAAGCTAAAGTATTTTTTTTTAACATTGCGTTCGTTTTTTGCCGCCCATAAACTGCTTTTTCTATTTGCACTTAAGCAGAGGTTCCGAAACCGCACACGATAACCTTGCAACAAACATATGTTTTGCATTTGACTTTCTTTAAATTTGTAAAGCAAAAACAGGTTATGGGCCGCAAAACAAGTTGGTAGCGATAACGAGCCGTTAAAAAAAAAATATACAGTTAACTTTGTTAGCCGACTCTACCTACCCCGTAAGGGAACACGGGTGTGCTGTTATGTATGGTACCCAACTCATACAATAAATAAATACTTAAACTATTGAAGGTTATTAATTGTTTATCCTGTCTCCCATTAGCATGATACCGGGTGTAAGGGATGGCGTCCCGCAAACTGATAGGTGTTGCTAAACTCAACGAAACTGAACCATCACCAGAAAATTCCTTCAGGAAATGAAAAAGAAAATGAATTTCCTATACAAAATGATCATCTTGATCGACAATTTGAATGGGAAAGCCAACATTTGTTTTTATTTCCTGAAAGAAATTCCTGCTGATAGATGTTCAGTTTCGTTGATGCAACCCCTATCAGTTTGCGCTGTCCTTACACCCCGCATACGAAACAAAACGAAACTAATACTAGTTTATTATAATATAAACAAAGTAGCGGTGTACTTCCATGCTGGCCTGGGAGCGAGAGAAAAACATAGAATGTGCCAGCTGCTTTTTCTCCCGGGCATGCTATAAAAACCAGCTAAGGAATGCTAAATAAGTTTTCCCGTGGGAATGATGTACTTCCCGCAGTAAAAAGTAGCCTATGTTCAGGGTGAACGTAGCTTGCCAATGGTGAAAGAATTTTTGAAATTAGTCCAGCAGTTTATTTGTTACAAACATACATACACACACACAAAAATACAAATATTTCCTCCTTATACAATATTAGTACAGATTATATTATATAGTATATAATTATAGAGGTATATTCGTTTATTTAGTTATGTATTTATTTAGTAGTATGTATATTATTGAAGTACTTTTTACGAGGGTAGAGTGATAAGTCCGGTAAAAATTAAAGAAGGCGTGTGTTTTTTAAATCTATTATTATTTATTTTTGAACACCATTTTCTTATAACCCAATGCCCTTTATCCAGCTTCTCTAGCTTTTTCATACCATAAATAAAATACGACTTAGGCTAACTATTCGAATTGGCACAAATTTAGTGCATGATCTCTTCATTTTAGCCAGATCTTTTTCCATCAAGCAAATTTTAAAAAGTAAGGAACAGAAAATAGACGCAAGGGGCTTAGTCTTTCAAATAATGGCGATTGAGAAAGCAAGTCGTAGCGCATCTCACGGAATTTGGCCATTCCAACTGCGCTGTCACTCGCAAAGTCAGCAAATGCGGCAGCCATTACGCGGATGGCTATTTCATACTTAAATGTTGGTTTAAAATATTGCGCACACGTTCGTCTGAGATTCCTACTTATTCAACTATCTCGTTTAATTTTAATTTTCGGTTGTTTTATACTGTGTCATGGATTTTAACGATCATCTCTGTAGGGGCCTAAATTATCCGTCCTGGACGACCATCATCACTTATGCTTGTATGACCACATCGGAAATTTATAATCCACTTAAGAATAATTTAAATCGAAGCAGCCTGATCCCTATTATATGTTTCATTTCCGTAATGGAATTTTCGCGCGAAAAAATACGTAGAATGAACACTCGAAATTCACTGTTCACACACACGCCTCCTTTACAGAAATGCGTTCACTTGTTTTGGTTAAAAGGCTGTAAAAAAAATAACTGGCGGTAGTGGCTGATTTTTTTTATTTTGTCTTCCAATAGAATTGTGTACAAGGAAGTTCTATGCAATTTGCGATATTTTTATCGGAAATTTTTACCTCACTTATCACTCTGCCCTCCTAAGATGAACATAGTATGCACTATCCCGCTATCTGCTATTTACTATCCTAATGCCCAAAGGTTGCCTCGTAGAAAGTGCTACTACTGTGTACTGTTTTGTTCCTTAGTTTGCTGTTGTATGTATTTGTGTTCCTTTGTGCAATACAGTATTTAGTATCACAGAGTATGTAATAGTACCTACAGTACTAAATACTTGTATGGTATTGTAAGGTGAAACTGTGGTGATGTTCAAACGCAAAATTAGTTGTCTTAAAAACAATCAACTTTAGCTGTAAGTACGTATGTATGTATTGGAAATACGTGCAAAATTGGAAAACCCAGACAAACAAACCCACTTTATATTTTTCAGGACCATTGCGTCACGCTGACTAAAAATATTGTTTACCACATGAACCTACGTAACTTGGCAAGCACGTAAAAAAGATAAATTCTGACATAATGGCATATCAACCTTGGTAACGGCACAAGTGATAACAAATATTGGGGATTAATATGCAATAGTAAATTAATCTGCGAGATTTATTGGCTATCTGTAATTCTTTAGGTAAGTAGGTTTGTCGGATATGTAATTTAGATAATGCTGAAAATTCAGGTGAACACATAATTTAGATAAAACATTTTTTTAATGATGTTTTTTTTTATTATCTACGTTATGTTAAAAAAAAAATAAGTTACAGTAAGTAAAAGTATAAGAAAAAAGTTATCTAATTTAGAATTTGTTTTCCCGAATTGACAACCAATATTAAGCCCAACAATTACCTAATATGAAAATTAATTATTTTCTGGTATTTTAAATTATAAATGAGGTTTTATGTAAATGTAAAATGAAAAATAATCACAATCAAACCAATATCAACGTTACAGCGACAAGAAGTTTATTCACTAGTTTAGAGTCTTTTATTAATTTGTCTACAGGTGTTTATTAACTTGTTTAGAGTCGTTTATTGACTTGTTACAGATTCTATACGAAAATGTTTAACTGTGTTGTGTTGATTATTTCTAACGTTTCGTTTTATAGTTATGTTAAGAATTATGATTATGAGATTTTATAAGTTTGCTTGTTTTAAGTATTTGTAGGACATTTATTCAATAGGCTATCTAAATAAAACAATCTATAAAATAAACAAATTTTAATTTATTGATAATAATAACTAAAAAAAATATTTTACACAATACATTATTTAATTAGTATTACACCGCTATAAATAATAATTATATTAAACATATTCAAAGACGTGGACTAGCAAATAAAAATTAAATTATACATTTTTTTCGACTGTCAAATAGTTCTGATACAAATTAGGATTTATTATCGAGGGCGATAACTTGTAATTAAATTTTTTCAACATCCATTGCCTTACAAGTTCTGAAAGAATGTATATTTCGTCGACGTTTCAGCTTTTGACGACAGCTATAGAATCCTGGTAGCGTCGATTCTTATGCTTGCTCTGCTACTTTTTACAAAATTTTAATGTAGCAACACTGATAAAAATCTTATTGATTTATTGGCCGTCATCAGTAATGCTATATTAAAGTTAAAAATCAATTTTGTTTTTGTTAATAAGTCTTATGATTCTCAATCATTTGTTCGTTTTAGGCCGCCGTATGATTACAATACGCCAGAACCTTATAAGAACAACAAATTAATATATTCATGGATGCAAAAAAATACCCCCGATCTAAAAGTTTATATTATAGTTATATGGGTTAAAATATGGCAGTCTATTTACCGACAATACGTTGTAAAAGTGACAAAAATTGGTCAGATAATAACCAAATAGGAGTTAAACTATAAAATATCATACATATTAATATGAATCAAAAGACAAACTTCCATCAACTCCTATATGACAAATTTCTTACATGTTTTTTTTACACTGGTTACATTTCTATGTAGGATGTAAACACAGGATGTAAAAACACGAATAGTCGTTCTTTTCGAGTTGATAAAAATCTAGCTTTTCCATATTATACACATAAGTTACTTTATCATACACCGATTGGAAAAGAAGCCATTACAGTAGAAAAAACAATGTTTTTTACCATTAAAAAAGTCTTATCCTAGCTGTTATCCTAGCAGACCAGAGCTAAACCCATAGTGATTATAGTTTTATACGTCCAACGTAATCTTTCGAGACTTTCTATATATATTTTTTATCTCCATGCTGTAAAGCCTAAATGAAAATGTGCAACTGTGCAATATTACACATAGTACACATTCCCAAATTTCAAAATCAGGTTTTTTTACAACTCTCGTGGTTTTGTGGTATTTGTGCTAAGATCTTATTTGCTTACGTTGGACGAATAAAATGTTACGTACATCGAATACACTCTTACATAGACGATAAGATGCTTGCTTGCTCGCTCAGTTATAATAATGTTAACAAGAGAATTTTGCCGTGGCCATTCTTACACATGATCCTGCCTTTTAGGCACATTTAGGGAAAATCAAGAAAATATATGTGTACTAAGGTGAATATAACAATACTATTGTGATGTATTGAGGTAACAAATAGGTGCTGAATTTCAGTAAATCCAATTTGGTGGATTTTTTGATATGCCACTGTGACTGTTTTAGTTCGGTATTTTCTGATGATGAAAACCTGAAAAGTCATTTCATCCAGTATTGTTAATAGGTATATAATTGAGCATATTATAGACTGTCCGTAAAATGTTAGATGTAAAAAATAGGCCCACCTAAATCGACACAAATAGACTAAAATGGAACCTTGCTTTTATTCGGTTCGTATTTTACCCACTTTGCGATTGAAGAAAGGATGACCTATTTCAGCATCAGAAGTGAAGCCAAGTGTATGCCATTTCCATCCATGCCTGCTTAACTTTATAACACCTACATAATACCTATCTACGACGTAAAGGCTTAAATGTAAAATGAAATATAAACGTAACAGCGACAACCATCCATCGACTAAAAATTAAAAAAGCGCTATGTAGGAGCTAATAGTTTAGAGTTGTTTATTGGGTTGTTTATTTACTTTTTTAGAGTCGTTTATTGAATTGTTTAGACCATGAAAATACGAATCATTTTTGCTTTTTACAGCAACAATAAACAACCCAAAAATGTTAGCTCAGAAGATGAACATTTTAATAATTTGTGCATCAAATACTGCAACGAAATCTACACGAAAAGTTTAGTGTTACCACAGTAAAGAAAATTGCGTCAATTTTTCGCACATAGCAACACAGAATGTCAAAGTTACAAATGCCTAAGTTTTTATATTAATTCCCTTAGATACCTATAAGCTAGCTTATCCTAGTAAATGAACTTTTGGGACGATTTTGATGTTATTTCGTCCAGTTTTACAAAAAATGTGTATTGATAAGTTGTTCAAAGGATTATAGTGGTTTTTTTTTTTCAATTGCGTGATTCACTTTTACATTGATCGATGATTTATTGAAAAAGGTAAAAAATGTGATAATTTGTAAGTAAGTACCATATTTATTTGATTGTTTTTTTTAATGAAATTTGAATGGGAATTTGTTTTTATGATAATCAGTTAGGTATGTTCGTCCGATCAAAAGTTTCGACGATAATAATTATAATTATTAAAGAAAAATACATACGACCACGAAAACAGCGTTTTTTTTTCTCTTGATACATATAGATGTATGGGTGTATGATTTTAAATGTGTACGTGTAAATGTGTACTCTTTTTCACAATATTATCGTTATTTTTTAAATTATGGTCGTATCGAGAAAGTCTTATATAATTCTGATACACAGAATGTTAAAAAAGGCCTAGCAAATAAGGTTACATGAAACTGGACAACCTTCCCAATACCAACCTATAACTGAAAAAATTCATGGATATCGATTTTTTTGGCGAAATTGTTCAATTTCACGATATTGATTTTTTACACTCTGTGTATTTAAAAAGTTTTCAATCCAAAAGCCACCTTATCACCTAAACTAAGCGATAAAAATACAGAATATTCATAATTTAAACTGATCTCATGTAAAATAATTAGCCTTACTGATAAAAAAAAAATGTTTTTATTGTGAAATCATTTGTGCTCAGGTATGTATGTATATTAAAAAAATAAGTGATTGTGCAGTGTGTGAAGTCAGATTGAGTCTGACGTTATACAGGGCATAAAAAAATGCTGGCCTAATTTTAGGGTGTAGTGTGAACCCACCCTTGACACTAAACAACTCTTTCCATGAAAAAAAAAAATAATAGCTTTTTCATGTTTCGATCATGTTTTTTTTTTTCAGTATTACCCTAAAATTTGGCTAGCAAATTCTTCTACACATCTATTTTCGAGACTTTAATGATGATAGGGTATTTGTACAATGAGAAAACAATATACAGTAAGAAATCAATTATATTGGTTTTGTCAAAGTATATAAATTTAAATTAGTTTTAAAGCTTAGCTTTTAACATTATTTCAGTGGAAAGTCGAGAATTTAAGTGACTTTGCACACGAGACAACGGATATGTCAATTTAAGTTACTTTTTGCTTTTCAATTCGTTTTTTTATGGCACTCAATAAATTCAAATCATTATCTAGATAATCGCCGAAACAACAAGTGTTATAATTTTACCAATTCTTTACACTTTCCATTCACTCGTGTGCTAAGACCCTTAAATTGAAAGTGATTTAAAAAAACAATAATTTCGGACAGAAGAGATCTTTCTATTATAAAATCTCGGCTTATAAGTTAAAACGGGTGAATAACTACAACTAACATATATACATTCGGTGCCATAAACTCGCGTTTCATGTAAACGATGCCTAGATGAAATCGCTAGGCAATAATCCAGGCCAACCGTGCTTTCAATGACAAGGCTCAAGAAAGCATTGAGAGACTATTGTGCGTCCATTTTGTGCGACTGTTGAAAATTTGCACGAATATTTTGTGCAAATTGCACTTAGTTTGTGTAAATTACACATTTTTATGCAAATTACACATTTTTGTGCAAATTACACATTTTTGTGCACATTACACATTTTTTGTGCAAAGCACACATTTTTATGCATTTGCTTTTGCACGATTTTTCCGTTACCATGGCAACGCGAGTACAAAGCCCCGACGTAGCATTACACAGTAAAATCATAACTTAACTCCGATTAGACGAAAAATTCTCATTCAATAATAAATTACACATAGATACATTAATAATAATATTTGGTTCTTTAATTAATAGTTTTAGAACTCGTGACTGTGGAGCGATGGTATCATCTGGAATGAAAAGAAATGAGATGTCAGCAAAAATTACAGAGTTTCAGATTTGTTCCATAGAAGTTGTACGTAGTATTATAGTTACTCTGTGATAGAAGTAATAAGTTTCAGATTTGTCCCATAGAAATTACAGAATTGACCCATAAAAATTACAGAGTTTAAAAAAAGAGGGGGGGGGGGGGGGGGGGGGCAATAAAACAATATCCCGACGGACCAGAGCTGACAGAATTATGGTGTAACGAAAAGGAAGGTAGGTTGGAGTATGAAAATGTTCCCCATAGTAAATTAATAAGTTGTTTGAAAATCGGGAGATTTATATTACACTTAACTGTTTTAGGAGAGAATATTATTATTTTCAATACTGGTGATTTTTTCCCCCTGCAATTCAGATTAATAATCGTCCGGAAGTGAATAAATAGAATTTCTGTAAATACTGGAGTAAATAAAAGTGATAGGTCTAGTGATGAACTTCCATGCTGGACTGGGAGCGAGAGAAAAACATAGAATGTGCCAGCTGCATTTCCTCCCAGGCATGCTGTTAAAACCAGCTTAAGGGATCCGAAGGTTTCAGTATATTGCAATTTCGGCGATGGACTGACAACCTGTCACTACAGCAGTGTACCTACAAATCTATATTAAATAACCCTCAAAACTTAGTCTAACGTGGCGGAACGACCTTTTTTTTTAGGTCGTTTACGCTCTGCCCACCCCATTAGTAAAGGCGTGATTATATGTATGTATGTCTAGTGATATACTCACCATTGCACAGAAACTATAGTCGGCGTCGCGCACGGTTGCCTCGTGACGCTAAAATCCAAAATCCAATACAGTAACATTTTTAACCATTATTACAAATACATCAGATAGGTACCTAGTTTAATATAAATGTATTTATCGCGATTCAGTAACGCACACAACATACATACGTCGGACATACTGTATTTTTTTTTTATATAAACTACACCAATCGTATCGTAGTTTAAATGCTTTAGTGTTGGTCGGGTAATATAGACAGTGGTTTGAAAATTTGCAGGAAAATAGATGTTACAATCCTCTTTTTAATAAGTCGGTTAATATCCTAACTACATGGTTTTTTAATACACCCGAAAGCGGCCTGATTTTAAAAGGTTTTTTTCGACCACTTATGTATTTTTTTATACTTTCCTCGCTCTTGTCAAAGCTCAGTTTATACTAAACAACCAACGAAAAATTACCATCTACAAGTATATTTTGTTTTAAATAAATAAAGCAAAGAGTGCCATCGTATCCCCGTTTAGAAAAAATAAGTTTTTCTTCGAAAACAGGGACGTTTTGTGCAGAGTTTTATTTTATTTTTATTCTGTAGAAACACTCAGATCAGCAAAGCTAAGTATTGAAAAATGACACATTCAGTTTCTTATTCTGTTTCGAACGCGAAAGGGCGAGCGGTTTTGTCGTTTTTAAAATTGTCGAATTGTAAATATTTCGAAGAGTATTTTTTGTGCAAAATTTTGTTTTTTATGCCATGCCGATTTCACCAGGAAACAAAATAAAAACCCAAATATCTATCCACCCATGCACACCGTTTAGAACGCACTTTATTCCCAAACAAGTATAAAATTATGAAATTAGACCTCGAACCCCGTTACCACGCGCCGCCATTTTGTTGTGGCGGCCATCTTGTGGTGCGGTTTTCGTCTTATAAAGAGGTCAGGTTAGCTTCGTCAAAGTATTATTCCAATGATTTATAACAAATACATGACGTCACTATCAAGTTACGATCGTAACGATATGAAAACACCGCTACTGGCCGTGATCGCAACCACGATAGTACTTTATTTACAACATTTTCTTTATCGTACAGAAGCACATTAATTCGGCCGTGTATACTTCTATTCACGTAGCTTAATTAGGGATAGATAGACAAATGATCCAATGAGTGCGAAAAGGGCTTTCAAATTTGCCTCATTCGCACCCGTTTATAATCATATAACTACGCTGTCACCGCACTTATGCTATGTGAAATCAATAATAGTAAGCTAACGTAACCTCAATGTGTGTCTATGGGTGGTGTTTCCTTGCGTGTGTGTGTGTTGGGTGTGTGTGTGTGTGTAGTGGGTGTGTGTGTTTAGTTCCAGATGCGCAGGAAGGAGTCCCAGGAGCCGGTGGCGACGGCCATGCCGTTCTCGGTGACGCCCAGGCAGGAGACCCGGTTGTCGTGGCCGGCCAGGATACCTGCGGACGAAACAATCGATTAGTAAATAATTACTCGCCACTTTACGAGATTGTTCAATCGATGCACCTGATAATCCTGAGATTTGAAAATATATGTATCAATGACAACTGACAACATATTAAATAGACCGAAGCGAATCCGACATTACCACCAGTCCTATCAGGTGCACCGATGACCTTGTGAAGGTTGCGGGCAGCGGGTGGTTGCAGTCTGCCCAAAACCGTGCTCTGTGGAGAACCTTGGGGGAGGCTTATGTCGATGATGATGATGATGAATCCGACATTCCGCAAACTCTAAATCAACTTGTTATGCGAGGGAAACGAGAACGATATTATACAAAAATCAAAGAACTCACCAGCGCGCTCGCTCTTCATGGAGTCCCACACGTTGCAGTTGAAGTCATCATAGCCAGCCAGCAGCAGGCGGCCGGACTTGGAGAAGGCGACGCTGGTGATGCCGCAGATGATGTTGTCGTGGCTGTACATGGCGAGCTCCTGGTCGGCGCGGATGTCGAACATGCGGCACGTGGCGTCGTCCGACCCTGTCGCGAACGCCCACCCGCTGGGGAAGAACTGCAAACGAGAGAACCAGCTTAGATAAGGTCAAATTCCCGCTGCCAAATTTGACCGATAACGCGACATATTTGTATTCCTATTCTTAAATCACAGATTCAAAAAAGACGTAAAGAATCAAATCTCCTGTTCCAATTCAATCATGTTATTCTAAAAGTAACAGATATCTTCAAATTTAAAATTAGCCGGCGGCATTTAAGAATCGAGGCCAATGTACGAGCTTTGAACAAACTTATAAGAAACAGTGGTCAAATGGGTGCGTTTCGTGTTCATGTTCGTGGCATTCATCCCTGAAAGCCCATAAGGCCTTTCACGCTAAACAATGCATTATCGCGACAAACATACAAGTGGGAAAGGGCCCCCTTGTGGGAGGACCACTGTGCTGACATCACGCCTACCGACTGTTCCAAATGAATTGGATTCCGTCCCAATCCAAACAAGCTAAGCTCACAAGAGTTTATTATTAACAAAAAATATACAGATAATACAAAATAAAACTTAAAAATAACTATAAATAATAAATAGCTTTCAGAGCGTCCCCTTGGGGCATGGTGCCGAGGACGCTGGTAGCTTTGCCCCTCTGGATAGCGAGGCTGATCCGTTGTGCCAGGAAGTTACCGGCCCTATTGCACTTGCAAAGTTATAAGATGTTGGACTTGTTCTTGGTAATAGATTTATGCACAACGGTAGGCTGATTGCAGACGTACCGTGACCGCGTTGATGTCGCTCTCGTGGCCCGGGAAGGTCTGCTTGCACTGGCAGTCGCGGATGTCCCACAGCTTGGCGCTGGTCCGTATGCTGTTGCTAGGACGCTTGCAGACGTACCGTGACCGCGTTGATGTCGCTCTCGTGGCCCGGGAAGGTCTGCTTGCACTGGCAGTCGCGGATGTCCCACAGCTTGGCGCTGGTCCGTATGCTGTTGCTAGGACGCTTGCAGACGTACCGTGACCGCGTTGATGTCGCTCTCGTGGCCCGGGAAGGTCTGCTTGCACTGGCAGTCGCGGATGTCCCACAGCTTGGCGCTGGTCCGTATGCTGTTGCTAGGACGCTTGCGGACGTACCGTGACCGCGTTGATGTCGCTCTCGTGGCCCGGGAAGGTCTGCTTGCACTGGCAGTCGCGGATGTCCCACAGCTTGGCGCTGGTCCGTATGCTGTTGCTAGGACGCTTGCAGACGTACCGTGACCGCGTTGATGTCGCTCTCGTGGCCCGGGAAGGTCTGCTTGCACTGGCAGTCGCGGATGTCCCACAGCTTGGCGCTGGTCCGTATGCTGTTGCTAGGACGCTTGCGGACGTACCGTGACCGCGTTGATGTCGCTCTCGTGGCCCGGGAAGGTCTGCTTGCACTGGCAGTCGCGGATGTCCCACAGCTTGGCGCTGGTCCGTATGCTGTTGCTAGGACGCTTGCGGACGTACCGTGACCGCGTTGATGTCGCTCTCGTGGCCCGGGAAGGTCTGCTTGCACTGGCAGTCGCGGATGTCCCACAGCTTGGCGCTGGTCCGTATGCTGTTGCTAGGACGCTTGCAGACGTACCGTGACCGCGTTGATGTCGCTCTCGTGGCCCGGGAAGGTCTGCTTGCACTGGCAGTCGCGGATGTCCCACAGCTTGGCGCTGGTCCGTATGCTGTTGCTAGGACGCTTGCGGACGTACCGTGACCGCGTTGATGTCGCTCTCGTGGCCCGGGAAGGTCTGCTTGCACTGGCAGTCGCGGATGTCCCACAGCTTGGCGCTGGTCCGTATGCTGTTGCTAGGACGCTTGCAGACGTACCGTGACCGCGTTGATGTCGCTCTCGTGGCCCGGGAAGGTCTGCTTGCACTGGCAGTCGCGGATGTCCCACAGCTTGGCGCTGGTCCGTATGCTGTTGCTAGGACGCTTGCGGACGTACCGTGACCGCGTTGATGTCGCTCTCGTGGCCCGGGAAGGTCTGCTTGCACTGGCAGTCGCGGATGTCCCACAGCTTGGCGCTGGTCCGTATGCTGTTGCTAGGACGCTTGCAGACGTACCGTGACCGCGTTGATGTCGCTCTCGTGGCCCGGGAAGGTCTGCTTGCACTGGCAGTCGCGGATGTCCCACAGCTTGGCGCTGGTCCGTATGCTGTTGCTAGGACGCTTGCGGACGTACCGTGACCGCGTTGATGTCGCTCTCGTGGCCCGGGAAGGTCTGCTTGCACTGGCAGTCGCGGATGTCCCACAGCTTGGCGCTGGTCCGTATGCTGTTGCTAGGACGCTTGCAGACGTACCGTGACCGCGTTGATGTCGCTCTCGTGGCCCGGGAAGGTCTGCTTGCACTGGCAGTCGCGGATGTCCCACAGCTTGGCGCTGGTCCGTATGCTGTTGCTAGGACGCTTGCGGACGTACCGTGACCGCGTTGATGTCGCTCTCGTGGCCCGGGAAGGTCTGCTCGCACTGGCAGTCGCGGATGTCCCACAGCTTGGCGCTGGTCCGTATGCTGTTGCTAGGAAGCTTGCGGACGTACCGTGACCGCGTTGATGTCGCTCTCGTGGCCCGGGAAGGTCTGCTTGCACTGGCAGTCGCGGATGTCCCACAGCTTGGCGCTGGTCCGTATGCTGTTGCTAGGACGCTTGCGGACGTACCGTGACCGCGTTGATGTCGCTCTCGTGGCCCGGGAAGGTCTGCTTGCACTGGCAGTCGCGGATGTCCCACAGCTTGGCGCTGGTCCGTATGCTGTTGCTAGGACGCTTGCGGACGTACCGTGACCGCGTTGATGTCGCTCTCGTGGCCCGGGAAGGTCTGCTTGCACTGGCAGTCGCGGATGTCCCACAGCTTGGCGCTGGTCCGTATGCTGTTGCTAGGAAGCTTGCGGACGTACCGTGACCGCGTTGATGTCGCTCTCGTGGCCCGGGAAGGTCTGCTTGCACTGGCAGTCGCGGATGTCCCACAGCTTGGCGCTGGTCCGTATGCTGTTGCTAGGACGCTTGCGGACGTACCGTGACCGCGTTGATGTCGCTCTCGTGGCCCGGGAAGGTCTGCTTGCACTGGCAGTCGCGGATGTCCCACAGCTTGGCGCTGGTCCGTATGCTGTTGCTAGGACGCTTGCGGACGTACCGTGACCGCGTTGATGTCGCTCTCGTGGCCCGGGAAGGTCTGCTTGCACTGGCAGTCGCGGATGTCCCACAGCTTGGCGCTGGTCCGTATGCTGTTGCTAGGACGCTTGTGGACGTACCGTGACCGCGTTGATGTCGCTCTCGTGGCCCGGGAAGGTCTGCTTGCACTGGCAGTCGCGGATGTCCCACAGCTTGGCGCTGGTCCGTATGCTGTTGCTAGGACGCTTGCGGACGTACCGTGACCGCGTTGATGTCGCTCTCGTGGCCCGGGAAGGTCTGCTTGCACTGGCAGTCGCGGATGTCCCACAGCTTGGCGCTGGTCCGTATGCTGTTGCTAGGACGCTTGCGGACGTACCGTGACCGCGTTGATGTCGCTCTCGTGGCCCGGGAAGGTCTGCTTGCACTGGCAGTCGCGGATGTCCCACAGCTTGGCGCTGGCGTCGCACGCGCCCGACACGAAGGTGCGCTGGTCGGGCGCCAGCGACAGCGACATCACGTCGCCCGTGTGCCCGGTGAACTGCCCGCACTGCTGGCCCGTCTCGATGTCCCACAGAGCGCTGCAATTAACAATCACAAGTGTGAAATAGTGCATTACTCAGAGGCCGCGAAAAAAGCAATTTAAAGTCGAATCAATCTCCAATGTAAACGAGACCATATTAATTGGTATTTCGGCTGAGAGAGGTATAGTAATTTTCTCTAATTTTCGAGGAAACAATAACAGTACACTTAAAAACAAACATCAACCTTGCGATTCCTCCATAATATTTTGACATTTAAGATTTGCATGGCGCCTTTTACTAGCGCACATTTCATTCATTCCATTTTGTGAATTTAATAAGTTGTACGTGCATACAGATTAAAATAATCAATAACGTGAACTAAAAAACATCTGAACCATACTAGTGTACTTTAAAGACTTTGCTGGGTCGTTAACGGTCATTGTTCTCGTATGGAGAAATTGCTGGCGTTTGCGAATTTGAGGACCGAAAAGAGTGAATTTAGGCTATGCTGTGAATGCAAGTTAACAACGCCATCTATTGGATTTGCGTTGTACTCAAATGGTTATTTAATTTGAAAAATGAGTCATTCTAAGTATGGGTCCTTTTAAGAATAAGCCATTTTGAGAATAGGTCGTTTTAAGGATAAGCCGTTTTGAGAATAGGTCGTTTTAAGAATAAGCCGTTTTGAGAATAGGTCGTTTTAACAATAAGTAATTGTGCGAATAGGTCCTTATTGTAGGGGTAAGGCGTTTTGCGAATAAGTCTTTTGTCTACTAAACCTTTGTTTGGTTTTTGTTTGGTATCTTTTTTAAAGTAGTTAAGATTTTACAGCCATTTGAATTTCGACATAATCTCGCGGTCCGCTGCTGTGCCGCTGCCGTAGTATGGCCTAATTTGTTAAGAAACAGCAGACGCGCGTGACGTCAGTCGACCAGCGCGAAGCAGTCGGTCACTCCTCAGCTGGAAGATGGCTGGTGGCTTACCAGGTCATATCCCCGGAGGAGGTGAGGATTTGGTTGTCGTCAAGGAAGCGGCAGCAGGACAGGTAGCCGGAGTGGCCGGGCAGCTCGCGGGAGACACGCACGTTGCCCTCGCGTGTCTTCAGGCTGGAAGTAAGAAGCAAATGTTAGTGATAGTACTTGATGTTGTCAAACAAAAATGGCAAATTCAAGATAGCAGAGTAAAGTTGTTCAAAGTACTTGTCGGAGCTTATGATGATACAATATGCCGGAGTCAGGATGGTGGCCTGAATCTAATATGGCTGAGTCAACATGGCGGATTCATTATAGCCCCCTTAATCTAATATAGCGAATTCAAGATGGCGATTTGAATCCAATATGGCGGATACCGCGAAGTCAAGATGGCGACCTGTATCCAATATGGCGGATTCCGCGAATTCAAGGTCTTCTAAACTCGCTCTAATCCAGTTCAAATTCGATCTAGGAGTTTTTCGGGCTGCCTATCTCTTTTTTTTATTACCTGTAAATGGAGCAGATGTTGTCGAGCCCCCCGCACGCGACGTACGAGCAGGACGGCGCATACGCACACGTCATCACCCACGACGAGCGCAGCGGGATAGCGTGCACCTTGTTCGTCGTGTGGCTGTCCCACACGATCAGCTTGCCGTCTTGACTGGCTGACACTAGGTTCCTGATTAAAATGGGAAAATATTAGTAAGTCAATGTTTTAACAAGGAATGTATTTGATCAATCATCAATATTGGTAGAATATAAATGTAATAGCAGCTGATGGGTCAAAACAATTTAATTTTTCCGAGTGAAGCAGTTATTGGAAACTTTTTGATGTTTCTTCTATCCGGAGGTTCTGAGTAGCCGAGTGATCCCGCAAAGCAGACAGGAATGGTCCCGATTGTAGGCACTAAGCAATCATCGACACGCATAGACGAAGAGCCCAACGGGGGTTACTAAATGAGCTACGAGCTTTTTATATAACTCGAACACGCTTGTGTTGTATCGTCCTAAACATACCTGGAGTCGCTTCCCCAATGCATGGCGTAGATTTTAGCCAGGTGGCCGCGGAGGGTCCGCCTGGTACGCATCTGGATGCGCCCGATCGGCTCCAAGTTGGCCGTCGCCTGGGCCAGCGATGTGTCGCATGCCACCTTCCGCGCATCCTGAAATGAAGAGGTACTTTTATAATAGTATTCATTTTGGTATTGGGTTTGCTTCTGATTTTAGTTAAGGCTACGAGACATCGACGATGATGAACCGAGCTCATTCAAAAGACTTGAAGACACCAGTCCCCACAAGAAAGCAATCCGTCGCTGGACTTCGGTGGTTTCCCATTAAGCAAGTTCAGGGCACGGCTGGGCAAATTAATAAGTGGGCAACACAGCAATCCGTCGCTGGACTTCGGTGGTTTACCATGAAAGAGGTTCAGGGCACGGCTGGGCAAATTAATAAGTGGGCAACACAGCAATCCGTCGCTGGACTTCGGTGGTTTACCATGAAAGAGGTTCAGGGCACGGCTGGGCAAATTAATAAGTGGGCAACACAGCAATCCGTCGCTGGACTTCGGTGGTTTACCATGAAAGAGGTTCAGGGCACGGCTGGGCAAATTAATAAGTGGGCAACACAGCAATCCGTCGCTGGACTTCGGTGGTTTACCATGAAAGAGGTTCAGGGCACGGCTGGGCAAATTAATAAGTGGGCAACACAGCAATCCGTCGCTGGACTTCGGTGGTTTACCATGAAAGAGGTTCAGGGCACGGCTGGGCAAATTAATAAGTGGGCAACACAGCAATCCGTCGCTGGACTTCGGTGGTTTACCATGAAAGAGGTTCAGGGCACGGCTGGGCAAATTAATAAGTGGGCTATGTCTAAGTCAAAGTCAAATCATTTATTTCCAAATAGATTCCTAAGAACACTTTTAGAAAGTCACAAGCGAGTCTATTAAAAAGAAAATTAAATTATATCTGTGTCACAAAATAAAATAAAACTATATTACAATGAAGAAGAAGCATGAGAAACTCGCACTTTGCGCCCCTCCCTTCGTTTTATCTTATTCTTACTTTTGTCCTTCTTTTTGTTCAAAATAGGGTTTGTGACCGCAATGTGTGCCAATTTCTTAGGCTTCACTGAAATATCAGAGCTCCATACATCTTTGTCATTAGTATAATCATCTAACTTATATAGGCTTTCCGACATAATGTGTTTTTAATAGTATCTTTAAATTTATTTTCTGACAAATTTAATATATGGTCAGGTATTTTGTTATAGTATTGTATACTTGGACCTAAAAATGATTTTTTTTACTTTAACTAACCTAAACGGGGGTTGGTCAATTTTATTTTTGCTTCTAAGGTTGCGGTTATGCCTGTCACCATTTTTGGTATTACTATGAGTATTTTTCCTTGCATACATAATATTTTCATATATAAATTGACATGGTACAGTTAAAATATTTGTCTTTAAAAAATTATCTTAGGGAATCACGACATCTGAGTTTGTAAATTGCATGTGATATGAGAAACTTGAATTGTCGTTGTAACACCACTGCACAAGATTTGTCTTGCAGCGACCTCGGAGTCAGTTCAATAACTCACAAGTGTAAATTTTCGTTGACTGAGCAACCCCTATTAGTTTGCGGGACGCTGTCCCTTACACCTGGTATAGTAAGTTCTTTCCTGGAGAAAGTTTTTGATGGGGATTTAACTAGCCAATACTCACTCGGATAGCATTTTGAGGGTCTCCGCCTCCTGGCGCAGGCTATCTAGCTCGTTCATGATGATCGCTCTCTGTCCCTCAGCCCAAATGTAATAGTATCGTAAATTTTAGCCAAGTACCCTGCCTCAAATCTAATGTGGAGATAGGACAATACTCACTCGGAGATGGCGGCCTGTATTCATTATGGTGGATTCAAGATGGCAGCCTATGTCCAATATGGTGGGTTCAAGATGGCAGCCTGAATCGAATCTGGCGAATTCAAGATGGCGGCTTGAATCCAATATGGCGCCCTGTCAATACTCACTCGGATAGCATTTTTGAGGGTCTCCGCCTCCTGGCGCAGGCTATCTAGCTCGTTCATGATGATCGTTCTCTGTCACTCTTAGCCTGTCGCCCGCCGCGTGCCTATGTACACGCACCGACCTGTTGGCAAAGGAAAATATACTTTAGTAAACAGGTTTTAAGAAAGCTGGTTCCTCCTTAAATGCAAATTAGGGATTAGAAATCCAGGAAAATTTTGCGCTTATTAAAATAAAATTGGGTATGAGGATATTGACAATTCAATTAATTAGACCAGGAAAACCCACTGAACTTTTAACATTACTCAATGTTACTCAACGTATTCTAACGAATCATTATCAAAGTTCAAGCTAGTACGGTATTCAGTTATTCTCTTTATTGAAACGAAAACCATTTTCAGTTAAGACCATTGAGTTCGAAGCGAATCAGAATGGACTAGAAAGAGGATTTAAGCGACGTAGTCCCTAAGCTTAATAACCGAACAAACACTGTAATGATTAGTAAGGGATTTTATTCAGTATCAGTTTTGTAATCAATAATATTTAATACATACATATACTGACGCCTTTATCTCTAATGGAGTAGGCAGAGCATAAACGACCCAAACAAATGTCGTTCCGCCACTTCTGACAAAGTTTTGAGAGTTATTTAAGATAGATTTCTAGGTATATTGCTGTAGTGACAGTTTGTCAGGCCATCGCCTAAATTGCAATATACTGAAACCCTCAGATCCCTTAGCTAGTTTTTAAAGGAAATGCAGCAGGCACATTCAATGTTTTTCTCTCGCTCCCGGGCCAGCATGGAAGATGATATTTAATACCGATTCAATAAAAAAAAATTGAACAGAAAATACCTAAACAATATCTGATACCTAGAAAACTTATCTCATGACTCATAAACAAGCTCATATCATACATAAAACACTAGTCCATAACAAAGTCGCGTAAGCACGTACAATATTTTCATCGATATTTTACACATCATAAAACAAGATACATTGCGTCAAAGCTTTAAACGAACGCGGCTAATAAAGGTACTTCCATGCTCGACTGGGAGCGAGAGAAAAACATAGAATGTGCCAGCTGCATTTCCTCCCGGGTATGCTGTAAAAACCAGCTAAGGGATCCAAAAGTTTCTGTATTGCGATGGGCTGACAACCTGTCACTACAGCTATGTACCTACAAGTCTATCTTAAACAACCCTCAAAACTATGTCAGACGTGACGAAACGACCTTTGTTTAGGTCGTCTACGCTCTGCCTACCCCATTAGGAATAAAGGCGTGATTATATGTATGTATGCTAAAAAGGAAGCTATGTGCACATACCTTGGATTATCTGTGTTAGCGTTTTAATTCTAGTAAACATGACATTGTTAAAGAATGAATTTGATAGATTTTTATACTACATGAATATTTTTACTGTTTTTAGTGAATGTATTTAACAATTTGTAATGTAACGTTGAGCGTGGGAGTATAGTTTCAAGACAAACAAGATAGGTTTTATGATGCCATTTTATTAAATAATTGTAAAGATTGAGTATTAAAAAAAAAACTAGCACGACCAACCAACTCTATTTATGACAGTTCTTTTCAGCAAAAACTTTCAAGCTGAAAAACACAGAATGTACCTGCTGAATCTTCTCCCGCGCACGCTGTAAAAACCATAAGGGATTTGATGGTTTCTGTGTATTGCAATTTAGGCGACAACCTTCGTTTGGGTCGTTGACGCTCTGCTTACCCTATTAGGGATACAGGCATGATAGTATGTAAGTATGTCGATATGCTGACAACCTGACAGCAATCCAACTTAAACAACCAAAACTTGTCACACGTGGCGGAAAGACCTTTGTTTGGGTCGTTGACGCTCTGCTTACCCCATTAGGGATACAGGCATAATAGTACATAAGTATGCAAAGCCACGCCCCGACACACGTTCAGTTAAACCCTTGACGCACTGTAGTTCCAGTTAGAAGCTAAATTTATAGTTTCCGTAACGAGAGAATATTCGAAAGTAAAGTGTGCCAAGAACTGTTTTGTTTAAAACTCTTTCATATTTTAATGCAAGTTGAAAACAAAATGGACGGTTGGCGTGACCAACTACTTTACTATAGTTATAGTAGAAAACAGCGTGTAAAAAGTATTTTTAAAATTACAAAAAACCCAACTGTGTTGAAAGTGAGCTTTAAACCTTTAAATCGTTGTTTATTTATTTAATTTCAATAACTACGGCGTACCAATTACAGTCATCGAGGGTAAAAATATCAAATACAGTAATTACAGTTGTTGTTTAGATTCTGAAGTTTAGAGTCTTTATTTTATCTGGGGAACTTACAGCAACATTTACAAATTATGATATAGTCTAAATGGTCATTCAAACTGAAAACTGATATAAGAAACCTAATCAATGATTTTCAAATACCTATTCAATGATACCCCTCTCGGCATAGTTCACTGATTTATATTTTTTTATATTTTCACAAAATTTAGTCTGATTGTCGCCATATTTAATTTTGATCAAAATTATGTTTGTCACTGAAGACGATTACAACGATTTAAAATTTTAAAACACTTTCTACAATGTTGGATTATTTGAACTTCTAAAATTATTTGTTACACGGTTTTTTCTACTATAACCAATATAACCATAGTAAAGTAGCTGGTCACGTAAAACGAAAGACGAATTTTAAAATCGGCCCACGCGTTCTGTCTCTATAGTGCCGCAAAGGAATAAACATACATAGACTGACAAACACATTACATACCCTTCTTTGCATTTCGCAGTTGGATAAAAAACGGTGACAACATAATCTGCTGTACGCAACACTTTTTGTCTCTCGCGCACTCATTGTCTACGATTGTATGTCATATTCTTCTAATATTACTATGCTACAGTATTTTACCAATTAAATAATACTACATTCTTCCATGCTGGACTGGGAGCGAGAGAAACATAGAATGTGCCAGCTGCATTTCCGCCCGGGCATGCTGTAAAAACAGCTAAGGTATCCGAGGGTTTCCATATATTGCGATTAAGGCGATAGGCTGACAACCTGTCACTACAGCAGTATACCTACACATCTTATCTTTAATAACCCTCAAAACTTTGTCAGACGTGGCGTAACGATCTTTGTTTAGGTCGTTTACGCTCTGCCTACCCCATTAGGGATAAAGGCGTGATTATATGTATGTATAATACTACAGGTTGCCTACAGGTAAATACGGTTCAAATAAAGATAAATCTTGCATTGTAGATAGAAAAAATATACAGTCAGATCTACTTTAGACTTGCAGTTTCGTAACTAATTGCTATGTTACGAGTATTTCAGCCCTAACTTATACCCATAATAAGATGGACATTACTCTTCTCGTAGTAAAAGCAGTTTTAAGTCAAACATAACCTAATTAATATTGTTAACATAACACAGTTTTATTCAATGAGTAACAGTTGTGCAAAGCCAAGAAAATAGACTAAGAACGTTTTGCGGAAAACATGGTAATCAATTGCTTCCATGCTGGCCTGGGACCGAGAGAAACACATAGAATGTGCCAGCTGCATTTCCTCCCGGGCATGCTGTAAAAGCCAGCTAAGGGATTCGAGGATTTGAGTACTTTGTAATATAGGCGATGGGCTGACAACCTGTCATTACAGCAATATACCTACAAATTTATCTTAAATAACCTTCAAAACTTTGTCAGACGTAGCGGACATTTGTTTGTTTAGTTAGGTCGTTTACGCTCTGCCACCCCATTAGGGATAAAGGCGTCATTATATGTATGTACCTATGTATGTATTACTCAAAGAAGCGAAGCAATGCTGATCGTCATAATACCAACCCAAATTAATGTGTAAATAGAGCCCAGGAAAACTACAATTTATTTTGTTTACTATTGGTATGATTCATTGATTGACTGTTGACGACTTTTCATTGGCATTTCAATAAATGTTTTATTGATTAGGTCGTGCCGTTATAAATAAGTTTGTTGTAATATTCTGTTATTTTTCAACAGTTTTGTCCTAACATTATAAAGAATCGCTTGTGTTTTCAAAATTAGTTTAAAGTGTAGTCAAACTTTACTAATTTGCTCAGTCTCCATTAAAATTCTTCCATATTGGCCTGGGAGCGAGAGAAAAACATAGAATGTGCCAGCTGAATTTCCTCCCGGCATGCTGTAAAAACCAACTAATGGATCAGACGGTTTCAGTATATTGTAATTTAGGCGAAGGGCTGACAAACTGTCACTACAGCAATATGCCTACAAATCTATCTTAAATAACCCCCAAAACTTTGTCAGACGTGGCGTAACGACCTTTGTTTAGGTCGTTGCATTAATTAAAATATTTTATGCATTTTGCTTTTCTGGTATACGTATTCAAGTATAATATTCTTGCCTTACAATAAACTCACCTTATAATAAACTTATGGTACAGACAGAGGCATGAAATTTGAAACCGATGACGTATTTCTAGTTAATAGCGTTGAGGTACCAACAAAAGCTTCCTCCTTTTCTTATAAGAATAACTCTGCTTCAGCATCAAATTGAAAAGGGAAAAGCAGTAGAAGTGTGAAAACAAAATAGCCAGTAATAATAAGATACTCGTTATTTGTAGCGAACAAAAGCGCGAGAGGAGACGAAGGCGCCTGCCTTAAGGTGTTTTGCCACTGACAAGGCGGAAAAGTATTGAATTGGAGTAAACTCTACTAAATGAACCTGTGTCTGTGTTCTGCCTGTGTGTCTCCTAATTCATACAACCGTGTCAAAAATAAAAGTGAATAAATGGAAGCTTGTTTAGGTTTTGTCTCTATCACCTTTAACCTAACCTAGACCACAGAATATATAATAGTACTACATACAGAATGGACATTCACCTCTCTTCCCCAGTCCGACATACGTCACACTCCGCGCCGGATTGAGCGTACGCTTTGTGGGCCACATTGACCGTACGCTTAGCGGGAATGGCGCGAGCATGTTTCCCAGTGTAACAGAAATAATAAAGTTTTGTGTTACAAAGATGGTTAGGTACTGTTCCGTGTACGGATGTCATTCTACCACAAGATACGACTCCAATAGGAACTTTTTTAGATTCCACAGTGATGAGAGACGGTAAGTAAATTCATACACAATATGTAACCTAATCTATTCTAACTATTCAGCTACAGCGAACTACTTTAAAACGTTGGTTTTATCAAGAACCAGATTAATCAAGTGATGATTATGACCGGTAAAACAAAATTTGCACTACAGCAATATACCTTCAATTCTATCTAAATAACCCTCAAAACATTGTCAGACGTGGCGGAACAACCTTTGTTTAGGTCGGTTACGCTCTTCCTATCCCATTAGGGATAAACGCGTGATTATGTATGTACGTATGTTTACTTCCGTCTTTCCATTTCATTACTTCCACCCTTGCTGGTGGAGAGCCACCATTACCCCCAGACGCGTCGCCCTTACCATTGAATGCGCTGACGCAACGAACCTATTACAGAGAACAATGGCCGCGCTGTCGACTGACAATAACGACCGACCATTATCTACGCAAGGTGTCCACGCAAAAACCCTGGCTCCACACAGAGAGAGAAATGAGAGGAAAACCTATGTGACGTTAAAGAATAGTACTAAAGACGCGGTGGTTTTTAAAGAACTCCTTCGTTGCTTCTTGGTCTGCTTGTGTTACATACAAACATATAATCACGCCGTTATCCCTAATAAGGTAGGCATATAGTAAACTACCTAAACAAAGGTCGTTCCGCCACGTCTGACAAAGTTTTGTGGGTTATTTAAGATAGATTTGTAGGTATACTGCTGTAGTGATAGGTTGTCAGCCCATCGCCGAAATTGCAATATACTGAAACCCTCGGATCCCTTAGCTGGTTTTTACAGCATGCCCGGTAGGAAATGCAGCTGGCACATTCTATGTTTTGCTTTCGTTCCCAGGCCAGCATGGAAGGAATGCTTGGGTTACATAAAATAATGTCTTATACATTATTTTACCTATCAAGAAAATGATGGTGATGCTGATGACTAATGGTGTAAAGCTTTCGTCAGCAGTACCTAACGGTAGCGAATAGTTTAAGGTGTATCCCAACGGCAGATGAGCAGGTAGATTTCAAGATATGCAACAATCGCTTGTAATACCTTAGAACATCGTTCAAATCAGCGCGCGCTGCAGCGTGGCGGTTACGTCCGTGGCCGCGTCAAAAATGTGCGAAAAACACACAATAAAAGCTAATTCCATGAAAACTACGAGTCGGATTATAAAACTATGTTGCGAATTTAGATAGATTGTCAGCCTATCGCTTAAATTGTTTTATACAGAAACCCTCGGATCCATTAGCTGATTTTTACAGCATGCTCGGAAAGAAATGCAGCGGGCACATTCTATATTTTTCTCGTTTCCAGTCCAGCATGGAAGAAACCCCTCCATAAACCGATACACACAAAACATACACACAAGATCCGCTCCCGCTTCACAGAAACCGGTCGTCACTACAATGATACAGTATCAACCAATGTGATCGTTCTAGCTCTATATCTAGCCTAATCTTTGACATTAGCACTATATTAGTTTGATGCGACCTTCCTTATCTCTACCGACCGTATTGCTAAGTGTAAATGTAGACAAAACATATACATATATGTAGCCGCAGGGCAGACCTTTGCTTTATATAAGTTCACGTACATAATTTTATGGCGTTAATATTACTAGATTTCTTCCATGCTGGCCTTGGAGCGAAAGAAAAACAGAATGTGCCAGCTGCATTTCCTCCCGGGCATGCTGTAAAAACCAGGTAAGGGATCCGAGGGTTTTAGTATATTGCAATTTAGGCGATGGACTGACAAACGTGTCACTACAGCAATATACCTACGAATCTATCTTAAATAACCCCAAACCTTTGTCAGACGTGGCCGAACGACCTTTGTTTAGGTCGTTTACGCTCTGCCTACCCCATTAGGGATAAAAGAGTGATTGTATGTATGTATGTATGTCAAGAAACACATATACATAATAATAGACGCAGACCCTTACTTATTTTATTTAACAATTTATTGTACACAAAAAACATCATAAACACAGGACATAAAAAAAAACAAAGACACAACAGGCACTGCTTATTTCTAATAAGAAATTTCTTACAGCAGACCTACAGAAGTGACACATAAGCCCATGTATAGGTAATTTAATTACATGACTTTGTGATTATTAATATTGTATTATTTGCCTAAAACCGATACTGATAACCGGTAAGACGTTACATTTTATACCAGTCCTAATACTGTAAAAAATAATGTTTCTCATTAAGGGGATCTCAGGTGCACGCCAGCGCCCTCATCAATTAAAAAATCATTACTCACTGAAAACTCAATTAATTGAAAATCCGGTAGATCAGATAGACGTATAGGTACTGACATTTATTTTAAGCATTATAAATTAATGATTCAGTGTTCACTGCAATTATAGATAGCAAAAGTGCTAAAAGTGGCCGTTTTTCGCAATTTTTCTAACTAAAAACTATAAGTGGCAACTTTATGAGGTTCTAAATGACCTTCATTGCTTTAACCTCAATCTGATCTACCGGATTTTCGATTGACTGTGCTTTCAGTGAATTATGATTTATTGACTGATGAGGGCGCCACTTAGTCCAGGGAAGCCTTAAATGAATGACGTAGACTACTTGACCGATTTTCATATAATTTCTCTACTAGAAAATTACAAGAAGTGTAAGTTATATACGACTATTATTTATTGCGGTAAAATATCTTAATACATACATACATAAAATCACGCCTTTATCCCTTAAGGGGTAGGCAGAGCGTAAAACGCCTCCTAAAAGGCGCTTTCGCCACGTCTGACATAAATTGGGGGCAATTTTAGATTGTAATGTGTATTGCTGTAGTGACAGGTTGTCAGCCCATCGCCTAAATTACAATACACTGTAACCCTCGAGTCCCTTTTGCTGACTTATACAGCATGCCCGGGAGGAAGGGCAACTGGAACATTCTATGTTTTTCTTTCTCTTCCAGTCCAGTATGGAAGTTAGAAGATATGAAAATATCTTAATACCCGGAGAAAATAAATATTAGTTCGAATTAAAAAAAAACATTAATTCACATAAAACAGCATGTTACACTGAATAAAAAAAAACAGTTTGTTGGCAGAAATGGACTCCCCTGGAATAAAAATATACATTACTGTTTTATGTTATTTAAGTTATTATCACTACATAGTATAAAATAAAGTCTATTTCTCTGTCCCTATATCCCTATGTATGCTTAGATCTTAAAAACATCGCAACGGATTTTAATGCGGTTACTTTAAATGGATAGTGATTCAAGAGGAAGGTTTATATGTATAATATATGCGTATCTTCCATACTGGACTGGGAGAGAAAGAAAAACATAGAATGTTCCAGTTGCCCTTCCTCCCGGGCATGCTGTAGAAGTCAGCAAAAGGGATTCGAGGGTTACAGTGTATTGTAATTTAGGCGATGGGCTGACAACCTGTCACTACAGCAATACACATTACAATCTAAAATTGCCCCCAAATTATGTCAGACGTGGCTAAACCGCCTTTTAGGAGGCGTTTTACGCTCTGCCTACCCCGTAAGGGATAAAGGCGTGATTTTATGTATGTATGTATGCGTAATATAGTAGAGAAACATTGATAATTTCCGTGCGAAGCCGGGGCTGGTCGCTAGTATTAATATAATTAAATAGCTTACTAGTTTCAAGCTTCCATGATTCACTATGACTGCCCTAATTACTGCAGAAACGAATCACAAAGGTGACAAATATTGGTTCAAGTCTTTTCCCATTGCGAATTGACTTATTCACTTTTGTGTCAGGTTTCTCCGCCTATTACTGGAAAATACTGGAAATATAAGAAGCTCTTTGTGCACAGAGTTTACTGGAAAGCGTCTTATTTTTGCACAAGGGGTCCTTTGTGTTATTTTCTAACGAGGGCTTCAGTCACTATTGTACTTATGTTGTACAGAACGGCGTTTTATTTTCTCACCTTTAGCTTTTCATAAAAGTATTGTAGTTTAAAATTTTCTACTTTCTTGTCATCATCATATCAATGTAACTGCCTCCGTGGTCTAGCGATTGGAGCCATGGGCTCTCGATCCGGAGGTTTCAGGTTTGATTCCCGGCAGGGGACAATGACTCTGTGTAGTTGTTCTAGTTTAGATAGGACATTGCAGGCTTATCACCTGATTGTCCGAAAAGTAAGATGATCTATGCTGTCGGTCCTGCGCTTGATTTTTCTGACAGTCAATCTGTCCCAACACAATAAGAAGTTGAAAGAATAGAGAGTGCACCTGTGTGTAGCGCAAACACTTGGGCACTAAAAACTAGTCCTGCGCAGTTGGCCGATCTCTAGGAAATTGGCCGCCATCGCCGAAAATCGGTGGGAGGACTTACTTAATGTAATGTGACCCATCGAATACGCACAAAGGATACGATGTCAGAATGGGCCCTTCCTGCTTTTACGACGATATTTCTATGCTAATTTAGAAATTATAATATGGTCTAATTAAAATACGAATGCCTCAGTCACGACTGACCTACGAAGAGTCGAAAACAAATCTATAAAAATAAGGTTCCAAAGGGTAAAAAACAAGGCCCTTTTACTAAGACTCAACTGTCCGCCTGTCGGTCATTCTTTCACCAGGCTAAATCTCTTGAACCGTGTTCAACTTTATAGATTTAAGATAGTTGGTATTTCTATTGAAGCTTTATCAGCAAAAAATATTAAGCGTTCACGTCTATCATATTTAAATGAAACAATTTGACCCCTATACTATTTATCTATACCAATTAAATAAGACACGGAATGTTTTCTCCACTCCAGTTACAAAAGTTACAATCGAACGCCATTATTTTTATGAACCGTACCAAACCTTGCACGCGACCATTCTCATATCATAGCCCAACTTTTCCAAGTATTGAGGATGTCTAGCAAATCTTTAATGAAATAAGTTCCAATTGAGTTGATCGACACGGCATATCGAGCTACAAAATAATATGGCACGCTAGCGGAATACAATGTGGAAAACGCGAGGGCTCGTGAAACTGAACAACTTACTTAGAAAATCATTTTTGCCGATTGTATTATCCTGCTGTCTCCTTCCATGCTGGACTGGGGGCGAGAAAAACATAGCTGCATTTCCTCCCGGGCATGCTGTAAAAACCAGCTAAGGGATCCGAGGGCTTCAGTATATTGCAATTTAGGCGATGGAATGACAACCTATCACAACAGCAATATACCTACAATATCTATCTGAAATAACCCTCAAAACTTGTCAGACGTGGCGGAACGACCTTTGAGTCTTTGACGCTCTGCCTACCCCATTAGAGATAAATGCGTTTATATGTATGTATGTGTTAATTCAGAAACCTATTTATAACGTTTCTGGTTACCTACCTACTTATTGCAAAAGGGTTCCGCGGGCATGCATATCCAAAACGATTTCAAAACAAACCCATGCGGATGAGGCAACGTATGACGTTTACGTATCTCCTCTAGAACGTAAACGACTGTCATAATAAGACGCTGTATAGTTAGAAGGAATAACAAATTATTTTTAGACACATTTCGATACAAAACGATTATTTTTGCGGTGCGTTTTGGTTAAGATACTCCAGTTTTCCTTATGGCTTCAGGTTGATTCAAGTTTTTGTATGGTTAGTTTCAGGGAATTCTATAAATAAATATTGTTTTGTACGTGTCAGTGACTTTTCTTTGAACGATGAAGTAGAGTTCTTCCATGTTGGACTGGGAGCGAGTGAAAAGCATAGAATGTGCCAGCTGCCTCTGTAAAAACCAGTTAAAGGCTTCGAGGGTTTCAGTGTAACTCTCAAAACTTTTCAGACGTGGCGAAACGACCTTTGTTTGGTTCGTTGACGCTCTACTTACCCCATTAGGGATAAAGGCGAGATTGTATGTATGTTTCAGTCTTATTTAAATCAGACAGCCAGTCTACTCGTGACCATAAAGCATGGAACTGTTTTATGAGATCGAGGAAATACTAGTTAGGCACCTATCCTATATGATTACTCCTCCTTACTATTACTTTATGATTCCTGTACTCTTGTACAGCCAGCAGTAATAATAATATTAAGAGATATTGATAAAAAAAGCTAATTACTGAATCTTCGATCACATCTGACTAACTTAACGTTAGGAAACCAAGAAACTAACGTTCTTACAAACCCTGCAACAGTCTGTATCATTCTACACCTCCGAATATCCGGTTTTCAGGAGGTCCCCATTTTTGTACCCTCCAACGGGATGTTACCCCTTTTTAACCGACTGCGCAACGCAAAGGAGGGTAATGTGTTTGTTTATCAGCCTATCTATTTATACAAGTATGCTAGTTTGATCCTCTATGGCGCGTGTTTATTTGATCCTCTGTAACGCTCTAGAGAAAAATAGCGTGGGCTGATTTAAATTATTATTACGTCAATCGATTCCTCTTAAGAGTCGATTCAAACCGTAATGGCAGCTGCCGGCAGCGGCACGACTAGCTCTTTCAGTGTATATTAAACTTTATCTACATAGGTACTTTAAAAGACTAGTATAGTTTGAAAATTTCAAAAAATACGAGCGGCTGCCAGCGACGCCGCGCGAACACGATTTAAAGTTTTAAAGCTCACTTTGTGTTTTACGCAATTGGGTTTTTTGAACTTTTTAAATTACTTGTTACCCCCATTTCCCCCCTATTATGTCATCAAACCCCACTTCATGCATACATCATGAGTGTTATGAAAGTTACTCCTTTTATGTAACTTGCAAATGAGCTTGCGAAATTATACGGACAATGTTTCGGTTTTTTCCTGTAAATATGCAAGCAATACCTTACAGGTATATGTTAAGTTTGTTTTATTTTCACCGTTGAATCAATATCACTGCGGTAAAAGTAGCGTAAGGTACTTCAAGTAACCAACTAGGAAATACAAGCGTGATCTTAAAATTACGTCTGTGCATCTTACGACGTCGGCTATGTTTTAGGGACTAATAAAACGAGTCATTCCGCAATTAGGGGTATACTAGATAGGTCTGTGTACTTGATTCTATTACAATCTTTCACGATATGCCCGACAACACAAGCAACTGGTAGGTATAACATTTACTTTCATTTTGATATCTGTACTAACCATATTTTTATTATTTTTATTTTACTTTTCACCGGCCGGGAAAACGCTAAGCAGAAGAAGAAGATTCTTTTCAACATCAGAATATTTTGTAATTTTAAGATTTCATTGTTATTGTATTTTAGGATTATTATTGTCACTCGCATGTATACATAACTATTATTGTTAACATAAAGCTCTCTTCTCACCAAAGGTGCAGCTGAAAATCAGCTATGTGGCCCATAGCTTCAGTTTTTTTTGCTGAGATGATCTTCTTTTAGCGCCTACAAATTTGTCTCTGTATACTTAAGTTCGTTGTTTAATGTATGTTTTTGATTTCTGTTTTTTTATTATTTAATCTTATTGTTTTTGTTTGCTTGTGATTTGTGATACATTCATGTTCGACTCGACAGAGAAAAACATAAGAATGTGTCAGCTGCAATTCCTACTGGGCATGCTGTAAAAACCAGCTAAGGGATCCGAGGGTGTCTGTATCTTGCAATTTAGGCGATAGGCTGACAACCTGTCACTACAGGACAATACCTACAAATCTACCTTAAATAACCCTCAAAACTTTGTCAAACGTGGCGGAACGACCTTTGTTTAGGTCGTTTACGATCTGCCTAAAGTAAGAGGAAATCGCTTTACGTGGTATGGCCATGTTATGCGGAGGGATGAAAATCATATAAGCAAAAGGGTAATGAATTTGATTATGGATGGATATGTTGGGAGAGGACGACCAAAGAAAGGATGGATGGACTGCGTGAAAGATGATATGTCTAAAACAGGTGCGAGTGTTGAACTGACGGCTGACAGGAATGAATGGAAGAAGAAAACGTACTGCGCCGACCCCAAGTAAATGGGATAAGAGCAAGCGAATGATGATGTTTACGCTCTGCCTACCTCCATTAGGGATAAAGGCGTGATTCTTCTTCTTCTGTCGAGTGGGTATCGAGTCTATGGACCCGATGAACCATGATGTCAGAGTTTTTAAACCACCTAGTAGCACAACTATCAGGCCTCTGACATGGTTTTAAATAACAACCACTATCAAAGACAGGGACCTGGACCGACGGCTTAACGTGCCCTCGGAAGCACTAAATCTTTTTCTTCTCGGACAATCAGGTGATTCAGCCTGCAATGTCCTAACCAAACTGGGGAAAAATTCACAAAGTGATAAATTCACAAATATCAACTTTTTGTTTCCCCCCTGGGAATCGAACCCAGGACCTCCGGACGGGAGTCCATGCCAGCCTAGGGCTAGTGTGGCTATCCACTAGACCACGGAGGCAGTTATATGAATGTATGCACAAATTTGTCTCTTTATAGTTAAGTTCGTTGTTTAATGTATGTTTTTGACTTATGTTCTTTTTTCTATTTTATTGTTTTTTTTTGTGCTTGTGATTTGTATTGGTGCTAAATAAATCTATTTATCATGCTTTCCACATTTCCATCGAGTAACAAATCCACCTGCACTATCCCACATACGCTGTAGTAAGCCACGTTATTCATTCAGTAGTTGCAACTAGGGATAAAAACATATGTAATTTTACCGAATACGCGTATTTTACGGTTACGGTAAAGTTACCGGTGACTTACGACGTTTGAACAGGAACTTTTATCGAGTGAAACTCAAAAAGATTCGAGAGTTACAGTTTAATTTAAGATATGGGCCGACAACCTGTCACTATAGAGACACATTTCAATCTAAAATAGCCCTCAATATTTTTCAAGACTGGTCTTGAAATGTCTTTTACTATGCGTTTTACGCTCTGCCTACCCTATTAGGGATAAAGGCATGGCTTGGTATACATATATAGTTGTCTGAAAACACACTGCTGCTGCCGCATTTTTCTAGTCGTCGTGTAGTTCGTTTTTTACCGAATCTTACCGTAAAATATAATATTTTTAGGTATATTAAGTTTTTACCGGGGTAATTTTACCGCTTCACATCCCTAGTTGCAACTAGGTAATTATAGGGGAGAGTGCGCCAAGTCTTATACTACTATGTAATACAATATGCAAGGATCAATACAACCCCCAAGGGCTGGTGTTTACTAATCAATATGAGTAGCAGTGGCGAAGGGACAAGCAGATTCCAGTCGGCTTCCCTTTCAAGAATTCCTAAATCATTCACCAAATCCGGAATCACGTCGAAACAAGTACTTGAATGCTTTTTTTTTGCATTGGCTTACCCTCGATAAAATTGTACCCCTCGCCACTGATGAGTAGTATACGGTGCTGAATATTGAGGTCATATGCCCTGTTTCGTGCTGGACCGGGAGCGATAGAAAATCATAGAATGTTCTCTTTCCGGGCATAAAGTAAAAATCAGTAGACGGAGATTTGGGAATATTGCAAAGTAGGCGATGGGCTGACAGTTTATCATACACTAATACAGTTCGTCTTTGTAAAATGACCATCAAAACTTTTCAGACGTGGTGAAAACGCCCTATTATGAGGTTGTTGATGCTCTGCCTAGCTTCTAAACGATTCAGGCGTGACTGTATGTAATTCAACATGCAAGGATCAATACAATCCTCAAGCTTGGGTTTACCAATAACAGTCTAGTCTATACTGAAACAATTTAGGCGATGGTCAACGTGTCAATAGGGAATACTCATGATTTTTTTAAAACTATTAGTAAGAATTATTGTCACCATAGATAAACGGATGAGAAGGAATTTTCGCAAAATATTCATTAGTTTAAGGGTTATAATGCCTTAAAGTGGTTAGTTAAAAAGAGAGGTCCGAACTGTCATGTGACGTCATAAGACAGGAGCGCCATACTAATTCCATATAAATTGTCGTTTCGAAGAGAGAGATAGATAGTCTATCTTTATAATGGTATATCTCGGTGATTTTTTGATCTATTTTATTTCTGTTTTCACTGTTCTTTTCATAATTTAAGATGTTTTTAGACAATAGGTTCAGGAACTGAAAATATGTTATATGCACGTTCTCTATTCAGCAATATACATACAAATCTATCATAAATAACCCTCAAAACTTTGTCAGACGAGGCGGAACGACCTTTGTTTAGGTCGTTTACGCTCTGCCTAGCCCATTAGGGATAAACGCGTGATTATATGAATGTAGTCGTGATGGTATTGAAGTAATGCACGCGAAGAGAGTATTAGATACGTTCCGCGCAAGAGCTGTTTCATTTGGAGTGTTTTCAGCATGATTGGACTACAGCACGCGGTAAAGGGTCAATGTAGTCTTGAAAACCTACTTCAAAATTGAAGAAACAAATATTACATATTATTGAGGTTTTAGCACTCACGGTGCTATGAAGACAATGATATAAAGACTCAAATATTTTTTTTATTTTTATTTTTTATGTATATTTTGTTCTTTCATATTTTATGAAATATTTTTTTAACGCTTAGAAACTAAGCGTTTAAATTTATCTGCATATCTACAGGGTATGAGTGAATGGCAAACCTCTCACGGGGTAGCTTATCACTTCTCAAATTGTAATGCTTTTAAATGATCTATAGGCGATTTTAAGATATTTTTATAAGAATTTTGAAACCAGGGAATAAAATAGGCTTTTAGTGTATACAAAAATGTATGTTTGCTGTAAAAACCAGCTCGAGGGTTTCAGTATATTGTAATTAAGGCAATGGGCTGACAACCTGTCACTACAGCAATATACCTACAAATCTATCTTAAATAACCCTCAAAACTTTAGTCAGACGTGGCGGAACGACCTTTATTTAGGTCGTTTACGCTCCGCCTACTCTGTTAGGGAAAAAGGCGTATGTACGTAAGTAAAAATGATTGCGCTCGCCAACCAGCCTGCCAAGCGTGGTAAGTAGGTATACCAAACACCCCCTAAATAGGAAAGCCATGTCCAATAGTAGACTGTTGGGTCTGAAGATGATAGAGAGCATTATTTTCGTCCATAGACTTTCTATTTACTAGTAATATCGTTAAACCCGCGTCCCTAAGCAAATAAGTGACGTCGAAACCTGTTCTCCCTGTTATTAACGTAACAGTTAAGTATGTATATGTAGCAATAGCAGTTACGAGCTGAATATAAACAGTGATTATGTGACGTGACGTCAATAATAGCCGGTTAGTGAGAACCTGAAGCAGGTTTTCCGGTTTTGATGAGTCGGGTTGTAAGAAATTGTTCGTTCTGAGTTCTGTAGCATGAAACATCCATACTAATATTATCACTAAATAGTATAAAACAAAGTCGCTTTCTCTGTCCCTATATCCCTATGTATGCATAAAATCTTTAAAACTACGAAACGGATTTTGATGCGGTTTCTTTTAATGGATAGAGTGATTCAAGAGGAAGGTTTATATGTATAATACATGCATAATATAGTAGAGAAACACTGATAATTTCCGTGCGAAGCCGGGGCGGATCGCTAGTAATAATTATAAATGCGAAAGTAACTAATAGTCTGTCTGTTTGTTTGTTGCTCGTTCACGCCTAAACGGCTGAACCGATTTTAACGAAATTTGCCAGGACGATAGATAGTAACCTGCAGACGGACAAAGGCTAATGTTTACCGCGGGAAAATATCTCATTCCCACGGGATAACTCATAAAGCAAACCTAACGTGCATAAAATCACATCTTTAACCTTTACGGGGTAGATAGAGCATTAATGGCTTATTTTTACGAGCCATTTTCGACAACTCTGGTAATTTCTGAGAGGCAAACTACTGTAGTTACCGGTTCTCAGCTTATCTTAAAACTGCAATTCACTGAACCCCTCTTGACCATGTACTGGCTTTAACAGTACGCCCGGTAAGAGAAAATTGCTACAACTCCCCATCTTCTTTCACTTAAGAGCTGGGCTCTTGTCGGTAGAGCAACTTCCATTTTTGCTTCTATCATAATTATCTTCCAACTTCAACTTCTATCATTGGCCAGTTCTTTGATATCCTGATACGACTCGGTATTTACTTTTTCCTTTACTTGATATATAACTACGTCTCGGTCTACCAGTAATAGTATTTTGATAACTAAGAGTCGTTTTTTCTTCCAGCTGCCCTTCCTCCCGGGTATGCTATAGAAGTCAGCAAAAGGGATTCGAGGGTTACAGTGTATTGTAATTTCAATCTGTAACTACAGCAATACACATTACAATATAAAATTGCCCTTAATTTTTGTCTGACGTCGCGAAAGTGCCTTTTACGAGGCGTTTTCAGCTCTGCCTACCCCTAGAAGGATAAAGGCGTGATTTTATGTATGTATCTAAGAGACATTTTACGGGTATTTAATTTGAGAGCCACTCTTAAACAAAAAGGTCACCATCTTTTACAATTTTTTTTTAACTTCCATGCTGGCCTGGGAGCGAGAGAAAAACATAGAATGTGCCAGCTGCATTTCCTCCCGGGCATGCTGTAAAAACCAGCTAAGGGATCCAAGGGTTTCAGCATATTGTAATTTAGGCGATGGGCTGACAACCTGTCACTACAGCAATATACCTTCAAATCTATCTTAAATAACCCTGAAAACTTTGTCAGACGTGGCGGAACAACCTTTGTTTAAGTAGTTTACGCTCTGCCTACCCCATTAGGGATAAAGGCGTGATTATATGTATGTATGTATGTATCTTTTACAATTTGCATTTCATTTTTACAGCTAACATTTAATTAACCTCTCCAGAAGTAAGATTTGCTGACTTTAAGCGTGGACCACTTTGCATTTAACTTTTAAGGGCAAGTCCTGTGCAAACAAATAGATAGGGATAAGGGATTCTGCTTACCAAGTCTTTTAGCGAGACTAACCAAAGTAAATAGAGGAAGGGTTATTACTATGGTCATGAAAACGTTATTTTTCCATGCTGGCCTGGGGGCGAGAGAAAAACATCCTTCCCTCCCGGGCATGCTGTAGAAACCAGATAAGGGAACGGAGGGTTTCAGTATATTGTAATTAAGGCGATGGGCTGACAACCTGTCACTACAGCAATATTACAACAAATCTATCTTAAATAACCCTCAAAACTTTGTCAGACGCGGCGGCACGACCTTTGTTTAGGTCGTTTACGCTCTGCCTACACCATTAGAGATAAAACATGCCCGGGAGGAAATGCAGCTGGCATATTATATGTTCTTCTCTCGCTCCAGTCCAGCATGGCAGAATACTATGTTCTCTATGTACCTAAACTCCCTTGAAAGTAGGAAACTGATTCTTGACTTCAGTTAAATAGATCTGAAATCAGCGCGTAACTTCACAAAGTACGTTGGCTTGTTTGTTTGCGCAACAAAGTGCGAAGACCGTGCAAAATTGACTGACGGACAAACTCAAATTTCGTGTCTCTGTAGAGATAGCAACACAGAATAAAGCCTAAAGTGGTAGACAGAGCGTCAACGATTTAATAAACACAGTTTATCCCTACACCTGATTTTTTTTAAAGGCTTATAAGAATTGAATGGTTCGAATCCCACCACGCCACGTACCAATGTGTTTTTCGGTTTTCTTATTTCATATGTACGTTTAGTCGGCGCTTTTTCCGTGCTTCGGAAGGCACGTTAAGCCGTTGGTCCCGGTTACTATCGTTTAATACCGTAGATATTAGTCGTTAAGCCATGTCAGATGCCAGTGCTAAGCATTAACGGCTTGAAAACTCTGGCCTAATCTAAGATTGGGTCTGGTTTCCCTTCTGGGTCGCGGAGGTCAGATGGCAGTCGCTCTGTGTAAAAAACAGTACCGTCGTTCAATCCCCTAGATTAAGTAGCCGACCCGGTAAAATACCGGATAAGGTTAGGGAGATGATAATGATTAGAATTTTGTATTGCTAACCTAATAGGTTTGAGCCATCAAGGGGACTAAATTGTAATAACATCAAAAATTCCAAACTCTCGAGCACACTCTAAAGGTCTCTAGTACCTTTTACAGCATGCCCAGGAGGCAGCTGGTATGTTCTATGTTTTTTATAGCTCCCAGTATCTTCTTTATCTGTTACCTAGCTTTTTCTTATCAGACATTCAGGTAACCAGGTTCATACTACAACCGAGATATAATTCGATATGTTTACGTTTTTTTTAATTTTTTTACACCGCCCACGGCTTACTCAATGAGTTTTCCGCGGAATTTAGATATTTTCCCGTGGTAAAAGTTGCATATGTTACACAGGGTGAACGTACCTTTTTAATGTTGAAAAAATTTTAGAAATCGGTCCAGTAGTTTTTGAGTTAATTCGTTACAAACACACACATAAAAATATATTTCTTTCTTCTTTATAATATTAAGGATAGATTAAAATATTATTTATTTTATTGATATTTTTTCTGTTCATTGAGATATTATTTTTTCTGCTACCACTGCCCATCCATATACTTAAGTGAGACAGACAAGTATCGCTCTTTCAAGTTATGCTTAAGTACAGGAAATATTTTCAACTATTAGGGTGTGGACTTTCAACCGTGACCATACAAGTTTATTTACTTAAGGGGCTTACCTAGGCTAAGTGGCGCCCTCATCAGTCAAATTAATTCACGAAAAACATAAATAATTGCAAATTCAGTAGATGTGATTGAGGTTAAAGCAATGAAGGTCATTTAGAACCACATAAAGTTATAACTTATAGTTGCAACTTTTTTTGTTTGTAGTTGGTTGTAGTTACAGATAGAAAATTTGCGGATCGCGATCACTTTTAGCACTTGCTATCTGTAACTGCCGTGCAAACTGAATTATTAATTTATAACGCTTAAAATTAACTTCAGTACCTAAAGTTCAATCTGATCTACCGGATTTTCGATTAATTGTTTTCAGTTAGCAATGATTTTTCAACACTCAAAACTTTATTAGACGTGGCGGAACGACCTTTGTTTAAGTCGTTTACGCTCTGCCTACTCCATTAGGGATACGGCGTGATTATATGTACATACATATGTATGATTTTTTAACTAATGAGGGAGCTGGCGTGCACTGCGGTTCCCCTCAACAAACGCAAGCATACAACAAACCTGAACAAACACATATGTGATATTCTATAATTATTTCCTACACACTAATTAGCGAAGAAAGTCGCCGGATATTTACCGCAAGTCGCAAATTGATAGTTATCAATACATAATAAATAGCACGCGACGCCGGGGGGAATAACTAGGCGAGGCCAAGTGCAATGTTGGGGTTCGCATTTAGGTTATTTCTGACAGGACAAGAAGTACTTCTTGTTTAGATGTACAAACGCGCTTAAACAAGAATTGCTTGGACAATGAAACTGGACAACTTCAAGAAAATGTTCCCCGCACGAAATTATCACTTTGTAAAAATAAATAAAAAATATAATCACGCCTTTATCCTTAATGGGGTAGGCAGAGCGTAAATTACATAAACAAAGGTCGTTCCGCCACGTTTGACAAAGTTTTGAGGGTTATTTAAGATAGCTTTGTAAGTATATTGCTGTGGTGATAGGTAATCAGCCCATCGCCTAAATTGCAATATTCAGAAACCCTCGGATCCCTTAACTGGTTTTTACAACATGCCCGGGAGGAAATGCAGCTGGCACATTCTATGTTTTCTGTCGCTCCCAGGCCAGCATGGAAGATCATGATATACCTATGTTCATGTCTATAATCCCATAACTAACCATTATTTAGCGAATTTAGTCATGGTTTTGAAGTAATCCATTATTCAGAAGCCAATGTCCTGCACATAATATAATATAATTTTCACTAAGTGTTACCTTTGGGATTTCCTCAGGGTAAATAAATAATAAATGTGGGATAATGTGCATGTTAATGACGTAAGTTAATCATTAAAAGTAATGCAGTAGGCTTACAATTTCCTTATTTTATGATGTGTGGTCATTGGTCATTGGCCAACCACAAAAACCTTTTAGTCACTTAACTTTACATACATATAATCACGCCTTTATCCCGAATGGGGTAGGCAGAGCGTTAACGACTAAAGAAAAGGTCGTTCCACCACATCTGACAAGTTTTGAGGGCTATTTCACACTGACAGGACACTTGACAGGTTGTCAGACCATCGCCTAAATTGCAATACACTGAAGCCAATGAATCCCTTAACTGAAGTTTACAGCATGCCCGGGAGGAGACGCAGCTGGCCCATTTCATGTTTATATAACACTCCCAGTCCAGCATGGAATCACTACACTATTGTTGCCTCAATTGAGTTACAACTATTCAATAATGTTCTTCTTCTGTTGAGTGGGAATCAAGTCTATCGACCGGACAATAATGTTTAGAACAAGTGATTAAAGCTTTGATTTATTTTATAATGTAGCAAGATCCATGGGAAACTGTAAGTCTCAGGATTTCCTAGCTTTACTGTTGAGTTACTAAATAATAAACTAACACACATACAACAAAATAAATAGATAAGATAACAATAGATATTTAAAAATATAAAAACCATACTATATTGTTATTTATCTTACACTGGAAAATAACTGGTGTAAGGGACAGGAAAAATAAACTATTTATGCTGGAGAAAAACATAGAATGAGCCGGCTGCATTTCCTCCCTGGCATGCTGTAAAAACTAGCTAAGGGATCCGAGGGTTTCAGTATATTGTAATTAAGGCGATTGACTAACAACCTCTCGATACAGCAATATACCTATAACTACAAATTGTATCTTAAAAATCCCTCAAAACTTTGTCAGATGTGGCGGAACAACCTTTGTTTATGTAATTTACGCTCTGCCTACCCCATTAGGGATAAAGGCGTGACTATATGTATGTATAAAAGAAATACCCTCTATATTTTCCTTGATATTAGTTAGTTAAATTTGTAAATCAATTAATGGAAAGTTCATTTAATTCAAATCAACCAAATATAAGCAAAGAGGATTATGATAACAACATTATTTTTATTCAGATTTATTATAAGAGATTGCCAATTAACGATAACAAATTAAATTATGAATAGGAACTGATAGAAAAGTGCTGATAATGTTGTGTTGATTATTAATAGAGCCTGCACCCGGTTCTACCTGGTTCCAAAAAACCCAGATGTACCCCGTTTCTAAAAGAACCAAAAAAAAAAATGATCTCTCGAAAGAATTTCCTCTTGGAAGACACAATCTAAAATTTACACATACACAAAGCCAGTGATTTGCTGTAAAATCTAAAGACTAGTCTACAGCACATAAAAAAACATGAAACATACCCCTGCGGGGCAGAGAGGGGAAGGGAGATGTGTGTCCCTTCCCCTCTCTACCCCTTTTCTTTTTTTCTTTGCCCGCTGGAGTCACGGCTTAAGCCAAACATTGTATATTGAAGTCTTTTACCAAGCAAAACATACATACATTTCACTCAAGTTACACATACACCACATGCATCAACATTCAAAAGATTCTTATCTAGAGGAAGATAAGATGATAAATATGTAGGACTTTGTGCAATTTAAAACATTGTATTTAAAAATCAGCTGCCTCGATCCAGTTTTGTCAGTTATATATTTGAGATTTTTAAGAGATTTATGAATATCAAACTGTGTAATAGTATAGCAAAATAGGGAAAATTTACTTCATTGTCTATTCAGGATGACAATGCAGTTTTCCATTTCTTTTGCACAGAAATCAAAGAACTACAGCAACCACCAGCAAAGCCACAATGATTTGGCTATGATTTACTTATAATGTTCCTAAGAATACATAGAGGAAAGAAGCAAATGCTTTTAATCAATGCTAGCAACCAGACAATACTGAAAAACAGTCCAATGTGGAATATTCTTAAAATTCGTCAGATGTGGCAAAGCATTTTTCATTAGGCTATCAAAATGATTGCCTAGGTCTGAAATTGTACAAACTTGTGGTTCAACCTGGACTTAAGGCTCCGAGGGCTTTATGGTACAAATTTAACACTGTTGACTTAACATGAAGCTAAGCTAAAATAATAGCTCAAAACCTGACACAATAACAACTTGTGAAGACCCCACACACCAGTAGCCAACTTAATTGGCAGTAAGCAAATTCCACCAGCAGGTGAGCTAAGCAGGTTCTGTGTAATTTACTGTCATATGGGGACACATAATTTGTAGCTGTGAAATTAGTAATGCCTAGTATTATGTTATGGAATGACCTGAATTCCTTAGGGAGGTAGACTTGTCATGTCTTATTACTAATTATCATAGGAACCCTTGAATTAAGTTTAATATTTTTTCAATTTCAATATCCTTTTTTAAGTCTCCAAAATGAATTAGAAATGGTTGAGATTGCCACAGAAATACATTCTAAGTTACAATAAAACTGATTCTCATGTCTTGAAGAGTAAAATGAATAGGTAGATACAAAATTAAATAACAATGGATAATTCTGATTGCGGCCGTAATTGCTACTATAGCTTTCATGATTGCACTCTAATTTTTGTGTTGTGAAAGAGGCATGAGAAAACACAATTATTACATCAAATCCCTGAAATAAGCTATTACTAAGCTCTAAAATAGTTTCCCAAGTCATGTCGAACGTAAATAGCGGAAATTCCGAACGAATCGATGTCCTTCCATGAAGTAAGTGGGGCCGTGCCTTGCTATGGGATCCTACATACATACCTACGATACTACGTACCTCTCGCATGACTTTCCCACAAATTTCGTGACTTCCTGCCTCTGAATTGGCTCGAAATCTATGCTAGAGGTACACCGGAGGCGATATGGAGGCTATTCGACTGTGAATACAGGCCCAGAGGCGCTAATATGTACTGCACGACTAGAAACCTGGCCGGTGATGCTAGGCGCATACACCCATCCATTTCACGTAGATAACCTGTATGTTTCTGCGAAAACTGCAGATATTTGAGTAGTGCTACACGTAGAATGTGCGATCATGGCATTAAAGTACAGAAATAAAGGAAATATGAATAGAAATTTAACAAATCTTTACCCTTCTGTCAGCAATATCTAGTCGCACGTCCCTCCAGCGGTTTTTGGGCGCTTCCTAAACCACCATTAAGACAGGATTCTCACTCTTTGGCACATTTTGTAAAATTCCAATGACACCACACTGATTTAACGATTATTCACAAGTTTATAAAACGGATTCTTCCACCATTAACTTTTCATACACCCTCGAGCTCAGTCCTTTTCACGGCCATTTGCAAATTGCGTCAAAGTTCCTCGAACGTGATTGGCGGATTCTGCGCTAGTCGAGTTTACACCTGCCGCGCAGTCTAGTGGCCGAATACAGAACTAAAACTTCAGTCACACCACTATAGTCCTTATTGCCTTGCAATAAAACTCAACAAAATGCACAGTCCTTGCGCTTACTACCTTTCAAAATAGAACAGGGTAGGGTGCGGTAAGGTCTGTTCGAGAACCCCGAAATGTGACGTCAAACTGGGCGTGAGATGTAAAACGCGGTTGAATTGAAATTATCATTTGTGATGACTAAACGTTATTATTACAAATTATTAATAATTTAAATAAAGATATAATAAGACCACAGGATAACTGATAAGTTCATCAAAATGAATTTCGGTCTTACGCATCTCAACAAAAAAGATAAAACGAGAACTCGCCAAAGGACTCGATTCGATCGTTATCATTCCTTATCACGCAGTTGTTGCGCGGCGCAGTGGTTATAGAAAGAACAGCGTTAATTTGTTTAAATTTTTCGATTAAATTGAAATTGGCTCTAAACAAGATGTTTTTATACTTTTCAATTAATTTCAATGTTTTGTATTTTTTTAATAAAAACTTTTTACACAGAGAACAAAATATTATTTTATAAATGGTAACACCTTTTACAGGGGCTGTTCGTTTCATTGTTTTGTAGTTTCTATATAGCCCGACAGATGGCAGTAGTATACCGTTTCTCAGTCATGCGTCACAAAAATCCCTAGCATATCATCACAGAAACGCTAAACCACTAAAATTTAAGTCACAACACAAATTCATTCCGCTCTTCACAAATCTGCTCTCTTTGTGTGAATAGCCTTAACCTAACCCCTATACCACGATGGCGAACTCAAATATCAAGCATGTGCACATCCAAAGCGGCAAAATATGCTAATCCAGGGAAGCATGCCCACTCCCTGAAATAAACAGGAAAGTTGTCGTCTTGGCATCGACTCCATACGAGAAGAAGAACAGAAAATTAATTAAGCATTGAAAACTGCAAATGCTAATACAGGGAAGAATTTTCAAGAACTGCCTTCATAGTCTAGTGGTAAAAGCCCTGAGCTTACGATCTGGAGGTCCTTTGTTTTGATTCCCAGGAACACAAAGTTGATATTTGTCAATTTATCAGTTTGTGAGGTTTTCCCCAGTTAAGTTACGACATTGCAGGCTGAATCACTTGATTGTCTGAAAAGAAAAAGGATTCCATGCTTCGGAGGGCACGTTAAGCTGTCGGTCCTGGTCGCTGTCTTCGATAGTGGTCGTTACTCAAACCATGCCGGAAGTCTAAATAGCTGTGCTACTAGGCGGTTTGAAAACTCTAACACCAGGGCTCATCGGGTTGTTCGACTCGAGAATCCACTCGCTAAGAAGAAAATGCCCATTCCCTGAATTTAATAGGTAAGGTGAGGTCATCTTGCCATCGACTCGATAGAAGAAGAAAAAAAACTGATCAACTTCCTCCGTGGTCTACTGGTCTGAGCCTTGGGTGGGCTCTTGATCTGGAGTGTGGAGGTTGTGTCGTGTCGTGGGCTTGACGGGACTGTTAAGCTGTTAATATTTGGATGGTCTTTATGTCAGAGGCGGCATTCAGAGGTCTATTAAAATGTCCTTATGTCAGAGGCGGCAGAAAGAGGTATATTAAATGTTACTAATAGGTGGTTTAAGACAGGTTTCGTCGGGTCGTTTGTTGATCAAAAATCTATTCGAGAAAAACAAAAAACATGCTGACATCTGCGTAAATATTCCTCCGTTTATTATCTATTATTATATTTACGTTTTTCCTACAACAACGCCACCTATCAAGTAAAGAAGAACTAGTGTTTTTTTGTATGTATTTATAAAACGAACATATCCTGTGAGTAATATATTTTTACTCTAGCAACACTATCACTAAATGTCATCGAGAAGCGCTGTGATTGGTTGATCTTTGTTTCGATTTTTTCCGATCGACCAACCCGCTTGCGCCCAAGTCCAGTCACAGTCATCTTTGTTGCTGTCACCGAGTTTGTTGTTTTGCGCACAGCTGATTTGTTTATTGTGAGAAAAGTAATAAAGAATAAATCGATTCATTGAATAGTCTCGTGGTGTGTGCACTGTGAACTACATAGAATATTATTAACTGCCTTTTTGTATTCTCAAAGCCCTATAAGTGCTAGGACTTTGTTGAATAATTACGTCGTACCGTTTAGGATTGTGCTAGACTATTTCCTGATCTCGAGAGGTAAGTAGTTCGTTTTTTTTATTATCTAACTCTGTTTAGCAACAGCATATACGTTATAGACTATATAATTATTAATTATACAAGCGGTTAACGGTTGTGTTGTGGTAATACATAATATGCTATAAGATTCTATAACACTGATTGATTCGTATTTGTAAAGAGTTCACATCAGTTTGTTTTGATAATAAGAGTCATACGTTTGACCTTTTGTTATAATAATAATGAAACATCTGGGACTAGTTTTCTGCCCAGCGGTTTCTACCGCCTTTCAGTGCGTTTTCCCGTGGGAATCAGAAATATTCTGGTGGTAAAGAAAAGTCCCATCTATTAATTTTAGATTGTGCTTTTATACGAATGAATGACTAAATTTGCTTTGTATTTTCTGTAAGTTAAGAGGTGCCCATATTAATTTTAGATTTTGCTTTCATTTTAAAAAGATGACTAGTTTAGTTTATAAGTTTGTTCAATCAAACTTTTCTTTGTCTTAATTCTGGTTATTAATAAAAAAGTTATGTTTTGATTTACATTTATTTATTTTGTCTGTTATTTATTATATATAAATATTTTCTATTACCTTTATACCTTTTAGGTAATCTAGTATTACACACAACTATACTTTTTAGATAATTTACGTTTAAGAAATCAAATCACATAAGAACTTAGTAGCTATAGTACATAGGTTCATAGTCTGTTACTTATTTTTATGCTACAAATGTTTTTTTTGTTACCAAGCTTCACTTTCTGCAATACTACAGTACTTTACTTTCTACAGTACTAATGACAATCTTTCCAGGAAAATAGAATTTCTATTTTATTTGCAACAAAAAGATTTATCCTTTGTTACTTTCATTTTAATCTTCTAACAATAGTGATAATACAACGGCAGCTCCCTTATACCTTCTCCTTGTAAGGCTATTGTACTGATTATTAAATGAGTAAATAACACAGTTTTCTATTATCGATTTTGTATTTAAATAAAGTATATTTTCTCTTTGTATGTTGATTGAATAAATGGCTTAAACTAAAATATTTATCACCAAATGGGACCCCGCAATCTAGTTTGGGGACCATCTTTAAACCTTATGTACTTATGACACCAAAATGTGCAAAGTGAAGTGTAATAGATAAGAGCATTTTTTAATTTCTGTACTCTGTGCATTTGTTTATGAATATATTTTAATTTCATTTAATTTTTCACACAATTAAAGCAAAATATATAAATTACAATATTCAGAATCATGTTATAATAGAACTCAAGGATTGATTGCTATTTTGCAAGAATACCTTTAAGTATTTAAATTATAATGATGATAAAAATTAAATCAAGGTTATCTGGGTAATTTTAATACCTAGATAAGTAGAAGATTTTTTTGGTATTATCATTTTTATCATGTAATTTAAGTATTAAAGATTATTTATATAATTAATTCCTGTTGAGATACCTGATTGTAATAATAATACATATTACTAAGCAGAATATATTTTTGTATTTACATACATATAATCACGTCTTTATCCCTATTGGAGTAGGCAGAGTGTAAACAATCTAAACAAAGTTGTTCCACCACATCTGACAAAGTTTTTGTGGGTTATTTAAGATAGATGTTAGGTATATTGGTGTAGTGATAGATTGTCAGCCTATGGCCTCAATTGCAATGTTCATGGACCCCTTAGCTGGTTTCTACGGCATGCCCAGGAGGAAATGCAGATGGCAGATTCTATGTTGTTCTCTCGCTCCCAGTCCAGCATGGAAGTTTTGTATTTACTAAAGCAATTTATTTGAATTTTTCAAAGGTAATTATATAAATTAATTATGTACGTAAAATGGGATAAGTTTGTTGAAACCATTGAGTTATTATTTTATTTCTTGGTTTTCCCTGCAGTATAAACCAAAGAAAGGGTACCTGTTATGTATTCTGTGGTTAAAGACAGAAAAATAAAGAATATGATATAAAGGATTTGTTGTAAATGGCAGATCTTGAGTCATTGAGTGTCTTTGTTAACATCTTAACAATCATTAGTTCTGCACATTAGTCATACAAAGTTCAAAACATAGCATACTTAGTTAGATTTTTTATCCTCAACCATTAGAAGTATTATTTTTCATTGCTTTGTCGCCACATTTTCACCTTTATGAATATGAATTACTCAAAATACTTTATGCCAAGGCTCAAACAGTATATTTTAATTATGGAAAACCCTGAAACCTTTCCAGTTTAAAAATAAACGATTTTGGTAAATATATTTTTCAAATTCTGACAATATCTTGATTGTATAAACAATCTTTAATACAAGTTAATGATATCATAAATTAAATCAGATATTGTATTATTCACGGTTTTCTTCCATGCTGGACTGGGATTGATAGAAAAACATAGAATGTGCCATCTGCATTTTCTCCCAGGCAAGCTGTGGAAACCAGCTAAGGGATTTAGGCGATGGGCTGACAACCTGTCCCTATAGCGATACACATTTCAGTCTAAAATTGCCCTCAAAGATTGTCAGACGTGGCGGACCCTTTATTGGTCGTTTACGCTCTGCCTACCCCATTTGGGATAAAGGCGTGATTATTTATGTGTACGGTTTTATTATACTTTTAGTCCTGATTGTATTGAAGTTAAGTATATACGTACATTATGCAACTCTAATAAAAATATAAAGGTTTCAATCTTAGGTATTTTTAAGCAAATAACTTTTCAAAGTTAACATTTCTAGTTTCTTTTGGAATCAGCTTACTGAATCAAATTACTTATATTATTTTCGATTGCGTTCACATATTATAAAATATCATAAATTTTTAACGAAATACAACAACAAAAACTGACTATACAATTTCAAGGTTTTTGAATCAATATTTTTGAAAGTATAATTCGGTTTTCGAAATGCACAGTTTTGGAGAAATATTTTACTAAGGTCTTTTAAATTAATTAGCCATCCACCTTGATTGGTTACTGACCGAGCTTGTAAGATCATTTATTTATTTAACAATTTATTGTACACCACCAAAACATCATAAACACAGGACATAAAAAAACAAAGACACAACAGGCACCGCTTATTTCTAAAAATAAATCTCTTACAGCAGAAGTGATATTTTTTAATTATACGTGATCATTGTTACTAACAAATATGGATTACTTCCATGCTGGCCTGGGAGCGAGAGAAAAACATAGATTGTGCCAGCTGCATTTCCTCCCGGGCATGCTGTAAAAACCAGCTAAGGGATTCGAAGGTTTCAGTATATTGTATATATACGCGTTGGGCTGACAACCTGTCACTGCGGCAATATACAAATCTTTATTAAATAACCCTCGAAACTTTGTCAGACGTGGCGGAACGACCTATGTTTGGGTCGTTTACGCTCTGCTTACCCTATTAGGGATAAAGGCGTGATTATATGTATGTAAATACAAAAATATATTCTGCTTAGTAATATGTATTATTATTACAATAAGGTGTCTCAACAGGAATTAATTAACCTTGTCTAAAAGTTAATAAATAATTATTATTATTCTTCTTCTATCGAGTGGGTATCGAGTCTATCGACCCGATAATTATTATTAATTCCGTTTATCAGGCAAATAGGTGATTAGTTTGCAATGTCCTGGCTAAACAAGAAACTACAACTCAGCAATTTCTAAAACCACAGCAATAGCTAATTGTTGTTAAAATTTAACAGTTTTCTTCTATCGTGTAGCTTTTCAAGTTGACTAACGCCCCAACGAACCCTAGTGTCAGAGTTTTAAAACTACGTCACGAGAGGCCTTACCTCAAACAAAATCGAATCAAGGCTCAGACCACTGAACCACAGAGGCAGGTAGTGAAATAAGTTAAGAATAATGCTTATCTCGGCTAGAAGGTAGACTGTTTAACAGCAAAACCACATAAAGTAAGATCTGGGTCAAAATTTCTTACCTGCGTCGAATTTTGCAAATGATCTAACCTTGCGTGGTATAAAATAGTAGACTCCCTTCACTTTAAGGCAATCCTTGTTGCGCAATACTTGCTTTGAAGGGTATTTTTTATTCCTATAACCTGCCTCCGTGGTCTAGTGGTCTGAGTCGTGGGCTTCCGATCCGGACGTCCTGGGTTCGATTCTCAGGGGGAACACAAAGTTGATATTTGTCAATTTGTCATCACTTTGTGAGCTTTTCCCTCAATTTGGTTAGGACATTGCAGGCTGAATCACCTGATTGTCCGAAAAGTAAAAGGATTCCGTGCTACGGAGGGCACGTTAAGCCGTCGATCCCGGTCGCTCTCTTTGATAGTGGTCGTTACTCAAACCATATCAGAGGCCTAATAGCTGTGCTACTAGATGGTTTGAAAACTCAGACACTAGGGTTCTTTGGGTCGTTGTTCGACTTGAGAATCCACTCGCTAAGAAGAAGATTCCTAAAAATATGAGTATTTTTAAAGTATGCTTTAAAAGTAAGCATTGGATTCAACTTAATATTTACACTGTAAAAGAATCCGAACTCTTTACTGGTATTTACAGGGTTTTTGTGTATGACAAATTAAATTAATCATTTGATGGTCTGACCTGGCAACCTATCACTACAAGAATATTACGCGGTCCTATTAGAAATACTCCGAAAATACCTTTGATTGACGCTCTGCCTCCTCCGTAAGGGATACGCGTGATTTTAAAAATACGGTTAACAGTCCACAGTTAAAGCCATCGCATTTTCTAAAATACATCTCCTACGTCAAGTGCGAAAGTTTACACATACAAGCACTTTACCTAGTTAATTTTGCACATAAAGTGTATTTCACCGTTAAGAGTATAGAAGAGAGAGAGAAACAAACTAGATGTGTATAAATACTTATTCAGCATACTCAACCGTATTTTTTTTATTCTCCCTATGCTTCTTCTTTTTAGCGAGTGGATTCTCGAGTCAAACGACCCGATGAACCTTGGTGTCAGAATTTATAAACCGCCAGTAGCACAGCTGATAGGCCGCTGACTTGCTATCAAAGACAGCGACCGGGACCGACGGCTTAACGTGCCCTCCGAAGCACGGAATCCATTTTTTTTCCAGACAGGTGGATTCAGCCTGCACTGTCCTAACCAAACTGGGGAAAATCTCACAAAGTGATAAATATACAAATATCAACTTTGTGTTCCCCCCTGGGAATCGAACCCAGTACCTCCGGATCGTGAGCCCATGGCTCAGACCACTAGACCACGGAGGCAGTTAGCCTATACTTAGTACTGATAATAAAAAAGAAAAATATGGACGACCACTTCCAAGCTCCTACTAGGATAAACCGTAATAAGATGCAATGGATGGTCATACGCGTAATCAGCCACAAAGAACACTAAGCCCAATACGACCATTCTAGGACAGAAGAAACTGCCTCCGTGGTCTAGTGGCTAGTCCTGGGTTCGATTCCCAGGAGGGAAAACACAAAGTTGATATTTGAGAATTTATCACTTTGTGAATTTTTCCCCAGTTTGGGTTAGGACATTGCAGGCTGAATCACCTGATTGTCCGAAAAGAAAAAGATTTCGTGCTTCGGAGGGCACGTTAAACCGTCGGTCCCGGTCGCTGTCTTTGATAGTGGTCGTTACACAAAACCATGTCAGAGGCCTGATAGTTGTGCTACTAGGCGGTTTAAATCTCTGACACCAGGGTTCATAGAGTACATAGACTCGATACCCACTCGAAAGAAGAAGAAAAAGGACAGAAGTTATGTTTTTTAAATATCTCCCCGATCGGGAATCAAACCCGGAAACTTGTGCGTAGCAGGCAGATACGCTGCCAACTAGGCGCTGAATGTCAGGAGTTGAATATTAACATGGATAATTTACATTTCCTTATTAAAACAAAAAAGCAAAATACACTCGAACATGCCATAAAAACATTACCTTTAAATAATTATCTTGGTATTTTCAGTGAAATAAGAAGACACTCATAATTACAAAAAACACGGAATCTTTCCAATTATCTCTACATGTCTCTACTGACTTTTACATTGTTGTAACCGGGAAGAGAAGCAGCTTCCACATTCTACATTTTTATGGCGCCAAGTCTAGCATAAATACATACATACATACATATAATCACGCCTTTATCCCTAATAGGGTAGGCAGAGCGTAAATGACCTAGACAAAGGTCGTTTCGCCACGTCTGACAAAGTATTGAGGGTAAGCATAAATACATACATAGTTATAATCACGTCTTTATCCTTAATGGGGTAGACGACCTAAACAAAGGTCGTTTTGAGGGTATTTTAAGATAGATTTGTAAGTATATTGCTGTAGTGACAGGTTGTCGGCCCATCGCCTAAATTGCAATATACTAAAACCGTCGAATCCCTTAGCTAGTTTTTACAGCATGCCCGGGAAGAAATGCAGCTGGCACATTCAATTTTTTTGTTTCGCTCCCAGGCCAGCATGGTAGAAGTCTAGCATAAAGAAATAAATACCTTATTCGCTTTTTTATTACTTATTCTATTCATATTTAATGTATGTTGATGGATAGAAAATAAAGTTTCTATTATAAAGCACTAGCGACCCGCCCCGGCTTCGCACAGAAATCATCAGTGTTTCACTACTATATTATGCATGTATTATACATATGAACCTTTCTCTTGAATCACTCTATCCATTAAAAGAAACTGCATCAAAATCCGTTGCGTAGTTTTAAAGATTTAAGCATACATAGGGATATAGGGACAGAGAAAGCGACTTTGTTTTATACTGGGTGGCGCAAAAGTACTGGCACTAAAGAAAATATTTTTATTTTTTTTATATGACATTTTCTGTCATTCTGTTGTTGAAAATTGTGTAGTGAACAAATGTAAAATACACTGAAAATAAACATGGACCGTTTTACTCTCCAAGAACGTGGAATAATTGTGTCAATGTTCTTACGGAATAATTCATCAGTGATAAGAACACAACGTGAATTTCGTCGACGATTTCCCCACCGTCCGGCACCGATTGGTCGCACAATTCGACGCTTTGCCACACGCCTTGAAGCAACTGGCTCAACATTGGATAGACCTAAGTCTGGGAGACCAAGAACAGGCCGTTCAGCTGAAAATATCGATGCTGTGCGCGAAGATGTGGAAGAGTGTCCAGAAACATCAACGAGGCGACGTGCCACGCAATTGGGCATTTCCAGACGGACCCTGCAGCGTATTTTGGTGAAAGACTTAAAGATGTTCCCGTATAAAACTCAAATGACTCATCAGCTGCTGCCTGCTGACCACCGAGCTCGTCTAGATTACTGCCAGCGCGTCATAAACCTCAACCTTGAAGAGGATAATTTTCCTTCAAAATTGGTTATGAGTGACGAAGCGCATTTCCATCTCTCAGGGCATGTCAATAAGCAGAATACTCGGTTCTGGGGCACTGATAATCCGCGCATTATTCAAGAAACACCTCTACACCCACTAAAAGTTACTGTATGGTGTGGCATCTGTGTTGACAGAGTGATCGGACCCTATTTTTTCGAAGACGCTGGAGGCAATGCGATAGAACCATGTTACGTGAGTTTTTGATACCCAGTTTGGACGAATTGGGGCTGGAGCACATCTGGTTTCAACAAGACGGCGCTACGGCACACACAGCGCGCGACACTATGGACTTAGTGAGGGACGCTTTTCCAGGCCGAGTTATCTCTCGTTTTGGCGATTTACCTTGGCCTGCAAGATCACCCGATCTGACCAGTCCAGACTTCTTTCTTTGGGGTTTTTTGAAATCTCGGGTGTATGTGAACAAGCCACAGACTCTCGCAGCTCTAAAAGAAAACATTCGTCAAGAAATAACGAACATATCGCAGGAAGTGTTACGGCAAGTTATGCAAAATGTCATAAATAGGGCTCAAATGTGTATCAACTCTGGAGGTCACCATTTAAAAGACATCATCTTTAAATCCTAATGGTACGAAATTTAATGGCACAAATATACATTTAAAAAAACCTAAATCTAGTTTTCTAATTTAGAAAAAATGTTATAGCTGAACCAAATAGGGTCTTTACTTTTGCGCCACCCAGTACTATGTAGTGAGTCGTAATAAAAGCGAGAAACTCATATTACTAGATTAATAGTAATAAAATAAATAACCATGTGTACCTAATAATCATATGAAATTGTATAAAAATAAAATGTTTTCAATCGAACCACACTGAATGTCTTTTACACTATTTAATATGTATAAGAAACATTGAATATATAGTGTCTGTACATAAATCACTTAAAAGGAAAACATAACATAACATAAAAAACTTTATTACACGTAAGAAAACAAGTCATACAGCACAACAGATAACAACAAAAGTCAAGTACAACATCGGCGGCCTTATTGCTAAGGTAGCAGTTTCTTCCAGGCAACCTTTGGGGAAAAAGAAAACAATGCAGTAGTGTTTTTATGCGTCCATATCCTCTTCATAATCCATCGCCCGTTTTGATGTTTTTTAGTTTAGAACATCACACAGTTCTTTTTTTGAAGAATATACGTTATGTTAATTAGCATCTTTGGATTAGCTTTCCTGAAAACTTATAAATTGCGTCCTTGCCAGAAACAATAATAAAACACATTTTCTGAGGTTTGCACAACTGTAACTCATATTAATAAAACAATTTTTAACGGATTTACACACACACGATCATGCCTTTATCCCTAATGGGGTACGCAGAGCGTAAACTACTTAAACAAAGGTCGTGCCGCCACGGTTGACAAAGTTTTGAGGGTTATTTAAGATAGATTTATAGGTATATTGCTGTAGTGGCAGGTTGTCAGTCTATCGCCTAAATTACATTATACGGAAACCCTCTCGGATTCCTTAGCTGAATGGATTTAAGTTGTGGTTTATTTAATTTTGATTTTTCCAACGTTTCAGATCCTTACCAGGAGCCGTGGTCTCCTTACCAGGAGATGTGTGTATTGTGTGTCCCCAACAACAACTTAAATCTGTTAAAAATAATTTTATTAGTAAAATAAAACTTATCGTAACTACGCGGATGTACACGCGGGCGAATGCTAGCTGAAACATAATTTATTTTCTCCCAGACTGTCTGTATTTCTAGTAATTTACCGTGCATAGGGTGACTATATTTTACAGGTTTTGAAAACATTTCACCTTCAGAAATATTTCAACTCAATAGGGCTTGCAAGAGTAAACAGTGCTTATGCATTGATTTGCTTTGTATCAACTCCCATCTTTGTCTATTGGAAGTGCATATTCCGACTAATAACTAAGAGATTTGTTTTATCTACGTAAATAGTTTAGTTTCGATTAATAACGCTCAGAAAAAATATTACACGTCCATGCTGGACTGGGACCGAGAAAAAAAATCTAGAATGTGCCAGCTGCATTTCCTCCAGGGCATGCTGTAAAAACCAGTTAAGGGATCCGAGAGTTTCTGTATTTTGCACACTAGGCGATGGGCTGACAACCTGTCACTACTGCAATATACCTAATAATCTATCTTTAATAACCCTCAAAACTTTGTCAGACGTGGCGGAACGACCTTTACGTTAACGCTCTGCCTACCCCATTGAGGATAAAGGCGTGGTTATATGTAGAATAGAAACAATTATAGCATATATTAATAACCATCTAAAGTTCTTGTAGACTTTCGCATCATATTACGTCATTCATAATCATAACCTTAAATATTTCGAATTCTTTACTGGAAACGAGAACGAACTCGTGTGTACAGGTATAATGTATGCGTGTTACTGGTAATGTTGAACTCAGGCATGTGTGAAGAAATTGTGTAATGTTGTGACTACACCAGTGGTCTGGTAACCTTAGAATATCGGTTTGCTTTGCATGTTGTACTTACTGGAGAGTGCAAAAAATATTGCATATACTGCCTCTGTGGTCTAGTGGTCTGAGCCATGAGCTCACGACCCGGAGTTCCCGGGTTCTATTCCCGGCGGAGTACCATGTTGTTTCTAATTTGGTTAGAACATTGCAGGCTGATCAACTGATTGTCCGAAAAGTAAGATGATCCATGCTGTCGGATCGGCATGTATGAATAGTCGATCCTGCGCCTTATTTCTCTCTGGCCGTGTCTACTGACTAGATTTACTAATCCGTCCCATTAGAATAAGAGATTGAAGGAATAGAGAGTGCATCTGTGTATAGCGCAAACACTTGGGCACTAAAAACTAGTCCTGCGCAGTTGTGCTATCTATGGGAGATTGGCCGCCATCACCAAAATTCGGTTAGGAGGTCTAGTAACGTTGAACTCAGGCATGTGTTAAAAAAATGTATAATGTTGTGATTACACCAACTGCTCCAGTAACCTTAGAATATTGGATTATTGGCGTTTACTTACTGGATAAAGGCGTGATTATATGTATGTATGTACTTACTGGAGAGTGCAAAATGTACGGCAGGTGTTTGTTAACATGAGTAGTATTTTACATGAAACACTTAACATCTTTTCCCGTTCTGAACATGAATTTCTAGGTAAAAAAAAGCAAATAGCCTTTTTTTTCACTGAACAATACGATAATTTTAGTTACATCTAGATTTGGTGAAAATGTACTTGAATATAGTTTGAATTCCAATAACAATAAACATTAATTACAAATAACAATGATCTCACATTTCATTTCACATTTATACATACATACAATCACGCCTTTATCCCTAATGGGGTAGGCAGAGCGTAAATGACCAAAACAATGTTCCGCCACGTCTGACAAGTTTTGAGGGTTATTTAAGATAGATTTTTAGGTATATTGCTGTAGTGACAGTTTGTCAGCCCATCGCCTAAATTGAAATATACAGAAACCCTCGGATCCCTTAGCTGGTTTTTACAGCATGCCCAGGAGGAATGCAGCTGGCACATTCTATGTTTTTCTCTCGTTCCCAGGCCAGCATGAATGAAACATTTATATCAATTCAATAATTATATATTCAGGTTGTATCATTCATAAGTCAATAAAATCTCTTAGTTCAGTGGTTCAGTATGCTTTTCGGCTAGGGCTCCAGTAACTTCCATTGCTTTTTATCGAGGGTCACGCGGCGCCATAGAGGGCCGGCTTCCCATCTTTTGAGTAGCCTCAACTCTGACACCAGGGTTCATCGGGTCGATAGACTCGATACCCACTCGAAAGAAGAAGAATGAAGAAGAGTAGCCTCCCTCCCTCCCTCTTGATCTAATGCCATCTATGGGGCACCAATTTCTAGGTTGATGATTTAAAATTCCTTTTACAAATATCTTCTTCTTACCTCTCCTCAAAAAAGAGAGACGATTGTTATTTGTTCAAATAAATTATCATTAACATTATCAAATATGAAAAGGTCTGAAATAATTTCTTCTTTTTCTTCTGCCTAGCGTTTTTTGGATCTATTAGGTAGGCCTTGCTTCAGCCTATGGCATCAGCTGGAAGATCGGCTAGGACTGAAAAAAAAAATACCCGATTCCGCAACGCAAAGGAGGGTTATTTTTGGTTTAGGTTGTTTGAACCTGTGTGGCGCTCTAGAGACAGCGTGACCCGATTTTGATTGATTAATACGTCAATTGATTCGTCTTAACCATGCGAATGTCAATGAAGACATGATTTTGATCAAAATTAAATATGGTGACAATCAGATGCCATTCTGTGATAATTAAAAAAAAAACTATCTATACCAAGTGGGGAATCATTGATAAGGTATTAGCAAATCAGTTTTAGGCTTAAAGCGACAGAATTAACGAAAATAACAACTTAAAGTTTAGAAGCTCATATCCTACGCGATTGGGTTTTTTCAACATTTTGAATTACTAAAAGGGATCCGAGAGTTTCTGTATATTGCAGTTTAAGCGATATCTGTCACTACAGCAATATACCTATAAATCTATCTTAAATAACCCTCAAAACTTTGTCAGTCTTAGTGGAACGACCTTTGTTTTGGTCGTTTACGCTCTGCATCAGGAATAAAGGCGTGATTACATGTATGTATTAAATTAATTGTTTTCTTATAATTTACTTATTCATGGTGTCTCTACAGCGGCATGCAACGGCGTAGTGTAAGTACTGTACAGGTCGTGAATCCGCTATTCCGTGGTCGGAGGCTTTTAATTTGATTACCTTTCTCTTACTTCAGATTGTGTCTGTGGTACGGGTTCTCGGATTCTGTTCTATTGTTGGTGTTTTTGTAGATAGATCTGTATTTTGTATGTTGGTTTTGTAAGCAAATATTTTTGTTTTTAAGAGATGATCTAGAATCGATGGGAGCTACAAAGTCATTAATAAGCTAATATCCTGTCACCAAAACAGCAATGCATAGCACGCACAGTCATTTCTTTACAACCTTGAAAATTGATAGTTTTATTATTTATTTTATTTTACTTTATTCGGAAATCTTGCAGCTAATTATATATTGACTACCTATGGACATACAGTAAATCAAAACAAAGCCATTTATAAGTTTTTTCAAACTTATTATTTCAAGGGACAAATTCGATACGTCTTCTTATGATAAAGAGAGGTAGGTACAGTGGCGGCAATTCTGGAGGCACTATTCCTAACTAATTCTTAGCTAACGCTGTCACTTTCTTAACTTTGACATAAGAAAATGACATTTAAATTCCTAATTTGACGTAAGACCCTTTAAATAAGAACTGAGCATAGACCATGCTCCCTTATTTTAAGTCAAATAAGATAGATAGATATAACGTTTATTCAAGAACACAGTACAGGACATTAACATGGATACACGATAACAAAGAGAAGAAAAAAGAGTTTAGGATGTAGTGTACCGCATCCTCGAAAACGCCCCAACTCAGCATAATGCTGCAGTGCTAAAAAAAAACACCACAGCGCTGTTTTTCAGTCAGTACCATTTAGTTCGGTGGGAGTGCGCAACTTTGAGTTTCATTTATGTAGGAAGGTATGTATTTGTATTAAATTGAGATAAGTAAGGATATATGAGTATAAATTTGTATGATTACTTATATATTACCCATAATACAAATTATTACAATATGAAATGATAAAATAAATGCTTGACAAATAAATAGTAAACATAAAATATAAATAATTGTAATGAATATATTGATGTTCATCTGCGTGCTAATCCACCAACAATATTTTAAGGTAAAAATTTTGTAAGCAATTGCAGGAACTATAGGTACCATAAGCAGTCTTATGTCAGATCAGAAATGTCAAAATTATGTGTCTGTTTGCTATCCTGTTCTTATAACAACGTCAAGAATTTAACAGCGTTAGCTAAGAATGTCGAGAGAATCAACGCCAGTAGATACCTTGCCTTCCCCTTAAGGATATAACTTGCTTCGTTCTATGTAGGAAACGGAAAGGAACTTTATGCAAATCGCCTCGAAGACTAAGTGTTTCGGAAGCATGCAGCTATGCCATTAGCAAACCAGTAGCTGGTCGAACTAGTCTGGTTATATACGTGGTCGCTGCCTCCGTACCTTCACTTAGTGTTGAAATATGAACTCCAAGTCTCGTGCTGGCATTCAAGTCTAGATTCTCAACAATCTAGAAAGACCTTAAAATTAAAATATAGCTTCGCATGTTCAAAAGAGGAATGGAAATGGATTATGTGTCGTAAGTTCTAGTTTCTGGACTTGATGGGAGGGGGGGGGGGGGGAGTTTATCAGACTAATTGACTTACAACGGGACCAGAAAATACACATAGTGACACGTTTCAGGATTTTATAACGCTATGCTAGTGTGAAATTGGTTTTAAAATTGACATGTTTTGCTAGCCTGATTTGTTTTAGGCAAAGACCCCTCCTTTTCGTTTCCACTTTTATCGGTCTTGTGCAATTTGTATCCATGTTATAAATGGTTATAAATAAAGCAAACATTTTCTATCAAGGAACAAAAGTAGTAGAAATATGAATAATAATATTTGTCACTTCAAAGGTAGTGTAGGTATAAATCAGCTGATCGTAGTCTCTGTTAATGCAATGACCTTGCAAAGCTGTCCTTCACTATTATTCCATATACCAGTGGAGCAAATAAAAAATCTTGGGCCGGTTGCGGTGTCTTGGTTACTTGCTATGTTTAATAACTGTATGGAGATAACCAGGATACCCCGACTGTGGAGGAAATCAAAAGTGATTGCTCTCCTTAAACCAGGCAAAGCAAGCAGTGACCCAAAGAGCTATCGTCCGATCTCCCTCCTGTGTCATACCTACAAACTTCTAGAGAGAATGCTGCTAAACCGCCTATTAAGTGTTGTGGACCCCAAGCTCATCCCAGAACAGGCTGGCTTTAGACCAGGCAAGTCCTGCTGTAGCCAAACGCTAAAACTCACCCAGCACATAGAGGATGGGTTTGAACTAGGCCTAGTAACCGGCGTTGTATACGTAGATTTATCAGCAGCGTATGACACAGTGAACCTGAGAAGACTGTTATGTAAGGTGACTGATATAACAGGCGACCATAACCTTACGAAGTTTCTTGGTGAAATGCTTCACAATCGCCGGTTTCAAGTCTACCTCAATACAGAAAAAAGTCGATGGAGGTCACAGAAAAACGGGTTGCCACAGGGTAGTGTTCTAGCACCGCTGCTATTCAATGTGTACACAAATGACCAGCCATCTCCACCTAACACGGAACGCTTCTTGTACGCAGATGACTTAGCTTTAACCTCACAGGCGCGGTTATTTGAAACTGTTGAGTCTAATTTGTCAGCAGCCCTCAACACCTTAAGCTACTACTATGACAGTAACGCACTAAGACCCAACCCTTCGAAAACCCAATCCTGTGCGTACCATCTTAGAAACCGTGAGGCGAACCGTGAGCTAAACATTACTTGGCGTGGCGTGGCTATTGCTCACAATGCGCTACCTAAATATCTTGGCATTACTTTGGACAGATCACTGACATACAGAGCGCACTGCAAAAACACGCAGCAAAAGGTTAATACACGAAATAACCTACTACGTCGACTAACCTCAACTACATGGGGAGCTTCGCCGGAAGTTCTACGGACGACGGGAATGGCTCTATGTTTTTCGGCTGGTGAGTACGCCAGTCCGGTTTGGAGCCATTCAGCACATGCAAAGTCAGTGGATACAGCTTTAAACGACACATGCCGAATAATTACGGGCTGTCTTAAACCTACTCCAGTAGATAAGCTGTTTCCGCTGGCAGGCATTGCTCCACCCGACGTCCGTAGAGAAATTGCAAGTTCAGTTGAGTGTTACAAGAAAGAAAACGACGCCAGGCATCCACTTTACCATCACACCCAAGGACCCCAGAGACTCAAAAGCCGGCATAGCTTCGTGAAGCACGCTGCTCCAATTAGTAGCAGTGGTCCAGAAGCCCGTTGTAAGCTTTGGCAGGAGAGATACCCTACCGCTTCTCTAAACCCAGTAAAAGAGGTTCTTCCCCCAGGGCATAAGCTCCCGTGGATGACTTGGAAGTCCCTGAACAGACTCCGGACCCAAGTCGGTCGCTGTAGGGACAATTTGTGCCGATGGGGATACAGCACGAACAACCAGTGCGAATGTGGTGCCTCCCCCCAAACAATGGCACATCTATTGTCTTGCCCCGCGTGCCCTTCATCTTGCACGCAAGAAGACCTGTACAACGCCACTGACGTCGCGGTTCGTTTGGCAGAGTACTGGTCAAAATTAATATAAAAACGCCTAAACGATCGACACGATAAGAAGACTATTATTCCATCATCCAGCTAAGGGATCCGAGGGTTTCAGTATATTGTAATTTAGGCGATGGGCTGACAACCTGTCACTACAGCAATATACCTACAAATCGATCTTAAAATAACGCTCAAAACTTTGTCAGACGTGGCGGAACTACCTTTGCTTACGTCGTTTACGCTCTGCCTACCCCATTAGGGATAAAGGCGTGATTATATGTATGTATGTATGTATCACCTACCTACACGCGACTTCAACGTCACGTGTTTAAACTCTTACATTTCGGAAGTCTTGTATTGACTAATATTTTTTTAAGTAGCCTGTTATACCAGTCTTTAGTAGGCCACTACCACTGCGTTCACTTTGGGGAAATCACGCCTGTAACCAAGGTAGGCAGAGCTTCAACGGCCTTCAAAATCACGTGTTTAAACTCTTACATTTCGGAAGTCTTGACTAACACAATGTTTACGGAGCCAGTTATACCTGTCTTTAGTAGGCCACTACCACTGCGTTCTCTTTGGTGAAATCACGCCTATATCCTGGGTAGGTAGAACGTCAACGACTTCATAAATCAGTGTTGTCTGTACGTCTGACATATTTATGGAATATTTTAGATAGGCACAGCCCTTGCCAGTCCCCTGCAGTAGTGAAGCGTCAGCCCATCGCCTAAATTGTAATCAATTGAAATTGTAAACACTGTTGGCGTTCCAAATAAAAAATATAAAAAAAATATATATTGAAATCCTTGGCTTTCTCTACTAGTCCCTGGTACATTCTATGTAGTAGCTGGTACATTCTATGCGTTTCACCACTCTCAGTCCAACACGGAAGTTCTAGTTGGTGAAATCAAAACTACTGTCTTTTCATTGCCGATTCAGATTAAATTGACTATGATTTGCGGCTTCATGACGCGTAGAGAAGGGCTTTAGGACCCTCTTAAAGTTAGCAATAAAACAAAATGGCATTGGTAATTTTAGTTATCAAATCGTGGTAATCTTCATCATAGCATAGCAATTTGTTGCAATCTTCATACTCATATCTGTTGTTTTTGATAGCTTCCTGAATTGAATCGTGATAAATGCTGTCCATACGTCGTTGAAATTTCATTAAAAAAAAACATTTATACGTATAATGCGCGCTAAAAATAAAGCTTACTTCGTCTGTTTCATTTCGATAAGCAAGCATAAATAGGTAGGTACGTCCTTTATTTCTTCAAATACAGACTGATTTTCTCCTGAGCTCGATGGAGGGAGCTTGATTGAATTTATTCTAATATCCTAGGAACATAGGCTCCTTTTTTTGATAGTCTTAAATCAACCATGTCAGAGGCCTATTGCTATATTGCTATGAGGTTGTTTAAAAACTCTAACACCAGGTAGGGTTCATCGGGTCGATTGACTTGAAACAGACTCGACAAGAAGAAGATTGTCGACTCTATCCCATAGTCATACAGGTTACTTTTTATCTCGGGAAAATATTATATATATATATATAATATCTTTCTTCCATGCTGGACTGGGAGCGAGAGAAAAACATAGAATGTGCCAGCTGCGTTTCCTCCCGGGCATGCTGTATAAACCAGCTAAGGTATCTGGTTTTAGTATATTGTAATTTAGGCGATGGGCTGACAACCTGTCACTACAGCAATATACCTATATACAAGTCTATCTTAAATAACCTTCAAAACTTTGTCAGACGTGGCGAAGCGATCTTTGTTTAGGTCGTTTACGCTCTGCCTACCCCATTAGGGATAAAGGCGTGATTATATGTATGTATGTAAATATCTTCAACCCAAGGGAAATCTCGGCGAGCCGCGAACGAAGCATCTTTGTTTTAGACATACAGCTTTCAGACACACAGGTGAAACTTTGCTGTACACCTAATTTTCTATTCTATAGGTTCTACAGGTGTTTACCTCAAGGGAAATAGCGAAGTTGGTATTTGTTCACTGTATGCCATTTCTTCCATGCTGGACTGGGAGAGATAGAAAAACATAGAATGTTCCAGCTGCCCTTCCTCCCGGGCATGCTGTTGAAGTCAGCAAAAGGGACTCGAGGGTTACAGTGTATTGTAATTTAGGCGATGGGCTGACAACCTGTCACTAAAGCAATACATATTACAATCTAAAATTGCCCTCAATTTTTGTCAGACGTGGCGAAAGCGCCTTTTAAGAGGCGTTATACGCTCTGCCTACCCCGTAAGGGATAAAGGTGTGATTTATGTATGTATGTATGCCATAAACCTGCATGATTATTTGCGTCTATTCTCGGGTCTAGAGCAAACCCGTCACTATTAAAAAAAAAGTATATTAAACTACTAGCAGAGAGTTCTTTGTGTAAATAAATAATATTATCTGACCTATTTATAAGGTTACCAGCTGACCCTACTAGATATTTCTATCGTAATCATTATAAACAAATTCAAAACATCTATTACGGAAATATGTGTGTATCTCTCAAACTCGTTTATTCTAAGTACAATTTCATTTTTGACTTCAAATCTAATATAAACGAATTATAATAATCTGTGTCATATAAAATCGTGTGAATGATATATGTTAATATATTTATAAGTAATTCTTGTGTTATGCAAGTATTAAGTTACGTAACGTATGACAAGTTTTAAGGGTTGCTTAAGATAGATCTGTATATTGCTGTAGTGACAGGTTGTCAGCCCGTTGCCTAAATTACAATACATAGAGACCGAAATACATAGAGATAGGGAGGAGATGTTTCTCATTCTATGTTTTTTTTAAACTTCTAAATTTTCTTTATCTACGTGTTATTGAACTACATAGCATTGACAAGATATATTAGCAATCAAAAGGACAATGACCGCGTATTCACACAATGTTCAAACTGGAACCTAGGTATAGGTACGAATAACACTAAAACTAAGACCTAGGTAACCTAACTGCTAAAATCATGGCCGGACGTTACAAGACGCTGGTTAGAGCACTTTCTAGACTCCAACAGTTATGCGCTAAGTAGCCTTGGGTAAACACTAGTTTAGTAGCCTTTCTAGGAAAGTAGCTAGTGAGAAAGTAGCTTGTAATTTGTCTAAAGTAACGAAAACGTGTTAGTTTGGACAATGTTGGCGTCAATTGTGCATACACGCCTTTATCCCAAATGGGGTAGGCAGAGCGTAAAGGACCTAAACAAAGGTCGTTCCGCTCCGTCTGACAAAGTTTTGAGGGTTATTTAAGATAGATTTGTAGGTACATTGGTATAGTGACAGATTGTCAGCCCATCACCTAAATTGCAATATACTGAAACCCTTGGATCTATTAGCTGGTTTTTACAGCTTGCCCAGGAGGATATGTAGCTGGCACATTCTATGTTTTTCTCTCGCTCCCAGTCCAGCATGGAAGTATTGGCGTCAATTCCGCTAACCTAATTTAAAGGAGAATGCCTGAAAGTGGTCCAAGTTCTCCTAATACTAACTACTTCCAGTGAAGTGAATACTTTAAATCAAATGTTAACAAAAAAGGCAACTGATAAACATATGGCATAATTTCTATTCGAATGTAAAAGCTGTAAGTTAATAAGGCAATATACATCTGTAGTTCAGTAGATATCTTCCATGCTGGACTGGAAGTGAGAGAAAAACATAGGATGTGCCAGCTGCATTTCCTCCCGAGTATGCTGTAAAAACCAGCTAAGGGGTCCGAGGGTTTTTTTAGGCGATGGGCTAACAACCTGTCACTACAGCAATATACCTACAGATCTATTATAAATAACCCTCAAAACTTTGTCAGATGTGGCGGAACGACCTATGTTTGGGTCGTTTACGCTCTGCCTACCCCATTAGGGATAAAGGCGTGATTATATGTATGTTTTTCTTTTTCAGAATGGCCTTTCTCAGATCTTAAACTTGTTGTCTCTCCATATTTTATTTTTAGTAGTTTAAATATGTTTTAATGTGTGGCGGATTGGAGCCGAGACAAACTTTTTAAAGTTTAGCGGCCCATTTATATGTAAACCAGTAATAACTATTGTAATAAATATTAACAATAATAATAATACGCGAAAACATCCGTGACACTGGATATTTACTCTAGAAATGGGAGAAAAATAGAACGTTACAAAACGTGTCTTTTCTCAAAATGATCTTCTTTAGTTAAATAAGTTAAAGTAGAGAAAAGCGCCAGGACTTTGAAAATGATTACCTAAGAGAATTTTTGTGTAGGAAATTTTGCGAAAAGGTCATTATAAGCTAAAACACACCATAACAACTCAATAAATCAAAGAAGTTTCATCAAACCTATAAACTTATAAACCTGTCGTATGACCTTTCATCTAACAACAACCTAACAATTACTTAACCAGCCTTCGAGATATGTCAACAATTGCAATATATGCAGGTTTATTGGTAAGTATTGCAACGCGGCATATGAGTTGCAATGCATGTAAGGATATACAGGGTGTGGAAATTAGCTGATAATGAAATAACGCTAGAATATATACCCTTTTGCGAAATGGACATTACGCACTGAAACACACCATACAACACATACAACTCATACATACATATGATCACGCCTTTATCCCTAATGGGGTAGGCAGAGCGTAAACTACCGAAACAGGTCGTTCTGCCACGTCTGACAAAGTTTTGAGGGTTATTTAAGATAGATTGTAGGTATAATGCTGTAGTGATAGGTTGTCAGCCCATCGCCTTAATTACAATATACTGAAACCCTCGGATCCCTTAGCTAGTTTTTACAGCATGCCCGGGAAGGAAATGCAACTGGCACATTCTATATTTTTCTCTCGCTTCCAGTCCAGCATGTAAAATACATACAACTCAATAAATCAAAAGCGTTTCATCAAACCTACAAACTTGTCCCTTTCATCTAACAACGACCTAAAAATTACTTAACCAGCCTTCGAGATATGTCAACAATTGCAATATACGCCGGTTTACTGGTATTGAAACGCGGCGTATGAGTTGCAATCTTTGCAATGCATGAAAGGATACACAGGATGTAGAAATTCTAAAATAGAAGTGCAGAAGCCTCTTCCAGTGGGTGTCATAAGGCCTTGCTCTCACAGGTGACAAAACTGTTCACGGAAGTTCGGATCTCTCTCTTTCACTCCAAAAGAGAAATCCAACAGTCGCGTAACTATTTTGGCCTGTTTTGTCGCCCTTCTTCTTCTTAGCGTGTCGATGGAACACGAGAAATTACATCATAATTCAGCCACTCGTATTGCGGATAAGCTTCCGTCCATTAAATCCGCTGGCGTGCAGGTGTTGGGGCACGCCGTGTGTCGGGCACGATGTCAAGTAAGCCATGGTTTGCACTGCACCGCAAATACAGTCTACATTGGGGCTTGCCGAAAATCCCCACCTGACCATGTTTTTCTTACTTCTGCCACCCTGAGTCCGAAGCCTGTTTAAGGACCTGTGCAGCTGTGCGTGCGCGCCCATTTTAAAAGTCTACTAAAGTTATCTTATGGTTTTTAGCATCCATGATCGGCAATCGCGAATATGGACTATTAGTTAATTATTCTGCGTGCTATTTATGCTTGTCTTGTCTGTGGTGGGCACTAACTTAGAGATAAATCTAGGGAATATGCGGTTACGCGCAGGCCGCTGCACAGTAGCACACATAACACAGCTTCTTCTGCACAAGAATCGCTTATTTATGCAACCAAAAAGCGCTATAAAATTTCAACAACCTGTATATACCATACTGCACCGCAGGATACCATCTTTACCTGGTTGATATTCCACCAATACGGACTAAGCGCTTCCAAAACGAATTCATAATGCGCACGGCAAAAAAATTGAACTCACTATCTGTGTCTGTGATTTCAAATGCATTCAACCCCCAACATTTCAAAGTTCGAGTAAACAGGCATCTTCTAGGTAAGCTCGCTCCATCGTCGACTCCGTCTCAGTTGCTCCCGACCTAGTCTGGAGTCAAGAGCAAATCTCTTTCAAATATAATAAAAACGCTCCGTTATGCAACTTTAAAGCGCTATAAAATTTACTTAATACTTCTATGCTGGTCTGGGAGCGAGAGAAAAACATAGAATGTGCCAGCTGCATTTCCTCCCGGGCATGCTGTAAGATCCAGCTAAGGGATCCGAGGGTTTCGGTATATTGTAATTTAGGCGATGGGCTGACAACCTGTCACTACAGCAATATACCTAGAATTCTATCTTAAATAACCCTCAAAACTTTGTCAGACGTGGCGGGACGACCTTTGTTTAGGTCGTTAACGCTCTTCCTACACCATTAGGGATAAAGGCGTGATTATATGTATGTATGTATGTATAAAATTTCCACACTCTGTATATAAACTATTGGTTGTATAGTAAAGTGGTCTATTCCACTTGGATGTCACTTAGTGGTCTAGTGTGTATTTATTCATATCAGGAGTCGGTAGGTAGGTAATATTTGCTTGCATACTATTCTCATGTGAATACTTAATTTACTTAGTGCCATGAAATAATTGTAGTAAAGTTCTTTAGTATACTACATACTTAATTTACTTATCTTATCTCGATCGCTAGAAATCTAGGTTCATATTTTATGTACAGACAGACAAAATTGTTTATTAGATCTATCTTATCTGACTATTAGTGAAATATCAATAAAATTTACTCTTACTGCTGTAATACGTACATAAAATTTTAAATCTTCGATTCTTCCATGCTGGCCCGGGACCGAGAGAAAAACGTAGAATGTGCCAGCTGCATTTCCCGGGCATGGTGTAAAAACCAGCTAAGAGATCCGAGGGTATCTGTATATTGCAATTTAGGCGATGGGCTGACAACCTGTCACTACAACAATATACCACAAACACACACACACATAATCACGCCTTTATCCCTAATGGGGTAGGCAGAGCATAAACGACCTAAACAAAGGTCACTCCGCCACGTCCGACAAAGTTTTGAGGGTTATTTAAGATAAATTTGTAGGTATATTGCTATAGTGACAGGTTGTCAGCCTATCGCCTAAATTGCAATAAAGAAAAACCCTCGGATCCCTTAGCTGATTTTTACAGCATGCCCGGGAAGAAATGCAGCTGGCACATTCTATGTTTTTCTCTCGCTCCCAGTGCAGCATGGAAGTAATATATACCACAAAACTATATTAAATAACCTTAATAAGACGGGAAGCTAAAATGATATAATGTAAAAAATAAACTGGCATGTCAAACACGCCCTTGGCTGGTTGTTTACTTGTACCGGAAACTGCATTGCTGTGTTCGGAAGTCTAATCAAAGTTGCAGTAGTGCATAATTGATGCAGTGTCGAAACTGTTGCAATATTTGACAGAGTGCAACGTTGCAACGCTAGAGGTTCACTGGTCGTGGTGTAATTAGAACATGGTTCTAGTTTTGTGATATTTAAACGTTCTTTAAACTTTCTTCCATGCTGGACTGGGAGCGAGAGAAAAACAGAATGTGCCAGCTGCCTCCCGGGCATGCTGTAAATACCAGCTAAGGGGTCCGAGAGTTTTAGTATATTGCAATCTAGGCTATGGGCTGACAACTTGTCACTCTATAGCATTATACCTACAAATTTAAGATAGAATAACCCTCAAAACTTTGTCAGACGTGGCGCAACGACATTTGTTTAGGTCGTTTACGCTCTGCCTAGCCCATTAGGTATAAAGGCGTAATTGTATGTATGTATGTATGTTAAACTTTCTTTGACACGTTTTAGATCAGTCATATCTTACAAATAAAAAACCTGAAATATAAATAATTGCGATAAACTTATTTTATTTTATTTTTATTTAAAAGGTACAATTACAGATAACAAATTAAGAATTACTTAACTTATCTCAAGAATATAGATCATTATAAATGTGAAATCCAATTAAAATTGCACACAACATTCACAAAAAAATGTTAACAATCAATCATAATTAATATAAATTACATCCAGAATAAAATTAGAAATCAAATTAAATATAAATTTACATGAGTGAGTATACTATGAAATCAACTTACTCTTTTTGTTTGTTGTTTGGGTCTACCTAGATAGTATTTATCCAGATTTGCATCAGTCTGAAATTCTAGCGAGCCGAGTTTCTTTTTTTAGTTTTGTGTTACACTTGGTGACGAAACATTTCCTACTTTTAGCAGCAAGTTTTTCCTCTATTAAAAGAGCACCTAGCCGAAAGTATGTCCGTTCTAACTGCGCCGAATAAGGGCTTTGAAGTACTGACCAATTTCGCAACTGACAAGTTTAGGTCTAAACTTCCGAACTAGTCTAGGTAACAGGTCTAGAGCTAGAGTAATTAGGGTTCCGTTGCTTTCAAGGCTGTCCCCGATATGAGTGTTGAGGAAAATACTTCAAAGTTTTGGTTTTCCAACAGAGAGAATTGCAACTCGTATCGTAGTTATGCAATACTTACATTCATTATTATTACTTACATACATACATATAATCACGCCTTAATCCTTATTGGGGTAGGCAGAGCGTAAACGACCTAAACAAAAGACCTAAATAAATGTTTTATCTATCTATCTAAAAGTCGTTGCGCCACGTCTGACAAAGTTTTAAGGGTTATTTAAGATAGATTTGTAGGTATATTGCTGAAGTGTCGAGCTGTCAGCCCATCGCCTAAATTGCAATATACTGAAACCCTCGGATCCCTTAGCTGGTTTTTACAGCAAACCCAGGAGGAATTGCAGCTGACACATTCTATGTTTTTCTCTTGCTCCCAGTCCAGTATGGAAGATTCTAATCCTTTTTATACATATATACGTATACCTATGGCAAAATTTAGTAATAGCAGATTTACTCATCTAAGCATCTGTTGACATTTCTCCATACGCTATTGCCTCAGTCAGATATATGAACCCGGAACTCTACGATCTATCGCTTGCCATTTTTGCGAGTTTGCTAGTTATAATACATTTAAATAAATAATAAATTGCTTCCATGCTGGCCTGGGAACGAAAGAAAAACATAGAATGTGCCAGCTGCATTTCCTCCTGGGCATGCTGTAAAAATCAGCTAAAGGATTGGAGGGTTTCAGTATATTGTAATTTAGGCGATAGGCTGACAACCTGTCACTACAGCAATATACCTACAAATCTATCTTAAATAACCCTCAAAACTTTGTCAGACGTGGCGAAACGACCTTTGTTTAGGTCGTTTACGCTCTGCCTACCCCATTAGGGATAAAAACGTGATTATATGAATGTATGCAGATTTACTTATCTAAGCATCTGTTGACATTTCTCCATACGCGATTGCCTCAGAGCCAGATATATGACCACGTAACTCTAGGATCTGCGACTTGCGAACTTTTGCAACGTCCCTTCACGCGTTATTTGTGCCTTACCAACTCGTAAGCGCTTGCGCAGGTTGCTAGGAGGATTTGTGACTTATAGCGCGAAGCGAAGTCATGATAAGTATTCAAATCATCTACACTTCCATGCTGGACTGGAAGCGAGAGAAAAACATAGAATGAGCCATATGCATTTCCATGCTGTAAGAACCAGCTAAAGGATTTGAGGGTTTCTGTATTTTGCAATTTAGGCGATATACAAATTTAACTTAAATGACTCTCAAAACTTTGCCAGACGTGGTGAAACGACCTTTGTTTCGGTCGTACACGCTCTGCCTATAAAGGCGTGATTATATGTATGTAAATCATCTACACTAGTAACATCTAGAACTTAGGTGTAAGGTACAGCGTCCCGCAAACTGATAGGGGTTGCTCAGTCAACGAAACTGAAATACTTTCATCGGGAAATTCTTTCAGAAGATGAAAATTTATGTTTGACCTTCCCATACTAAATGACCACCTCAATCAGTAAATTTTTATGGAAAACCAATTTCGCTTTTTTTCACTTCCTGAAAATAAAAACTGGTGATAGTTGTTCCGTTTCGTTGACTGAGCAACCCCTATCAGTTTGCGGGACGCTGTCCCTTACACCCTGTATATTTTTTTACTAAGTTTTAATCGTACTGACTGTTAAATTTTGAGAGAAATTGCTATAGTGACAGGTTGTCAGCCCCACGCCTACATTCCAATAAACCGACTATATACTGTCTGGGTCCTTTACTGGTCTTAAGTATGCACGCGAAGACATGCAACGATTATGTTTTTTGTTATGAGTTCAAACATAGAAGTAATGGTCTTTTAATGATCACTAGCGACCCGCCCCGGCTTCGCACGGAAATTATCTGTGTTTCTCTACTATATTATGCATGTATTATACATATAAACCTTCCTCTTGAATCACTCTATCCATTAAAAGAAACCGCATTAAAATCCGTTGCGTAGTTTTTAAGATTTATGCATACATAGGGATATAGGAACAGAGAAAGCGACTTTGTTTTATACTAAGTAGTGATAATATTATTGCAAAATGTTTTCGTACCCAGTTTGAACTATTAGGACATACATGACATTTATATGTCATCACTAAGCTATGATATTTACTTATCTAAATAGCTAATTTAAACCACTACTCATCATAAATTAAATGCTGTTTTAACCTTATATTTATCTGCAAAGTTTCAAGTCATTAAACGACTCCTAATTTGGTGATGTGTGATATTCATTAATATTGTGTTAATGGTTTTATTTTTGTTTGTTTCAGATGCAGTCTTGACATTTGTATTGTAAGTCTTCATTTACGTATATTTTGCAGTTAATAGATTATTAATTTAATTACTAATACATATGACACACATTTTTGAATACCTACACTACAGCTATACGTATAGTCAGCATCAAAAATGGAGTCATAGTAATTATGTCTATAGAAAAAAAGACAGTTTTAAAATATAAAATAAATTTTACTTTGGACTAAGAGTACTATCATATCATACATACATACATATAATCACGCATTTATCCCTAATGGGGTAGGCAGAGCGCATACGACCCAACAAAAGTCGTTCCGCCACGTCTGACAAAGTTTTGAGGGTTATTTAAGATAGACTTGTAAGTATATTGCTGTAGTGACAGGTTGTCAGCCCATCGCCTAAATTACAATATACTGGTACCCTCGGATCCCTTAGCTGGTTTTTACAGCATGCCCGGGAGGAAATGCAGCTGGCACATTCTATGTTTTTCTCTAGCTTCCAGTCCAGCATGGAAATAATACTATTAATAATAATAATACTATCATATCACTCCACTTTTAAAGGACAATACTTGACTTTGTCCTACTGAATCTATACCGGGTGTAAGGGACAGCGACCCGCAAACTCATAGGGGTTGCTCAGTCAACGAAACTTGAGCAACATTCACCAGGAAATTCTTCCAGGAGATGAAAAAACTATACGTTTTATGCTATCTCACTTCTTAGGTCTGCTGAAAGACATTTCATTTTAGAAAAAACAACAGTACATGTTGTGTACAATAAACTGTTAAATAAATAAAAAAAAAGACTTTCCCCTACAAAATGACCACCTCGATCAGACAATTTGTATGGAAAAGCAAATTATAATTCTTTGTTCACTGAAAGAGTTTCCTGGTGATAGTTGTTCAGTTTCATTGACTGAACAACCCCTATCAGTTTGCGGGACGCTGTCCCTTACACTCCGTTGAAAGCTAGACCTTTAACTAGGTTCATGAACTGAGAAATAGGTAAACTTGCTCTTAAGATATATAATATTATAAACAATATTATTTATTTTTTGAGGGTGGATACATAATGTCTCATGTTTGACTTTTTAACTGCATTATCTCATTTTGGGTGAAAGCTGAAAATCAGTGTTGCTCTCTATAGACAATAATACACTGAGGTCTGACCTCTGCATCGCTTCAGTACACATGTAACAGAATTTATAAAGTGTGCGTTAGTGCAATTTAGGCGTTGGGCTGACAACCTGTCACTACAGCAATATACTTACAAATCTATCTTAAATAGCCCTCAAAACTTTGTCAGAGGTGGCGGAACGACCTTTGTTTGGGTCGTTTACGCTCTGCCTACCCCATTTGGGATAAAGGCGTAATAATATGTATGTATGTGTTAGTTTAAGATTTTCATGTGTATGTCTCTTACTATGTTTCTTCCATGCTGGACTGGGAGAGATATAAAAACATAGAATGTTCCAGCTGCCCTTCCTCCCGGGCATGCTGTTAAAGTCAGCAAAAGGGACTCGAGGGTTACATTTTATTGTAGTTTAGGCGATGGGCTGACAACCTGTCACTAAAGCAATACATATTACAATCTAAAATTGCCCTCAATTTTTGTCAGACGTGGCGAAAGCGCCTTTTACTAGGCGTTAAACGCTCTGCCTACCCCGTAAGGGATAAAGGCGTGATTTATGTATGTATGTATGTATGTCTCTTACTTGTTTTTTTGTTACGTGTGTGATGATTTTTGCAATAAACCTTTTATCTATCTATCTAAGAACAAAACAATTGTCTAGGTAGAACACTATTCTAGAATTTCTTATACAGGATGTCCCAACGTAGCCAAGCGTAAAGAGAGGATGCGCAACGCAACCTATACTTACAAACATACCTACATACAGTAAAGGGCCATAAATATTGCACATTGAATAAGTTAGGATAGATAGTAAGTTTAGTTAGTAGTAAGTGCGTTACTAAAAGAGAGCCCGATAGGCCTGCTGCATCCCGAGCGGGAGGTCGTGGTTCGAATCCCACCACGTACCAATGTGTCTTTCGGTTTTTGAATTTCATATGTACGTTTATTCGGCGCTTTTTCTGTGCTTCAGACAGGACATTGAGCCGTTGGTCCCAGTTAATATCATTTAATACGGTAGGTAATAGTCGTTAATCCAAGTCTTGAAAACTCTGACCTAAACTAGGATTGGGTCTAGTTTCCCTTCTGGGTTGCGGAGGTCAGATGGCAGTAGCTCCGTGCAAAAACCAGTACCCTATTTCACCTAGATTAGGTAGCCAACCCGTCAGACACGGGAAAGGCTAGGGGAGATGATGAATAAGTTAGGTTTCGAAGAGCCAAAGGTAGAGCGTTATCTCTGCTCTTTCGCTCTTTCACACGTCTACCAAACATAACTGTATATTTCCATGTGTCCATGTGCATTATTATAGGCCCCGTAATGTACCTGCCTATCTGTTAGTTATAGGCTATGGATGTTACCGTGTGTAATAAAATTATTAGTTAGAGGTAATGAGTAATAGCTGATTATAGGTTAATGATTTTACCTATCTCTAAGGAGCTTGGTTGCGAAATGTACATACATATAATCACGCCTTTATCCCTAATGGGGTAGGCAGAGCGTAAACTACCTAAACAAAGGTCGTTCCGCCACGTCTGACAAAGTTTTGAGGGTTATATTTAAGATTGATTTGTAGGTATATAGCTGCAGTGACAGGTTGTCAGCCCATCGCCTAAATTGTCATATACAGAAACCCTCGAATCCCTTAACTGGTTTTTACAGTATGCTCAGGAAGAAATGCAGCTGGCACATTCTACGTTTTTCTTTTGCTCCCAGGCCAGCATGGAAGAATTTGTCATAAAATAAATACCAAAAACCCAACAAAATCACTTCAAAAAGGCAAAGTAGACCTCGGCTACCGACCTATTGAAGCTACCCCACTTATGATTGCGCAATCGGTATAACAAAGCATGTGTTCAGTACGACTACATTCAAAATGAACATGGGAGGAACGCTACAGCGCGCTGTCATAAAGAGAAATGTCAAATATTAAGAGGTTTTCGAGTCGATCAACCCTGGTGTCAGAGTTTATAACCACCTAATAGCACAGCGAATAGGCCTTTATTTTGATTATAGATTCCAGCACAACATCTGCATCATTTGTTTTTCCTATAGTGCTAATATTTACGTCGTAAAAAAACTACATGACGTATTGAATTTGATATTTCTCTTAAACCGCTTGGATATTTAAAAATATTCTTACTTACAAAAATGTGAGAGCCCGATGGTGTAGTGGATAGGGCCGCTGCCTCCTGAGCGGGAAGTCGTGGTTCGAATCCCACCACGTACCAATGTGTTTTTCGGTTTTCGAATTTTATATGTACGTTTATTAGGCGCTTTTTCGTGCTTCGGAAGGCACGTTAAGCCGTTGGTCCCGGTTAATATCATTTAATACCGTAGATATTAGTCGTTAAGCCATATCAGAGGCCAGTGCTAAGAATTGGCAGCTTGAAAACTCTGACCTAATCTAGGATTCTGGGTTGCGGAGGTCAGATGGCAGTCGCTTTGTGTAAAAACCAGTACCCTCGTTCAATCCCCTAGATTAGGAAACCGACCCCGTGAGATACGGGATAAGGCTAGGGAGATGATGATCTTACTTACAAAAATGTAGACGTTTAAGAACTATAAACAAAACATATCATTTTAAAATGGCGGCGTTAGTACCTTTTTTCGCCACGTTCATTTACAGCGTGGTCGTGCTATAGTGTCAATGCACTAAGATGACGTAGTAATGTCCACTGTCCTATAAGATCGGTCAGCTGGTTATCAATGACCCTGGCCCCCGTGTTGTAGTGTACGGAACCAGGGGTCTTGATTAACTGGGTGAAGTTTTTCCTATAAGTTAAGACAGCTGGTTATTTATGACCCAGGCCCGGGTATAGCAATGTATGGAGTCAGGGATCTTGGGTAAGTGGATGAGGTATAGTGCTTTGTTGAGATGGATTTAGTGCGGGAAAAGGGATGAGTGATTATTATCGATATTTGCGAATTTAATATATAATTTTCTCAATGTATAGAACTTGATAATAAATTACTATAATCGACCGCTTGCTATCAGGAGAAATATTAAAAATGTTTAAACTTATGTTCAAAATTGGATTCATTCGTGTCACTGGAAATTACATTTTAGTTTTACCTATTGCTATTGCTGTTATTTCTGCCACAGACAAATGGCCTTCACTTTTAATATATCACACGGTTGTTTGTTTCCCAAGTTTGTCCACTCACTTAACTGCAAATGTAATAAAAGATGGCTCAAATTTGCAGTTCTGAAACACTCAATGGTTTACGGAACTTGTGTTTATATAGCAAAATGTCAATGTTCTAAGCTGTTGTGCTCACACAGCTAACTTGAATAATAAAGTTTCAGATATTTACAGGTAGTTTTGAAAGTGGTATCGATGTCATGTTTTTTTTTCTAATAATATACTCGTACAAGACTAAGTACACTAGTCGTTTTGTTTCTGCAGTTTTTTTTTTATAAAACCTCATAGAAAAATTATTTGCTTCCATTAGTAAAACTAAAACGCAGAACACATTATTCCATGCTGGACTGGGAGTGAAAGAAAAGCATAGAATGTGCCAGGTGCATTTCCTCCCGGGCATGCTGTAAAATCCAGCTAAGGGATTCGAGGGTTTCAGTGTATTGCAATTTAGGCGATGGGCTGACAACCTGTCACTACATCAATATATTTACAAATCTATCTTAAATAACCCTCAAAACTTTGTCAGACGTAGCGGAACGATCTTAGTTTAGGTCGTTTACGCTCTGCCTACCCCATTAGGGTAAAGACGTGATTACATGTATGTATGTATGTCGAACAACATTAAAAGTAGGTAATTATAAAACGCAATAATTTATGATTAGGTATAGTATAACTTGTGAATCTATACGCCATCCAATAAGTGTGTAATCATAATCAGTTCCACTGATTAGAATATTTTTAATCGACGATATCTTAAAATCAATAGTCCGGTATTATGAAATATGATAAGCTTGATTGATTCATGCAAAATTAAACTTTTTTCATGCGAAAAAGAAGAACATTTATGAATCTGTCTATACTTGTTTCTCGATACCTCGTTAGGCGATGGAACACTGAAAGGCATTTGTTTTCCCACTAGCTGCTTGGCGCAGTGACTTCTACAGTACAACTATAGCCACCAACCTCATTTTTGTCAGTTCTTCCTGTATGTGTATTTCTATGTAGGTATAAGTAATTTATATGTATGACTATTTATTGTTATTAATTATATAAATACACCTAAGTAGCTTATTTACTTACCTATACAATATATTGCCTAAAAGGTATACCACCCCACTAGTTCAACTTTTTATTTTCCTGTAGCCTAAGGTTGCCTGGAAGAAATTGCTGCTTAGCAATAAGGCCGCCTATTTGTACTACTATTTGTTTCATTTAATTTTATTTTTTCTTGTGTCTTTTCTGTGCAATAAAGTATATTCTTATCTTATCTTATCTTATGCCAGCGCCTCCGGCCACATTCACTTACAGCCTTTGACATACTGTTTATTAATCTGTTGTAAGACTCCGCTTGAGAAAGTTGTCGCAATCCAGCTTATTAGGCTGATAAAGCTAAGTATAGAAATAAATTTAAAAGTATATCGACAAGTAACTGTCCCATCCCTACAGATCCCGTCGTCGCGTTATGAAATACTTTTGCTTTCCTCTGCAAGACAGACAGACATTCTGTATTGCGTAGTGTTATTCAACTATACTTGTATTGAGACTGTAGTATTTGTAGTCCATTGTATGATTAGTGGGTTGACAGAGCTATGTCCTAGATAAGCTTTTAAGAGACAAAAACCAGGTCAATATTAGATGAAACCATTAGCCATCTTGTCTTTTGACTCTACGTGGTGTAAGGGACAGAGTCAAGCAAACTGATAAAGGTTGCTCAGTCAACGACACTGAACAACCTTCACCAGGAAATTCTTTTTAAAAACAAAAACCCATACAAAATGTCCACCTCGATCAGACAATTTTTATGGAAAAGCCATTTTCCTTTTTCACTACCTGTAAGAATTTCCCGGTGATAGTTGTTCAGTTTCGTTGTCTGAGCAACCCCTATCAGTTTGTAGGACGCTGTCCCTTACACCCGGTATAAAAATGTTACGGAGGTCTATATAGTAAGGAGCCCGATGGTGTAGTGGATAGGGCCGCTGCCTCCTGAGCGGGGAGGTCGTGGTTCGAATTTCACCACGTACCAATGTGTTTATCGGTTTTCGAATTTCATATGTACGTTTATTCGGCGCTTTTTCCGTGCTTCGGAAGGCACGTTAAGCCGTTGGTCCCGGTTAATATCGTTTAATACCGTAGATATTAATCGTTAAGCCATATCAGAGGCCAGTGCTAATCATTGGCGGCTTGAAAACTCTGACCTAATCTAGGATTGGGTCTGGTTTCCCTTCTGGGTTGCGGAGGTCAGATGGCAGTCGCTCTGTGTAAAAACCAGTACCCTTGTTAATTCCCCTGGATTAAGTAGCCGACCCCGTGAGATATGGGATAAGGCTAGGGAGATGATGAGAAGATAATGATGTAAGCATTAACGATTCATTTAGCTTAAATAATGTTCTTTAAAAACTAGCAGGCCTTAGTACCCTTAAAGCTTCGATGTAGGCTTTGCCGACTGACGACTTTTATAAGGCTGCTGACCCATGCCTACCCCTTAAAGAACTAGGCGAGGTTTTATGTGTCAAACACTACCAGAGATACCTGCTTAGGTACATACGAATAAATAACACAATGGATGGACTTTAGCACATGATATTGTTACTTATATTATCTACAACCTGATAAGAGATGTAGATAATAACTTCCATGCTGGACTGGGAGGGAGAGAAAAACATAGAATGTGCTAGCTTCATTTCCTCCCGAGCATGCTGTAGAAACCAGCAAATCCAAGGGTTTCAGTGTATTGTAATTTAGGCGATGGGCTAACGACCTGTCACTTCAGCAACTATTTCAAATAACTTTGTCAGACGTGGCGGAACGACCTTTGCTTAGGTCGTTTACGCTCTGCCTACCCCATTAGGGATAAAGGCGTGATTGTATGTATGTATTATCTACAATCTGATAAGAGATGGACGTTAAACTTTGATAAAACACTTTAAACTTGCATGCTGTACTACGAACGATAGTACTTAATTAAAAACATAGAATGTGTCAGCTGTTTGTTTTCCTAAGCATGCTATAAAAATCAATGAAAATGACCCGAGGGTTTCACTGTGTTTTAATTTAGGCGAATGACTGAAAATTTCTTACTGCAGTAACGCACTTACTTATCTTCATCATCATCTGCCTAGCCTTATCCCGTATCTCACGCGGTCGGCTACTTAATCTAGGTGATTGAACGAGGGTATCGGTTTTTACATAGAGCGACTGCCATCAGACCTCCGCAACCCAGAAGGGAAAACAGACCCAATCCCAGATTAGGCCAGAGTTTTTAAGTCGCCAATCCTTAGCACTGGTCTCTGACATGGCTTAATGACTAATATTTACGGTATTAAACGATATTAACCGAGACTAATGGGTTAAAGTGCCTTCCGAAGCACGGAAAAAGCGCCGTATGAACGTACATACGAAATTCGAAAACCGAAAAACACATTGGTACGTGGTGGGATACGAACTACGACCTCCCGCTCAGGAGGCAGCGGTCTTATCCACTACACCATCGGGCTCTTTCTTAGTAACGCACTTACTAAATGCATTCATTTATTTTTGGTACTACATACATACATATAATCACGCCTTTATCCCTAATGGGGTAGGCAGAGCGTAAACGACCCAAACAAAGATCGTTTGACAAAGTTTTGAGTGTTAATTGAGATAAATTTGTAGGTATATTGCTGTAGTGAAAGGTTGTCAGCCCATCGCCTTAGCTGGTTTTTACAGCATGCTCGGGAGGAAATGCAGCTGGCACACTCTATGTTTTTCTCTAGCTCCCAGGCCAGCATGGAAGAGACTCGTACTCTATGCAGTTATAATGTTATCTTCAGCTGATAACATATGAACGTTGAACCATGATAAACAATAATACTGTTTTTGTTTTATTACTATTACACAATGGATTATCTTGTACCCTTCTATGAGTACATACATACATACATACATACATAAAATCACGCCTGTATATCTTCCAGGGTAGGCGAGCGTGAAACGCCTCGTAAAAGGCGCTTTCGCCACGTCTGACAAAATTGAGGGCAATTTTAGATTGTAATGTGTATTGCTATAGTGACAGGTTGTCAGCCTATCGCCTTAATTACAATACACTGTAACACTCGAGTCCCTTTTGCTGACTTCAACAGCATGCCGGGGAGGAAGGGCAGCTGGAACATTTTAGATTTTTCTATCTCTCCCAGTCCAGCATAAAGAGTTCTACTTAAAATATATCATCATCATCAGCCACAACAGTCCACTGCTGGACATGGGCCTCTCCAAAATTGGGGGTATATGCCATACACACCACGCTTGGCAGGCGGGTTGGTGAGCGTAGTAGAAGTTTTCCATTCACAGGAAACGCTGCTGCCCATTCCCTGAATTTATCCCTTAGTCGCCTTTAACGACACCTACGGGATGTTATAGGGTGATGCTATTCTAACCCGTCACCACACGGGGAAACACACTTAATATATATATCTATATATATATATAATTTATATATATATAATTTATATATATAATATATATATATATATATATATAAGACTATTATTCCATTAGCAATTGAAACCAAAACTTGTGTTGCTCTTCTTCTTCTGTCGAGTGGGTATCGAGTCTATCGACCCGATGAACCCTGGTGTCAGAGTTTTTAAACCGCCTAGTAGCACAACTATCAGGCCTCTGACATGGTTTTGTGTAACGACCACTATCAAAGACAGCGAACGTGCCCTCCGAAGCACGACATCTTTTTCTTTTCGGACAATCAGGTGATTCAGCCTGCAATGTCCTACCCAAACTAGGGAAAAATTCACAAAGTAATAAATTCTCAAATATCAACTTTGTGTGTTCCTGGGAATCGAACCCAGGACCTTCGGAGTCCATGGCACTAGCCACTAGACCACGGCGGCAGTTAACAAGTGTGTTGCTCTGAAAATAGAGAATTATTTTTATTACAATTTATCCAAGTAAATGACAATGTAATCAGCATAGCTTATTTAACTAAAACCCCACCTAAAAATAGACAAACAACATTTAATGTTTATAGCTTCACTAGGTTTAGCTATCTGTATGATATTTACAATTTATTTATTACTAGCAACCCGCCCCGGCTTCGCACGGAAAATATCAGTGTTTCTTTACTATATTATGCATGTATTATACATATAAACCTTCCTCTTGAATCACTCTATCCATTAAAAGAAACCGCATCAAAATCTGTTGCGTAGTTTTAAAGATTTATGCATACATAGGGATATAGGGACAGAGAAAGCGACTTTGTTTTGTACTATTTAGTAATAAAAAAAATAGAATTGGTAAACCTCCAGCGGAAAAAAGACTACTACGGACAAAAGAGTATAGAAATTTTTGCTTGTGCTTAAGTAGGTAAGGTTTGTCTCAAAACGATAAAGTTAGAATCAAACTTCGAATCAAGCCAGAATCTAATTTAATGATGATGTGAAAGGTGATTCGATTCAGCCAGATAACATAAAAGTAGAATAACCAATCAGCACAAAATAACTAATAACTGCCTCTGTGGTCTAGTGGCTAGTGCCATTGACTCCCGATCCGGAGGTCCTGGGTTCGATTCCCAAGGGGGAAACACAAAGTTGATATTTGAGAATTTATCACTTTGTGAATTTTTTCCCCAGTTTGGTTAGGACTTTGCAGGCTGAATCACCTGATTGTCCGAAAAAGAAAAAGATTTCGTGCTTCGGAGGGCACGTTAAGCCGTCGGTCCCGGTCGCTGTCTTTGATAGCGGTCGTTACTCAAACCATGTCAGAGGCCTGATAGTTGTGCTACTAGGCGGTTTAAAAACTCTGACACCAGGGTTCATCGGGTCGATAGACTCGATACCCACTCGACAGAAGAAGAAGCACAAATCAACTAGCAAAATGCCATACGTGTATTATGGCATTTTGCTAGTTTAAATGCGAAATTATTTTAAACTTCATTCAATTAAGTAGAACTCGATAAGCAAGTTCGTAAAGTAAAGTAAAATATATTTATATCTTGTCATAAAAATAGATTTGTTTACCTGGTAAAATATTTCTTTTTAGGTACGGAACTTAACAGTTCTGCCTACTACAGGAAGTAAAATATTACAGTTAAAGACTTAAAAACTATGTTATTTGTTGTAACTTTATTTTAAGAATCAATACAACGTATTTTTGTAGGAAGGAGAATTATTTTTACCATTTCCTATTTGGTTTTATACAGGGTGTTAATTTAATTGTGTGTCATAGCTTAGGGGGTGTTTTAGTAACGTAAAAGGAATTTATATAAAATGTATATTTAAAAAAAAAAGCAATAGTCGATAGGTATTTGTAATTCCCATACAAAATGACCATCTCGATCAGACAATTTGTATAGAAAATAAAAAAAAACACTACCTAAAAAAAGATCCTGCTGATAGTTGTTCAGTTTCGTTGACTGAGCAACCTCTATCAGTTTGCGGGGCGCTGTCCCTTACACCCTGTATACGTTATCTCAGCGTATTTCTTGAAATTTATTTTAAGAATACTAAGTATTTTTGCTGGAGGAGATTTATTTTTACCACTTCCTATTTGGTTTTATAGGTAACAATAATATCGTTTAGTTTTATTACTGTGGTTGCGTCTAGTGATATTTTAATATTAAACCGGATAAGAGTCTTAAAAGGCGATTTAAAGTAATCTTCTAATCTGACACTAGTTTGGCTTCATGAAGCCCCTCTCTCGTCGAAAGAAGGATAGGAAATATGAAATTAATCTCTTTGAACGATCTTCTTCTTCTTAGCGAGTGGATTCTCGAGTCGAACAACGAATCAATGAACCCTGGTGTCAGGGTTTTCAAACCGCCTAGCAGCACAGCTATAGGTCTCTGACATGGTTTTGAGTAACCACCACTATCAAAGACAGCGACCGAGCCCTCCAAAGCGCGGAATCCTTTTTTTTTTTCGAACAATGAGCTGATTCTGCCTGCAATGTCCTGACCAAACTAGGGAAAACCTCACAAAGCGATAAGTTGACATATATCAATTTCGTGTTTCCGCCCTGGGAATCGAACCCAGGACCTCCGAATCGTTAGTTCTGACCACTAGTTTCTTAAATAAATAAAATTGAAAAGAGATAAAAGTTCATAGCTTATTTCAATTCTAAAGGTTCCAATTTTGCTAATTTTGAAACTTTTATTTATTAACTTGAAGATACGTTTATTAAATTACCTACATTCAATCGTAATTACCTACTTTTATGACATAATATGCATTCAGTTAATATTTATTATGTAGTGCTATAACATTGTATAAACATGTAGATAATTTCTTTGAACACTAAATATTAAATGACGTATAATGTTCGAAGTCAATATTTTATTACTTATGATTAGGGATGCAAAATTACGTAATTTTACGGAATATTCCGGTAAAATACGCGTATTTTACGATCATTTATATAAATTACGGTAAAATTACCGGAGACGTACGACGTACAATAGGAACTTTTATGAAGTGAAACTCAAAAAGATTCGAGAGCTACAGTGTATTGTAATTTATGATATGGGCTGGCAATCTGTCACTATAGTGATACACATATCAATCTAAAAGTGCCCCCAATATTTTTCAAAACTTGTTAGAAACGTCTTTTACTATGCATTTTACGCTCTGCCTACCCTATTAGGGATAAAGGCATGGCTTGCGAGGGGTGCAATTTTATCGAGGGTAGGCAAAAGCAACATTCAAGTACTTTATAGTTTCGACGTAACTCCGGATTTGGTGAAGGTGGAACTCTTGAAAGGGAAGCCAACGGGAATCTACTTGTATGGACCCTTCGCCACTGATGGCTTGGTATGTATGGTTGACTGAAAACACACTGTTACTGCCGCATTTTTCTAGTAGTCGCGTGGTACGTTTTTTACCGCATTTTACCGTAATTTACAGGAATTTTACCGTAATTTACGGTGAAATTAAATATTTTACGGTATATTTAGTTTCTAACCCTATTTTACCGTCCATCCCTACTTACGATGATGATATGAATAACTCATATGATAGTTAATGATGATTGCGTTGGGGAAATCAACCCTTTAAAAGCATTTCACTATTATAATAACACTAGCGACCCGTCCCGGCTTCGCACAGAAATCATCAGTGTTTCTGTACTATATTCTGCATGTATTATACATATAAACGTTCCTCTTGAATCACTTTATCTACTAAAAGAAACCGCATCAAAATCCGTTGCGTAGTTTTAAAGATCTAAGCATACTTAGGGTAGGGACAGAGAAAGCGACTTTGTTTTATACTATGTAGTGATACTTCATTGACCAAAAAGTAAAAAGAAACTACTGCGATAATGACCATAACAGTTAGTTTCCGTGACGATGACCACTAACAACAATTGGCTGGCCACTTACCGAAAACTGTTCAAAGTTAACCGTTCTTTTGTAGCAAACTAAAGGTTACCGCGTTCTTTGTTAAAATTGTTTAAAATGGAAAGCTTGTTCTTTCGCTTTGCATGCAGGTAGTCATTTGACTCTATTTACATATATATAATCACGCCTTTATCCCTAATGGGGTAGGCAGAGCGTATTCGACCTAAAAGGGTTTCGAGGGTTATTTAAGATAGATTTGTAGGTATATTGCTGTAGTGACAGGTTGTCAGCCCATCGCCTAAATTACAATATACTAAAACCCTCGAATCCCTTAGCTGGTCTTTACAGCATGCCCGGGATGAAATGCAGCTGGCACATTCTATGTTTTTCTCCCGCTCCCGGACTGGGAGCATGGAAGATTCTTAACTTAATGTCCATAATAGTTTATGGTCACCCATCTTATGCTTCTTATATTAAAGCCTGACCTCCACAGAGAACAGTTGAAGAAGTAATGGGTAATTCATTAGTGATGGACTTTTATTGGCTTTGCTTTGAGAATTCTAACGAGGACAAGTGATATGGAATTCTACACCAAAGAACTGATTAGAATGTGAAATGTAAACGATTGTTTAAATAAACTGTACGGTGTGAGAAGAGACGCGAATGTCACAGTATAAGTAAGGGACGGTAAACATTTTCCATGCATACTTTTTGTAACTTGTCGTTAAAATACCCCATGGTTTAGAATTGCGTAACACAGTATGTTCGTATTGATTTTTAGGGTTTATTGTGCAGTAGCGACCCTCCCCGGCTTCGCACGGAAATTATCTGTTTTTCTCTACTATATTATACATGTATTATACATATAAAGCGTCCTCTTGAATCACTCTATCCATTAAAAAATTCCGCATCAAAATCCATTTCGTAGTTTTAAAGATTTATGCATACATAGGGATATAGGGATAGAGAAAGCGACTTTGTTTTATACTATGTAGTGATTATATTCCAGGCCTTTTCCTCATTAGTCATTAGGTTATACTTACACAGAAAACAAATAAAGAAATAAACTTTATATTATGCGTAACCCAAACAACGCAGATGGCTGATACGACAAAATGCATTTTCTCGCAAAAAGAACAGGGTTACTTACACAGAAAACTATATACTTACAAAGAAACATACATACATACATATAATCACGCCTTTATCCCAAATGGGGTAGGCAGAGCGTTATCGACCTAAACACAGGTCGTTCCGCCACGTCTGACAAAGTTTTGAGGGCTATTTAAGATAGATTTGTAGGTATATTGCTGTAGTGACAGGTTGTCAGCCCATCGCCTAAATTACAATATACTGAAACCCTCTGATCCCTTAGCTGATTTTTACAGCATGCTCGCGAGGAAATGCAGATGGCACATTCTATGTTTTTCTTACGCTCCCAGGCCAACATGGTAGGACTTACAAAGAAACAAACTTCATATTATGTGTAACCCATACAACGCAGATGGCTGATACAACAAAATACATTTTCTCGGAAAAAGAACAGGGTTTATTACAATTAACAAAAAAAAACTGTAAATTAATTTGAAGTAGCCCAATTAGACCAAATGGCTTATACTACAAAATGCATTTTCTCGGAAAAAGTAACACGAACCGAAAAAACACATATTTCCTGTATGTCTTCATTTATGGAAATACGACTCGCTTCATACGTTATGATGACGCATTTGACGTCATAGGTACAAGACAGCCATACATTATTGGTAATTTTATTTATTACTTATCGATAATTTTATACAGATTGTCTCGTATATTTTAATGATTTATTACTTATCAAAATTGATTTATTTGGTTCATAAAAATATATATGTATGCAAAGTATTGCAGAGTGCAAAGGATCACGATCCTTCTGCCTTCCGAAAACTTAAAACGGGTTGCTCAATCAACGAAATTAAACAACTTTAACAATAAAATTCTCCTGGTAAATATAAAAAGGCTCACATACATACATATAATCACGCCTTTATCCCTAATGGGGTAGGCAGAGCGTAAACTACCTAAACAAAGGTCGTTCCGCCACGACTGACAAAGTTTTGAGGATTATTTAATGTAGATTAGTAGGTATATTGCTGTAGTGACAGGTTGTCGGCCCATCGCCAAAATTGCAATAGGTATACAGAAACCCTCAGATCCCTTAGCTGGTTTTTACATCATGCCCGGGAGGAAATGCAGCTGGCACATTCCATGATTTTCTCTCGCCCCCAAGCCAGCCTGGAAAAAAATATATTTCCCATACAAAATGTGTTATCGAAGCAGTCATTTTGTATTTGATGGCTGCCAAAAAGTCCATCTTATGATCGCTGTTTCACTGGCCTCATAAGGTACTTAATACTTATAGAATAATTTAAATTCCTGTGCTCGCCCGAAAAAGATTTACGGCAGTTTTAGAACAATGTTCCTGCGTCAATACAAGATATAGTACAATGGTAAATACGTGACCGCACATTCGTTCGGTTAAATCTTTATTAATGAATTGTGTTACTATACCGATCGGCCGTGAGAAAATTGATGTAATTTAGGTATTTAGTAACATAGTAACCTGTTCTACAGCGTATAAATCACGCCTAGAGATATATGGGTAATGAATGAAATAGCTACTCTAAAATAATAATAATAGTCCGCCCACCGATTTTCGGTGATGGCGGCCAATCTCCCGAAGATGGGCCAACTGCGCAGGACTTGTTTTTAGTGCCCAAGTGTTTGCGCTACACACAGGTGCACTCTCTGTTCCCTCAATCTCTCATTCTGATGGGACAGACTGACTGACACGACCAGAGAGAATTCAGGCGCAGGACCGACTATTTACATGCCCATACGACGACACCAGACCCAACCCTAGATTAGGACAGAGTTTTCAAGCCGCCAATGCTTAGCACTGGTTCTGACATGGCTTAACGATGAATATCTACGGTATTAAACGATATTAACCGGGACCAGCGGCTTAACGTGCCTTCCAAAGCACGGAAAAAGCGCCGAATAAACGTACATATAAAATTCAAAAACCGAAAAACACATTGGTACGTAGTGGATTCGAATCAAGACCTCCCAGCTCCGGAGGCAGTGGCCCTATCGACTACACCATCGGGCTAGAGGAAAACTTATACCTAATTTAATTTATTAATCAGCTAGACAGCATATTGAATATTGATTATGCTTTCCGGCTAGCGACGCCTAAGTATGTACTCGCAGATATGTCATATGGGTTTTTCTTATGGGGAAATATGTATGTTTTCCTGGCATCGCAGCCTCCAATAGGGATATTTATTCGTAACTAACTTTCCGCCCCGCGGCTTAATTATATTTCCCGTGGGTATGAGATATTTTCCCTTGGTAAAAAGTAGCATATGTCCGTCTCCAGCTATCGTCCTGCCAAATTTCATCAAAATCGTTTCAGCTGCTTAGGCGTGAAAGAGCAACTAAGATAATAAAGAACTTCTTCCATGCTGGCTTGCGAGCAAGAGAAAAACATACAATGTGGCAGCCGTATTTCTTCCCCATGCTGTAAAAATCAGCTAAGCGATCCGAGGATTCAGTATATTGCAATTTAGGCGATGGGCTGACAACCTGTCACTAAAGCAATTATATCTACAAAACTATGTTAAATAACCCTCAAATCTTTGTCAGACGTGGCGGAACGACCTTTGCTTAGGTCGTTTACACTCTGCCACCCCATTAGGCGTAATTATAAGTATGTATCACTAGTTAGTATAAAACAAAGTCGCTTTCTCTGTCCCTATATCTCTATGTATGCATAGACCTTTAAAACGAAGCAACGGATTTTGATGCGGTTTCTTTTAATGGATAGAGTGGTTCAAGAGGAAGGTTTATATGTATAGTAGAGAAACGCTGATAATTTCCGTGCGAAGCCGGGGCGGGTCGCTAGTTGTAAATAAATAACAGATTAAAGTTTCGTATAATGGACTGGAGGTACCAGGCGACCATACGCGCGAGGAGCTATACTCTGGATTAACCCACTATTCATAGCCATGTTCATTGTTCATAGTGAGAGTCTGCATATATTTTTTTCCTAACGACGGTGTATCGGCCCACTTACCCACATTAATTTGGGCTCGTATTTATAAAGCGAACTCAAGATTGAGAGTAATATTAAGTCCGATATGACAGGTCCTTTTGTACTGTAATGACATTTCTGATACGGTCACAAACTAGCTATCAGTCTCAAGTGCTGTTTATATTACGGGCCTTAGTGGTCATTGCTCAAGTATAATTATCGAAGAGTGCAATGTATAGGTGAACTGATCTCATTGTTAAAATTATGGCCAGCTTTGACGCCTGTGATCTCTGCCTACCCCTCCGGGAAAGAGGCGTGGCGTTATGTATGTATGTATGTTTGACGCAGTCGGCCTTGAAATCTTCGCCTACGGAAACAACTAGGGGAACATAAATATAAATTAAGACTTAGATTGAAAGACTTCCAATCCAACAAAAATGCGTCTAATGAATGTTGTTAAGTTGAGTAACGAGTAAATGATGCTAAATTCCATTATCCTCGAAATGATCACAAACAGCACGAGACTCTTTGGAATTCAGAATTTAGGTATTAAAATATAAGATTGGATTATAGAAATGTAAAGATTATGTCAATAATCTTGTTATTGATTAAGGAGTCTATGATAAATACTCGTAATTTTATTTTTTAATTACTAGATACGTCATTTTCACTATAGTTATATCCGTTTCCGGGTTTAGAAGATGTTTATCTTTGAAAGTATTTTTTTTATATCAATGTTTATTGTTAGTTCATCATACCAAAAATAAACATACATACATTCATACATACTATCACGCCTGTATCCCTAATGGGGTAGGCAGAGCGTGAACAACCCAAACAAAGGTCGTTCCGCCACGTCTGACAAGTTTTGAGGGTTGTTTAAGATATAACTGGATATTGCTCTAGTGACAGGTTGTCAGCCCATCGCCTAAATTACAATATACCCTCGAAACCCTTAGCTGGTTTTTACAGCATGCCCGGGAGGAGATGCAGCTGGCACATTCTACGTTATTCTGTCGCTCCCAGTCCAGCATGGAAGCAAAAATATACTGTAGTTAATACAAGCTGGCCACTTAAGAGGTATACGACTATTTTATGCCATTTTTTTAACATTAATACATATAATGACACCTTTATCCCTAATAGGGTAGGCAGAGCGTAAACGATCTAAACAGAGGTCGTTTCACCACGTCTGACAAAGTTAAAATATACTGAAACCCTCGGATCCCTTAGCTGGTTTTTACTGCATGCCCGGGAGGAAATGCAGTTAGAACATTCTATGTTTTTCTCTCGCTCCCAGGCCAGAATGGTAGGAACGTCAAATTTGTTTTGTATAGTTTTTGGCTCTAAAAAACACTTGTAACGCTTGTGTTGCTAACACTTGAGAAAATGCGGCTATTACTTGGTAGACGTTACTTAACTTTTGACTTTCTAGTTCTCTAACCTAACCTTAATTAGGTTAACTTACCCTTAACTTAGGTAAATTGAGGTTAGGTTAGTAAGAAAGTCGTAATTTTTAAGGTTAGTTCAAGTGGATATTTTTCACGATTGAGACACGATTTTGAAGCCAAAATCTTTGCCGTTCATTGACTATTCTCCAATATCGTATCATAGTAGATTATATCTGATACCAAATAACTACGAAATTCTTATAAAAAAAAATATAGCAACAAAAGTTGTATACCTCTTAAGTGGTAACTCTGTACTGTACGTATATAATGTATTTCTATTTATTGATATACATACATATTATCTAAAGTTTTTTTTTTAATGGAACCTAAGAAATCAATTACAGGTGTTCATATTCACTTATACATGCTGTAAAAACCAGCTAAGGGGTCCGAGGGTTTCAGTATATTGTAATTTAGGCGATGGGCTGACAACCTGTCACTACAGCAATATACGAACAAATCTTTCTTGAATGCCCCTCAAAACTTTGTCAGACGTGGCGGAACGACCTTTGTTTAGGTCATTTACGCTCTGCCTACCCCATTAGGGATAAAGGCGTGACTATATGTATGTATTAAATAAACCAGCTGGTTGGCTTCCCGTGCTGGGTATTCCGGCCTTGGCTTGGGTAGCTAATATTATATTTTCTTTCGCTTGAGTTTGGCTGACATTACAGCAATGAAAAGTGTCATATCGGAAATATATCTCGGATGGGAAACTTTTTGAAGAGACTTAAATCTTTAAATTTTTAAAGATTTAAGTCTGATTTTGTTTACCTAATAACTTGTATTTGCGTAATATTTAAACAAAATACCTGTCCATCAAATAGTTTTTTGTCCCATTTAGTATGTAAATTAACACAGTATAATTTATTAGTCGCAAGATGAAATAAAATAATAATAAAACGATGACGTCTGGCGATCATTTTTTTTTCTACACGTCAAAGCATTATCATGTAGTGGCCAGTTACATTCAGTAGCTGCCAAGCCTCTGCGAGGATTGGACGTGTGCTCGGCTGATTCGACATTTGAATTTAAATATCGAATTCATCGTTCGAACAATCGATTAGTCGTTACTATCGACTTATGTGATTAACTAAGATAATTATATCGTGGTTACTACAGTGGTGTGGATTGTGTGTGGCGTTAAAAAGAAGTTAATTATAAAATTCTCATTTGGATTGTTGTTGGTAAGTATGTTATAAATAATAATATTTTCATTATCTTTTGTTCATCAGTGTGGAAATAATAAGCATAAATGAAGGGCAACAGCATTTTATCTTGCGAATTACTATTTGGATTATAAAGTACGTAAACTAATTTATAGATAAACTTTTTGCTACAAGTGCCTTTAGAAAAAGATCTAGATTACACTTAATTTAAATAAAAAATCATTAATTATTGTAAATTTTCTCGAATTATATTGTCACAGTGTATTTATTCTACCAACGAAATAAAAAAAAACGCGAGTCTAAAGTTGTGAAAAATTGTTTTTTTTTTTAAATCTTTAAGTAATTGAAAAAAATCAAAAAGCAAGGTTATTTTATTTTGTATTTAAAAACCCGATATAGATTGAAACCGGTTTTTCTGTGACTTTGCGTTGTTTCCTATGACCTACGAGAAATCAAGTTATGAACCGAAAAAGAGTTAAAATAATTCCCAATTACCATGTATCTTTTGACTTTGGATATTGTGTTGATACAGAATTGACGAAAACTGTTAGCCCGAGATTGGTTTTAAAGTTTCAGTAACTACTGTATACATACATACTTATAATCACGCCTTTATTCCTTATGGGGTAGGCAGAGCGTAAACTACCTAAACAGGTTTTCCGCTACGTCTGAAAAAGTTGTTTGAGGGTTATTTAAGATAGATTTGTAGGTATATTGCTGTAGTGACAGGTTCTCAGCCCATCGCCTAAATTGCAATAAATATAATCCCTCGGGTCCCTTAACTGGTTTTTACAGCATGCTCGGGACGAAATGCAGCTGGCACGTTCTATGTTTTGCTATCACTCCCAGTCCAGCATGGAAGTACTATTAGAAGTTATTTTTTAAATTCAGTTATATTATTTGAACTCAATAAAAACCTTGAATGTGAATACATTCTTTTACTCTCTTGTTAAATTACATTAGCATTACACGAATATTTTTTTTATTTGTAGAGTACTGATATTTAGCAACTAATAAAAAAATATTGACACAGTTATTCGACTGCATGATTCAGATTTGCGAATGACTCATAAATTTTACAGCTATCTTCCTATCGCTAAGTATAAAATCTACCAAATTCGTAAGTCATACTTACCTTGCAGTAAGTTTATTATATTGCATGCTGCTACAAAAGCGGCTTATCAACTTTCATTTCTCTTGCTATCCGGGTCACTTAAGACAAATTTTGGTGTAAGGGATAGCGTCCCCCAAATCTTATGGGGGTTGCTCAGTCAGCAACACTGAACAACTACCAGCAGGTTTTTTTTAAAGGAAGTGAAAAAAAAGTTGTATTCCATACAAATTGTCTGGTCATTTTGCATGGGAATGTCATTTTTTATTTCATTTCCTAAAAAAAAACCTGGTGATAGTTGTTCAGTTTTGTTGACTGAGTAACCCCTGTCAGTTTGCGCGACGCTATCTCTTACTCCTGGTATAGCAATTAACGTGCATCCCGACATTTCAACTATGTTTCAATAGTCGTGTAAGGTAAATTTCGTAAGGATGAAAGGTAAATTACTTCCATGCTGGACTGGGAGAGATAGAAAAACATAGAATGTTCCAGCTGCCCTTCCTCCCGGGCATGCTGTTGAAGTCAGCAAAAGGGACTCGAGGGTTACAGTGTATTGTAATTTAGGCGATGGGCTGACAACCTGTCACTATAACAATACATATTACAATCTAAAATTGCCCTCAATTTTTGTCAGACGTGGCGAAAGCGCCTTATACGAGGTGTTAAACGCTGTGCCTACCCCGTAAGGGATAAAGGCGTGATTTATGTTTATGTATGAAAGGTAAATTCATTTGTCTCAATCAGATTCAATATTGTCCACCAATTTGCGAATGACCCGGATAACAAGTAAAATGAGTGAAAATCATCGCGAGTGCTTAAAAAGTTATATTATCAACTTTCACTTATGAGAGACATTCTAGCAGCCAAATAATATAGAAAGTGTCGATGTGAAATTTAGTATGTACATTTAGCACTAATAAAATATTGTTGGTTGAAGAGGATATGACAAACAAAATAACCAGTAAAAAGTTACGATTTTTTATACTGTACCTTAGGATCGTACTTTCTATAAGAAAGATCGAAATGCAACTCAATACATACATACATAAAATCACGCCTTTATCCCTTACGGGGTAAACTCCTCGTAAAAGGCGCTTTCGCCACGTCTGACAAAAATTGAGGGCAATTTTAGATTGTAATGTGTATTGCTATAAATGCAACTCAATGTAGTTAAATTGTATAACACCTGTATTAAATTAAGATCAGTGGACTAATTAAAATATTAGCAAGTATTTCTGATAATATGCAAGGAAGAAAATACTAAATTCGTTTCTGTCAGGAAATAAATAAGCATTGTGAGAGCTAAAATACTCAAAAATATATATTAAAAAAATGTTTCTTGTTAAAAATACTAATTGCTAATTTCTTGAAAAAATCTATACCTAATTAAAACTTATCCTCTCTAAACACACGCACTACGCAGAACCAACAGGTTTCTTTAAAGGTATATTTTGTGAACTGTGTATAAAAATAATGGAAAGATACCGACCGATCAGCTGACTGATCGTAGCGGAAGGATTTCCTTGCACAAGACCTCTCAAAGGTCAGCAAAGTGCCATATGAATAAAATTCTCGCCCAATTTCTTAAGAATTTAAATTACTTGTGACACCTTTTTCCTTATTATATTACACTAACTGTCAGCCCGCAGTTTCACGCGCATAAAGTGAGTTTTATTAAAATGAAGGATTTCCTGCGGTAAATAGTAGCCTATGTCTTATTCCAGGACCTGAACTAATATATATATATATCGGGTGTAAGAGACAGCGTCCCGCAAACTAATAGGGGATAACTATCACGAGGAAATTCTTTCAGGAAATGGAACAAAAAAAAGCATTGCCATAAAAATTGTCTGATCTCTGGTCATTTTGTATGGGAAAGTCAATTTTATTTTCGTTTCCTGAAATAAATTCCTGGTGATAGTTGTTCAGGGTCGTTGATTGAGCAACCCCTGACAGTTTGCGAGACGCTGTCCCTTACACCCGGTGGATGACAAGTTTCATCCCGATCCACCCTGTCCAGTGGTTGAAGCGTGATTAAGTAACAAACATCATCATTGGAGTCTCAGTTGCAGCAAAGAAAAAGAGCACTTGTTTTTGGTGATTTTAACATCAATTTGCTAGGAAAAAGTAAACAGAAGCGAAAATATATGAACTGTCTCAATGCATCCGGGTACAGAATTCTTAATAAAATAAACAAGAAACATTATACAAGAGGAAGCTCGAAAACTCTAATAGATCACGTGAGTACAAGTCTAAAGAAGGATAGCTATCACCTCTCATTAATTGAATCCTCCCTCGCAGACCACAGACAAATTCATCTCGCTCTTAGAAAGTATAAGCCACCTACCAAACAACGTACCACCTACAAGTCCCTAAATTATGAAAAGTTCAATCAATCAGTCTGTCATGATCCAGATGTAATATGCAATTTCGAACAACTCGTATATATGCTCAAAAAGCACATAGGAACAAACGTTGAAATAAAAACCAAGATTCTTAATCTACCTCAAGATGACTGGATGAAAAAGGATATCATTTGTAAAATAAACCGAAGAAATGAATTGTGGGCTGAACTTCAAAAAGACTCTCAAAATACCAGCCTGGAGGCAGAATTCAATAGGGAAAGAGATGCTACAACAAACCTAATCAAAACATCGAAGGCGTCTTACTATCTCAATTTATTCTCTAAATACACAAGAGATCCAAAAAAGACATGGAGCTTGATCAATGAACTCTCCAATAACAAAATAAAAACTAGTTGTTCTCCACCTAAACTCGTTAGTAACTATAAAATAATCACTGACCCTGTTGATGTCTGCAATGCTTTCAATAGCTACTTTTCTTCAATAGGCACACTGCTAGCGGAAAAGGTACTATCCCTAGCTCAAAATTACCCTACTAAAAACTCTTCGCAAATAAATAACGATATAACCAAACTGTCAACACTTACTCCCTGCACTGTTGATGAAATATCTAAAATCATAACCAATTTAAACTCAAACTCTAGTACCGGCCTTGATGGTATAACTACAAAAGCTGTTAAATGCGTAATGTCTACAATAGCCCCAAACAACTTATTCAAAATCGGCCACTTCCCCGATATACTTAAAGTAGCTAAGGTCAGCCCCATCTACAAATCCGGTTCAAAAATGGATCCTGGAAATTACAGGCCAATATCCGTGCTCCCTGTGCTTTCGAAAATCGTTGAAAAGCTACTACATACGCGATTAGAAAATTATTTAAATTCAATCCAGTTCATTACAGATCGTCAATTCGGATTCCGACAAAAAAGGAACACCCTTGCAGCAACAGTAGACCTTGTTACAAAAATCAGGCAGAGTATCGATGACAGAAAAATTGTTTTGGGAATATTTATCGATCTTAAAAAAGCTTTCGATACGGTTAGTCACGACGTTTTGATTACCAAACTTAATGAAATTGGTTTGGGTGGTGCTGCACTGAGCATGTTTGAATCATACTTAAGAGATAGGAAACAAATTGTTAAAATACAGGACTATGAAAGTAGATCCTATCCTATATCTTACGGTGTCCCCCAGGGCTCCATTTTGGGGCCTCTCTTGTTCTCTGTCTATATAAATAGTATTACAAACTTAGGTCTTAATGGCTATATAACACTCTACGCAGATGACACGTGCCTATTCTATTTCGGGTCCTGTATACATGACATAATTGACACAGCGCAAAAGGATTTGGATATTTTATACAATTGGTTGCAATCAAACCTACTTACAATTAATGTTTCAAAAACATCCTACATAATTTTCAAGGCAAAAAACAAACAAATACCTACTCATAAACCTTTATTAATCAAGAACCTCTCTATTCACGAAAAACAATCAGAAAAATATTTGGGCTTACATTTGGACAGCCGACTGTCATGGGGATGTCATATCGACGCCATTTTAAAAAAACTAAGTTCTTTGCTGGGTTCGTTGCAAGGTATGGCGCGATGTATTTCGTACAGAGTACGCGAGAATATTTATAATTCTCTAATAAAATCACGGCTTATACATCTAATCGAAATATGGGGCAGTGCATGTAAAACAAAAATAACTGAAGTACAAATATTACAAAATAAACTGATTAAAAGGCTATTTAACTATCACTATCTAACACCTACTTCGAAATTATACGAAAAAACAAAATTAATGAACATAACACAACTTTATACCTATCATACTTGTAATCTTGTTCGAAAAATAATTAATGGATCCATCCAAACATCAATAAAATTTACGCAAAACAAACATACATCTAAACGCTCCACAAGACGCGCCAGTCTACTTGTTCTGCCGAGGTCTCGAACAAATTACGGCAAACAAATGCTAACAAAATGTGGAGCACAACTTTATAATAGCTTACCCTCAAATATTAGAAATATAGAATCCTTTACTATTTTTAAGAAAAGGCTTGCTCATTATATTAAAAATAAAATTAAGTAACGTTCAAACTTTAATGTTATGGGGATGTCATTGATAACATTATTATGATGGTCTAATGTTTTAGTGCCTAAGCAAAGAAAACTACTACCTAGTTGTACTGCAAGTTTTTTATTGGAATTGACTTTTACCTGCAGAATACGAACGATCATGTTAATTTTAAGTTATAGTCTTGTTCTCATGTAAGTGACTTGTAATTAGGTCTTTTATGAGAATAAAGTTTCTTTAAACCTAACATCCAAACTTTCGCATTTATAATATTAGTATATGCCCTCCCGGGCATGCTGTAAAAACCAGCTAAGGGATCCGAGTGTTTCTGTATATTGCAATTCAGGCGATGGGCTGACAACCTGTCACATACATACATACATATAATCACGCCTTTATCCCTAATGGGGTAGGCAGAGCGTAAACGACCTTAAGAAAGCCAACCTGTCACTACAGCAACATACCTACAAATCTATCTTAAATAATCCTCAAAAGTTTGTTAAACGTGGCGGAACAACCTTTGTTTTCGTTCTTTACGCTCTGCCTACCGCATTAGGGATAAAGGCGGGATTATATGTATGTAGTTGGATATCTTTGCTGCATCTGGTCACGCTTTGTATGTCAGTGAAGTGTTAAAAAAGGAGTATTTTTGCTTAAAGGTTACTACAATAATTTGACCCCACGATACGGTTCAAGGTGGCATTGGTTAAGGTCATAAGTTTTCATACTTCATTCATGAAAATATACTGACGGGTGTTAGGGTATCACCTATATATAATCACACCTTTATCCCTAATGGGGTAGGCAGAGCGTAAACGACCTAAACAAAGGTCGTTCCGCCACGTCTGACAAAGTTTTTAAGTGATATTTAAGATAGATTTATAGGTATATTTCTGTAGTGACAGGTTGTAAGTCTTCGTCTAAATTGCAATATACTAAAACCCTCTCTCCTTAGCTGGTTTTTACAGCATGCCCGGGGGGTAATGCCCACCACGTACCAATGTGTTTATCGGTTCTCGAATTTCATAAGTGCTTTTTCCGTGCTTCGGAAGGCACGTAAAGGTCCCGGTTAATATCGTTTAATACCATAGATATTAGTTGTTAAGCCATGTCACTGACCAGTGCTAAGCATTGGCGGCTTGAAAACTCTGACCTAATCTAGGATTGGGTCTGGTTTCCCTTCTTTGTTGCGGAGGTCAGATGAAAGTCGCTCTGTGTAAAAACCAATACCCTCATTCAATCCCCTAGATTAGGTAGCCGGCTCCGTGATATACGGGATAAGGCTATCCCTAGCCCTAGAGGTGATGATGAAGTTTTCGTCACGTCTGACAAATTATGTAGAGGACATTTCAGATAATGTACTGAACATTTTCTAGGAGTTTACCTAACTTCTGGTGCATAGGTAGATAATATCGGGTGTAAGGGACAGCGTCTTGCAAACTGATAGAAGGTGCCCAGTTAACGAAACTGAACAACTATTTCCAAAATATATTTTTCAAGAAAAGAAAAACGAAAATGAGTCCACCTCGGTCAGACAATTTGTATGGAAAAGCCAATTCCTAAAAGAATTTCCAGACGAAAGTTGTTCAGTGTCGTTGACTGAGCAACCCCTATCAGTTTGCAGGATGCTGTCCCTTACACCCCGTATAACATTATCTCTCAAGTAGAAATAAGTGCTAACCTTTATTAACCATACAAATAAACTTGAACCGCAAGTATAAACATACAGTAATGTTGACATTCAAGTTTTTTAGCTTGAAGTCACGTTTTTGACATTATTTTTTTTTAAATTCACGTGCGTGTGCCATGTTTAAACCATTGGTTTAAATTAAATCAAGCTCAAACATTGACCACTTCTTCCATGCTGGCCTGGGAGCGAGAGAAAATCATAGAATGGGCCAGCTGCATATCCTCCCGGGCATCATGCTGTAAAAACCAGCTCAGCAATCCGTATATTGTCATTTAGGCGATGGGCAGACAACCTGTCACTACAGCAATATACCTACAAATCTATCTTAAAATAACCCTCAAAACGTTGTCAGACGTGGCGGAAAGACCTTTGTATAGGTCGTCTACGCTCTGCCTACCCCATTAGGGATAAAGGCGTGATTATATGTATATATGTCAAACATTGACCGCCTGCCAGCTACTATTTCTGATTCACTTTTCACGTTTTTATAAACTTTGCGGTTTTTTTTCTTCCATGCTGGACTGGGAGCGAGAGAAAAACGTAGAACGTGCCAGCTGCATTTCCTCCCGGGCATGCTGTAAAAGTCAGCTATGGGATCCGAGGGTTTCAGTATATTGTAATTTAGGCGATGGGCTGACAACCTGTCACTACAGCAATATACTTAAATAAATATATCCTTAATAACCCTCAAAACTTTGTCAGACGTGGCGGAACGACCTTTGTTTAGGTTGTTTACGCTCTGCCTACCCCATTAGGGATAAAGGCGTGATTATATGTATGTATGTATGTTGCGGTTTTACTGATACATTGTGCTATCAGGTTAATGGACCTTCTAATGTAAAAAGTAAACAAAACACTTGTTTAGTTCTAATAGACCTAGGTAAATATGGATGCTTCCATGCTGGCCTGGGAGCGAGGGAAAAACATAGAATGTGCCAGCTGCGTTTCCTCCCGGGCATGCTGTAAAAACCAGCTAAGGGATCCAAGGGTTTCAGTATATTGTAATATAGGTCATTTATGCTCTACCTACCCCATTAGGGATAAAGGCGTGATTATTTGTATGTATGTATTTTTAGAAATACCGGAAAGTACATTTCTGTTTATATACTGAATATTATGCTAACAATCAGACTTGTCGCATGAGTCATATTTGTTTAAAAATCGACTGACCACTAGTCTGATTATACACGATTATCAACAAATGTTTGTTTTCACTTACAGTTTTTATCGACATAGTTTCTATACCGGGTGTAAGGGACAGCGTCCCGCAAACTAATGGGAGTTGCCCAGTCAACGAAACTGAACAACTATCACCAGAAATTTCTTTCAGGAGATGAAAAAAAAAATTAACTTCACATACAAAATTACCACCTCGATCGGGTAATTTGTATGGAAAACAAAAGTCAAAGTCAAATCATTTATTTCCAAATAGATTCCTAAGAACATTTTTTACAAAATCACAAGCGAGTCTATTACTAAGAAAATTATATCTGTGTCACAAAATAAAATAAAATTATATGACAATGAAGAAGCATGAGAAACTCGCACTTTGCGCCCCTCCCTTCGTTTTATCTTATTCTTACTTTTGTACTTCTTTTTGTTCAAAATATTTGTGCCAATTTCTTAGGCTTCACTGAAATATCAGAGCTCCATACATCTTTTTCATTAGTATAGTCATCTAACTTATAATAGGCTTTCCGACATAATGTGTTTTTAATAGTATCTTTAAATTGATTTTCTGACAAATTTAATATATGGTCAAGTATTTTGTTATAGTATTGTATACTTAGACCTATAAATGATTTTTTAACTTTAACTAACCTAAACGGGGGATTATCAATTTTATTTTTGCTTCTAAGGTTCCGGTTATACCTGTCACCATTTTTGGTAAAACTATGAATATTTTTCCTTGCATACATAATATTTTCATATATATATTGACATGGTACAGTCAAAATATTTATCTCTTTGAACAATTCTCTTAGGGAATCACGACATCTGAGTTTGTAAATTGCTCTAATAGCCCGTTTTTGCAAAACAAAACTTGAATCAATGTCAGCAGCGCGGCCCCACAGCAAAATTCCATAGGAAATAATGCTATGCAAAATTCCATGTAGTTCCAGTATGGGTTGCATTTCATACATTATACCATAGTTCCAGGTAAAGTTTAAAATTTTGGTATTTCCTGCTATTGCCCAGTCTCCGCAATGCAGTATTACAAAAGTAGAATCCCGTGAGATTGCGGTATTTTCAAAATGAATAGTAACTGCTCTCTGGCCTAGTATAAAATGCAGTCATTTAGAGGTGAACACTCAAGGTGCAATGCAATTAGGTATTTATGCTGTGCGTAAAATAATTAACAAAGTAGTTAATAGAGATTCTTCCATGCTGGACTGGGAGCGAGAGAAAAACATACATTGTGCCAGCTAAATTTCCTCCCAGGTATTTTGTAAAAACCAGCTAAGGGATCCAAAGGTTTCAGTATATTGTAATTTAGGCGATGGGCTAAAATGGGCTTACAACTTGTCACTATAGCAATATACCAAGAAATCTATCATAAATAACCCTCAAAACTTTGTCAGACGTGGCGGAACGACCTTTGCTTTGGTCGTTTACGCTCTGCCTACCCCATTAGGAATAAAAACGTGATTATATGTATGTATTTTATACAGCTAATACACTCTAATAAAGAATTTGCTAGAACGTTATTTGTTTACGTTTTCGTTACCACTCGCGCCGGTCATATTGCGAAATAACCAGTCTAGGCGGTTTCAAAACTACCTGATTTCAAGGTTTGACTACTACCCAAGGCTGATCTTTCATAATTTATAGCTAAGTATCGCACGAGATCGTCATATCTTATTAATTTTAATTTGGTGGGAACCAAAACAAACGTTCGCAGTTTTTTTTACTCAATATTTATTCTCTTCCATGCTGGACTGGGAGCGAGAGACAAAAATGGAATGTGCCAGCTGAATTTCTTCCCGGGCATGCTGTAAAAAAACAGTTAAGGGATCCTGGGGTTTCTATATATTGAAATTTAGGCGATGGGCGATGGCGTAGTCACCTGTTACTACAGCAATATACCTATAAATCTATCTTAATCATCTCCCTAGCCTTATAAATCTATCTTAATATAACCCTAAAAACTTTGTCAGACGTGGCGGAACGATTTTTTAAGAGACTTTACGCTCTGCCTACCCCATTAGGGATAAAGGCGTGATTATATGAATGTATGTTATATTTTTTCTAGAGAATACCTATGATTTAAGACATTGTAAATAAAACTGTTTCTAGATTTTATCATTATTGTGCAATTCAAATAGTAATTCCTTGGTCAAGGATGATATAATCCTTGACATTGTCAGGTAGGTAATATAAAGTAACAAAGTTGTTGTCTAAGTATATACGAGTAGTATTGAAATAAAAAGCTAAATTCGGAGTTCCCTATAGATACTCGTAGTAAAGCTGTAGTATAAATAGCTTCCATGATGGACTGGACGCTAGAGAAAAACATAGAATGTACAGCTGCATTTCCTCCCGGGCATGCTGTAAAAATCGGCTCATCGGGTATCCGAGGGTTTCTGTATGTTGCAATTTAGGCGATAGGCTGGCAACCTGTCACGCCAGTAATATACCTACAAATCTGTTTTTTAAAAAAACCTTCGAAACCTTGTCAGACGTGGCGGAACAACCTTTGTTTAGATCGTTCACGCTCTGCCTACCCCATTAGGGATAAAGGCTTGATTATATGAATGAATGAGTATATATAATACAGCTGTATATTTTATTGTATCGGGTCGAAGCACGGATCGGTTTAGATAGGTATTAAGAGATAAATACCCGATTCCTTCCATGCTGGACTGGGAGAGATAGAAAAACATAGAATGTTCCAGCTGCCCTTCCTCCCGGGCATGCTGTAGAAGTCAGCAAAAGGGACTCGAGGGTTACAGTGTATCGTAATTTAGGCGATGGGCTGACAACCTGTCACTATAGCAATACACTTTTGAATCTAAAATTGCCCTCAATTTTTGTCAGACTTGGCGAAACCGCCTTTTACGACACCCACGGGAAGTTATGGGGTCTGCCTACCCCGTAAGGGATAAAGGCGTGATTTTATGTATGTATGTATGTAATACCCGATTAGCCGACGTTTCGCAGTCAGCTCGTGACCACGATGTGTGGCACAAGTATGTCTGGGGGCACAAGTATGTACATCAACATCAGCCTCAATAGTCCACTGCTGGACATGAGCCTCCCTAACATTGGGTGTAAATGCGATACTCACCACGCTTGGCAGGCGGGTTGGTGAGCGCAGTACAAGTTTTCCATTCACAGGGAACGTTGCTGCCCATTTCCTGGATTTATCCTTTAGTCGCCTTTTACGACACCCACGGGAAGTTATGGGGTGATGCTATTCTAACCCGGTACCACACAAGCATGTACTGTTCTTCTTATTTTTGTACTGTAGTGGAACCTCTACAGTACAAATAAACACCGCACTGGAGGGGCACGTGCCCCCGTACTAAGTAGAAATAAATAGAAAATAGAATAGAAAATATTTATTAGCCACCAATTTACAAATATTAACATTTTACTTACATAAATCACGCCTTTATCCCTTACGGGGTAGGCAGAGCGTTTAACGCCTCGTAAAAGGCGCTTTCGCCACGTCTGACAAAAATTGAGGACAATTTTAGATTATAATATGTAATGCTTTAGTGACAGGTTGTCAGCCCATCGCCTAAATTACAATACACTGTAACCCTCGAGTCCCTTTTGCTGACTTCAACAGCATGCCCGGGAGGAAGGGCAGCTGGAACATTCTATGTTTTTCTATCTCTCCCAGTCCAGCATGGAAGACATTTTAAAGGTTACAAATGTGTTCTTAAGCGACAAATGGGTCACGTTCAGCATTAAGTAGCTAGTAAGCTAAGAAATTTCTTGATAGATATTAAGTACTAAATATTATAGATAGTAAGTAAGTAGGTATATGATATTAGATTTGATATGCTAATACTTTCTAATTATACACGTTCAGTCTGCTAAGAACTTGTTGGATATTGTGAAAGTTTGTGTATCATGGATATGGTACATAAAACATCAAGGTAAATAGTAAAACAAAATAAACTTGACACGCTTTGACGAATAACCTTGTTTAGTTAAGGGGCTCTCCTGCGCTAAGTGGCGCCCTTATCAGTAAAAAAATCATAATTCACTGAAAACACAAATCGAAAATCCGGCTGGCGTGCACCGGGAATCCTCTTAGTGATTGGTTGTTTATTCTTCTTCTTAGCGACTTGATTCTCGGTTCAAACAACCCGATGAACCCGGGTGTCAGAGTTTTCAGACTGCCTACAATGATTGGTAGTTTATTAACCTTTTGAGACGTTTCAAATAATCCTATATTTTTTGTTACATACCTTTTTTGGTTCGTCCGGTATTGTCCCTTGTTTACAAGATAAGTTGCGATTCTTGTAAAATCGCGCTGGGGAATTCTCAATTTAGAGATAAATAACAGATATTATTTATACCCTTCACGTGTGTATGTTTTTAATTATATATGATACTAAGAAGAAAACATTCTCAGCGCAGTTTTAAAAACCTAATTTAAACGATTCTGAAGATGTATTTATTTTTCTTTTTATGTTCTATCTCCCTAGCCTTATCCCGTATTTCTCAGGTTCAACCCAGAAGGGAAACCAGACCCAATCCTAGATTAGGTCAGAGTTTTTAAGCCGCCAATGCTTAGCACTGGCCTCCAACATGGCTTAATGACTAATATCTAAGGTATTGAACGATATTAACCGGGACCAACGGCTTAAAGTGCCTTCAAAAGCATCTGTGAAAAGCGCCGAATAAACGAACATATGAAATTCGAAATCCGAAAAACACATTGGTATGTTGTGGGATTCGAACCACGACCTTAGCTTAGGAGGCAGCGGCCCTATCCAGTACACCATCGGGCTTTTTCTTTTGAATTTATAATACCTCAGTTATTAGCTATGATTGAGTCAGAGACCGCGCTCATAAGTAATCTGTGATTGAGTGAAGATGTTGGGCTGAGATCCTCAGATCTTCATCTTGAACACGTTATAGTTACTAAGGCTCGTATTTATAAAGCGATCTCGAGATTGAGACCAATATTAAGTATGGATTTGACTGGCCACATTGAACTGAAATGACATTTCTGATAGGAACTCAAACTAGCTGTCGAATCTTTAGTGCTGTACATTAATACGGGCCTATGTAATTCATAGCTTTGTTTTTTATTATTAAAATAAATAAGGTAAGTTATATCTGTCACATCGGTTATCACCACATACCAGAGAATATAATACTTTTCCAGTAGCAAAGATACGTGATCTCAACCACGCTATAAACATAATGGCATGTTGATACAATGAGGAACTGTAATGACACCTGTATTAGCGATATTGTCTGTCGGTTTGTATCACGCGATGTAAACTGGCCTACTGAGGCTTGCCTTGTCTTTGGTAGTTCGATCTTTGGTCGTGTTGTCATTAAAAATAAACTTTTGAATAGATCTCTGACATGGTTATTCTAACGACTTTTATCAGAGACAGTGACCGGTATCGATAGCTTAACGTGCCCTCCGAAACAATGAGGAACTGTAATGACACCTGTATTTGCGGAGATTGTCTGTCGGTTTGTATCACGCGATGTAAACTGGCCTACTGAGGCTTGCTTTGTCTTTGGTTGTTCGATCCTTGCAAGGATACCTACTGTAAACTACAGTAAAATAGGCTTCTGACATGGTTATTCTAACGACCATTATCAGAGACAGTGACCGGCATCGATAGCTTAACGTGCCCTCCGAAACAATGAGGAACTGTAATGACACCTGTATTTGCGGAGATTGTCTGTCGGTTTGTATCACGCGATGTAAACTGGCCTACTGAGGCTTGCTTTGTCTTTGGTTGTTCGATCCTTGCAAGGATACCTACTGTAAACTACAGTAAAATAGGCTTCTGACATGGTTATTCTAACGACCATTATCAGAGACAGTGACCGGCATCGATAGCTTAACGTGCCCTCCGAAACAATGAGGAACTGTAACCTACTGAGCCAGCTTTGTCTTTGGTAGTTTGATTATTGGTCGTGTTGTCATTATAATTAAATTTTGAATAGGTCTCTGACATGGTAATTCTAACGACCATTAGCAGAGACAGTGACCGGCATCGATAGCTTAACGTGCCCTCCGAAACAATGAGGAACTGTAATGACACCTGTATTTGCGGAGATTGTCTGTCGGTTTGTATCACGCGATGTAACCTGGCCTACTGAGGCTTGCTTTGTCTTTGGTAGTTTGATTCTTGATCGTGTTGTCATTAAACATGTTGACTGTAGCATTTGGATTGTTCTTTAGTCTTGTATAAGAAGTATAGTGGTAAGCATATCGAGTTACATACATACATAAGATCACGCCTTTAACCCTAATGGGGTAGGCAGAGCGTAAACGACCTAAACAAAGGTCGTTCCGCCACATCTGACAAAGTTTTAAGGGATATTTAAATTTGTAGGCATATTGCTGTAGTGACAAGTTGTTAGCCCATCGACAAAATTGTAATATACTGAAACCCTCGGATCCCTTAGCTGGTTTTTACAGCATGCCCGGGAGGAAAAGCAGCTTGCACATTCTATGTTTTCCTCTCGCTCCCAGGCCAGCATGGAAGTAATATATCAAGCAGCATATCGAGTTAGAGACTTAAAATTATCGGCTTACTTGTTTGTATTGAAAGGAGGGTTAGCCCTCGACGTTTCGATCCTATGCGAGCATCTTCACCAGGAGAGAAGAATGAGGAGGAAGATCCTTGTATAGGATCGAAACGTCAAGGGCTAACCCTCCTTTCAATACAAACAAGTAAGCCGAACAGTTTTCATTATAATTAACACTTGTTTATCGTTTAGTGTTACTAAACATACTTTACTTTGCTTGCTATATTTTAGAATAGAGTACCTCTCACAGATCCATGCTGAACTGGGAGAGAAAAACATAGAATGTGCCAGCTGCATTTCCTCCCGGGCATGCTGTAAAAACCAGCTAAGGGATCCGAGGGCAGTATATTGCAATTTAGGCGATATCCTGACAACCTGTAACAATAACAATATACCTATAATATCTTAAATAACCCTCGAAACTTTGTCAGAAGTGGCGAAACGACCTTTGTTTAGGTCCTTTACGCTCTGCCTACCACATTAGGGATAAAGGCGTAATTATACTCACAGATCCATATTATACAACTACATAAAGAACCCTGCGATTTTTGTAGGGCCTCGGCCAGTGTTAAAAAACTGATTGTTTGAAAACAGAAATCACTTTTTATCATTCTTGATAAAAGACTCAAACTTTTAAAAATCAAATACAGAAAAGAAAGGGGAAAATTACGCAAGTACTATCTCCTTACTCTTTTTGGTGAAAGTATGATCATTCATGGCACCATTTTTTTCCTTCGATGAGCACTTGTCGTTCATAAGATGTACCACTGACCTTGATTCTTCGTTTATATTTTGTATTCTTCTTCTTAGCGAGTGGATTCTCGAGTCAAACAACGAGCCGAAGAACCGTGGTGTCAGAGTTCTTGTATTTATTTGTATTATTGACAACCTGTGACTACAGCAATATACCTACAAATCTATCTTGAATAACCCTCAAAACTTTGTCAGACGTGGCGGAATGACCTTAGTTTAGGTCGTTTACGCTCTGCCTACCCCATTAGGGATAAAGGCGTGATTTTATGTATGCATGTATTGAAGTGTCATTATTTGCTTGTACTTTTTTTATTAGAAACCAAGAAACCGTTATGATTTGTAACCGGATATTGACTTGAACACATACATACATATAGTCATTAGTCACGCCTTTATCTCTAATGGGGTAGGCAGAGCGTAAACGGCCTGAACATAGGTCGTCCCGCCACATCTAAAAAACTTTTGAGGGTTATTTAAGATAGATTTGTAGATTGCTGATTGACAATTTGTCAGCCCATCGCCTAAATAGCAATATACAGAAACCCTCGGATCCCTTAGCTGGTTTTACAGCATGCCCAGGAGGAAATGCAGCTGGGTAATTCAATTTTACTCTCTCAAAGCAACTTAAAGCGGGAATTGAATAGGTATTCAATATTTTAGTAAATGACTTTCTATTATTATTATTGAATTCTTTATTGTTTTAAGAATTCAACATAAAAGTAAAAATTAAAACAATAGGCAAGCTTACCTCTATAAGAGATCTCTTCCAGCTAACCCAATGAGAATGAAAGGAGGAAAAATCACGTGAACAGATATAATAAACGTCATAACGTTAATAATTATAGTAATACTAATACACATATAATTCAATACAATAAACTAAAACATAACAATATCAATACAATATATAAATAAATGGTATAAAAGATATTGTAATAAATCTAAATATACAAATTTCATAGAGAGTTCATAAAATACTCTTTCAGACTCTTTTTAAAGGTGAAACTCGAGGGACTCTCTTGTAGAGTTTTAGGTGATTTATTCCAAAGTTTTAAATACGGTAAATATACTTTCAACTCGTCACTGCAGTAGGTATATATTAGAAATGGATAAAATATATAAACATGGCTATGTACTGGGTGATTTAAAGTTTTTTCCCTAATAGCCAAAGTGAAACGCCGTAGTCCTGACAATTTTTCCTTTTTCGTCATCAGAAATGTATTTATTTATCTACTGTTAAATATTTATTTATCTACTGTTAAGCTTTTGTTTGCTTATAGTCACGTTTTTATTTCAATTTAATTTACGTATCATGCTAAACCTATCATTAACAGTTGAAGTCAGTCGTTAAATCAAAGTTGACCGGTTTTTGGCTAATATATTTACATTCTAAATGGTACATCATAATTTACAACATCATATGCTTTAGGTCAAGGTTGTTGTTTACAATTTTCCTGCCCATATATTTTTTTATATAAGCATAAAATAGCCTACTAGTTACTATTGTGCCAGCTCATGGCATGCTGTAAAACCGGCTAAGGGATTCGAGGATTTCAGTATATTGCAATTTAGGCGATGGGCTGACAACCTGTTACTACAGCAATATATCTACAAATCTATCTTAAATAACCTTAAAACTTTGTCACACGTGGCGGAACGATCTTTGTGTAGGTCGTTTACGCTCTGCCTACCTTATTAGGGATAAAGGCGTGATTATATGTATGTATGTTTTATATTGGAAAATAATGGCCTACTAGGTTACCATTCAGTGCGAATTGGAACAACACAATAACGAAAGTCCTAGTATTCAATTGCTGCATCAGTTTTTCACATTACTAACTCAGTACCTTCGGTTTTCAAGTTTAAATTTATATATCTCTTATAAATAAAAAAATATAAAGAAAACGGGCATTAAAAAAAAAACTTATTATTGTTCTTTCTCAAATATCATAAAAACGAAGCCTGTTGGTATAAGAATAATTCATTTTGGAATGTATTTTTTTTTACTCTAGATGGTTCTTAGTACGTTTTAGACAAGAATTTATAATACCTGCTTAAACATACATATACATACATACATATTATCATAAACATACATATACATACATACTGCGGGGATTGAGGTTACCTCAAAGCCAGAGATCCTCTCGGAGGTTGCGAATTTCTATAGCCAGCTGTACGCCTCACACGCACCTTGACCCGATTCTTGTCGCGATGAGGATGTCAGAGCCACCCTTACACGCCACTACACAGAAGACCTGCCTGAAATAAGCTTAGACGAGATCGCGCTGGCCCTTAAACAACTCAAAAATGGAAAAGCCCCAGGTGAAGACGGAATAACGACTGAGCTACTTATAGCAGGTGGAACTCCTGTACTGAGGGAGCTCCAGGAGTTGTTCAATACTGTCCTCTTCTCTGGGAGAACTCCACATGCGTGGCACAGAAGCGTTGTCGTCCTGTTTTACAAAAAAGGTGATAAAACTCTTCTGAAAAACTATCGACCTATATCGCTTCTGAGTCACGTATATAAGTTGTTTTCAAGGGTCATCACGAACCGTCTTGCGCGAAGACTTGACGAATTTCAACCTCCGGAACAGGCCGGATTTCGAAGTGGTTACGGCACCATAGACCACATCCACACAGTACGGCTGATTGTACAGAAAACTAAGGAGTACAATCGGCCTTTGTGTCTAGCCTTTGTGGACTATGAGAAGGCCTTCGACTCCGTCGAAATATGGTCTGTTGGCGTCTGGCGCCAAGTCGACTGGCGATACATCGAGGTGATGAGATGTCTATATGAAGCCGCAACGATGACCGTTTAAGTACAGAACGAGGAAACTGAACATATCCACTTGCGTCGAGGAGTAAGACAGGGCGATGTCATATCGCCGAAAATGTTTACTAACGCTCTGGAGGATATGTTCAAGACTCTGGACTGGAAAGACTGCGGCATCAATATAAACGGCGAACACATCTCACCTACGATTTGCAGACGATATTGTCATTATGGCAGAAACGTTGCAGGATCTTCAACAGATGCTGGACAGTCTAGCAGATGCGTCTCAGCGTATCGGCCTCCGGATGAACTTGGATAAAACCAAGGTCATGTACAACGAGCACGTTGATCCGGGGCCGGTCGCCGTGGACGGAGTCTCCCTCGAAGTTGTTTCCGAATATGTGTACCTAGGACAGAACTTCCAACTAGGGAAGAAAAACTTCGATAAGGAGATTCAGAGGCGTATACAGCTGGGCTGGGCAGCGTTTGGAAAACTTCGTCAAGTCTTCTCGTCACCTATACCTCAAAGCCTGAAAACAAAAGTTTTCAATCAGTGCGTCCTACCCGTAATGACTTACGGAGCTGAGACGTGGCCACTTACGGTGGGACTGGTCCACAAATTTAAAGTCACACAGCGAGCTATGGCTCTCCAGCTATGTTGGTGTTTCTCTGAGAGATCGGATACGAAACGAAGTTATCCGACATAAAACCAGTGTGACCGACATAGCTCAGAGAATTAGTAGGCTGAAGTGGCAGTGGGCTGGTCACATCTGTCGTAGAACTGACGGCCGTTGGAGCAGACGAGTTCTAGAGTGGATACCGCAAGGCAAACGTAGTGTAGGACGTCCTGAAACCAGGTGGAGCGATAGATCAGCGCAAGAAAGCGGGCAGAAATTGGATGAGAATGGCTGAAGACCGAGCTGAGTGGCGTGCCATGGGAGAGGCCTATGTCAAGCAGTGGACTGATACAGGCTGATGATGATGATGATGATGACTATTCTTTTTTCCTTTATTATTATTTGACATGTTATATTATTTTATATTGTATACTTTTGACGATCACATTACGGATGACATAATTGTATTTATTATATTTTAATTTAATTTTGAAACCTGTAATTGTGAAATAAATGAACTGAACTGAACTAACGGAGTAGGCAGAGAGTAAACGACCTAAATGTCTGAAAAAGTTTTGAGGGTTATTTAAGATAGATTTGTAGGTATATTGCTGTAGTGACAGGTTGGCAGCCCATCGCCTAGATTACAATATACTGAAATCCTCAGATCCCTTAGCTGGTTTTTACAGCATGCCCGGGAGGAAATACAGCTGGCACATTGGATGTTTTTCTCTCGCTCCCAGTTCAGCATGGAAGAATATTCTAGACCAAATACGTGTTTCGGCGAACACCGACTGTAGTTTTGCAATCTAATGTTCAAGGTGAATATACGAGTACTACTACAGCGTTTATGTAGATGTTACAGTTATTGTATGCAGCTTAGATATTTTACAATATGCCTAGGTTGGTGTCATGTCTCAGACTTTTGGTTTCATTAACCTGATTGTGACGTCATTAACTTGAAAAAACTTCTGCGTAGTCATGGGTCCCATGAAGACAAATATTGGCTCTCCCATTATAAATGCTTCTTTCGCCACGACATCAATGACAAGAGTAGAAAAAAAATTAAAAGAGAAGTGGCTTCGAAACTGAAGTTTTACACTTTTTTTTCGGTAGGTAAAACTTCAGTATCCAAGCCACTTCTCTTTTTTCAACAAATGCTTGTTTGCTTGCCCAAATATTTATTTAATAACAAAACAGTTCGAAGGGTTTTTGTTATCTTTCTTAACAAAGAAAATTTTCTTGTTACTATCTGACCACTGACCTCTTGCTAGGTATTTCGCAGAATACCAGTTACATACGTTTACCGGTAACATGTACATTATGCAGGCACTGCGGTTTTCTATAAAGATACTTTTAGCTGCAACATGTGTATCGGCACTTTGCGGTGTTATACGGGGTGTAAGGGACAGCGTCCCGCAAACTGATAGGGGTTGTTCAGTTAAGGAAACTGAATAACTATCACCTGGAATTTATTTCAGGAAACGAAAAAAAAAAAATTTCCATACAAAATTACTACCTCGATCAGACAATTTGTATGGAAAACCATTTTTTTTTAAATCCTGAAAGAATTTCCCTTTGATAGTTATTTAATTTGCGGGTCGCTGTCCCTTTCACCCGGTATTTAGTTTAAAATAATTCGTGTTCGCAAATAGAACAAGCATGATTCATACAGAATCATACATGGTTTTTGTGTGATTCAATTATGTTTGTTTCGTTTTGGGTAGTGCTGTTCAGTTAGTTCATTGATCCGTCTGAGTGTTAGTTTGGTTTAGGTACGTGCAATTACTTTATTTTCAAGAGCATTTTTGTACAGATACTTATATATGTCTTCATTTTATTTTTGGTATAATTTTTATTAATTTCGCATATAAAAGATTCTACATACATCTAAATCTTAGTACCATTAAACCTTAAAAAAGGTTTGTTTTTGTACTGCACATTCCTGCTTAATCTAAAAACTTAATTAACTAAAAACAGCATAACATTTGTGTTGAGTTGTTTTAGCTCTTGACTGTAGTCAAGGTTATCATAGTGGCGATGGAGACAGAGTGGACGATGAGGATTTAAGGCATATTTCCTCCCACACATCTGACCAAACACAGATTTTGCCGATTTCTTGTTTAGTTAACAAAACTACAAGTAAGCTTCATTTAGAAATACGTAAATAAGTATACATAATTTCGGTCAAGGACGAAAAAATTGCTATCTGAAACATCACAAACACCATCTCCCTAGCCTTATCCTGTATTTCACGCGTCAGCTACCAAATCTAGGTGATTGAACGAGGGTACTGGTTTTTACACAGAGCGACTGCCATCTGACCTCCGCAACCCAGAAGGGAAACCTTATTTATAACTAAATGTATTTATTTATTATTTATGTGGGTTTATGTATTATTATATGTTTTTATTGTATTTTAATATAGTAGGGTTTGAATTGTACACGCCTTATCTGCCTCACTTATGCACTCTCACTACCGTAGGTCAGCTGGAAGAGATGGCAGTCATCTGACCTCCGAAACCCAGAAGGGAAACCAGACCCATAGGAAAACATCACAAACAAAAGAAAAGACTATTAAAATATAGTAAGTAACATGTACCCAACCGACACAAAAACTGTTAATGCCTTAGTCATATTGATATTATTAGTGTCATTCACATGAATATAACAGATAGTGTGTCATACAGTAAGCAAGCAAAAACTCAATGATACACGAATTATTTTGTTAAGAGGATTTTTTTTTTTTTTTTTTTATATATATAGGCGAGCATTTGTCCGCCATCTCACCTGGTGGAAAGTGACGATGCGGACTATGTTGAAACATACTCACCTATGTAGTGCCTATTCACTCTCGCCTTGAAAAGGCCCAGGTTATATTGTTCCGGAAACAGATCCGCCGGCAGGGAGTTCCACTCCTTAGCCGTTCGCATTAAGAATGTGGAAGCGAACCGCTTCGTGCGAATTTGTGGTATATCCACGACATAAGGGTGGAACCCCTGTCCACGCCTCGTGCTCCGAAGATGGAAAGGGGAGGGGGGTATAAGGTCATGAAGTGCTAACGCGCACTCCCCGAAATGTATCCTGTAAAATACCGACATGCACGCCACTCTGCGACGGTGCTCAAGGTTCTGTAGTTTTGCCTCAACCAGTGCTGAGTCTCCAATGAGCTTCTTAGAGCGTTTCTCGATTGAGTCTAAGGCAGCCAGCTGGTATTTAGCTGAACCGTCCCAAAGGTGGCAGCAGTACTCCATACACGATCGGACTTGAGCTGTGTACAACTGCAATAGCTGTCCCGGTGTGAAGTATCGCCTCACCTTCGAGAGGATACCAAGTTTTTTGGCAGCTGTTGTGGCCAGAGACTCAATGTAACGTCCAAAGTTCAAGTCGGACGTAAGGCTCATACCAAGAAGCTCAAGATGGTCAGAAATCGGTACGGATACATCCCGGAAAGTTGGAGCCAGGTTAAAAGGACTCCGTTTTGTCGAGAATAGACACGCCTGGGTTTTGGATGCGTTGAACTTGACGAGATTGGCATCGCCCCACTCGGATATCACCCTTAGCGATGAGTTCAGACGATCCACCATGGACTCCCGACAAGACTGGATTGTTTCACTGTTGGCCCTTGCACTGGACAGATATCTGTCAACAACCGTGCTGTCATCAGCGTACCCAAAGGTATCGGGTGTAAACATGTCGTTGATATGCAGCAGGAATAAGGTTGCAGACAGGACAGAACCCTGAGGAACTCCGGCATCAATAGCCTGTTGTCCGGAGGAGCAGCCTTCTAAGACCACTTGTATGGATCGTTCGCTCAAGAAGTCCGAAATCCAGTTGCAAAGGCCAGCAGGTAACCCGTAGGCGGGAAGCTTGCCAGTAAGGCTAGCGTGCCAGACCCTGTCAAAGGCCTTGGAGATATCCAGAGACACGGCAAGAGGATCTTTAGTGCCTTTTGATACAATAATATTTGCATTTTACTTGAATGTTGAAAAGGTCATATCTGACATTCATGTATAAGATGGTGCCTAGAGTAGAACCTTGTGGAATGGTAATAAATAAGAAAGGATTGGAATTTTAATCGAAAAATCTAGGAAGAGCAATCCAATTAAAAATATTGTTTATTATGTGGTTCAGAATCCATATAAAGGTAATGGATTAAATAAGTTATCGTAAAATCGTCTGAGACGAATCATCTTAAAAAAAAGGAAAAATAATTATACAATTATTCCTAATATTTGTGCAAAGCCACAAAAGCCTTTTTGAGGATCATTTTACTGTACACTTCAAATATTTGATAAGACCTTTTAAGTTGCATATTCATACACCGGGTGTAAGGGTCAGCGTCTCGCAGACTGATGAACTTAGTCAACGAAACTGAACAACTATCACCAGGAAATTCTATCAGGAGATAAAAAAAAGAACTTTTCATACAAAATGTCTACTTTGATCAGACAATTTGTATGGAAAATCAAAATTTGTTTTATACTTACTGAAAATAAAAACCTGCTGATAGTTGTTCAGTTCCTCTGACTGAACAACCCCTATCAGTTGGCGGGCCGCTGTCCCTTACACCCCGTATATGTCAAGTTCATCGACTCCAACACTGATATTAACTCTTCTGTAATTTTGAACTCGCAATAAAAAAAAAATAAGCCTACTCATCACGATGCACAAATGGCAATGACCCTGTTCTTTTGTTAGTGCTTACAAGTTGTATTTACGGGTATGTGCGTTGAATTCAATTATATGATGTGCATTGTCGATGGCAATCATACATTGTATCTTGAGATTCTTGAGATGATCTGGTTGTGTACTTAGATTTAAGTTTAAAAAAAATATGTTATTGCCCTTTATAATCCATTTGTATTTTTGTTATTTTATTATAACTTATTTCACAGCTGGGTATTTATTCCGTTTATCTTCACAGAATTCAATTTTAGTTCAAGTCAAATCCTCAAAAAATCCTCAATTCCAAAAAAAAGTGTTGAGGCAACATCCCGGGTGCTTTTAGCATAAATAACCTACTCATGTGATAAGCCTAGCTATTTAAATGTTGAAAGGTCGTGTTTCTGATTCATTCTGTTTTTTATGACCTATACTAGAATACAACCCGATGGTGTAGTGGATAGGGCCGCTGCCTCCTGAACGGGAGGTCGTGGTTCGAATCCCACCTCGTACCAATGCGTTATTCGGTTTTCAAATTTGTATGTACATTCATTCGGCGCTTTTTCCGTGCTTCAGAAGGCACGTTAAGCCATTGATCGCGGTTAATATAGTTTAATAATCTGACCTTATCTGGGATTGGGTCTGGTTTCCCTTCTGGGTTGCCGAGGTCAGATGGCAGTCGCTGTATGTAAAAACCAGTACCCTCGTTCAATCTCCTAGATTAGGTAGCAGACCCCGTGAGATACAGGATAAGACTAGGGAGATGGTGAGTAGAATAAGTACTCCACTCCATTATTGCTCTTTAACATGTCCCGAGTTTGAACTTCTGCAAACCGGTTTTACAAAATCACTACGACTTTGACCTATATGATACCAATCTAAGACATGGTGACACCTGAGTACTGCAATTAGTAGTTATTACTTTTAATAGCATCCTTGTCTATTGCTCTCTTTAAATGTATGGTATTGTTTTAACATGCAAGTTCTAGAACATCTAGTTTGTATCCGTGACCAAGCCGGACCTAGATGTATTTTTATCTTATAGACTTTCTTTTCCAATTTTGGATTTCTGATAGATTTGATTGAATCTCAAAATGTACACAGAGGGATAAAAATATATTATGATTCATGCAATGAATGTACTTGACACTGAATTTTGGAAGATTGCTATCTCAGAGGAAGTCCTTTCCGAAGACTTTGTCTTTCCTGAACACTAATATTTGTTTCCTCTAATGACTAAGTTTCATTGTCCTGAGTTCCTGTTTAATCCTTATCTATAAAAACAATAGAGGATGTTTGCTTATTTACTAAAGTGTTTTTGGATTTGAGTAATATTTGTTGTTGTTCAAATAGGCTTATAAGGCAAATAATTTATTTCCCGTCAAATTTTGTGTTGCTGTGTTTTCCCGTGGGTAAATAATGTTTTCTTGTAGTAAATAATAGTTATCCTTACTCATTACACATTCGAAGATTCTATGCGTTACATTTAATTGAAAGGTAGAAACATATTCCTGTGTGATATTTTACTATACGAGGTGTAAGGGCAGCGTTCCGCAAACTGATAGGGGTTGCTCAGTCAACGGAACTGAACAACTTTCACCAGACCTTTTTTCCAGGAAGTGAAAAAGAAAATGGTTTCCCATACAAATTGACCGATCGAAGTGGTAATTTTGTAGGGGAAGATCATTTTTTTTTCTCCTGAAAGAATTTCCTGGTGAAAATTGTTTAGTTTTGTTGACTGAGCAATCCCTATAATTTTGCGGCACGCTGTCCCTTACACCCGGTATTACTCGTTGTACTTGGTTATAGTACATCAGGCCTTGAGGATTTCCAGCATTTTCCATACATCGTGCTAGACATCAGTCTCAATGTGATTAAAACAACATAATTACATAATAAACAGTAATGTGTTGTAAAATATCGTTGTTACTTTGCCATAAAATTTATCTGTTCCGGGTAATATCTTTTAAAACTTAATAAGTAATTCAACGCGAAGTTCATACAGTCGAGCTAATAAAACTTAATAGTTATCAATTTTGACTTGACAAAGGCCTTTGATTGTGTGCACCACGCTTCCCGATGCGCCTGTAATGGTTTCTTAATAAGTTTTCCTTTTCGTTTGTCATCCTTTTTGAGGACGACGCCGGCTTAAGACGTCTGAGTCACGTCAGGGTCAAGGAGGCTTTGTAAAGTACAGACACGTGCGGACTGCCGCAGGGATCACGTTTAGCTCCGACGTTTTATTTACTGTCATGCGATTGCTGATAATGATTGCTACTGTAGTTATATCCTATAATCGATTAGCGCAATTGTGTTTATGTATGTAGCTGTTATTAAAAACAGATAATTTTATGTGTGTATGACAAAATTTTACCTTAGAAGAAAAGAGTTTTTCTTTATACCACTTACGCACACTCAGATGAATCCAGACAAACTCTAATATTATAATCAAACAACACAGACAATGGTATAAGTATACAGTAAAGCTACCGGCCATACATTTGATTGTTTTGATTGTGTCTAGATGATGATTACGATTGCATGACAATGGTGTTGTGATTACGAAAGATTGGGATTGCTTTACTTCTAGACTTTGCATCTAAAAGTCATATTTGTAGATGGTGTTTACTGACCTACCGTAATAGGAAAAAACAAAATCCGGTAATACTTGGTAACCGCAAAATAATCAAAGTGATGATGATATCTATCATATAAATTAAATTTACTGTACATTTTCCCTGTACTGTTTATGAATATTATAGATTTCTTGATAGTAATAATACCAGGCCACTCAGAAAGTATTGCGATAAATAGTTTTTATATATGGCAGACTGGCCGGTTAGAATATTTTTTGAAAATATGATTACTTGTAAGTAAAAATATGTGTGTTCCATTTTCAAAATTTCCCTCCACATTTTTTGCGAGCCAATTCAAAGTATCGTGTCTTACTGAAAAATGGATCTGCGCCGGGAACATTTTAGAGCTATGATTTTTTACGATTTCAAGTGTCGCCTGAAACCGGATGAATCGTTCGATAGACTTCAAATGGCATTTATGGATGAAAGCCCCTCCAAGGCAACCGTGTATCGTTGGTATAACGAATTTAGGCGCGGTCGACCAACCTTGGGGGATGAAGAAAGAAGCGGTCGCCCTTTGACGGCTATTACGGAAGAAAACGTGCTAGCAGTGAAAAATTTAATCCAAGATAATAGGCGAATTACATATCAGGAGATTCAGCACATATTAAAGATTGGATCGGGAAGCGTTCACGAGATTCTACACGGGCATCTTCGCGTGAGGAGGATAGTATCGCGCTGGGTGCCGCACTACCTCACCGACGCTCAGAAGCAGGCCCGGGTGGAATGGTGCCGTGATATGCTGAACAAATTTAAAGCAGGCTCGTCTCGGCGTGTTTACGACATCGTTACAGGTGATGAGTCCTGGATTTATCAATACGATCCAGAAACCAAGCGCCAGTCGACAGTTTGGGTGTTTCAAAATGAACCAACGCCTACCAAAGTGAAGCGATCTCGAAGCGCGGGGAAGATTTTGATCGCCAGCTTTTTTAATTTGACTGGCCACTTGGCCTCAATTCCCTTACGAGATCAAAGAAGCATTAACGCCGAATGGTATACTACCAAATGTTTACCAGAAGTTTATTCTGTTGTGAGCAACAAGCGACCAAACACAGGGCTCCGCGGACTACGGCTCCACTACGACAATGCGCCTGCACACACCGCGCTCAAAACGAGGGACTTCCTGGACAGCACACCAGTCAAACTCCTGGGTCACCATCCTTACAGCCCTGATCTAGCACCGTGTGACTTCTTTTTATTTCCAAAAATAAAAAATCAGCTCAAGGGGATACAATTTTCGTCGCCGGAAGATGCGCTGGCTGCGTTCGAGCAGGCTGTAAACGAGGTGTCTACAGCGGACTGGAAAAAGTGTTTTGAAAACTGGTTTAGACACATGAATATTTGTATAGAGGCTGGTGGAGAGTACTTTCTGAGTGTCTTTTTTTTTTTTTTTTTTTTTTTTATATATATAGGCGAGCATTTGTCCGCCATCTCACCTGGTGGAAAGTGACGATGCGGACTATGTTGGAGCATACTCACCTATGTAGTGCCTATTCACTCTCGCCTTGAAAAGGCCCAGGTTATATTGTTCCGGAAACAGATCCGCCGGCAGGGAGTTCCACTCCTTAGCCGTTCGCATTAAGAATGTGGAAGCGAACCGCTTCGTGCGAATTTGTGGTATATCCACGACATAAGGGTGGAACCCCTGTCCACGCCTCGTGCTCCGGAGATGGAAAGGGGAGGGGGGTATAAGGTCATGAAGTGCTAACGCGCACTCCCCGAAATGTATCCTGTAAAATACCGACATGCACGCCACTTTGCGACGGTGCTCAAGGTTCTGTAGTTTTGCCTCAACCAGTGCTGAGTCTCCAATGAGCTTCTTAGCACGTTTCTCGATTGAGTCTAAGGCAGCCAGCTGGTATTTAGCTGAACCGTCCCAAAGGTGGCAGCAGTACTCCATACACGATCGGACTTGAGCTGTGTACAACTGCAATAGCTGTCCCGGTGTGAAGTAACGCCTCACCTTCGAGAGGATACCAAGTTTTTTGGCAGCTGTTGTGGCCAGAGACTCAATGTAACGTCCAAAGTTCAAGTCGGACGTAAGGCTCATACCAAGAAGCTCAAGATGGTCAGAAATCGGTACGGATACATCCCGGAAAGTTGGAGCCAGGTTAAAAGGACTCCGTTTTGTCGAGAATAGACACGCCTGGGTTTTGGATGCGTTGAACTTGACGAGATTGGCATCGCCCCACTCGGATATCACCCTTAGCGATGAGTTCAGACGATCCACTATGGACTCCCGACAAGACTGGATTGTTTCACTGTTGGCCCTTGCACTGGACAGATATCTGTCAACAACCGTGCTGTCATCAGCGTACCCAAAGGTATCGGGTGTCAACATGTCGTTGATATGCAGCAGGAATAAGGTTGCAGACAGGACAGAACCTTGAGGAACTCCGGCATCAATACCCTGTTGTCCGGAGGAGCAGCCTTCTAAGACCACTTGTATGGATCGTTCACTCAAGAAGTCCGAAATCCAGTTGCAAAGGCCAGCAGGTAACCCGTAGGCGGGAAGCTTGCCAGTAAGGCTAGCGTGCCAGACCCTGTCAAAGGCCTTGGAGATATCCAGAGACACGGCAAGTGCTTCACCATGTCTCTTGATGTGTCCCGGGACACTCAGAAAGTTTTGCGACACTAAAAAAAATTGTTCTACAGGTACATATATTTTTATTAAATCTTTTCAAAGTACTCTCCACCAGCCTCTATACAGAGATTCATGCGTCTGAACCAGTTTTTAAAACACTTTTTCCAGTCCGCTGTAGACACCTCGTTTACAGCCTGCTCGAACGCAGCCAGCGCATCTTCCGGCGACGAAAATTGTATCCCCTCGAGCTGATTTTTTATTTTTGGAAATAAAAAGAAGTCACACGGTGCTAGATCAGGGCTGTAAGGAGGGTGACCCAGGAGTTTGACTGGTGTGCTGTCCAGGAAGTCCCTCGTTTTGAGCGCGGTGTGTGCAGGCGCATTGTCGTGGTGGACCAGTAGTCCGCGGAGCCCTGTGTTTGGTCGCTTGTTGCTCACAACAGAAAAAAACTTCTGGTAAACATTTGGTAGTATACCATTCGGCGTTAATGCTTCTTTGATCTCGTAAGGGAATTGAGGCCAAGTGGCCAGTCAAATCAAAAAAGCTGGCGATCAAAATCTTCCCCCCGCTTCGAGATCGCTTCACTTTGGTAGGCGTTGGTTCATTTTGAAACACCCAAACTGTCGACTGGCGCTTGGTTTCTGGATCGTATTGATAAATCCAGGACTCATCACCTGTTACGATGTCGTCAACACGCCGAACCGAGCCTGCTTCAAATTTGTTCAGCATATCACGGCACCATTCCACCCGGGCCTGCTTCTGAGCGTCGGTGAGGTAGTGCGGCACCCAGCGCGATACTATCCTCCTCACGCGAAGATGCCCTTGTAGAATCTCGTGAACGCTTCCCGATCCAATCTTTAATATATGCTGAATCTCCTGATATGTAATTCGCCTATTATGTTGGATAAAATTTTTCACTGCTAGCACGTTTTCTTCCGTAATAGCCGTCAAAGGGCGACCGCTTCTTTCTTCATCCCCCAAGGTTGGTCGACCGCGCCTAAATTCGTTATACCAACGATACACGGTTGCCTTGGAGGGGCTTTCATCCATAAATGCCATTTGAAGTCTATCGAACGATTCATCCGGTTTCAGGCGACACTCAAATCGTAAAAAATCATAGCTCTAAAATGTTCCCGGCGCAGATCCATTTTTCAGTAAGACACGATACTTTGAATTGGCTCGCAAAAAATGTGGAGGGAAATTTTGAAAATGGAACACACATATTTTTACTTACAAGTAATCATATTTTCAAAAAAGATTCTAACCGGCCAGTCTGCCATATATAAAAACTATTTATCGCAATACTTTCTGAGTGGCCTGGTACATACATATAATCACGTCTTTATCCCTAATGGGGTAGGCAGAGCGTAAACGACCTAAATAAAGGTTGTTCTGCCACGTCTGACATGTTTTGAGGGTTATTTAAGATAGATGTGTACTGTGTAGGTATATTGCTGTAGTGACAGGTTGTCAGCCCATCGCCTAAATTACAATATACTGAAACCCTCGGATCCCTTAGCTGATATTTACAGCATGCCCGGGAGGAAATGCAGCTGGCACATTTTATGTTTTTCTCTCGCTCCCAGGCCAGCATGAAAGAATATATTATAAATAAATGTTTGTTTATTAAATTTTAATTGAGACGTTTTAATATTTCAATTTAATGTTTTTTTTTCTATTAGTAGGTAATCTTAGTCACCTAAGAGTTATACAGGCAATTATTTATCTCGGAAAATATTAATATTCCCACGGTAAAACTCATTGAACCCCAGATAACATCGTGGTCCGGTAAACTAGTCCTAATAAAGTTGATATTCTTGTGCGTACGTGATCATATACATGTTTACTGAGAATGTTTCTCAAGTCTAGTAATTCTTCGTGTTTAACATTTGGTATTTAGGTATAATTGAGAGGAGTTGCAACTCGGCTTAATGCGCATTCCTGTTTCCAACATTCACTGAAGATTCTAGAATTCGCTTTGTATTTTATTCTAGAACTGTAGGTATAGATATTTTTATTTAATACTATAAGTTTAATTCATATTGCAGCATTTGTGACAAAGACAAAACTTGAATTATTCATTAAAAAGACAAAATCTAAACGACCTTCTCTTAGATTATACCAATTCATTAATGCACTAAAAATCGAAAAATCATGTGTGTTTAAAAATTTATGTTTGTGCTAATTTACGCTAAAATGTATGGGCGGATTTAACAAAAAAAATATACAATATTGCTTCACACACAGACTATGAACAATTACATAGACAACTTCTAAAAATTTCCCTGTTTCCCCATGAAACCTCGGATAAACCCATGGATGGATATCTAGTAAAGTTCATAAAACATATAAGATGTATCGTTTTATTTTATATAGCACCGTTTTCTATTCGAAATGTCCTTGATGAACCGGTCCGACGATCATATCTTACGCATTAGATTATGCTGAACTGACATTGACATCAATTTGCAAATATCATCGCAGAGATTATAGCGGAATTTAATTTGTTCCAGCTATTATGTCACGGGTAGTTTTATGCATCATAAGGACATTAGAATTATACGTATAAGTTCTTCCATCGGTTTTGTGTTACGGCTGACCATTTTATTTCGATCGACTATCTCCGCAAGTCTTGATATTAGTGCCAGAATGTTTAATGAACACACAAGTGCATCTCCTATTCCTTCGATCTCCTGTTCTTTAGGACAGCATGGATCATATTACTTGTCTGAAATGCTGTGTCTTAAAACATCTTAAACAAAGTTAAGAATTTATCCCCCGTTAGGAGTTGAACCCACGAGGTTTGTGTTTTTTTTGTATCAACACTTTGAAAATGTTTATTAATATACAGTTCCGTTTGTAATATCTTTCTAGAGGATCTTATTGTGCAGTCAAAAACAAGTTTATTTTAAATTCTGTTGATCAGTGTAGGGTCTAAGGTCGCACGATACGAGTGACAAGCTTTACTATAGCTATATAAGAATTATTTTTGTTGATATTATTATTTACCGACATTCATATCTTTACAGATACTGTTTTGTATCTTACTATTATTATGTGTTAAGTAATTGGATATAACATTACACGTAACATTGCTTTAGGAATGTCAGACATGAAGATGAAGGTATTTTTTTAATTACATAAATATACTCGTATTGCATTATGTGTAAAAATATATGTTCTAACAAGACACCTGTTTGCTGTTAAATAGTATATTATTATACCAATTCTGGAAATACGTTATTAATTTTACGGTCTACCTACAAAGAAAATTGATTGCCCGTGAAACAAATAGATGTTAGTAATAATATGTATATTTTAATACTATGTTTTTATAAAAGATATTGATTCATTAGTAATTTAACAATACCTGTACTAAATGCGGTACTAAGACCATTTCTATTCTAGTCGCAAGTTTTCCATAACATAAACTATTCATTGGCATTAATAATTTAGCACAAAAGACAACAGATTATAAGTCAAGGCTCCATAACTCCATTGTCCTTTTATATTGTGCATATAAACAGTTATAATTGGCATAATATCTAAGCTAAGAAACATAGGAAAGATACAAGTGTGATGAAAGAACGGGCAAGTTATAAATGAACATTATAAAGAGCAGCGGGCATAGGTGGCTGCCTTGAGAAAAAAAAATGTTTTAGAAGAATTGTATTGAAGTATATAAAAATATTTTGATGATTATATATATTTTGAACTTACAGTATTGTATTCACATTTCAAGTTACAAAAAAGTTGCATAAACAGAGATAGGAACTCATTTATATACGTACTTCCATGCTGGACTGGGAGCGAGAGAAAAACATAGAATATGCCAGCTGCTTTTCCTTCCGTGCATGCTGTAAAAACCAGCTAAGGGATCCAAAGGGTTTCAGTATATTGTAATTTAGGCGATAGGCTGACAACCTGTCACTTCAGCTATATATCTACAAATCTATCTTAAATAATCCTCAAAACTTTGTCAGACGTGGCGGAACGACCTTCGTTAGGTCGTTTACGCTCTGCCTACCCCATTGGGGACAAAGGCATGATTATATGTATGGTCTATACGTAGATGAAGCCATTATGTAGATATGTGACTGGCGCCAATAACGGCTTGCAATTTAATTATATTAATGTAAACTCGTCGCTTCCAGAAGAACTTTTGCAAATCGAAAAAGACAGAAGATCAGAAGTCAAGGTGAAGTACGTCATACCATTGTGTTTCATATAAACAGAGTCATGTTGAGAAATCTAGGAAGCCCAATGGCAATTTGAGGCGATTAAGTTAATAATGTGTCTCGAGATAAAAAAATATGTGATGGTCGAGTATAATAAACATTACAAGTGGTTATTAACACATAATTTGTATTGTGATTCATGGAAGATGCGTTCAATGCGTTTATAGACGACCTTGCAGTTATAGTTTCCTGAACATGACAATGTATTACTTTCGTCTATACCATCTCTTCATATATCTTCAGGATTTATTTAGATACGGTAGTTTACAAAATTGTAATGAGCCCGATGGTGTAGTGGATAGGGCCGCTGCCTCCTGAGCCGGAGGTACCAATGTGTTTTTCGGTTTTCGAATTTCATATGTACATTTATTCGGCGCTTTTTTCGTGCTTCGGAAGGCACGTTAAGCCGTTGGTCCCGGTTAATATCGTTTCATACCGTAGATATTAGTCGTTAAGCCATATCAGAGGCCAGTGCATTGGTGGCTTGAAAACTAAAAACCTAATCTATGATTGGGTCTGGTTTCCCTTCTGGGTTGCGGAGGTCAGATTGCAGTCGCTCTGTGTAAAAATCAGTAACCTCGTTCAATCCCCTAGATTAGGTAGCCGACCCCGTAAGTTACGGGATAAGGCTAGGAAGATGATGAGTTTACAAAATTGTTAACTTATATGATCGGTTGCACTGTCTCATCTTATTTTTCATCTCTTTTTCATTCTCATTTTTCAAATATTTTTGTCTTACCGTGGTGACTCTACTAAGTTTTCTTTGAATTTCTATGAATATGTTCCTATCTTACATGTAAAAGATGTCTAGTCTCTTTTTTAATTCTAATAGAATCTGTATTCAAATTGGCTCCTTTTCAAAACTCGTAAAATGTAAATAATTCAATAACAGCGTCGGAGCTATATAACACATATTTTATATCATTTCTCTAACAATTTTACGTAGGAATGTGACTCAATCACTTTATTATACCTAAAATAGAACTGATAATAATCTTTAAATAGAATGCGGTGCTTGGTATTTTCCTTTAACTAAACATGTAATTTCTAAACTTTTGTTGTCCACAGATTCTGGTCAAACTCGTTGGCGAATCGATATTAAATATTATCTCATTTGCAAAACCAGCTGTTATGTAATGACATGACTTTCGGATAGATAGCTTTTCATATATGAGTTTATATATATGAATTTTTAGCTTTCCATCCTAAGTTTGATTTGCTAAATAATTGGTTGTTTTTTTTTCAATTGATTATTTCTGACTTCATATTTTTTTTCTGGGTGTTCTTAATGATTTCTGATATTATTCCTGAAAATTATAGACTTGACAAAGATGCTTAGATTAAGCTATTGACGCTCTGCCTATCCCATAAAGGTACAAGCATAATTGTACGTACGTATATAGGTACGTGTCAATTTATCACTTAGCATTCGTTTGTTCCAATTTTATGTTAAGAAAAGACCTTAAATTACGTACGTATATACGTTAAATTATGCTTGTACATACATACATACATACATATAGTCACGCCTTCATCCCTTACGGGGTAGGCAGAGCGTGAAACGCCTCGTAAAAGGCGCTTCCGCCACGTCTGACAAAAATTGAGGGCAATTTTAGATTGCATTTTGTATTGCTATAGTGACAGGTTGTCAGGCCATCGCCTAAATTACAATACACTGAAACCCTCGGATCCCTTAGCTGGTTTTTACAGCATACCCGGGAGGAAATGCAGCTGGCACATTCTATGTTTTTCTGTCGCTCCCAGTCCAACATGGAAGAATAATAAATAAAAAAGAAATTATGCTTGTACCTTTATGGGATAGGCAGAGCGTCAATAAATTATAAACTTACTTACATAAGTGTCTATAATTTAATGTCTTTTCTTAACATAAAATTGGAACAAACGAATGCTTCCAATTCTAGATTTCATAGTTAATTATATGGACGTTAGAAATATGTATGTGTTATTAATGAGTAATGAGTTTTGAATTCATTCGCTAACCAGTCATTATATAATTGGGTAACAATGGATCGTGAGAAAATATTTCTTTAGTTGTCTTTTTTGCCTTCGCAAGACCCGTTTACGTTCTAGAATGTTTTAATTGCATCTAATGTAAATTAGAGCTATATTTCAGTAATTTCTGAAGCTCTGTAGTACGATTATTTAGTATTACATACATACATATAATCACTCATTTATCCCTAATGGTGTAGGAAGAGCGTAAACGACTTAAACAAAGGTCGTTCCGCCACGTCTGACAAAGTTTTGAGGGTTATTTAAGATAGATTTGTGGTATATTGCTGTAGTGACAAGTTGTCTGCCCATCTTCTAAATTACAATACACTGAAACCCTCGGATCTATGTTTGTCAGTCGATCCCAGGAAGTTTTTTTTTGTTTAAATTGCATTTAATGTAAATTGAGAGCTTAATTTTTAGTGATTTCTGGAGCTCTGTAGTATTATTATTTAGTATTACGTAGATTCATCATTTACGTTCGTAGTATCTATTATCATAACTACACGTGACTAAAAACGTGTATTTCTAAGATTTTATCATATATTTCTAGGAACTGGTTTTTATTAGGTAATTAAATAAGATCATGTGATGCCATTCAAAGCGTTTTAAACATATTTTTTCGACCATTAGTTTTTAGGATCTACAAACGATTTTGATCTTTTTAGTTCCCATAAAAGTAACTGCCTCTATGGTCTAGTGGTCAGAGCCATGTGCTTACGATCCGGAGGTCCTGGGTTTGATTCCCAGGGGGGGGAAATAAAGTTGAAATTTGTCAATTTATCACTTTGTAAGGTTTTCTCCAGATTGGCTAGGACATAGCAGGCTGAATCACCTGATTGTCCGAATAGTAAAAGGATTCCTTGCTTCGGAGGGCATGTTAAGCCGTCGGTTCCGGTCGCTGTCTTAGATATTGGTCGTTACTGAAATTATGTCAAAGGCCTAATAACTGTGCTACTAGGCGGTTTGAAAACTCTGACACCAGGGTTCTTCGGGCCGTGGTTCGACCCGAGAATCTATTCGCTAAGAAGAAGACTTCCCATTGCAGTGTTTTTACAGTTTCCTTAGTTTTGTACTATTGATAGTACATTGTTTGTTGGACCTGTTAGTTTTGCTGCGCTTCGTCTTTTCTTTGACTTTGAATGAATTCGTTAAAACCTTAGATCAAATATAGTTCTAAATCCACGGTCGTATACAGAATCAAACTCAAACCGTTGCACCACGTCAATTATGTGCAAAAAGGTTGTAAAGTGGTTTACTTAAAGCTTCAATATGGGCCTTACTGCTTATAAAATAAAGTTGGATTTGCTAAAAGCGACTGACATGAAAACAGAAATATGCCTTGTTTTTTGGTGCTATGTTTATTTATCTATAACTATATTTGATCACAGGTAAAAACATATGAACACTTTCAGCAAAAATATTTGTATATCTACTGCTACAATTTTTTTCTCAGTAAAAAGTAGTTACTTCCATGCTGGTCTGGGAGCGAGAAAAAACATAGAATGTGCCAGCTGCATTTCCTCCCAGGCATGCTGTAAAATCCAGCTAAGGGATCCGAGGGTTTCAGTATATTGTAATTTAGGCGATGGGCTGACAACCTGTCACTACAGCAATATACCTAGAATTCTATCTTAAATAACCCTCAAAACTTTGTCAGACGTGGCGGGACACCTTTGTTTAGGTCGTTTACGCTCTGCCTACCCCACTAGGGATACAGGCGTGAATATATGTATGTATGTATGTATGTAAAAAGTAGCTTATGTCCTACAAAGATAATTTAGTTAAATATAACTGTAATGTTTGATTTAAAATGAAGATTGTTGCACTTTCACTTCTTTTTATCAAAAAGCTGCCGGTCGCTGTCTTTGATAGTGATCGTTACAAACCATGTTAGAGGCCTGATATTTGTGCTAATAGGCGGTTTAAAAACTCTGACACCAGGGTTCATCGGGTCGTTAGACTCGATACCCACTCGACAGAAGAAGAAGAAGACTTCTTTTCATTTCTTAAATATAAAATAGATAAAAAAATCTGTCTAGTAGTTTCAAAAACGTCTACATACAAACAAATTGGACCAATTTATTCAGATTTATAGAACTAGCCTTATGCCGCACTTTCACCCACGGCTTACTTGATAAGATTTCCCGTGGGAATCACATATTTTCCCGCGGTTAAAGGTAGCCTTTCTAATGGTGAAAGAATTTTTGAAATCAGTCCAGTAGTTTTTGAGTTTATTCGTTAAAAACATACATACACACACACAAGAATACAAATCTTTCCTCTTTACAATATTAGCGTAGATGTAGGTAAATAAAGGAAAAATAATAATGATATCTATCTAGCACAGTTCAACGGGTTAAACTATCACGTGAGGTCCATTTACGCAAATCTGTCTGTATGTTTATAATGCCATTAAGAACTGGTTTTTTTATTATTTTGCGTAATAGCTGAATTATGGCATTATTACTTTGGCCTTGGTTTTATGGCATTAATTTCGACTTCTAATTAATTATTTGAATGTTGAGTTTGTTATATCAATATGTCGAGCATAGAAAAATACAACAAACATATAATCACGCCTTTATCCTTAACGGGCTAGGCAGAACGTAAACGACCTAAACAAAGGTCGTTCCGCCACGACAGACAGTTTTTAGAGTTATTGAAGATAGATTTGTAGGTATATTGATGTAGTGACAGGTTGTCAGCCTATCGCATAAATTGCAAACCACATAAATACATACATATAATCACGTCTTTATCCCTAACGGGCTAGGCAGAGCGTAAACGACCTAAACAAAGGTCGTTCCGCCACGTCTGACAAATTTGTTTGAGGGTTATTTAAGTAAGATTTGTAGGTATATTGCTGTAGTGATTGTCACCCCATCACCTTAATTGCAATATACTGAAACCCTCGGATCCCTTAGCTGGTTTCTCAGCATGTCCGGGAGGAAATGCAGCTGGCAGCTATGTTTTTCTTTTGCTCCAAGAAGAAGTTTTGAAGAAAGATACTACATACACAAAACTTTATATAAGTTTTAATCATATGATTCACACACAGAGTTCTTACTCACCAAAGACTCAAAAATCTTAAAGAAGTTTTTATTTGTGTATGTTATCTAACAATATCTTGTGTCGCCTTTTTTGTATGAACACATCATGCGCTATTTTCTGAACAAAAAATACTGACAATTCGGATACCGTTTAGACTTTTTTTTTATAGTTATGTTTTTTACTATTCGTAAAGTTAGTCATAGTCAAATGATTTGATCATGTAATTGACCATTTTTTCTTTGTTACAGAAAAATGGACGAGCAACATCAAGACACCGCAACATAATACTAGCCAATAGAATAAAAACTCTAAAACAATCCCGAGTTCCATACATCTGTGATTTTCTATACGTGTACCTAAAGATCTCTGCAACTAGTTTAAGCATAATTAAAAAATAAGAATCCTAAAACTTATAAATGTCAATTTTTGTATAAAAAAAGTAAAAATCTAACCTCAAAATGCCAGCGATACTGACAAAGATTCGTGAGCAAGCTTCGCGCGTAAACCTGCAGCCCTCATTGGCTGTTGGCGTCGGAGTGGGCGTGGCCTTGGCTGCGTGTGCGCTCTATGGAACAAGGGAGAAGAAACAAAGCCCGCCCTGTGTCAATAACAATAATTATAAGGTGGGTAATTGTCATCTGCTTTTTTGTAACGTTTTTGTCAGTCGTTTATTAGCATATCAATAAATTCTTTCAAACAAAAAAAAAACATGGGATCTACCGTACCAGCCCTCTTTAGTTATCGTGACATGATTTCTATCATGATATTACTTACGAATTAAAAAAAAATTGGATGTAACAGTTGCTTCTCTGCCCAGGCATAATACGAGTATTTAAAGCTTGCTTGGAAAAACAAGCATAGCTACTCGTATATCAACAGTCTCTGTTAAGTTGGTAGTCAAGTTTAAATTTGCTAGTTTATAAAATTATCTGGATCTTTCCATTGATTAATTCCTAATTTTCTTTCAAGGCACGTGCATCTGAATTATTAAAGTTTAAAATAAAGAAAATAATTAAAAACACATTATGAAAAGAATTTACAAGCAATTAAAATAATTTTATTAATATTTTTATTAATAACTAATTTTATTATTAATAACTAATTTTATTAATAACTTTAAAAAGAATTATTTAGTAGTTAGTTTCTCATTATGGCAATTGTTATTTATTATATCCTAATGACTTGTTATATATGTTATCATCCAGCAAATTAGTTCAGTGTGGATTAGGACAATTGTGTACCTATGAGAGTAAATTAGTTTTTTTATAATAACATAAGTGCTGCGAGCTTTATTGATAGAGGTATGTTATCTCTTACCACGAGCGCAGCGAGCCCATTCTTGTATCTAATATTTGTTTACATATTTGTCATATTTAAGAATACCTTTTTCTGAAATTGCAGGTGACAAAGAATGGCAAGTTGGCAGCAGTGGGAAATGGCAAGTCTGAGCCGTGTGGGGGGAGGTGCGGCACTGAACAGTGTGCGTTATGTAGAGGAGAGGTGGACACCGACAACAAGCAGAATATTGTAAGTCTTCTTCTTCTATCGACTCGATGACAAGACAACACCTTGTCTTTATCTTTTTTTTTATTTTTTTCTATATTGTGAGTAATTATATATTTACTTAGGATTGAATGTCAGTAACTTTTTACTGGCATTGAATCCGAGACAAAACGATATTGTTCATACAGGGTGGCCATTTAATAAGTATATTTATTTAACAGTTTATTGTACACAGAAACATACACAAAAAATTACTTCCATGCTGGACTGGGAGAGGTAAAAAAACATAGAATGTTCCAGCTGCCCTTCCTCCCGGGCATGCTGTTGAAGTCAGCAAAAGGGACTCGAGGGTTACTGTGTATTGTATGTAATCTAGGCGATGGGCTGACAACCTGTCACTATAGCAATACATATTACAATCTAAAATTGCCCTCAATTTTTGTCAGACGTGGCGAAAGCGCTTTTTACGAGGCGTTAAACGCTCTACCTACCCCGTAAGGGATAAAGGCGTGATTTATGTATGTATGTATGTTTATCCCTATTGGGGTAGACAGAGCGTAAACGACCTAAACAAAGGTCATTCCGCCACGTCTGTCAAAGTTTTGAGGGTTATTTAAGATATATTTGTAAGTATATTGCTGTAGTGATTGGTTGTCAGCCCATCGCCTAATTTACAGTATACTGAAACCCTCGGATCCCTTAGCTGGTTTTTACAGCATGCTCGGGAGGAAATGCAGCTGGCACATTCTTTGTTTTTCTCTCGCTCCCAGGCCAGCATGGAAGTAATAAGTATACAACTTTGTTCTGTAAAAAGAAATCTGTGCTGAATTTTGCAGGTTTTTTGGTATCAGTTATCTTATGAAGAAACGGCAAATTTGTTATGGATCAAAAATCGTGTTGAAATCATAAAATAAATCCACAAAAATATAGTAAAACAAAATTGTTTATCTCTTAACTGGCCACCCTGTATGTCTCGTTATCGGATGAAACGAGCGAAGCGAGCACGAAATTTCACGTTAGTGGCCGAGATACGTTAAATTGTAAGGCGAGCGTAGTGAGCTTAAGAATTCACTCTATTGATCGAGATAATATAGTGACTCAAATCAAACATCGTGAGGTTGTTGAGCGGGAAATTTTCAAGTTATTAAACAAGGTATTTGGTATTGAGCTTATATCACGAGCTTAGCTTAATAACGATCAACCATTATAATTACAGGAAGATGCGGATGAAACAGCCTCGGTCGAGGAGAAGAACGTGCCAGGCCTGAACCTGGAGTTCCTCCGTCAGCTGATCTCTTTGGCTAAGATCATGGTGCCAGGAGTGAGGAGTCATGAGGTCGCGTTGCTCACTGCGCATACCCTGTGCCTGTTCTCCAGAACCTTCCTCTCTATCTATGTGGCTTCACTGGAAGGGTCAATTGGTAAGCACGAAAAACATTATTTTAGGGGTTTGCTTTTAACTCTAAGTTCTAGTTTATAGGTGACCAAAAGAGGGAAACACAAAATTGATATTTGTACCTTTATCACTTTGTGTTTTTTTTAACTTATCCTACAATTAAGTTTGAATCACCTGATTGTCTGGAAGAAAAAAAAACGTGCCTCAGAAGGCACGTTACGCCGTCGGTCGTGATCTTAGTTAAACCGAAAAACTATAATTATTGATTGGGACAAAATTATTAATTACATGTCTAGTTGCAGTATTTAGGACTAAAATTAAAAATAACGCTACATTTGTTTTCAAATTTATATTGAGGAAGACCTTGATGACTGATGATGATGAATGAATGAGTGATGATGACCCAAAATAACCCACGTTTTCTCTCTCTTTCCAGTAAAACACATAGTCCAAAAGGACATGAAAGCATTTGCAGCTTTACTAATGCAGTGGTTCGGTATAGCAGTACCAGCCACCTTCATAAACTCCATGATCAGATACCTTGAGGGTCGACTGGCTCTGGCCTTCAGGACGAGGCTAGTCAACCATGCCTATGAGCTGTACTTCAAGAACCAGACATACTACAGGGTTGCTAATTTGGATGCGAGGATTGAGAATGCTGATCACAGGTTAGTAGCCTACATGGGCACACGCAAGCATTTACTTAGGGATCGGATCAAAGTAAGGAAACTTGATAAATAATTGGAATTTAAAATGTTTTTTACAGGAGACCTTATTTTAATAATAAGGTATTTCATGCTATCGATCGAGATAAAATAACAAATATCACAAGCGTAACGTGCGCAAGATTTCACATGTTGCGTGAGATTTTATTCCATATTAATTCATATCGCGAGCGAAGTAAGCGCGACAATTTTCAATATTGAATGAGGTTTATTACTTTTGTAATTTCTTGTTGTTATTTTTATTCAATATCAATATTTTTAAAGACGTGATTTTCTGTATGTAAGTATTATTTGTACTTCTTCTTCCAGACTAACAGAAGACGTGTCAGTATTCGCGCAGTCAGTGGCCCATCTGTACAGTTCCCTCACAAAGCCTTGCTTCGACCTGCTGCTTATAGTGCTTACTCTGGCCAGCTATTCCAGTAGGATGAAGGGGAATATATTCATTGGTAAGTAGATTTACTATCGTAAAAATATTTATTCTAGAATTTGAATTGGAACGGAAACAAAAGATGCTGGAGGTACCAAACGAATACGGTACGGCATTATGTTATGGGGAAATGTCACCAAAAAGGTGTTCGCACTACTAATGTGTGTCGATTTAAATACCCTGGCGTCCAGTAAAATTACTGATATACAAGATAATACAATTTGTGTATTATTGTGACTGACAAGCTTTATTGTTAAAGCAGCAGCACGGATCTCTGGACTCGTGGATTCAAAATCTCATTTGTGTGTAGTTTTTAGTCACTACCTATCCATGTTTGCATGTTTTTTTAAGTTGATCTAATGGAACCTTCCTATGTCTCCAGGTCCAAGCTTCTCGTTCATAGTAATCTGCATAACGGGACAGATCCTTCGTCTACTGTCACCAAGATTCGGAGCCTTAGCTGGTGAAGAAGCTAGAATGAAGGCCAACCTTAGACATGTGCATTCGAGGCTTATTGCGCATGCTGAAGAGGTGGCGTTCTATGGTGGACATAAGGTGAGATATAATTGAAAGAACAAGCGGAAGATCGAATAATGCAACAGCCTGCTTCTGTTGTCTTTGCGGTTTAGGCCCTTAGCCGGTGAAAAGTCTCGGATGACTCAAACTTGAGACACGTACTCACTCTCCAGGCTCCAGGCTTATTGCAAACTCTGAAGGAGGAAAAATAGTAAGAATAAATGAATCAATAAACGAAATAATGATAAATATTGAAGTAGCTATATTTCGACTCAATGTAAAGTTTTTACTAAGGTTTTTTTTTACACAGTATCTGATTTAAAAACATTACATAAAACATAACATAACATAAAAACACTTTATTGCACGTAAGAATACAAATCATACAACACAACAGACAACAACAAAAAACAAGTACAACATAGGCGGCCTTATTGCTAAGGTAGCAATTTCTTCCAGGCAACCTATGGGTTAAAGAAAAATGCGTAGCGGTAAGCGGGATATTGCAAATCTAGTAAAATATGTATCCTAAATACATTTATTACTTATTTTCTTATTCTTCCATGCCGGCCTGGGTGCAAGAGAAAAACATAGAATGTGCCGGCTGCATTTCCTCCCGAGCATACTGTAAAAACCAGCTAAGGGATCCGAGGGTTTCGGTATATTGTGATTTAGGCGATGGGCTGACAACCTGTCACTACAGCAATATACCTACAAATCTATCTTGAATAACCCTCAAAACTTTGTCAGACGTGGCGGAATGACCTTAGTTTAGGTCGTTTGCGCTCTGCCTACCCCTTTAGGGATAAAGGCGTGATTTTATGTATGTATGTATTACTTATTTATACTCGACATTTGTACAATTCCAGGTGGAACACGACCAACTCCAGTCCGCCTACCAGCAACTGACCGCCCAGATGACCGGCGTGTTCAAGGCCAAGCTGTGGTACGTGATGCTGGAGCAATTCTGCATGAAATATGTGTGGTCAGGAACCGGCATGGTGATGCTGGCCTTGCCTATACTCACTGGAACCAAGGGAGGTTAGTAAAAACAACATGCGTACATACATAAAATCACGCCTTTATCCCTTACGGGGTAGGTAGAACGTTAAACTCCTCGTAAAAGGCGCTTCCGCCACGTCTGACAAAAATTAAGGGCAATTTTAGATTGTAATTTGTATTGCCATAGTGACAGGTTGTAAGCCCATCTCCTAAATTACAATACACAGTAACCCTCGAGTCCCTTTAGCTGATTTCTACAGCATGTCCGGGAGGAAAGGCGCTGGAACATTCTATGTTTTTCTATCTCTCCCAGTCCAGCATAGTAAAAACAAAGAAAAACATATTCTTAAGGATAAAAAACACGCGAAAAATTGTTTATGTGATATGGCATTAACATATGGGGAAGTATCATCAATGAAATATTCGCAATATTACTGTGTTCGCGGCGAAATTTCTTCCATGCTGGCCTGGGAGCGAGAGAAAAACATAGAATGTGCCAACTGCATTTCCTCCCGGGCATGCTGTAAAAACCAGCTAAGGTATCCGAGGGTTTCTGTAAAGCAATATACTTACAAATCTATCTTACCCTCAAAACTTTGTCAGACGTGGCGGAACGACCTTTTTTATGTAGTTTACGCTCTGCCTACCCCATTAGGGTTAAAGGCGTGATTATATGTATGTATGAACGGGGCAAAATTACTGAAAGTCGTAGAATATAGGATATAACTTTTAAAATTACATAAATCTGACCACAAAATATGTAAGATGACTTTCTTATTGCAGGTTCGTCAGAAAATAGCATAAGTGAGAGAACTGAATACATGACAACATCTAGGAACCTTCTAAATTCAGCCGCTGACGCCATTGAAAGACTAATGTCCAGTTATAAAGTAAGTACATCATATTATATGTATGTTAGTTTTTTATAGCATATTTTGCAGGGATTTTGAATTTGCCAGCTGCATCTCCTCCCGGGCATGCTGTAAAAATCAGCTAAGGGATTCGAGGGCTTCAGTATTGTAATTCAGGCGATGGACTGATAACCTGTCACTTTATATACTTATTTATTTGAAATAACCCTCAAAACTTGTTAGACGTGGCGAAACGACCTTTGTATAGGTCGTTTATATGAAAGCGTGATTATATGTATGTATTTAGCAGAAACCCTTGCGATCTAAGACGGTTATTAATCGTGTCATTTATTTCCCAGGAAATAGTAACGCTAGCCGGCTACGCGACGCGAGTATCAGACATGTTAACAGTCTTCGGCGAAGTGGCGAGCGGGCAGTGTGTGAGAGCAGTGCACGTGCAGCCCGGCGGGCAACCCGGCGGGTTCAAGGTCACGTTCAGGGACAACCGGCCGCTGCCGCAAGGTAAGAACACCTGGATAACTTGTGCCGTCATTTAACCAACCTACATTGACATTTAACCAAACTATACTGACATTTAACCAACCTTTACTGACACTTACCTATCATATATTGACTTAATTAACCTATACTTATACTAAACTAACATATAACGTTATTTAACAAACCTATACTGATATATACCCATCCTATGTTCACTTTATTAACCTATACTAATACTTAACTAACATATAATATCATTTAACCGTCCTATATTGATATTTAACCAAACTATCTTGACATTTAACCAACCTATCCTGACATTTAACCATGTTTTACTGTCATCTAACCGGCTTAACACTAAGAAAAATAGTGAAATTGAAGGTTACATTTAAATTCACATTTCTTGTTACAGGCAAAATAGTGTACACGAACGATCAATCAATCCACCTACGCAACGTGCCCATAGTAACTCCGGCGTGTGACGTAGTGGCAAGCGGAGTCAATCTCGATATTGCTCCTGGAACACATCTGCTTATTGTTGGGCCTAATGGATGTGGGAAATCCAGGTATTTATATTTGTGAAACTTTTCATACTATTAAAGAAAGTTTAGTTTTTCCATGCTGGACGGGAGCAAAAGAAAAACATATAATGTGCCAGCTGCATTTCCTCCTGGGCATGCTGTAGAAACCTGCAAATCTAAGTTAAATAACCCTCAAAACTTTGTCAGACGTCGCGAAACGACCTTTCTGTAGGTAGTGTACGCCCAGCCTACCCCGTCAGGGATAAATGAGTTATATGTGTATGTTAATACTATTATGATTTTCAACAAGATGAAATAGTCGTTTTTTTTTTACGTTAATGAGGTTTGCTCCTTCTATAAACAAAGATTGTTCAAACCACCTGACAAAACTTGAAACGTAATGTGTGGCGTTCAGCGCAATGTCTCGAGCCATTGACATTTTAAAGAGTCTAAAAGTTTCGCCGGGTGGTTTGATCACCACTATAGCTTAACAAATTGACAAATCTAGCTCAGTGTTTTTGACTGATGTTGGATGTCTTCCACCTATCTGTGACGCTAATTCTACATTTCCTCTTCCAGCTTATTCCGCATAATCTCCGGCCTCTGGCCAGTGTTCGGCGGCGAGCTGCAAGTGCCCCGCCCCTGCGCCTGCGCACACTGCGCCGACGAAACATCTTACTCCGACACCGGGCATTGCACGAGTCGACCAATCATGTTCTATATACCACAGCGGCCATATATGTCCATGGGGTCGCTTATAGACCAAGTCACTTACCCTTCAAGGTAACTATGCTTCGATATAATATACTGTTCCGAAGAAACATGCTTCAATATAATACTCCGACGAAACATCTTACTCCGACACCGAACACTGTACTAGCCGACCAATCATGTTCCATATACCACAGAGGCCGTAAATGTTCATGGGGCCGCTTATAGACCAAGTCACTTATTCTTGAAGGTAACTATGCTTCGATATAAGATTCTGTTCCGAAGAATCGTGCTTCTATAATATAAGATACTGTTCCGATGAAACCTCTTATTCGATATAAGATACGGCTCCGACGAAACATGCTCCGATATAAGACACTGCACCGACGAAACATGCTTTGATATAAGATACTGCTCCTACGAAACCTCTTATTCGATATAAGATACGGCTACGACGAAACATGCATCGACATAAGACACTGCACCGACGAAACAAGCTTCGATATAAGATACTGTTCCGACGAAACATATTTCAATACACTCCGATGAAAAAAACTTATGTACAACATGAATGCAATAAACATTTGAGTATTATTATATCTTACTCCGACGCTGGCCATTGCACGAGTCGACTAATAAGGTTCTATATACGACAGCGGCCATATATGACCTGGACATTTCAGAATGGTCTCACGCTCCATGGTCACAGTAGATTGTAATTGTAAGAAAACTGATAAAACTGATAAAACTGAAACAAAATTTATAATTGATTCCGATTTCCATTTTCATCTCCCAGGGTCGCCCTAAACGACAAAGAGGCCGAAGCGCGCGCGGCGCATATCCTGCGCGTGGTGCGTCTGGACGCGTGCGCGGCGCGGCACGGGGGGCTGCGCGCCGTGCGGGACTGGAGGGCCACGCTCAGCGGGGGGGAGAAGCAGCGGATGGCCATGGCCAGGATGTTCTACCACAGGTGAGATGACCAATCCAAGGCAATCTAGCCGAACAGTTTTATACTTTTTAATATTTCAACTCTTACCAATGTAGACCCAACTCTTACCAACTTTGATCCAATCGTACTAATATTGACCCAACTCTTACCAATGTGTACCCAACTCTTATCAATATTTACTCAAGACTCGCCAATATTGACCCAACTCGTACCAATATTGACCCAATTCTTACAATATTGGCCCAACTCTTACAAATATTGACCCAACGCGTACCAATATTATATTGACCCAACTCTTACCAAGAAAAATAAAATAAAATATGGTATAATCACCAATATTCTGCAAATCTGGTCTAGACTAGCATGTTTATTTAGGCATAGTTATTCCATTTATTTTTTCTAAATTTATATTGTTGTTTTCAGGCCGGTATACGCTTTACTAGATGAGTGTACGTCCGCCGTGTCCATGGAAACAGAAGTCGTGATGTACGAAGAAGCAGTCAAAGAGGGCATCACACTCCTGTCCATCACACATCGCCCCAGCGTATGGTAAGTTAAGCAATAGTAGTCATTGAATTGACTAATAGTAGCCTTTCAATTGAACAACAGAGCAGGAACAAAAATGAGTAATAATAGCAATTGAAGTGAGCATCCATTAGTGATAGAAATGATCAATAGTAGTAATTGAAATGAGCAATAGTAGCATTTGACATAAGCGTCGATAGCAATTGAAATGAGCAACAGTAGCAATTGAAATGAGCAATAGTAGCGATTGAAATGAGCAATAGTAGCATTTGACATAAGCGTCGATAGCAATTGAAATGAGCAATAGTAGCGATTGAAATGAGCAATAGTAGCATTTGACATAAGCGTCGATAGCAATTGAAATGAGCAACAGTAGCAATTGAAATGAGCAACAGTAGCAATTGAAATGAGCAATAGTAGCGATTGAAATGAGCAATAGTAGCATTTGACATAAGCGTCGATAGCAATTGAAATGAGCAATAGTAGCGATTGAAATGAGCAATAGTAGCATTTGACATAAGCGTCGATAGCAATTGAAATGAGCAACAGTAGCAATTGAAATGAGCAATAGTAGCGATTGAAATGAGCAATAGTAGCATTTGACATAAGCGTCGATAGCAATTGAAATGAGCAACAGTAGCAATTGAAATGAGCAATAGTAGCGATTGAAATGAGCAATAGTAGCATTTGACATAAGCGTCGATAGCAATTGAAATGAGCAACAGTAGCAATTGAAATGAGCAACAGTAGCAATTGAAATGAGCAATAGTAGCATTTGACATAAGCGTCGATAGCAATTGAAATGAGCAACAGTAGCAATTGAAATGAGCAACAGTAGCAATTGAAATGAGCAATAGTAGCATTTGACATAAGCGTCGATAGCAATTGAAATGAGCAACAGTAGCAATTGAAATGAGCAATAGTAGCGATTGAAATGAGCAATAGTAGCATTTGACATAAGCGTCGATAGCAATTGAAATGAGCAACAGTAGCAATTGAAATGAGCAATAGTAGCGATTGAAATGAGCAATAGTAGCATTTGACATAAGCGTCGATAGCAATTGAAATGAGCAACAGTAGCAATTGAAATGAGCAACAGTAGCAATTGAAATGAGCAATAGTAGCGATTGAAATGAGCAATAGTAGCATTTGACATAAGCGTCGATAGCAATTGAAATGAGCAATAGTAGCGATTGAAATGAGCAATAGTAGCATTTGACATAAGCGTCGATAGCAATTGAAATGAGCAACAGTAGCAATTGAAATGAGCAATAGTAGCGATTGAAATGAGCAATAGTAGCATTTGACATAAGCGTCGATAGCAATTGAAATGAGCAACAGTAGCAATTGAAATGAGCAATAGTAGCGATTGAAATGAGCAATAGTAGCATTTGACATAAGCGTCGATAGCAATTGAAATGAGCAACAGTAGCAATTGAAATGAGCAACAGTAGCAATTGAAATGAGCAACAGTAGCAATTGAAATGAGCAATAGTAGCGATTGAAATGAGCAATAGTAGCGATTGAAATGAGCAATAGTAGCGATTGAAATGAGCAATAGTAGCGATTGAAATGAGCAATAGTAGCGATTGAAATGAGACACAGTTGCGACTGAAATTAGAAATAGTCGTAATTTATATGAGCAATGGTAGCAAATGAAATGAGCAACCGTCGCAAAATAAATAAGCAACAGTAGCTTTAGAAATGAGCAACAGTAGCAATAGAAACTAGCAACGGTAGCAATAGAAATGAGCAACAGAAGCAAAAGGAATAAGCAACAGTAGCAATAGTAATGAGCAACAGTAGCAATATAAATTAGCAACAGTAGCAAATGATATATTTAATAACCAATAATTTCTCAATCCTTTCGCAGGAAATACCACACACACGTTTTAGAATTCGACGGCGCTGGCAACTGGTCATTCCGGCCGCTAGACAAGGAGGTCCCACACACAGCGGCCACCGCGCTCGCCAACCAACCCGCCAATACTGACACACAGGAAAACAATAAGGCGCTGGCGTAGGGAAATAATAACCGGTATTGTAAAAACGGTTACAGATAACCGGTATGTTTTTTAAGCAGGTTAATTGAAACTTCAATAAAACTGAAATAATTGCAAAGATTATAAAATAACCGGTTAAAATTAAATACGGTTACATTATAACCGGTATTTGTTACTCTTATAATAAAAGTAAATTAAATTGAATTTATGATTAAAAGAAATTAACGACGGGTAGTATAGAAATTGTAAATGAATGAACTGCAGAATAAAGTAACTTTATAAGCAGTAGTTTGAAATCAAAATATGACTAAATAAATCCGTAAAATTAAACCGCTGATTTTGAAAAAAAAAAAAACTATGCAATTTTAATTCAAAAACAACAAATGATTTAAATATTATTCTTGTAAATATATGACATTTTATTGGTTGTTAGAAATTAACTATGAGATTTAATTATACAAATATTCGTCTTTCTATGGTATTTAATTATTTTTACCTCGATTTTCTTTATTTCAATTATACTTATCTTATTAAATCTTCTAAAAAACTATTCTAAAACATAAATATACTAATAGATTAAAAATATTTTGACCAATTTTCCATAGCATGTGATATATGATAAATAGTTATTATTATTATTAAAAATAAGTGGATATCTTTATAAATGGCTATTAAAGTTTCTTCTTTATTAAAATAAGCTCAATTTCACTAAAAATCATTTCGATACAACAAGTTTTGTTTAACGTACATCTAGCCAAAAATATTATTGTAAGTTTACCTAATCTGTCTTCCGAAAAAATATCCTAAATGTTAAAAGTCTTATAAAACTATGAACCAATTTTTTTATAGTCCTTATTTTATACCATTTTTTAAAACTTATTCAATTTATTCTCTTTCGTTAATTATAAGGAGATTGAGAAGATCTTTGTACCAGTTTTAGTTACTCTTAGTGTATTATACTTTAAATATGAAAATTGTAATCATTATTTTTAATGAGATTATGAAAAATGGCTGTTAATGACCTTTGTATTTTTTTTAACGATTTTTCTTATAGAAACATATCGAAATTATTCATTCTTTACCTAAAAATGTATGATAAAACGAATTGAAATTGTAAGGAGATTTGTATGGAGTGTATAGTGTACATAATTTTAGTTGTAAGTACTTCAGTGATGTTCTAGGGAACTTGAAAATAAACGGGGACTTTTTTATTAATGACATACTGTTTTATTATCTACCTCTTTTTTTAGTAAAATGTCCTTCTTATATTTAGATTATTCCATGCTGGACTGGAAGCGAGAGAAAAACATAGAATGTGCCAGCTGCATTTCCTCCCGAGCATGCTGTAAAAACAGCTAAGGGATCTGAGGGTTTCAGCAATTTAGGCGATGGGCTGACAACCTGTCACTACAGCAATATACGTACAAATCCATCTTGAGTAACCCTCAAAACTTAGTCAAACGTGGCGGAACGACCTTTGTTTTACCTGTCACTACAACCTCGTTCGACCTCTGTCAAAGTAATCCGTGTTTAGGGTATATATTTATGTATATATTTGTATATAAATAGCTATAAGTATTTATTTATTTTTGATTATGTATATAATTGGAAGTATTTATTTATTTCTTGTTTATATTTATGTAAAATATTTACATTATATAAGTATTTTACAGTAGTATTATTTTATTGGTAGGTATTAAATTTTGTGCACGTTTTATCCGCGTTTCGTTAAAATAATCACTTCTGTAGGTCTGCTGTAAGAAATTTCTTTTTAGAAATAAGCAGTGCCTGTGTGTGTGTGTCTGTTTATGATGTTTTTTGTGTACAATAAATTGTTAAATAAATTGTTTAGGTCGTTTACGCTCTGCCTACCCCATTAGGGATAAAGGCGTGATTATATGTATGTATGTATGTATATTTAGATGATTAGATAACCAGAGGGGGTAATCATATGAGGTGGTAATAACGACACCACCAAACATAGGTCGTCATAGGTTCAATGTCAAAATTATATTTTTTTCTTATATAAATAAAAAAATATAAAAATCTCTTGACACGAAATGAAAAGACAAATCCACCCGTTTAGAATTTTTCACTTTAAATTACTAGGTATACAATTACACATGAAGAGAGCCCGATGGTGTAGTGGATAGGGCCGCTGCCTCCTGAGCGGGAGGTCGTGGTTCGAATCCCACCACGTACCAATGTGTTTTTCGGTTTTCGAATTTCATATGTACGTTTATTAGGCGCTTTTTCCGTGCTTTGGAAGACACGTTAAGCCGTTGGTCCCGGTTAATATCGTTTAATACCGCAGATATTAGTCGTTAAGCCATATCAGAGGCCAGTGCTATTCATTGGCGGCTTGAAAACTCTGACCTATTCTAGGATTGGGTCTGGTTTTCCTTCTGGGTTGCGGAGGTCAGATGGCAGTCGCTCTGTGTAAAAACCAGTACCCTCGTTCAATCCCCTAGATTAGGTAGCCGACCCCGTGACATACGGGATAAGGCTAGGGAGATGACAATTACACATGAACTGTGTCTAACCTACAAATATTCTATCCATTGGAATTAATTAACTAATTTTAAATTCTTTTTCATTTTAAAGGTTATCTCCACAGAGTTATCTCTATATTATTAATTTGATTCACGCGATCATGAATCTTTCATGACCCCATTAATTTTTATCATTAAAAATCCGCAGTCCAATCGTACGATCATACATAATGTAGGTATTTGAAGAACTCAAAAAAAAATATCGGTTATTAAAAATTCAAGAGTTTCGTCCATTCATCACGTGTTGAAAATAGCGTGTTACTTTAAAACAATTAGATATCTAAACACTCACAAACCTTCTTCCATGCTGGACTGGGAGCGAGAGAAAAACATAGAATGTGCCAGCTGTATTTCCTCCCGGGCATGCTGTAAAACCAGCTAAGGGAAGAGGGTTTCAGTATATTGCAATTTAGCGATAGGCTGATAACATGTCACTACAGCAATATACCTAAAATTCTATCTCGAAACTTTGTCAGACATGGCGGAACGACCTTTGTTTAGGTCGTTTACGCTCTGCCTACCCCCTTAGGGATAAAGGCGTGATTATATATATGTATGCTTTAAAAACCAGCTAAGTGATCCGAGGGTTTCGGTGTATTGCAATTTAGGCGATGGGCTGACAACCTGTCACTACAGCAATATGCCTACAAATCTATCTTAAATAACCCTCAAAACTTTGTCAGACATGGCGAAACGACCTTTGTTTGGGTCGATTACGCTCTGCCTACCTCATTAGGGATAAAGTCGTGATTATATGTATACACATAATATACTTATTACAATTAAAGCTATTAATATTTACTATATCGACATAGCGTAAAAAATCTTAACCTCCGGCTGATTGTTTATTAAAAGCGGTAGCAATAGAGAACGTGCATATAACATATTTTCAGTTCCTGAACCTATTTTCTAAAAACATCTTAAATTATGAAAAGAACAGTGAAAACAGAAATAAAATTGATCAAAAAATCACCGAGATATACTATTATAAAGATAGACTATCTATCTCTCTCTTTGAAACGACAATTTATATGGAATTAGTATGGCGCTCCTGTCTTATGACGTCAAATGACAGTTCGGACCTCTCTTTTTAACTAACCACTTTAAGGCTTTATAACTCTTAAACTAATGAATATTTTGCGAAAATTCCTTCACATCCGTTCATCTATGGTGACAATAATTCTTACTAAAAAAAAATCATGAGTATTCCCTAATCGACTAAACTAATTTAAGTCGTTACCTGTCATTTACTATCATGAGAGGACAGAAAGGGACGGCAACCATTTTAGTCAAGATTTAGTTAAGTCGTGCCCTCAAGGAATCGGTACCATGTTAACTTTTCATTGTGTGCTTTTTAACACTAATTAAAATACTTTTCAATGTTTAATTTACATTCCTGGAGATAGGGATTTTGAAAGGTACATTCTATTGAAATCTCCAGAAGTGCTCTTGGTTAGAGATGTGCATTCATTTTATTACTCGGTAGAATAAAAATGGACATGCTGGACTGGGAGCGATAGAATAACGTAGAATGTGCCAGCTGCATCTCCTCCCGGGCATGCTGTAAAAACCAGCTAAGGGATTCGAGGGTATATTGTAATTTAGGCGATGGGCTGACAACCTGTCACTACAGCAATATACAGTTCTTTCTAAAGAACCCTCAAAACTTGTCAGACGTGGCGGAACGACCTTTGTTTGGGTCGTTGACGCTCTGCCTACCCCATTAGGGATACAGGCGTGATAGTATGTATGTATGTATGTAGAATAAAAATTTATGCCAATAACTGATTTCCTAAGAAGTGAGTCTAGGATTGCCCATACGCAACTTATTCCTATCAATATTTATTGCCTTTTATTGTTGTTAAATTGAAATCCCATAATAAATAATGAGCATTAACTTAGCATAACAAAACTAGCGTCTATCCTATCTGTAGCTCTGTTAGCAACAAAGAAACCAATTAAAAATTAAACAATAATCAAAATAAGTACAAATATTTTTTTTACTTAAGTTTAATCGCAAGGTGAATGTACTTACTCATTTCAGGGGCAATAGCCATCATTTGGAGCAAAAAACTTATAAAAGTCGGGCAAAAACCTTTCGGGGAATACGCAAACCCTAATCGCAAAGGTAGAGAGCATTTCGCTAAAATAATTTAAGAATAGAATGAACTTAGGTTATCGCGTAGAGAGAGAAGGCAGCTTCATATACAATACAATACAAATATTCTTTATTGCACATAAACAACACATTGTACAGGAACAAACACATACATATAACAAGTGGCTATGAAAGAGCTCATGATCAATATAATACATACATATAGTCACGCCTTTATCCCTAATGGGGTAGGCAGAGCGAAAACGACCTAAACAAAGGTCGTTCCACCACGTCTGACAAGGTTTTGAGGGTTATTTAAGATAGATTTGTAGGTATATTGCTGTAGTGACAGGTTGTCAGCCAATCGCCTACGTAACAATATACTGAAACCCTTGGATCCCTTAGTTGATTTTACAGCATACCCGGGAGGAAATGCAGCTGGCACATTCTATGTTTTTCTCTCGCTCCCAGTCCAGCATGGACTTCATGGACTTCAATATATTGATAAAGATAATAAGCATGCAAGTCAGAATTCTTCATGTTACTTTTTAGGAGTTACGGATTTCACTTATCTGCCTTTTTATTGTCTTTCCATGGAAACTCAATGGGAATTGGGAAAATACATAATATTATTATTAAGAAGAATTATTATCATCATTAATAAACAAAAGTAGAGCCCGGTGGTGTACTGGATAGGGCCGCTGCCTCCTGAGCGGGAGGTCGTGGTTCGAATCCCACCACGTACCAATGTGTTTTTCGGTTTTCGAATTTCATATGCACGTTTGTTCGGCGCTTTCTCCGTTTTTCGGCACGTTAAGCCGTTGGTCCCGGTTAATATCGTTAATACCGTAGATATTAGTCGTTAAGCCATGTCAGAGGCCAGTGCTAAGCATTGGCGGCTTGAAAACTCTGACCTAATCTCTGGTTTCCCTTTTGGGTTGCGGAGGTTAGATGGCAGTCGCTTTGTATAAAAACCAGTACCCTCGTTCAATCACCTAGATTAGGTAGCCGACCCCAAGAGATACGGGATAAGGCTAGGGAGATGATGATTAATAAACAAATGTAAAAGAAATTTCGCAAAATACCAATGTTATGTCGATTTAAAGTGGTTGGTTAAAAAGAGAGGTCCGAACTAGCATGTGACGCCACATTACAGGACCGCCATCGATACTACTTTATTATTATTACATACATATAATCACGCCTTTATCCCTAATGGGGTAGGCAGAGCGTAAACGACCTAAGCAAAGGTCGTTCCGCCACGTCTGACAAGTTTTGAGGGTTATTACAGATGATCATGACGTATATTGCTATAGTGACAGGTTGTCAGCCCATCGCCTAAAATTGTAATATACTATTACCCTCGAATCCATTAGCTGGTTTTTACAGCATGCTCTGGAGGTGATGCAGCTGGCACATTCTATGTTTTTCTATCACTTCCAGTCCAGCATGGAAGTAAGTAGTAAGTAAGTATTATTATTAATAAAATATATAGTTCAAAGAGAGAGCTATATAGTCTAGATTTATGATGGTATATCTCGGTGATTTCTTGATCAATTCCATTTCTGTTTTACTGATGTTTTTATTTTTTGAAAATTTGTTCAGTTACCGAAAATGTTTTATATGCATGTACTCTATTAGAATAAAAGAGAGCTCGATGGTGTAGTGGATAGGGCCGCTGCCTCCTGAGCGGGAGGTCGTGGTTCGAATCCCACCACGTACCAATGTGTTTTTCGGTTTTCGAATTTCATATGTACGTTTATTCGGCGCTTTTTCCGTGCTTCGGAAGGCACGTTAAACCGTTGGTCCCGGTTAATATCGTTTAATACCGTAGATATTAGTCGTTAAGCCATATCAGAGGCCAGTTCTAAGCATTGGCGGCTTGAAAACTCTGACCTAATCTAGGATTGGGTCTGGTTTCCCTTCTGGGTTGCGGAGGTCAGATGGCAGTCGCTCTGTGTAAAAACCAGTACCCTCGTTCAATCACCTAGATTAGGTAGCCGACCCCGAGAAATACGGGATAAGGCTAGGATAATGGACTCTATTAGAATAAAACATATTGCTTTTTATTGACCCCAGTCGAGCAAAGAATTATGGTGCCGATGGATGGGATACCTACCTACCTATCTGTCTTGAATCATAGAATCATAGCTACATTTACCTATGGGGTACCTGCCTGTGTGGTCTAGCGGTCTGAGCCATAGGCTCACGACCCGGAGATCCCGGGTTTGGTTCCCGGCGGGGGACAATGACTTTGTGTTGTTGTTTCTAGTTTGGTTAGGACATTGCATGCTGATCACCTGATTCTCCGAAAAGTAAGATGATCCATTCTGTCGGATGTTCATGTAAATAGTCGGTCCTGCGCCTGATGATTTCCCTATGGTCGTGTCAGCCAATCTGTCCCATCTGAATAAAAGATTGAAGGAATAGAGAGTGCACTTGTGATGCGCAAACACCTTAGGCACTAAAAACTAGTCCTGCGCAGTTGGTCTATCACTGAGAAATTTGGCCGCCATCACCGATAATCAGTGGGAGGACTATTACCAAGATTTATGCTTGCCATCCTGCCTGAAGATAAATTTAAATTTTTCCAACATTGGACTTTCAACATATATTTCTACATCTGAAAATGTACATACATACATAAAATCACGCCTTTATCCCTTACGGGGTAGGCAGAGCGTAAAACGCCTCCTAAAAGGCGCTTTCGCCACGTCTGACATATATTGAGGGCAATTTTAGATTGTAATGTGTATTGCTGTAGTGACAGGTTGTCAGCCCATCGCCTAAATTACAATACACTGTAACCCTCGAATCCCTTTTGCTGACTTCTACAGCATGCCCGGGAGGAAGGGCAACTGGAACATTCTATGTTTTTCTTTCTCTCCCAGTCCAGTATGGAAGATTGTAATGTGTATTGCTGTAGTGACAGGTTGTCAGCCCATCGCCTAAATTGCAATATACAGAAACCCTTGGTTCCCTCTGCTAGTTTTTACAGCGTGTCCGGGAGGAAATGCAGCTGGCACATTCTATGTTTTTCTTTCGCTCCCAGTCCAGCATGGAAGAACGTATAACAACACATATATTTCTGCCGATATGATATGATATCGGAATGTTTGGATACCGTAAAGATAAATAATAAAGATATGAACTTTCATCCCGAAACTCAATTAAAAAAAAAACGATGCTGGAGCAAGGAAATACCGGAATATTTTTCAACAGCCCGGACCTTGATAGTATGTAGCGATGACGTTTTGTATTGGCCACTACATGGTGCCTTATATGGAATACTTTTTAAAACTTCGCCGTCTTAGTAGTTATGGGAAGTATAGCGAAACCCTTTGAAGAATGATGTTTTTTATGGTGATTTTTATCATCAGCAAGGCATCAATTAAAAATACAAAACAACAACCGAACAAGGCAAAAGAATTACTTAATTAAGGCCCATATTTATAATCAGGGTTCGTGAAAGACAGCGAGTTTGAGTTCGTATCAGAAATGTAATTTCAGACTCTTTGAGCAATAGCTCTCAATCTTGATATTGCTTTATAAATACGAGCCTTAGAGTTGTATTTACCAAGACAATATCTCTTGCTACGAACATATTAATCTATTACAACATAAAAACTTTTTTTTTAAATTTACTAAAATATTCGATAACATTGCAAATATATGCAAAAAAATTGCAGTCTGTCGCGAAATAACGCTCTGTGGTTCGGTGTAATATCACTCTAATTATAAAATATGTAGGTGCCCGATTGGACTTTAACCTTGTTCGACTATTACATAAAATCTATATATATATATATATAATCACGCCTTTATCCCTAATGGGGTAGGCAGAGCGTAAACGACCTAAACAGAGGTCGTTTCGCCACGTCTGACAAAGTTTTGAGGGTTATTTAAGATAGAATTCTAGGTATATTGCTGTAGTGACAGGTTGTCAGCCCATCGCCTAAATTACAATATTCTGAAACCCTCGGATCCCTTAGCTGGATCTTACAGCATGCCCGGGAAGAAATGCAGCTGGCACATTCTATGTTTTTCTTTCGCTCCCAGACCAGCATGGAAGTAAATCTAATATAATATATGTGTTTCAATTCATTCAATACCTTATCATTAATTCTGCGAACTACAGACTATTTTAACGTGGACTTTAAACTTACGTCTAGACGCCTCTCGTTTTGCAATTCGGCGTTGCTAAAAACACGACTCAACTAACATAAATCTATACGTGTCATTTTCTGTCATGCACGAGAGAACCAAAAGGGACGGCAATATTATTATTTTTTTGTAATGGCTTCACATCTCTATAATTAGGAGAGACGTATTTCGCCAGGCAATATTTTCAACATCACTTGAGACTGACAGCTAGACAATAAGCTCAGTACAATATGACCTGTCAAATCATTCATGAGTGACAGCGAGTTTGAATTCGTATCAGAAATGTCATTTTAGTACAAAGTGGCCTGTCAAAACCATACTTATTATTGCTCTCAATCTTGAGATAGTTTTAAAAGTACGAGCCATAGTCACCCAATTACTTCAACTAGCCAATCCACACTGTTACTACTATATCACGCAGGGAGTGAGTGCATTGTGCACTTTACACTGGTCGTAGTATGATGGACTCTGACCCCGGATTCCAGGCATTGTCTCGGGTTTGCCCGGAATTGCCCGTGGGTAGGGTCACCATGGGTTTAACTGCCTCCGTGGTCTAATAGTTCTTAGCCGTGGACTCCCGATCCGGAGGTCATTGGATATTTGTTGATTTACTTAATTTTCCCCAGTTTGGTTCGGACTATAAAAAACGTGCTTCGGAAGGCACGTTAAGCCGTCGGTCCCAGTCTTTGATAGTTATCGTTACATATACTTTGTCAGAGGCCTAATTATTCGTTGAAAATAGACGTTTAGAAACTGTAACACCAAGGTTTATCTGATCGACTGACTCGAAACCTACAAGACAGAAGAAGAAGATTAATAAGCGGTTTAAAATCTCTGACACCAGGGTTTACCGGTTCCTTCGTCGACTCGAAACCCTAGGTTATAAGAAGATGACTCCAATTCATAGCATCGACTCGAAAACCCCCTAAAATATATGAAGATTGCAACTAAGTAACCAATGCCCCGTGGCCGTGGGTCTAACTGCCACCCTGGTCTAGTGGTCTGAGGTTCGATTCCCACAGAAGGAACACAAAGAAGATGTTTATCGTTTTTTTTTAATCTTAGGACAATGCAGGCTGAATCACTTGATTGGATTTCACTTTCAGCTCTTCACATAAAAACCGCCCCTGCGTTTCCGATAAAAAAAACTCGTGTCATTTTATTTGGACCAGTATTTATTTAAATATTTCGATCTGTGTTCCTTCGGATAGTTGTTCAGTTTTATGGGTAGGTTAACACTCTAAACTTCAGTCTGTTTTTTTACTCCTGCACGAAACTACACAAAATTTTATTTGAGTACTAGCGACCCGCCTCGGCTTCGCACGGAAATGATCAGTGTTTCTCTACTATATTTTGCATGTAGTATACATATAAACCATACTCTTGAATCACTCTATCCATTAAAAGAAACTGCATCAAAATCCGTTGCGAAGTTTTAAAGATTTATGCATACAAAGGGATATAGGGACAGAGAAAGCGACTTTGTTTTATACTATGTAGTGAAGTGATAAGACTAGGTATGCGGCTGAAAAAAATCGAGCATTCCATTGACAAAAAGAGTAAGTATATCGAGCATTCCATTGACAAAAAGAGTAAGTATATCGAGCATTCCATTGACAAAAAGAGTAAGTATATCGAGCATTCCATTGACAAAAAGAGTAAGTATATCGAGCATTCCATTGACAAAAAGAGTAAGTATATCGAGCATTCCATTGACAAAAAGAGTAAGTATATCGAGCATTCCATTGACAAACAGAGTAAGTATATCGAGCATTCCATTGACAAACAGAGTAAGTATATCGAGCATTCCATTGACAAAAAGAGTAAGTATATCGAGCATTCCATTGACAAAAAGAGTAAGTATATCGAGCATTCCATTGACAAAAAGAGTAAGTATATCGAGCATTCCATTGACAAAAAGAGTAAGTATATCGAGCATTCCATTGACAAAAAGAGTAAGTATATCGAGCATTCCATTGACTAAAAGAGTAAGTATATCGAGCACAGTAGAAGATAAAGGTCACTTGCGATTAATATATCATATGCTCTTTGACTTCTGGGTATTAATATACCCAGAAGTCAAAGAGGTATCCGGGGAAGGAAGGGTTTACATCAATGATCCATATTGCTTTATGCTTCATCATCATAATATTATACTATACCGTGCTTCGGAAGGCACGTTAAGCCGTTGGTCACGGTTAATATCGTTTAATACCGTAGATATTAGTCGTTAAGCCATATCAGAGGCCAGCGCTAGGCATTGGCGGCTTGAATACTCTGACCTAATCTAGGATTGGGTCTGGTTTCCTATCTGGGTTGCGGAGGTCAGATGGCAGTAGCTCTGTGTAAAAACCAGTACCCTCGTTCAATCCCCTGGATTGGGTAGCCGACCCCGTGAGATGCGGGATAAGGTTAGGGAGATGATGACCCATGCCATCTTTTCACTGTTATATTTGTTTTCTTATTTCCTTTTTGTTTGTGTGTAAAAAGCCGCCCACAAAAGCCGTTCCTTCCACGCTGGACTGGGAGCGAGAGAAAAACATAGAATGTGCCAGCTGCATTTCCTCCCGGGCATGCTGTAAAAACCAGCTAAGGGATCTGAGGGTTCCAGTATTTTGCAATTTAGGCGATGGGCTGACAACCTGTCACTACAGCAATATACGTACAAAACCATCTTGATTAACCCTCAAAACTTTGTCAGACGTGGCGGAACGACCTTTGTTTAGGTCGTTTACGCTCTGCCTACCCCATTAGGGATAAAGGCGTGATTATATGTATGTATGTATGTATGTAAAAAGCCGTGACTCCAGTGCTCCAAACCATACCCGCGCGGGGCAGAGAGGGGCAGGGTAATGTTTGTGAAACCCTTCCCCCCTGCCCCGCGGGAGTATGTTTTGGTATTTGGTGCGCTGGAGTCACGGCTTTATGCTTTGTTTTTGTTTCTAAGTTTATTGTTTTTATAAATGTCTGTGAGCTTGTGTAATTTCGTTTGTAATTGTGGAAAATAAATGTCTTGTATTTGTATATTGCATACATACATACATATAATCACGCCTTTATCCCTAACGGGGTAGGCAGAGCGTAATCGACCTATAGAGAGGTCGTTTCGCCACGTCTGACAAAGTTTTAAGGGTTATTTGAGATAGATTTGTAGTAGTTATTGCAGTAGTGACGGGTTGCCAGCTTATCGTCTAAATTGCAATATACTGAAACACTCAGATCCTTTAGCTGGTTTTTATAGCATGCCTGGGAGGAAATGCAACTGGCACATTCTATGTTTTTCTCTCGCTCCCAGTCTAGCATGGAAGAATTAACGAAGTACAATGTTTTCTCCAGATAATGTTTTGTTGGTCACCCTACACTCATTCACTTGATAACAGTCACCATGAGTGTTTGTTTTATGGCGAATTCCGAGGGCATAGTGCATAAGCAATGTTACAGTGTCAACAGCGTGGTATCTTACCTACTAGCAACCCGCTCCGGGAGAAACGTGGATGGACAGAAATATGAAAGTTTCTTTATAAAATTATTCCTACCATATAAAAATTTAAAACGTAAATACGTTCAGCTTATTTTTTTATATTTTGACGAGAGACTTCGACTCATGTATGCTGGGCAACCTTGTCTTATATTTTAATACTAGCGACCCGCCCCGGCTTCGCACGGAAATGATCAGTGTTTCACTACTATATTAGGCATGTATTATACGTATAAACCTTCCTCTTGAATCGTTCTATCCATTAAAAGAAACCGCATAAAAATCTTCCATACTGGACTGGGAGAGAAAGAAAAACATAGAATGTTCCAGTTGCCCTTCCTCCCGGGCATGCTGTAGAAGTCAGCAAAAGGGATTCGAGGGTTACAGTGTATTGTAATTTAGGCGATGGGCTGACAACCTGTCACTACAGCAATACACATTACAATCTAAAATTGCCCTCAATTTATGTCAGACGTGGCGAAAGCGCCTTTTAGGAGGCGTTTTACGTTCTGTCTACCCCGTAAGGGATAAAGGCGTGATTTTATGTATGGTTGTATAAAAATCCGTTGCGTAGTTTTAAAGATTTATGCATACATAGGGATATAGGGACAGAGAAAGCGACTTTGTTTTATACTATGTAATGAAGGTACTCCTAGGATTCGTACAAAATGTGGTATCTTGGAGGATTTAAATGATGCTTATGAAAATAAACATATTTTCTCAAGAAACGATAATTAAAATAGGTGTGTTCGATACAAATTGGTGGTCCACTCAAAATCCACTGTTAATATTTTGTGGAAACAGATCTGTCAGTCTGTATCACGGCGGCGGTAGGGATTTACAGTACATACATACATATAATCACGCCTTCATCCCTAATGGGGTATGCAGAACGTATACGACCTAAACAAAGGTCGTTCCGCCACGTGTGACAAAGTTTTGAGAATTATTAAGGATAGATTTGCAGGTATATTGCTGTAGTGACAGGTTGTCAACCCATCGCCAAAGTTACAATATACTGAAACCATCGGATCCCTTAGCTGGTTTTTACAGCATACCCGGGAGAAAATGCAGCTGGCACATTCTACGTTTTTCTCTAGCTCCTAGGCCAGCATCTGAGGCCAGGATACAAGTATGTTGTTAAAATCTCAACTTATGGCTGGAATCCCATCTGATGTCACTTTGTTTTGTTGCACGTTGTTCTTTGGAAATTGAGATGGGCTTTTACCCAAGCAAATATGGATATTCATACTTATTTATTCCGAATTACATGGATGGTACAAAGGTACAAATTTATCTTAAATAACCCTCAAAACTTTGTCGGACGTGGCGGAGTGACCTTTGTTTAGGTCGTTTACGCTCTGCCTACCCCATTAGGGATAAAGGCGTGATTATGTGTGTGTGTGTGTGTGTGTGTGGTACAAAGGTATTACTACATAGTATAAAAAAAAGTCGCATTCTCTGTCTATCCTTATGTATGCATAAGTCTTTTAAACTACGCAACGGATTTTGATGCGGTTTCTTTTGATGGATAGAGTGATTCAAGAGGAAGGTTTAAATGTATAATACATGCATAATAGAGTAGAGAAACAACTGTTAATTTCCGTGCGAAGCCGGGGCGGGTCGCTAGTTAAATAATATTGTTAGGTCCAACGCGTAAATATACGCACGCGTACAATTCTGTTAACCTGTATACAACGTGTAACAGAAAGGGTATATTCACTCAAAAGGACATGAACCAGCTCATGAAACTGAACGTCGAAATACGAAATAATGCATTTTGTATGGAAGGTCATATATATATATATATATTTTCCTTTGGGAAAGTTGTTCAGTTTCGTTGGCTGGTTCATATCCTTTCGGGTGCATATAGGTACCCTTTCTGTTACATGTTGTGCGTAACTTACACTACCACATTTCAGTAAACTGCCTCTGTGGTCTAGTGGCTAGTGCCACGGACTCCCGATCCGGAGGTCCTGGGTTCGATTCCCAGGGGGGAAACACAAAGTAGATATTTGAGAATTTATCACTTTGTGAATTTTTCCCGAGTTTGGTAAGGATATTGCAGGCTGAATCACCTGATTGTCCGAAAAGAAAAAGATCTCGGGCATCGGAGGGCACGTTAAGCCGTCGGTCAAGGTCGCTGTCTTTGATAGTGGTCGTTACTCAAACCATGTCAGAGGCCTGATAGCTGTGCTACTAGGCGGTTTAAAAACTCTGACACCAGGGTTCATCGGGTCGATAGACTCGATTCCCACTCGACAGAAGAAGATTTCAGTAGAACATCGTCTATCCAATCACTGGAGACCCGTGGCTACATGATAATTTGTATCACGCGGGTTCACCGTCCAAGAACATGGTGATATCAAACGCCTGACCTAATGTCATCTCATCGTAGTAGAACGGGAGTAGTAGCGGATCGAGGTGAGAGCCTTGGGGAACACACAATGTACGTGATATTTTATATGTTGCGTCGATATTGATGCACGTAAAGTTTGGAGTTAGAACTGTAGGGATTTATTTATTTATTTGTCGTATGGCATTTTTTGCTGCGAGGTCCAGAAGACAGACAGCCGGTTTGTTGCACCTTTAGCACCACCCGGGGTCACGTGTAGGGTTTTTGAGGTAGTTCCTACGGACGTGGAGCAACATCGACCTGTAACGACCACTATTAGAAACAGTGACCTGGACCGACAGCTTAACGTGCCCTCCGAAGCACGGAATCCGTTTTCTTGCAGACAATCAGGTGGATTCAGCCTGCATTGTCCTAACCAAACTGGGCAAAATCTCACAAAGTGGTAAATTAACAAATATCAACTTTGGTAATCAAACCCAGGACCTCCGGATCGTAAGCCCATGGCTCTGACCACTAGACCACTGTAGCGGATGGTAGTGCAAGACGGGGTACCGGGGTACTTAGTGTTTTTTTTTTATAGTTTAGGCTAGCAAATTCATAACTTTTTACATATGAAAAATAATATTTCGCATCTAATGTGATACGGGAATTTTAAATATTTTAAAATTACGACACATCTTTAATGGCAAAGTTTCCATGTGCAGATTTTAGAACAAAATCCAAAGTACAAGGTGGCGCAAAAGAAATCACCCTATTGGAAGATGCTCTCATTTTTGCAAATGGCCGCCAATGTCAAATCTGTTTTGACATTTGTGGACTAGACAGATGCAGAATACAAGTGAACAAGCCATGGAGCGATACACTCCCAAAGAACGCGGAAAAATCGTGTCTATTTTTTTGAGTAACAATTCGTCTGTGGTGTTGGCGCAGCGCGAATTCCGTCGCCGATTCCCCGGCCGTCCGACACCGACTGCGCAAACACTGCGACGTTTAGCCACCAACCTTGAAGAGTATGGGACCACACGAGACGTTGCTAAGAGTGGCCGGCCCCGGAGCGCCCGTTCTGCCGAGAATATCGCCGCTGTAGCCGAGGACGTTGAAGTGAGCCCCGAAACATCGACCAGACGACGTGCCACGCAATTGGGCCTCAGCCGGCGGTCCTTGCAGCGAATTTTGGTGCGAGACTTGAAGATGTTTCCTTACAAAGTCCAGACCGTGCATCAGCTGCTGCCTGCCGACCGCCAAACGCGCGTAACCTACGCCCAAGCCATCCTCAATCTCGAGGAAGAATTGGACAATTTTTCGACCAAAATCATCATGAGCGATGAGGCTCATTTCCACCTCAGCGGTTACGTGAATCGGCAAAATTATCGCTTCTGGGGCACCGAGAATCCACGAGTGATGCACGAGGAGCCGTTACACCCGCTCAAAGTGACTGCGTGGTGCGCTGTTCACGCTGGAGGAGTCATCGGGCCATTTTTTTTCGAGAACGCCGCGGGTCAAACGACAACAGTGGACGGTGCGCGCTATAGGGCCATGTTGACCGAATTTTTTCTGCCGCAATTGGACGAATTGGGACTGGAGGACATGTGGTTCCAACAGGACGGGGCAACGGCGCACACTGCACGAGCCACAACCGACATTCTGAAGGCGGCATTTCCGGGTCGCCTAATCTCTCGTTTTGGCGATTTGCACTGGCCGGCCAGATCGCCCGATTTAACGGTCCCGGACTTCTTTTTATGGGGTTTTTTGAAGTCTCGTGTTTACGTCAACAAGCCTGAGACCTTGGAAGCCCTCAAAGACAACATTCGACACGAGTGCGAGAATCTGTCGCCCGAAGTTCTCGCCGAAGTGATGAAAAATGCCATAAAACGAGCCCGTATGGCAATCAATTGTAACGGCGCCCATTTGGCCGATATCATCTTCTCGACTTGACCAGTAAAATTCTAAAGGTGCAAATAAATATAATCAAAAAACAGATTCGAAGTTTTTCATTTAGAAAAAAAATGAGAGCCAAACAACATCGGATGACTTCTTTTGCGCCACCTTGTATAATAATTTTAGTTCTTTATTCAATTTATTATTCTTTTGACAAAATTATTACAAAAAATTCAGGCCAAGTATTTCGTTATCATTAGCACATACCACCCTTATGTATCGGTCACTAGTAAAACGTCCTCTGCTTGTTTACTGGTAAATAAATAATTATAAATAGGTAACTAATTATATTATCAATAACAACAAGTTCAAAATATCGATAAACGAGATACTAACTTCAAAGTCGAAGGAGAACCATAATTAAATAAGGCACAAGTTGAACCTCGGAACTCGAAAATTAGTATTTTGTTCGATTTCCACCATTCTTTATGCCATTATGAAGCTTTTTGGATTTATTTTCAGCGGAAACACACTGTCTGCCATCTGGAAGACGCTCATTGCAATAAAGCTAATTGGTAAAAATGTATACATACATACATATAATCACGCCTTTATCCCTAATGGGGTAGGCAGAGCGTAAACGACCTAATCAAAGGTCGTTCCGCCACGTCTGACAAAGTTTTGAGGGTTATTTAAGATATATTTGTAGGTATATTGCTGTAGTGACAGGTTGTCAGCCCATCGCCTAAATTACAATGTACTGAAACCCTCGGATCCCTTAGCTGGTTTTTACAGCATGCTAGGGAGGAAAAGCAGCTGGCACATTCTATGCTTTTCTTTAGCTCCCAGGCCAGCATGGAAGCAAAGCAAATGTATACTTATTCGATAACAATTTTGTTTCTTAAAATATATTAATACTAAAAACTATCCCGCTACGAAAGAAAAAATATATATATATATATTAATATACCTAGTAATAGTTCTATCTTACTCATATAAAAATAAGTTGACTGTAAAGGGGTGATTTGAGTTGATTTCCTTTGCTTTGTAGGTTAGGTATGCTTCTGAATGGCTTTAAAAAAAATTATAGGCAAACCATTTGTCTCCCATCATACCTGATGGAAAGTGATGGTGCAGACGACAATGAAGCATTTTTGCCTAGATAATGTCTATTATATATATTAACAATAGTAACTGCACTATCCCGCATAATATTAGAAAACTACTCCTTTGCCCAAAGGTTGCCTGGCAGAAATTGCTACCCTAGCAATAAGGCCGCCTAATTGTACTCTGTTTGTTTTGTAATGTTTGTTCCTGTACAATGTGTTGTTTATGTGCAATAAAGAATATTTGTATTGTATTGTATTCACTCCTGCCTTGAAAATGCTGCTCTGAATCGCTCTGCCACGCCTTCTACCGTCTACAACACGTGCTAACTTAAGGCTTGTCTATACCGTTATCTATCGCCACAGATAGTATAGCACTATACCTACTTGCTATCAAGTGTACGGTGACCCTTGTTACACGGGTCGTGGTGCCGATTCACTTGCCAGATAGTGGCAACATCCTTGAACAAAATTTATATATTCAACGTTTAACTAGTGAGAGTGTTGTCATAGGAAAATATATTGCTGTGCCTCACTAGGCGCAAAATCAAAGAGGACAACGCTGTTTTCTTTGTGTCATTAAAAAAATCTATTAATAAAACACTAGTTTCACTAATATTATTTCATTTTGCTACCGGTTTCGTTACACCATCATCAGGCAGTGTAACGAAACGGGTATCAAAATTAAGAAATATAAGTGGAACTAGTGTAAATAGTGTATTATTTATAGTATACTATGGAGTTCCATCAAGAAGTTAACAACACAAACATATTTATTGTAAAAATTACTGTTTCTATCTTGTGAATTGTAGCGCACTTAAAGAGCCTGTAAAATAATGTAGGTGTTTCCAATTTACTTCTCAGCAAAAGTGTACTAATTTAAAAACCCACCAACCACCCACTGTACCAACAAAATGTACCACTGTTCAATCCAAGAAAATGAAAATAGGAAGGTAGGTATGTTCTCTTCTGTCGAGTGGGTATCGAGTCTATAGACCCGATGAACCCTGGTGTCAGAGATTTTAAACCGCCGCCTAGGTATATTATATGTAGGTGTGTGTGCACTTTCTTTTAAAAGTTTGTAGTAAGAATGATGCAACAAAGTTTAAGTAGGTAGATATACTTACCTAGATACAACCCCAAGATAGAGTTCCGCGATGACGCAATATATCGAAGAAATGTCAACGGCTGACCACTATAGGTATTGGCACGATAATTTACCAGTGAAGTCATTTTCAGGCACAACGTTAGTTGTTAAAAAAAAAGAGATAGCCACTACCCAAACATTGATGATATCACGCCTCTGCGCGTGCGCTTGCCCGGCGCCTATCACGGGTAGGGTGACCACGTTAACAGTTTTTGCTTTATTCTAAGTCATACCAAAATTAATATAAAAAATACAAAAATGAATCTTTTTTGTCGAACATTCCATCCCACGCCGTTCCTGTTGGCAGTGTACTCATAAAGCCGTGACTATTGCTCTTAAAGATTACAGAAGACATACAACCGCAGGGCAGAGAGGGAAGGGAATTGCCCCGCAGTTCAGAGACGGAAGGGAAATGTTTGAGAAACCATTCCCCTCGCTGCCCCGCGCGGATGTGTTTCATTTTTTGTTTGAGGGCAGGAGTCGGCTTTGCGCTGACAGATTTGCCCCTTTGGATGGTTAAAGAGATGCGTTGTGCCAGGAACGTAGTCCGTGGAGCAGACTCACCTCCATTATTTTTCATGGGTTCTCAGTAGGGTTTTTAAACGGTAGGTTTGTTTTTGTCTCTTTTAACTGATACAGATACCATTATTTGGTGGAGCTTAACCCGAAACCTTAAAGATGTGGAAGACGAAAAGTGGCATTCTCAGACAACACTGCAATCGACCAAAACCCTAATATTACTGTGGTGCCAATACGTATTTCTATTGAAAATCTTAATTCTGAAGACCTAGTTGTGTGTTTTTGCTAATTAACATGATTATCTTAAAACATTTACCTATACCACCGGAGACGATAATGCGTGCTATAAATATATATTATACCGGGTGTAAGAGACAGCGTCCCGCGAAACTAATGGTTTGCTAAGAACGAAACTAAACAACATTCACCAGGTTTATTTTTCAGGAGATAAATAAAAATATTGACTTTCCATTACAAAATGACCACCCCCGTGGGAAAACTCCTCAGTGCCAGGGGAACCGTAAGTCTGAACTCCAAGAATGAAGATAAAAAGCGTTCCATTAAAAATGGTCAGATTTGCTGACGCCTGACACCATTCCCTAGTCAGAAGTATTTCTTTGTACCTGATTTAGAAATTTATTGCAGTATAGAGGTAATTTAATTATAACTAAGTTAAAAGTCTACTTAACCATGGGGTCCCATCCGGAACAACAGTAAATAGCTTTTACAAAATATCAGCAGATGGCGCTACGGGTAAGACGGGCAGGTCATTCTAAATAAAAGTTTACATAAAGCAAGTTTTTTGTTTCTAAAGCCAGCAAATATATTGTTTAATAAATAATTCTGATTACTCTGAGCATTAAAAATCGTATAATATGCTCATTTTTAAAAAGTTTTAGATTAAAAGTTTCTTTTCAGCGGCTACTCTAGCGACACCCACACAGGAGTGTCAAAGATATGAAGTTTTTCGACTTTCGCTCAAACCCTAAACACATACAGGTAGTACCAACCATTTACCAATAGATGTCACTGGTACAATTATCGATCCACAGATGAAATTAATATACCTACATCGAGCGGTTGCCGTTTATGTGATATGACTTTACTTTTAGAGACGCTCGCACATTGAATTATGAAAAAGACAATAAAACAAAAATTAAAGTATGAATATTGTATCTTATTTATAAAACTCACTTTGCTTTCCGCCCCGCGTTTTCACCCGCGATTAAATGAATTTTCTCGCGGAAATAAAGTATTTCTCTGCGTTAACGGTTAGCCTGTTGCTATGTCACTCATACATATATACACATATATAATCACGACTTTATCACGCCTAATGGGGTATGCAAAGCGTAAACGACCTAAACAAAGGTCGTTCCGACATGTCTGACAAAGTTTTGAGGGTTATTTAAAGATAGATTTTAATTTTTAGGCAGTTTCATGTAGTGACAGGTTGCCAGCTCATCGCCTGAATTGCAATATACTGAAACCCTCGGATTGCTCAGCTGGTTTTTCCAGCATGCCCGGGAGGAAATTCGGCTGGGAGGAAATGTTATCGGCAGTGATCGGAATAGGTAGAGTATATTTACCTAAACTTCTAAAAAGAAGAGAGGAAAATGGAGACTTCCTTACTACTAAAACTTTTTCGGGACATTTTGCGGGACATCACATAAGTAAGCTAGAAATATACTTTGAACCATGGCATTTAATTCTATGGACAAATACAAGCTAAAAATATACTTGGTGATTTTCGGCTACAGTGTCACATTGCCTAGAATTTTGAATTAAAGATTCTCTTACTTTATAGCTTTAAAACGGCTGTGTGTACGAAAAAATGTTAAGGGAAAAAATTATCGCGTAATTTGTGTTCTATAATTTCTTTATTTATATAGGTGTCAACATCGTTGGAGTTATAGAAACCAAGATATTTACGAAAAACCGTTTTAACGATATCTGACAGTTTTCATATTATGGACGATGTTAGTTATGTTTTAAGCTGGTCAACAAATCAGATAATTCAAAATAAATTTAAAAAAGTTTTAAACAGATTTCCAGACTACGATTTTATTACAACAATAAGTGAAAAAATTGTAAAGGGAATCGAAGTAGATGACGAAATATTTTTTAAATATGCTCCTCTTACATCTGTAGATGTTGAAAGGTCCTTTTACACCTATTAGTGGATTTTAAGTGTAAAAAGGAATAGACTTAAACCGGAAAATATAGAAAAAATAATGCTCATCTACTTCAATTCCCTGCAAGAAAGCAATATTTCGTCAGTATCTTCAGATTCTGTCACTGAAGACGAAGACATTTACGGCATAAAAAATATATTATTTTTTTAGTAAAATTAATCGCGTTTACGATGTACCTTACGTGATCAGGTTTTTTGGACTGCATTACATGAATAATTGTCTACTTTAATAAAAATAAGCTTAATTTTAATTTTTATTGGTTCTTTCATTTATACCTTAAGTAACAAAAAACAAATTTAATTTTTATCATTAAAAACTACAAAAAACAAAATTCATATTTTGAAAGAGGTATGATTGTATCTGGCATACTAAATATTTTGCCGATATTTAACTGAGATTTGGTTCAAGTTGGCTGGCGTACGATCAACCGTGTGACGTTTGAACATGAAATAAATATAAAACAAAATATTACATTACCAAGACACATTGATCTAAAGATTGCGATTTGGTCGTTTGGCGATAGATAACCGGTCAAAAAGGGCCTACTATTCCTCTACTAGTTCTATTATGTGACGTATAGTCACGTATAATACAGAAATGCATAAATTCAAGCCTCATTTTCTATTGTTCGATTATTTTATGACTTGCTTTATTTGCATTTGATTTTATCTTGCAAAGTTGACGGTTCGAAATTCGGAAACAAATTCCATTCATTTACAGCACGTGTTTTTTCAGTGTTTTTTTTTACCTGGAATCACTTTTCAGGTAAAAATAATTAGTGCAAGCCTTTTGACAATTGAGCTTCTTTTGTGTAGTTCTATTTAATCGCTTTGTTTACGAAGTTTTTGTTTATTTGTGAATAAACAGCACTTATTTAAAAGCATATTACTATCAGTGCAAGCCTTCTAACAATTAAAATTACTTTGTGTGTTTTATATCATACTCTTTACAGCGTTGTTATCAATGTTTGACTAAGGGGAACTTATTAAAAGCATTGGTTTATCTTAATCGAATCCAGGACTTTTCACAGATTTATTTCGGCGTACGAAATGGTGCCTTAAAAAAACCAACCAGGAATATAAGCTATTCAAGGTCAAATGTAAAAATAAAACAATTTTTCGTAAATATCTTGGTTTCTGTAGCGCGTACGATGTTGACACCTATGAAGAAATTATACAGCACATAATTTGCTTAATTTTTTCCTCAATATTTTTTTCCTACACACAGCAGTTTTAAAGCTATAAAGTAAGAAAATCTTGAATTCAAAATATCTAGGCAATGTGACACTGTAGCCAAATATCACCAAGTATATTTTTAGCTTGTATTTGTCCATAGAATTAAAAACCATGGTGCAAAGTATATTTCTTGCTTACTTATGTGATGTCCCGCAAGATGTCCCGCAAAAAGTTTACGTAGTAAGGAAGTCTCCATTTTCCGCTTCTGTTCTTAGAAGTTTAGGTAAATATACTCTACCAATTCCGATCACTGGTTATCAGCCAAAGCGTTATAATGTAATGGTCATAGTCAATCGATACATAAAGTGTTGCCCTATACCCTAAATCTAAATACCGTGTGAAAATATTTCCCGAGGGAATAAGATCTTAGCCTACGGTAAAAAATTGCCTTTGTCCGTTTCATCTATCACCATGCCACCACATTTCATCAAAATGCGTTCAGAATTTAAGGCGTGAAAGAACAACAAACAAACAGATAGACGGAGCTACTTTCGGATTTTATAATATTTGTATAGAGTATGGATAGTATGTATTTTTCTTACGATCAGCAGGAAAACTGTTTCTATATTTGTTTAATTTACCAACAACAAATCATTCACAATCTTCTTCCATGCTGGCCTGTAAGCGAGAGAAAAACATAGAATGTGCCAGATGTATTTCCTCCCGGGCATGCTGAAAAAAACCAGCTAAGGGATCCGAGGGTTTCTGTATATTACAATTTAGGCGATAGGCTGACAACCTGTCTTAGATAACCCTCACAACTTTGTCCGACGTGGCGGAACGACCTTTGTTTAGGTTGTTTACGATCTGCCTACCCCATTAAGAACAAAGGCGTGATGTATGTATGTACAAAACATTGACATGGCCACGATTGGGCGTAGACTAGATTTAACTAACATAAAGAATATAAATATTAGATTAACTTACTTTTTTTCTCTCACTATCTATAAGAGCTATTTTTATATTATTAATTATTTAAGAATCTTTAAAAGAATACATATTTTAATTAAAACATATTTCGAGTAAATTGTAGCTGTAATGAAAAGACATGATTGCCTGCTGCCTAAAACAAATCATATCGATTCTTAAACCTTGCTTGGTAACACCTTTTACTTCGATGTGTTCCTATAATGTCAAAGATATTTATGTTAAATAGTGATAAATATACATACATACATATAGTCACGCCTCTATCCCTAGTGATAAATATATTTTTATTAAATTAAAATATACTTAATGAAACATACTTAAGTTTAAGTTTTAGTTGCTTTGAGATACTTGTCGTTAATTTTATTAAGTTTACCTATAGATTGTCTTCTGAAAGTTGTAAGCAAAATTCCGAAACTTGGTTTATTCCTAATTCTATGAATCTCAATTTCTGACCCACTGTGCAGCGTTGGCTCCGCAAGTGGCGTCGTTGCCATTCAGTGCGGGCCCGCGCGCAACGTTGCCGGTCAACGTATGAATGGGTAAATGCGAATCCGCTCCGTTGATTCCGAAATTTGTAAAAATTACATACTTATATGTATGTTTTTTAGATCTTATTTCTCCTAAACGAATTAATGAAGAAATCATATATATATTTTCCTGCTAATTATGTCGATATTCTACTTGTTGTTTACGTTACTATTAAAAAAAATATACTCATTGATGAACAATAACAACTTCATGGGTAGCTTTTATTCGCAACTCAGTTCACCGGCGGGATGGCGCGTTGGTTAGTTGGTCGGGTTTCAGCGCTGTGATTATCCGGATCCAGTCCGATCGGTGATTGAAAATACAATTTCCTTTTTGTTAGAAACATTTATTTAGTATTAGTTTTTCTTTCTTTTACTTTTTAAGGTAAATATTTTACTGTCATACTACTGTTCAATTTATTACTTTTAAAGTGTATTTGAGGCCGATTTCTATTCTATTAATAAGAACCATCTTAATAAATAAAAATAGAGGCTCAAAATAGTGATAAGTGGAAGGAGGCCAGGTGAAAAAAAGTAAAAGTAACAATCGTGTAAAGCAGTTTATTAAATTTGTAAATGATAGCACCTCATATGATTGTAGAGTGTACGTAGTCAGCAGAGGAGAAATCTGGTCAGGCCCGCTCGAAACGAAAGAGATCATTTCAGGAAATTATTGATAAACTTTAATAAAATCTCGCTTATTTGCACGATTTACTTACTGCAATAAATATAGGTACTAAACCACATTAAAATTCAAACATAATTTCCTGAAACAATCTCATCCGTTTCGAACGGCCCTGCCCTGCAATCGCCTTTGCTGACAGTACATAAGATAAGTTTCATTATTCAATCTCTTACAAATTACAAATTAAAACTGCTAATGTCTGTGCTCTGGCGCAGCGTTCACTTCTCTCTTACCGCCATCTAGTAGTCTAGTAGAAAATTACGTACTTCGAACGTGCATTGTACCTACGTGGGGCCATCTGTGATCACGGCAAAATATTATGACCGAACACTTCCCGCCGTGGTCTGTCACGTGGTACCGTTGCGTCAGATTGTACTAAAATCTTGCGGCCCGTCACTCGGCCCGACTTATGGCAGACCAGTTTTGTTGTATGACATTAGGCATCTGTACTAGTATAGTATTATATTATCTGTGACTTAACATAAAAAACATTCAAAACAATATCAGAAATGTTTTTACTATAATATACATTTTGTTAAATGAAGAGCCCGATGGTGTAGTGGATAGGGCCGCTGCCTCCTGAGCGGGAGGTCGTGGTTCGAACCCCACCACGTACCAATGTGTTTTTCGGTTTTCGAATTTCATATGTACGTTTATTCGGTGCTTTTTCCCTGCTTCGGAAGGCACGTTAAGCCGTTGGTCCCGGTTAATATCGTTTAATACCGTAGATATTAGTCGTTAAGCCATATCAGAGGCCAGAGCTAAGCATTGGCGGCTTGAAAACTCTGACCTAATCTAGGATTGGGTCTGGTTTCCCTTCTGGGTTGCGGAGGTCAGATGGCAGTCGCTCTGTGTAAAAACCAGTACCCTCGTTCAATCCCCTAGATTAGGAAGCCAACCCCGTGAGATACGGGATAAGGCTAGGGAGATGATACATTTTGTTAAATATTACAGGCATTTACCCCCTAAAATGATCGTACAAATACAAAATACAAATACATTTATTATCCACATTTACAAACAGTAACTAGTTACACACATTCACAGACATTTAAAACAAACAAAATCAGTATATTTACAAACATAATACACATAAGATATACCTATTATTATAATACACAAAACAAAGTGGATAAATGGTGTGGGCACAGCGCATTGCTGATTTTAAGCCCACCCAAAGTCAGACGGCTACCAAGAACGAGAAAATAATAAATAAATAAAATATGAAACAAAAAGACAAATAGTATAAATCGTTAAATTTCATCGAGTATGTCGGGTCAATTCGAAACCCACACGACACAAGATCCAGTATATGATACTGATAACAATGATGGTAACCCTAACCACGAGCACGACAGAAGATATTCAGTGACAGAAGTTGTACGGACTACTGCGGACACATAAAACAGTGCGCTTGCGACGCGAGCCACAGTTGCGCGCATGCGTCTTGATCTCCTCCACTACTTCAACTGCCTCCGCCGAAGAAACCTCGAAAATGGTGCCCAAAATATTAGTGTTCGTGTATTTCATACTAGTCAGTTTTTCTTTCGGTGAAATGTATTGCTCGAATTGTGCGAATGCGGATTTAACTGCTGAGGAGTTGACAGAATATAGGATAGAGTTTGTCAAGCAGCAGATATTGAAGAAGCTGAGGCTTAGCAAGAAGCCTTCGGTGGCGATGCCGCTAAATTCTCTGCCGATGCCAGTGGCGCAGGGGCAGACTCTCAGTCAAGGGACCGATAAACCGCCGGAGTTCGATGATTATTACGGCAGAACTGAACAGAAGATCATCTTTCCAACTGAAGGTAAGTTTTTTTATACCATATTTGTCACTAAGAGCATTCGATAGATACATACATATAATCACGCCTTTATTCCTAATGGAGTAGGCAGAGCTTAAACTACCTAAAGAAAGGTCTGAAAGTTTTGAGGGTTTTATAATACAGATTTGTAGGTTGACAGCCCATCGTCCAATGTGCAAGATACCAAAACCCTCGGGAAGAAATGCAGCTGGCACATTCTAAGTTTTTCTCTCGCTCCTAGTCCAGCACGGAAGATTCGATAAATTAAGAAGTTTATTTCAGTTTCATTAACTCTAATCATGAGTCTGATATTGTATAGAGTTAAATCTAATTAACTGTCTTTTTTGGTATTATTATTGATTTGCGTTTGCGTTAACTTTCTATCGACTTTATTCCAAAAGCCTTACGTTACGGTAGGTATAGGCAGAGCATCAACAAGTTTCATTTCAAGTTTCATCATTCAAGTATGACGAATTTTCACCGCATAGCATACATTTAATTTCATTTTGTGCCAAGATTCTTAGACGTAGTCTTAATCTTATTCTGAATCTGGTATCCAGTAGGAAACCATTTTCAGTTTGTTTCTTTTCTTCTTATTTTCCTTTTTAGCTTTAACTCCGTTCCGCAAACTGATAGGGGTTGCTCAGTCAACGAAACTGAACGACTATCAGTAGGATTTATTTTTCAGGAAATGGAAATAAAATGCGTTACCATACAAATTGTCTGATGGAGATTGTCAGTTTGTATGAAAAGGTAAATTTTTGTCTTCATCTCCTGAAAGAGTTTCCTGATGATAGTTGTCCAGTTACGTTTCCTGAGCAATCCCTATCAATTTGCGGGACGCTGTCTCTTACACCCGGTATAAAATCGGTAATTATCTTCCCCGCAGCTCCAACTACACCACATTTTCCCACGGTAAAAGACATTTACCAAATCCAAAGTAAACGGCTAAGCGATAAACGGATAGTGATAAAAACAGATAGTTTGTAAAGCTCGTATTTTTGAAGCGATCTCAAACTTGAGAGCAATATTATATATGGGTTTGACAGGCCAGTTTGTGCTGAAATGATATTTCTGATACGAACTCAAACTCGCTGTCACTCTTGAGACCGGATTATAAATACGGCCCTAAAAACGCATCCGGTTCCGTAGCCGGATTTAATGAAAATGCTTGTCATCCCATCAATCACACGATTGAAATTATTCCGTCTCCGGCTATTAATCTCACGGAAATAGGTACGGTCGTGTTTCGTGATTAATCTTATCTAATAAACGGCTCGTTTCTAGATTTGTCGGCTGAAACTAAAATAAAATCTACTACTTTCAGACTTAAAACATTAGAAAAGGACACGAGATCTATCCTCTTCGGTTTTTGATTTACAGTCGGTAGTTTTATGCGTTGTCTATCATTTTTATCCGCCGTCATATGACACGGCGGATAATATTGACAGAAATACTGGGGAAACGTGCAAATGCGCGTCAAATCTAGCGTATAAATGGCCCGTCCTTTTTCAATTTTATTATTTTGAAAGTGACAGATAGATTTTAATTTTAGTTTTAGCCTGTGGTATCTAGAATCGAGCCCAATTTCTTTACATCCGCTTAAATTATATATCTCATAGAGATTTGTTATATAATTCTAAGGATTCTTTCTAAATCTTTATGGCAAATAAGCGTTATTATTTTTTATTCCATAACTAGATATGCTAAGCTAGCTTTCAATCAATATTTACACGATTTCGATAAAATCTGAGACATATTATACCAAACATATAAATACATATTACCGTACATATAGAAATACATATTGAATTGCATAGTTATTTTCTTTTGGCACTTTTTGCTGGTCCACTTTTCAATCTTAAGGGCTAACTGCTACAAAAATATATAAATTAAAAAAAGAATGCATCATCACTTTTTTCAAAAAACCGAATAACAGACACTACATAGTATAAAACAAAGTCGCTTTCTTTGTCCCTATATCCCTATGTATGCATAAATCTTTAAAACTACGCAACGGATTTTGATGCGGTTTCTTTTAATGGATAGTGTGATTCAAGAGGAAGATTTATATGTATAATGCATGCATAATATAGTAGAGAAACAGTGATTATTTCCGTGTGAAGCCGGGGCGGGTCGCTAGTATTAAAATATAAGACAAGGTTGCCCAGCATACATGAGTCGAAGTCTCTCGTCAAAATATAAAAAAATAAGCTGAACGTATTTACTTTTTAAATTTTTATATGGTAGGAATACTTTTATGAAGAAACTTTCATATTTCTGTCCATCCACGTTTCTCCCATACAAACTTGTAAAGATATTTTTTGTAAGAACACGGTTAAAACTTGATTCTCACTGCTTACTAAACTGTCGATAAAAAGTTTAATTTTGTTTTTCTAGTAAAAGTAAGTAGAACGCGTAATTTTTTGTTTACTTAGTAAAATGTTGCAGTTTGGACTTTGAACGAATCTCTAGATTAGCAGGCAAAAAAGATATAATCTTAAAAACGAAAACACTTCCGCGTCAATAAAATAATGCTTTATTTTATTATCTTGTTAGTACCAAAATTCTCACTTTGCGAAAATATAATAAAATTAAAAAATAAATGCACATTTTATCAAAGCTTTACAGTTTCTTGCACTATTATTTTACGGGAAATGATGTTGCTAGTTTTAGCTTATAATTTTGCTCATAAAAGGTAAAACAAGTTTAACGGATACCTATTAAGGTGTATATCCTGCCGGCAGATGAGCAAGTAGATTTCAAGATATGCAACCATCGCCCGTAATGCCTTAGAATATCGTTCAAATCAGCGCGCGCTTAGGCGTGGCGGTTACGTCCGTGGACGCGTCAAAATTGTGCGAAACACGCACATAAATGCTAATTCCATAAAAACTGTGATTCGGATTTAAAAAAAGGTATGGTGCAATTTTAGATATTCATAATACGGTTAATTTCTCGAAGAAACCGTGAAAGAATTAACTTCTTAGATATATATTTTTGTAGAATTATTTCTTTTAGGAGAAATAAGCTCTTATAAACAACCATTTGCCGGGAGGAATCAGCTTAAGTTAAACAACTGACACACCCACAGACATAGATGGGGGGTGATGATTCTAATCTACTGCTTGTTAACGAGCACGTGCCAAATAGCAAAGTTCGCGTGATCCGAGATTAAATTCTAACTAACATTCACTGATATCTACGGAAGGGTAACTAGGTATTCTTCCATGCTGGCCTAGGAGCGAGAGAAAAACATAGAATGTGCCCGCTGTGATCGTTACTCAAACCATGTCAGAGGCCTGATAGTTGTGCTACTAGGCAGTTTAAAAACTCTGACACCAGGGTTCATCGGGTCGATAGACTCGACAGAAGGAGAAGTGTTAAAATAAAGGTAAACAAAGTTTCAAGTCTTTTAATCTAAGATCTTGTTTCTAAAATAAGTTTTAGCTATTAGATAAGACAACATAATGAAATAGTAGTTTCAGTAATTTAACTAATTTGACAACACGTCTAATTTATTTTTGAAATATGTTTTTGAATAAAAAGACATGAAACTTTGTTTACCTTTATTCTAAAACTGAGTTGGAAATATAGTGTGATTGTCAGTGTATCATGCATAACAGTGGAAAATATAGTTTTTACATATATTAGTTTTTTCAATACAAAGTTTTGGTAATCTTATCGCGTTTTTTTTTTATTAAAATGCCATGTTTAAATAACATTTCGAGCCTCATTGTTAAACATCTGATAACTATAACGTGCGATAGTAGTGTTTCCGAAATAAACAAAAACTTTTTTGCATTATTATGATAGGCCTACAATGTACGATAATGTGTGTATGTTTCCATCGACACGAAGTCAAATTATTATCGGAATCGATAATATTTTAAAACAAAATTTGCATTATCTTGTATTATATAAAATGAACCTATGTAAAAACTTAGGTAATAATTATGTTTTTAGGCGTGTTGCAATATACCTTCTTAAACAATATAACATAAATCTATCCGAAATAGTCATTGTCCCTATATTTATCCAACGAACAAAACTGAGTCAATATAGTTTCCATGTGTTAGAATTATTTTATTACTATAAATTCCCAGTTTCTCCCATGCTGGCCTGGGAGCGAGAGAAAAACATAGAATGTGCCAGCAGCATTTCCTCCCGGGCATGCTGTAAAAATCAGCTAAGGGATCCGAGGGTTTCAGTATATTGCAATGTAGGCGATGGGTTGACAACCTGTCACTACAGCAATATACTACAAATCTATCTTAAATAACCCTCAAAACTTTGTCAGACGTGGCGAAACGACCTTTGGGTAGTTTACGCTCTGCCTACCCCATTAGGGATAAAGGCGTGATTATATGTATGTATGTAATTCCCAGTCGCTCCACTTTCTTGTACTTTCGCGACTTTTCGTTAGTTTAATGTTTGGACATTGCGAGAAAATTAAGAGTTTACTACTAACTCACGACAAATTGCTTATGGTTAATCATTTACGTAATTCATAGGTACATACATGTATAATCACGCCTTTATCCCTAATATAGTAGGCAGAGCGTAAACGACCTCCAGTTAGGTCGTTCTGCTACGTCTGACAAAGTTTTGAGGGTTATTTCAGACAGATTTGTAGGTATATTGCTGTAGTGACAGGTTGTAAATTTAAATATACTGAAACCCTCGGATCCCCTAGCTGGTTTTAGCAGCATGCCCGGGAGGAAATGCAGCTGGCGCATTCTATGTATTTCTCTCGCTCCCAGGCCAGCATGGAAGAAACATAATTTACATAATTCAGAAAATGATTATATACCTATATTTAGCCGGAGTTTAGATATATGTGTGATAGTTTTGGTCATAGGTCGGCACACGAGTTAGTTTAATTATATACAAACTATCATATAACTCTAATCATATGTTATGTATTACCCGTGTGTATTATCTGAACTTTCTTGAAACGCTTAGGTACTTGACTTGACTTCCTCCTAGATAGTTGTAGTGGTGCAGAATATAATTAAAATATACAGAACTAAGGCCCGTATTTATAATCGACACTTGAGATAGCTAGTTTTTAGTTCGTATCAGAAATGTCAGTTCAGTACAATATGGTCCATATTTATGAGATTCCGATGGTGTGGTGGATAGGGCCGCTGCCTCCTAAGCGGGAGGTCGTGGTTCGAATCCCACCACGTACCAATGTGTTTCCGGTTTTCGAATTTCATATCTACGTTTATTCGGCGTTTTTTCCGTGCTTCGGAAGGCACGTTAAGCCGTTGGTCCCGGTTAATATCGTGTAATACCGTAGATATTATTAATATAATACAGGAAAATACCAATTCATCAATTTTAATTTAAAAAATGGCCTGTTTTATACATTTTTGTCATTAACAGCTTTGGTTACAAATTAAGGCGTAGCCAAAAGATCTACGTCCATTGGCTGGGATGAACCTGCCCCACCCACTTTGGGCGTGGTTATCTTCGGACACACCCATTTGCATAAACTGTATTTTTGGACACGCCACTTAAATTAACGTACATACATATAATCACGCCTTTATCCTTAATGGGGCAGGCAGAGCGTATACGATCTAAACAAAGGTCGTTCGGCCACGTCTGACAAAGTTTTGAGGGTTATTTAAAATAGATTTGTAGGTTGTCAGTCCATCGACTAAATTGCAATATACAGAAACCCTCGGATCCCTTAGCTGGTTTTACAGCATGCCCGGGACGAAATGCAGCTGCCACATTCTATGTTTTTCTCTCGCTCCCAGTCCAGTATGGAAGGAAATTAAATTAATGCGATTTAATTATATGTGAAATTATGAAGATCTATTTATTTAACACGTGTATCGTGTATACCTTGCCTTGTATTTTTAGTTGTTTATCATATTAAAACATATATATATTACGTATCAATCATTAGGAGTATTGCTTAACAGTCTTAGTAAATACAAGCATAAATTACATTACCTCGAATCTAAAACGCAGTAACAAGATGAGTAATAGGTAATTAATATATTCTTAACTAGCTGTGCCCGCGACTTCATACGCCCGGTTTGTATGGAAAACACGCTGTGTCGAACATACAGAAAACGCTTCTCCGCGCGTAGAAGCGGGATCTGCTAAACCGCGCGCGGGAGCGTGTTTCGCATTGTCTGTTCTTTGTTTTTGTATGGAAAACAAGAATCCGCAGGCGAGCTAGCAGATCCCGCTCCTACGCGCGGAGAAGTGTTTTCAGCATGTGCGACACTGCGTGTTTTCCATACAAACTGGGGTACTTACTCAATATTAGAATGGTTTGCGTGATTATTTTATTCTTAATTAGTATATATAGATAAGGGTTCCCAATTAAAGCGAGTTCAGGCGGGCAGGTCGAATGGTGATTCCGTTTTAAAGTTATTTTATTAGTTTATTACATCTCGCCCTCAAAACATAAAGATAAAGAATGAAGGTAGTTCCGTGAGGAGAAGCTCGTAATTATAAAGCGAACTCAAACTTGAGAGCTATATTAAGTATAGATTTGACAGGCCAGTTTATACTGAAATGACATTTCTGATACGAACCCAAACTAGCTGACAATCTCTTCTCGCTCATGAGTGACAGCGAGTTTGAGTTCGTATCAGGAATGTCAGTACAAGATGACCTGTCAAATCCATACTTAATATTGATCTCAATCTTGAGATAGCTGTATAAATACGGCCGATACTTTACACTGAAGTTGGAAGAGAAAATTCAGTTGGCAGAGTAATGGACCGACATTCCAGAGACGCAGGTTCGAGCCCTGCCAGAAACTAATAAATTATCTTCTTTCTTTCATATTATAAGAAATACTTCCATGCTGTACTGGGAGCGAGAGAAAATCATAGAATGGGCCAGCTGCATATCCTCCCGGGCATGCTGTAAAAACCAGCTAAGGGATCCGAGGGTTTCAGTATATTGTAATTTAGGCGATTGGCTGACAACCTGTCACAACAGCAATATACCTACAAATCTTTCTTAAAATAACCCTCAAAACGTTGTCAGATGTGGCGGAACGACCTTTATTTAGGTCGTTTATGCTCTGCCTACCCCATTAGGGATAAAGGCGTGATTATATGTATATGTATGTATGTATAAGAAATAAAAATAGCATTGTTAGTGCTAACAAAATCCTCAAAAATGTATGTTTGTTACGGATCAACTCAAAAATTACTTGTCCCATACAAAATCCCGTTCTAAATAATCGCATAGACTGTAAAATAAAAATAACATTTAAACTGAACGCAAGTTGGTTTAAACTTTCGTCACAGAATATATAATAGTACTACATACTAACGTGACAGTTGAAAAACAATTTTTCCCACGGACATTCGACCCATATTTTACGTATTATTTTACCCATGAAAATTATAAATAAAAATATAAGTACATTTAAATACAATGTAAGTTGGTTTAAACTTTCTCGACATTTGAAAAACACCTTTGCCCATGGGACCCTATGACCCATATTTTTTTTAATATGTTGTTCTCATGTTTTGGGCAAACCGCTTTGAAAAGACAATTTAAACTTTATTGTGATAAAGATATCGATTTACCAACAAACGAGTTTGAACTCTATCACGACGGGTGAAGGTCTTTTCCCTTATCTTGCACATGTTGCAGTATCAAAATGCATTTCATATCTCTGCGTTTATTTTGGTCAAAGTCCAAGATGGAAGAATTTGATAGAGTTGTTAAAATAACTACAAAGTCCCGGATGCAGTCTGTCTGTCTGGACGCGCTTAACTTAAAAAACCATCATCATCTCCCTAGCCTTATCCCGTATCTTACGGGGATGGCTACCTAATCTAGGGGATTGAACGAGGGTACTGGTTTTAAACTTAAAAAACCACTGCGTACTTAATTATAATCACCTATAAGCGTTCGTGCGTTTTGGGATACGACTTTTATTACTACTTTAATACGACTTTTTTGCTTCCGTGCTGGACTGGGAGCGAGAGAAAAACATAGAATGTGCCAGCTGCATTTCCTCCCGGGCATGCTGTAAAAATCAGCTAAGGGATCCGAGGGTTTCAGTATATTGCAATTTAGCCGATGGGCTGACAACCTGTCACTACAGCAATATACCTACAATTCTATCTTAAATAACCCTCAAAACTTTGTCAGACGTGGCGGAACGACCTATGTTTAGGTCGTTTACGCTCTGCCTACCCCATTAGGGATAAAAGCGTGACTATATGTATGTATGTATGTACTTTTATTTATTGTTTTAGCATTTTAACCGACTTTAAATTTAAAAAAGGAGGAGGTTCTTTATGCGGCTGTATGTTTATTTCTTATTATATTAGCTACTACGCGTGTAGGTACACCGACTCTGTTTGTTTGTTGGTGTGTGTGAAGCTCCATCTTTGACTGTCTGGTTCACTTTCAACCACCGACAAAAGTTTACAAAACAAAAAAAAACTTCATATACAATGTTGCGAAATGAAATGAAATTACCCACAAACATATTCACGAGCGAAAAGCTGAGCAAGTCACACGAACTACGCATGGTAGAAAAAAACAAAGATTAAATATTTTATTGATAATATTTCACCCGCAGTGGTTTAATTAAAATATAATTAATAACAACTCAAAAAAAGATAAGTTCTACGTGACTTCAAAATGTAGGTATCTAGAAGTTACTACTACGTTTCAAACTCTCTCCTTCCATGCTGGCCTGGGAGCGAAAGAAAAACATAGAATGTGCCAGCTGCTTTTCCTCCCGGGCATGCTGTAAAAACCAGCTAAGGGATCTCAGGGTTTCAGTATATTGCAATTTAGGCGATGGGCTGACAACCTGTCACTATAGCAGTATACCTACAAATGTATCTTAAATAACCCTCAAAACTTTGACAGACGTGGCGTAACAACCTTTGTTTAGGTCGTTTACGCTCTGCCTACCCCATTAGGGATAAGGGCGTGATTATATGTATGTATGTATGTTCAAACTGTAGATTGTTATTAAAATATAGATAAGTGTGATATTTATATAAAATGAGCAAGTGATATATATATAGTGTGATATTTAGCATAGTGATTCGATTTGTGCTTCGGAATTCGTTGGTCCCGGTTGGCGTAATACCGTAGATATTAGTCGTTAAGTATCAGAGGCCAGTGCTAAGCATTGGCGGCTTCAAAACTTTGACCTAATCTAGGATTGAGTCTGGTTTTCCTTCTGGGTTGCGGAGGTCAGATGGCAGTCGCTTTGTGTAAAAACTAGCACCCTCGTCCAATCACCGAGATCCACTCACCTAGATTAGGTAGCCGACTCTGTGAAATACGGGATAAGGCTAGGGAGATGATGAGCGATTCCATTTATGCAAACGAAGAAGAAAAAGTCGTGGGCAAAGTCCAAAGTTACCAAAAATAAAAACATTTTTTAACGACAAGTTCTTGATCGGTCGGTCGTATAAATAAAGCTCAAAATGGTTTACTTTTAGTTATTTTTCTACTTTTAAGTTAATAAGTTCAAAGATCAGATCACGTGGGAGATTTTATTTATAAACAGAGTGACAGAGGTAGAAAACACGGAAATTCTTCTGTCAATATTATTGTAGGCAATTTTGGTGATAAATTCGTGCGTGTTTCAAAACACGAAGATTATTCGCTATCAAGGTGGTACAGTTATTCATTTTGTATTTGTACATACATACATATAATCACGCCTTTATCCCTAATTTGGTAGGCTGAGCGTAAACGACCTAAACAAAGGTCGTTCCGCCACGTCTGACAACGTTTTGAGGGTTATTTTAAGATAGATTTGTATTGTCTTGCTGTAGTGAAAGGTTGTCAGTCCATCGCCTAAATTACAATATACTGAAACCCTCGGATCCCTTAGCTGGTTTTACAGCTGGCATGCCCGGGAGGATATGCAGCTGGCCCATTCAATGATTTTGCATTTGTATGAAGCAGATTGCGCGTTGTCTCCAAAATAACCCTGGGGTGGGGCGTCTAAAATTCATTCGGTATAAATTTTATACTGTTCCGTCTGAACGCAACCCTGTAAAAACCTACCAAATATATAGGTATTGGTAGGGGTGTAGACTCAAAGATGCATTTGTTCAATCGATAGTACAATTTTAATTCTACTTCTTCTGTCGAGTGGGTACCGAGTCTATGGACCCGATGAACCCTGGTGTCAGACTTTTTAAACCGCCTAGTAACACAACAATCAGGCCTCTGACATGGTTTGAGTAACAACCACTATCAAAGACAGCAACCGGGACCGACGGCTTAACGTGCCCTCCGAAGCACGAAATCTTTTTCTTTTCGGACAATCAGGTGATTCAGCCTGCAATGTCCTAACCAAACTGGGGAAAAATTCACAAAGTGATAAATTCTCAAATATCAACTTTGTGTTTCCCCCCCTGGGAATCGAACCCAGGACCTCCGGATCGGGAGTCCATGGCACTAGCCACTAGACCACGGAGGTAGTACAATTTTAATTTAATCCAATATATTGTTATATTTGTTATCAAATGAGTATAATTATCTATTCCAGTAATACTAATGATACACTTTTCATGGCCTCTATTAATTGCTATTGCTAGAATATAATAAGTGTCGCGATCTCTCAACAGTGGTGACTGGTGACCTTAGTGGTAACACTATTGCTACCACACTGAAAACTAAAAGGGGGTTTTCAGTCAACGAAAGTACACAAAGTTTATTTGGGAACGCATAAAACGTTTTGGCTTCCCCAATACAATCAAAGTCGTTATTTTTCACGGGAAGTTTTATTTTTCATTTCCCGAAGAAGTTCGTGTGACTTTAGTTTCGTTGAAAGAGACAAAAACCTTTTCAGTATTGCGTTCCGTACACCGTACTGATTTTAAATTGTCACACATCTTATGCACACTGTAGACCGTATATGGCCCGCCAAGGCATTACATCCGGCTCGCGGAAGGTTTTTGAAGAAGCGTGCCAAGCTTAAATAGCTTTAAATCACGGCTTAAGCGTTGGCTTGTCGAACAGGCATTCTATAGTTATAATGATTTTATTAATTTTAATGATAATAAAAGCAATACAATTTAAATGATTATTAATGTGATATACTTAAGTGCTTATAATTTCTTGACTTGTAATTTACAATTATTAATAAATTTATCTCTATCTCTCTATCTCTATCCCAGTCATGTTCTCCTGTCATCGCAGAAACGTTGCGATCCTTGTCAAAGACTTTCAGTTCTGTTTTGGGCATATTTTGATGCCGTAGTTATGCCTGGTGAGCATCGTACGGGATAGCCCCCATTTCTTACATTACACGTACGGTACTACATTAAAACGCAATAGCAAATGATTTAGGGGTACTCTGCTGAATATCCCCGAATATCTTTTGCATTTGTTATTTATGATGCATGTTTAGTACTTAGCACTTCCTTGAGAGGCCAGTTGGCCGAGTGATGACGGATGTGAAAAGGGTAATCACCCACCTAGTCGGGTGTTATGACCAGGGGACCGGTGTCCGACTTTATTATTTCGGAAGTTGTATATATGCAGATCGCCGAGCAAAATTCGATACCGCGTTTTTTAGGACTGTTGTATCTTGATGTGGCGCCATCTATGTGCGCTACACATGTTTATACAACCCGCGACTTCGTTAATATCGGCAAATCTGGCCCGCAACATTCAAAAGGTTGCTCCTTGTCTAGTGCCCACCCTTGCCGTAGACCGTACAGATTAAAAATTGTCACACATCACATGCGTGAAAAAAAACGCAAAACGTTACATGAAGTGAGGGTATGTTTTTTCCTGAACTCTGATAACTTTTTTGCTTGTTTGTTTGTTATTTGCGAATGATATCTCCGTGTGAATCCGTTACTACAAGTTTCAAAGTTCGCCTACCTATCCTCAAGCAATGATAGTACATGATACGAATGACCTCTCGCCAATTAGAGCAAGGAATGACCTGAGATAAACAAACACACACACTTTACACATTTTTAAGTGTTCGAGGTTTGTATTTATAGAAATAAATGTAATGGGAGCGAGAGAAAAATATAGAATTTGCCAGCTGCATTTCCAACCGGGCATGATGTGAAAAGCAGCTAAGGGATCCGAGGGTTTCAGTATATTGCAATTTAGGCGATGGGCTGACAACCTGTCACTACAGCAATATACCTCAAAACTTTGTCAGACGTGGTGGAACAGCCTTTGTTTAGGTCGCTTACGCTCTTTAGGGATAAATGCATGGCTATACGGGGTGTTAGGGACAACGTCCCGCAAACTGATAGGGGTTGCTCAGACAACGAAACTGAAGAACTGTCACCAGGAAATTCTTTCACGAAATTAAAAAGAAACGGCTTTTCCGTACAAATTGTCTGATTGAGGTTGTCATTTTGAATGGGATTTTTTATTTTTCGTTTCCTGAAATAAATTCCAGGTGATAGTAGTTAAGTTTCGTTTACTGAACAACCCCTATCAGATTGCAGGACGCTGTCCCTTACACCCCGTATGTATGTTTGGGATATTCGTCATATTCCTGCCAGATCGCGGCCATATTACTTAGTGAATTTATCTCTTTGGTATATAAACAAAGGTGCAAGAACTCGCCACTCGCCACTTGTTATTTGTTTTGCAGTAATTTCTGATATCAGTGAGCTTAATTAAAATTCCTTATATGTTTACTACAGTTCACACGATCCAAGCATGTGATAGCTCTGTGGTAATTTCAAATGTTGTTATTTTGTACCTGATTTTCCTCCCCTAGCTTTCCATGATATTGAGAGCCCGATGGTGTAGTGGATAGGGCCGCTGCCTCCTGAGCGGGGAGGTCGTGTTTCGAATCCCACCACGTACCAATGTGTTTTTCAGTGTTCGAATTTCATATGTACGTTTATATGGCACTTTTTCTTTTCTTGCTTCGGAAGGCATGTTTAGTCGTCGGTCCCGATTAATATCGTTTAATACCGTAGATATTAGTCGGTAAGCCATGTCAAAGGTCAGTGCTAAGCATTAGCGGCTTGAAAACTCTGACTCTAATCGAGGATTGGGTCAGGTTTCCCTTCTGGGTTGCGTAGGTCAGATGGCAGTCGCTCTGTGTGAACACCAGTACCCTCGTTTAATAGTTTATCCCGTATCCGTTAATCCCCTAGATTAGGTAGATACGGGATAAGGCTAGGGAGATGATGAGCTTTCTAAGATATTCTTTAGTCAACATGCTTCCCCTAAGAAAAGGGTTATTTATTGCTATTTTAAAACCCTCAGACAGTGGTGAAATTAAGACCAGCTACCACCATCACCCATATTAGAATTCATGTCAGAAATCATGTCCAATCTCAATAAACAAACAAACCTTCGCTCTTTTTATTCGCAAAACAATAAGTACTGACCAAAAGTAGGAACTTGAAGAGTTGACTGACTGACATCAATGATGACTAAATTCTATTCTCCTTGGTTCCAGGTGAATGCCTGACATCTGGACGGTATCCGTTCACGTGTCTGCAGTTCCAGCTGCCTCCAGATGTCAGTCCTGAGGATGTCACTGTCGTCGAGCTGTGGTTTTATAAAGTAAGATTTTATTTCCACTCGCACAAAATTTGGAATTGCTATTATTTTAATATAAAAGATAGATGAGGCGAAGTGAAAGAGGAGGAAATAAGCAAAGACAAACACTTCAAAAAACACGATTTAACTAATATAAGTCTTTATCTGTAATTTTTTATTATGAGACCAGAAAGGGGCTCCAATAATTTTAGTCAAGATTTAGTGAATTCGTACTCATTAGGGATCTATTAAGATTCGATAGCACTGTCCACAGAAATCTAAAGAAATTAATCGTTTACTTCCTCTAAGGCAATAATCTTGTTCTAATTCTAATAGCAATGTATAAAGTACACCCACTTAAGTCTTCAAAATCTCACGCCTTAAAATTTGCTTTCGGGAATTTTAAAATCTAAAATACGAAGTGAAATACTCTAAATTTGCCGCCTGGGCAAAGTTACGTTTAACGGGCAAAGTTTAAGGATCAATTTATATGGATCCCGGTTAAGTAAAACCAAAGTAAGACATTAGTTGAGTCTGAAAGTAAGAGTGTTGAAATTCACAATATTTCGGAATTCTCGCTAATAGGTCACCTTTAAAAATGCTTTGCATCATATTTAGTCTTAGCGAAAAAAAAGAGGTCTACGCACTCAGTTTTCAACCATAGAGTGTCAGATTGAGAGCAAAATCACAGAAAAGTAACAGCTAGGGAGCGGTAGCGAGTTCTCAAATCAATGAGCGTAATAAACCAAAACTAACCTCGCCACCCTTCTTTCCAGGAACGCGACCCTCTAGACGAATACAACCAAACCTTCGTGATATCCGAAGCTGCCCATTGGGACTCCCAGCAGCAATTCAAGAAGACCAAGCCCATAGCCATCAAAGAGACCGACATAGGGGAGGGTTGGGTCAGGGTGGAGCTGGCCTGGGCAGTCAGGGTGTGGCTGGAGGGACAGCAGAGGCTGCATACGCTGCACGTGGCTTGTAGGACTTGTCAGGTAAGAATGATCTTTATTTATACGAGGTAGGTTTATGTAAATGGCACCCCTGGGGAAGCACCACGCCTATTTTTACCATCGAGCTTTTCCCATTTCTGAGACTGTCTGAAAGGCTTAGGTGCCAATATAATTACCTACTAACATTATCAGACATTAACCTTATATGTCATAATGAAAAGCAACTTTTGCTATCCAACCTGTGCAAGACTTCATTGCTAAAAGAGCTAAAACCTTACACAAAATCTGGACTTTATTTTTAATAATACCTAAGTTATAACTTAGATCTTCCAAATCATTAACCAAACCTTTCTCCCACAGCTACGCCGAGCGCCGCTGTCTTTCCACGAGAAACGCCGCCCATTCTTAGTCCTCTACACCAAATACGCCGGCAAGAGGAGACGTGGCCGAGCTCTAGAATGCTCAGCAACCACCACCGAATGCTGTAGGGAACCCCTGTATATCAGCTTCAAAGACCTGGGCTGGGACGACTGGATCATCAGACCTGAGGGTTACCATGCGTACTTCTGTAAAGGAAGTTGTACGGCGACGTATAATGTTGCCAATACGAAGAGCATGCATCATAATTTAATTAGGGTGAGTTTTGTGTTATAATTGTTGTTGACATTTTTACAAAAACAAGACACAACAGCACTGGGTTTCAAGCTATGTTTTTATTTTACGTTTATTTGTTACGGTGTGACTCAAGAACCACTGGATTTTAATAATTCTTTAGGCCTAGAAGCTACGATAACCGGGAGTAATCTAGACTAGTTTTTCCTACGGAAAAATATCTTTTTTTTTTACCCTGGAATTTAAGGCATTGGAAAAACTACTATTCAGAAACCTATCGTATCGTTATCCCTTCTGTGTAGAATTCAAACGTTACCCTAATAGTGTTGTTCCAAGTATTCCTATTGGAATAGAACTGGTAATAGGGATAGATGTCTTTTTTTATTGAAGTAGTCCCTACCAGTATAACCTTGATCTCAACAGAGTGACTGACCACAACATTTTTCTCCGCAGAAATACTTCTACACATTATCGGAAGAGCGACGCACGGAATTCAAGCCTTGTTGTGCGCCAACCACATTTAGTTCCTTACAACTTCTCTACATGGAGTCTAATGTCACCATCACGTCGAAAACCCTGCCAAATATGGTGGTGGAATCCTGTGGGTGCATGTGATGGGTGGAGGTATTTATAGTGAGAATTGAGGACGATTATAGACTTCATTGCTGCCAGTGTAGTGCGGTTCTAAAGAAACATAAACAGGCTTGTGTCCCTTTACGGAGTAGGCCGAAAGCGATTTTAAAGAAAGCTGTAAATTTTTCTAGGAATTTCAGAAAATATAATATTTTTACTCGTTGATGGTAAGGAAATATTGGTATTTTAAGATATCGGTTATATATTCGTACGTCATAAAACCAATACCGATATCACATAAAATATTAGACCGGTATCAAATAGGTTTGTCAAAACCGGTTAATGAAATTATTCTTTTTCTGAAAAAGTTGCGGTATTTCACTGATTAACGTCATAAAACCGATATTATGACAGAGTTTAACAAAACTTGACTATAGGTATGGAAGGATATGGTTTTACAATTTTGTAAAATGTTTAAGAGAGTGACTATAAATGTATGTTCGTCGTGACTGTGAAAGAGGATAGAGTGGGAGAGTTAATTTTAGTGTGTTTATGAGAGATATTTGGTTTTGACTTTAGATGTGTAAAATGAGAAGATTAAAATATTTGTGATATTATAAAGTTGGCAGTCTAAAGTAAATGACTTTATCTACTTACAGCATGACTATTTATAAAAGTATTTGCGTTATAACATTACTTAATTCAGAAATCATATACTAGTAATTTACTTTAGACTGCTAAGTTAGCTACTACTTAAGTTATAATTGTGATATTAAGAGTTTGAATTTATCTCAATTTAGTGAATTTCATTAAAGATCGTTGTGACTCAGGCACTTCTTATGTTAATTAATTTAAATGTCGATGCATTTACGATACTTATTTATTAGATTTAGTTTTGTTTAATTAATTATAAAATAAATTCTACTTTTATGCGATCATTGACAGACAAGAAAGTATACCTACTTTTTTAAATATAGATACTTAGGTTAATCAAATATGCAATGGGGAAAAAGGAATATTTTTGTTGCAATGCGTTTTTTTAAAGTATGTAATATTTATTGTGAATATAATATTAACAGCCGGCCTTTGCCCAGCAGTGGGATCATTTATAGGCAAGATAAGATAAGAAGAAGATAAAATTTAAAGTTGAAATGCATTAATTTGTGTTTTTCAATAAATTGTATTATTTGCCAAGATTAAAGTAATAAGAAAAAGATCCTTTTTGCATATTGTAAGTGTAGTTACGTTTTGTATAATGTAACATTAAGTATGATAAATTATCACTTTAGCATAAGATAGCAAAATCAAGATCCATTACTACCTACTTTAAAACGTAACTGAAACGTTAAACAATGTTTTTGTTTTTTTTGTTAAATAACATAATTGTTTCAAATTCATATTAAAATTTCTCATTTTGAGCAGTTTAGTATTTTATTTCAGATAAAGGTATAATGGATTTTGGTTGATTATTAATTTTAAATTTTATTTAAGTTGTTCCTAAAATTGTGACTTGTTATTGTATTTTAGGCCAGGGACACTGTTCAGATTTTAGTAATCTATATGTACTTAAAAATGCCTAAATTCAAAGTAACAAAAAAATAAGAAATTAATATTGTAAATGGTACAACAGACAGTGTCTCAGTATTATAGATTTTAAGATTCTGCAAAATATAAAAAATCTTTGGAGGATATTAAAATTTAAGTTTTGGTAAAAATCTGTTTTTAAAAATGTATCTATAAAGTACATATACCTACATAAATTCCTGATTTTTATTTCTGGTTGAGCACCAGATCAGATGACCTTTAGAAAATCAATCAATTCAACACTTATACATCTCGATTAGATATAATTTTAAAGAGTACTTATTTTGATCTTATACCTTTCGTTCGTGGAAAACTAAAGGGGTTTCAGTATATTGTAATTTCGGCGATGGGCTGACAACCTGTCACTACAACAAATATAAATCTATCTTAAATAATCCTCAAAACTTTGTCAGACGTGGCGGAACGACCTTTGTTTAGGTCGTTTACGATCTGCCTACCCCATTACGGATAAATGCGTGATTGTATGTAACACTAAATATTCAGTTTACTTATGCTAAACAAATGAATAAAAACCATTAAATATTCGACACAACACATACTTTATTATAAATAATAATTAGCAACAGATCACAATAGAAAATGCTATAACATTCGACGCTAATAACGTCAATATAAACAATCACTAATTAATCACTATAATTTGTTATACATATCACTAAACATGCAAGCGTTTTTAGAAAATACTATTCAAGGCATGATCAAAGATTTAGAAGACTAATTTTATAAATATTAGTATCATTAAATATAATCAACGTACCCTTTTAGGTACTGTCATAATCAGTTATCAAATATATTTGCCTGTGCAACAACTTAACAAATAACTAAATACACAGTGTAAAATATATTTTATACGTTAAAAGTAACGCATACATAAATACGTATATGTGTATAAATATAAAGAAAATATTTTTATTTACACATCACAGTATTTTAGGATTCGACTATGTCCAATATTTCATCTAGTTACTTTATTATGTTAAAAATATAACATCTGCACTTAAAAATAATTAAATTATTCTCCAAAAAATATACTTTTGATCACAGGACGGATAGACCGAAGGATGAATGAAATTGTTTGTGTAACATGATGGCACATTTGTATATCAAAAGTATGATAGATTATTAAAAAGTACAGTTAAATATGTACAACTTGAAAAATGGAGAATCATAAATTGACTCCTTTGTGACTAACTATTGGGCTAACGTGGGCTTAACTAAAAATAACACCAGGGCTTATTTATTTGCTTGCAACCGCCTTGGGCATAATTCTAAAGGTTAGACCACACTATGACGTAGCTGCAGCGGAGTGGAACCTTACTGCGCGACAAAAACTGTCAAAATGTATGAACTGACATTGCCGCGCCGTGCTGCGCCGCGCCGCACCGCACCGCTGCAGGTCCACTGCTGAGTCAGTGCAGTACCTCTCATACAATTTCATACACAGAATAATTGGTCGCGCAGTGCCACGCCGCTCCGTTGCAGCTACGTTCTAGTGCGATCTAACCTTTAGTCTAAAGAAGAATTTTGATCGCAACAAAATAATTTGAACATCATAATGACAATTCACTTTATGAATTATACATACATACATTCATAAAGTGAATTGTCCATAATTATTAGGTACATAATTATTTGTCTTGGTGTTATTTTAGTACCCCGACATAATTTAACTACGCTTAAACTAAATCTTAAATCCTAAAAAATAAACAACACTTTTGGAATGATTTAGATATTCACAAGCCTTGGATAAAGATTTGGATAGTCAAAAATACTTACGATATTTGTTAACAATACTATAAAGAAAGGGAGATTTCGGGTATCAATTAATTTTTAAATTTAATGTTGAATATATGTTGCAGGATTATGATGATACCGGTTTTTTAAATCAAAATACTAGGATTTTGATCAAAGCCCGGGCTTTGACAAAATACCGGTCATAATCGAGAGATAAGTCTAGTATTTTGTCAAAGTCCGGGATTTGGTAAATTACTTTATAGTTTTATAATGAAATCAATATCGGTTGCTATTTTATATTTGAATAAAGCAATAGATCATAATTATATAAAAAAGAGATTTTTACTTAAGCTAAGTGTTACCCAATCAGTAACACTTAGCTTAAGTAATGGGTAACACTTAGCTTAAGTAAAAACCTCTTTTTAATATATCTAAATATATAAAATATATTCCTATGCTGGACTGGGAGCGAGAGAAAACCATAGAATGTGCCAGCTGCATTTCCTCCTGGTCATGCTGTAAAAACCAGCTAAGGGATCCGAGGTTTTCTGTGTATTGCAATTTAGGCGAACCTGTCACTACAGCAATAAACCTACAAATCTTTCTTAAATAACCCTCAAAACTTAGTTACACATGACGCACGTCCTTTATTTAGGTCGTTTACGCTAAGCCTACCCCATCAGGGATAAGGGCGTGATTATATGTATGTATGTAAAATATATCAAATTAATTGATCAAAACCCGGACTTTGACAAAGTAATAGTTTTTTGACCAAAAAACTGTCTCATTACTTTGACAAAATCCTAGACTTCTCTCTATTGTACTTGGCCATAGTCCGGGTATTGATCAAAATCCTAGTTTTTTGATCAAAAAACCGATTTCATTATAATCCTCCGACATGTACTCGTTTGAGTTATTTTTCACCTAAGAGTATTTTACGTAAATCCCTTTACTTTGATATTATTTTAATAATCCATATCTTTAGAATTGGATTAACTTTCCCTAATTGCTCATTTAACTAAGCAACTTTTTTTTAAATAAATTAATTTTATATATTTTTAATATTTCATCAAATCGATTAATTATGTATATTGTTAATTAAACCGGGACTTATGAAAAATATACATAGTTTATTATAGATAAATTAATCACTTGATTTCGTCCGTATAATAAAAGCACCAATATTATTAGATTTATTAATTAGGATTTCAGAATTTTAGATATAATTATTTATTATTAAACTCCTTCGTCACTGAAACGTACATTATTAAGATTTATGAATATTAATCACCGTTTGCTAAGTAACACAAATAATTATTATGTTGTCAACGAAAACAACAGCAGAATATATTATATTTATAATTTTAAAAACTGTTCACTTATATAAATTATGCTTAGATTATATACAGGTAAAACTTGCCACATAGCTGATTTTGTTTTACCTAAGTCTACGTATTGTTTTGTGGATTAAGCTAAAATATTTTGTGCCATTTCCCATTCCCATTTATATAGCGGTTCTGGTATCGATATCACAAGTCAAAATGTATAATAACCGGTATTAAAGGTACCTTTTATTGAGGTATTATACCGGTATTAAAATAACAGGTATATGAAATAGTGTCTAATTTTAGTACCGGTATTTTCTTGGTGCAGATTAAATACACTATTAGATTACCGGTATCAAGATATACAGCATTTTTTTTGTATCAGTATCGAAGTGTAGTTTAAACTCCGGTATAACGTCCTTTGTCTTGGCTAGAAATGAGCGGCAGAAACCGGTTTCAATAGTTTGAAATACCATACATTAAAAATATATCTGAAGAAATCTGGTCACTATCTGTAGACGATACGGGTTAGCTGCTTTTATTTAGTAAAGGTGACCGAAAAAATGATTTTCGTTAGTTGAATGTACCCGCGCGGCGCAAATACACTTAACAGAAATATTTTCTATGAAAATGGTCAATATTAGCGTGCCATTAGGTCACTTCATGATTTACATACGCCTTATAAAGATATACACAATTGCAAAAAACCTGCGCAAATGTCGTCTATAGCTGCTCACTGCGCAGTGGTGAGTGGTGCGCTGTCACTATCAGTAGGCGGCGCGGGCTGGCTGCCCTTAGCTAGGATGAGGGGCGCGCCGGGGGTGGTGGGGGGCGCGGGGCGGGTCGCCGCTGTCAATGTACCTGAGTTGACTTCTTCTATGGCTTTGCGGAGCTGTGGGTAAGAGATTGTAAGATAAATTGAAGCTAGTTTTCAAATACAGACATTCTATATTTATAGACACGAAAACTGACGGTTACTTTTCCTGCCATGCTGGACTGGGAGCGAGAGAAAAACATAGAATGAGGCTGCTGCATTTCCTCCCGGGCATGCTGTAAAAACCAGCTAAGGAATCCGAGGTTTTCAGTTTACTGTAATTTAGACGATGAGCTGAAAACCTGTCACTACAGCAGTATATCTGCTAATCTATTTTAAATAACCCTCAAAACTTTGTCAGACGTGGCGGAACGATCTTTGTTTAGGTCGTTTACGCTCTGCCTACCCCATTAGGGATAAAGGCGTGATTATATGTATGTATCAGCGACTTACCTCCTTGATGGAAACTACTCCAATAAGTCGGCCAATAGCCGTCACGTAAGCACGCTTCACGCCCAACGTCGAGAATAGCGAGTGAACCTGTTAAAAAATACAATGATACATTTGAGTATTTATAAATTAAAATGAACGAGATTCGTGGAAGCCAAATTGAATTATGCAAATAAATGTTTCCGGATTACTATCTACTATACAATACAGGGTGTAAAAAGTACAGCGTTCCTTTAAACCATGTAAAGTATGAGTGATATACAACACAAAACACACATTAAATAAAATAAATAAAAATATGTTATTTTTATTAATTTCATTAAACAGAAACAAGTAACCCTGGCTTTACGGCACGCACACTAAGACGCGGCGGCGTAGCGAAGTTTGAGTAACTAGTTTTGGTTTTACGAATTAATCAAAAATAAAATGGTTTTATTAATTTTATTTCGGGTATGCTGTAAAAACCAGTTAAGGGATCCGAGGGTTTCAGTATATTGTAACTTAGGCGATGGGCTGACAACCTGTCACTACAGCAATATACCTACAAATATATCTTAAATATCCCTCAAAAATTTGTCAGACGTGGCAGAACGACCTTTGTTTAGGTCGTTTACGCTCTGCCTACCCCGAAAGGGATAAAGGCGTGACTATATGTATGTATTTAATGCGTGTTTTGTGTTGTATATCACTAATACTTTACGTGGTTTAAAGGAACGCAGTACTTTCTTTTACATCCTGTATAAAAAAAAGTAAAAAGGTATACGGATACAGACCTTGAGTAACTGAGCCCGATGGTGTAGTGGATAGGGCCGCTGCCTCTTGAGCGGGAGGTCGTGGTTCGAATCCCACCACGTACCAATGTATTTACCGGTTTTCAAATTTCATATGTACGTTTATTCGGCGCTTTTTCCGTGCTTCGGAAGGCACGTTAAGCCGTTGGCCCCGGTTAATATCGTTTAATACCGTAGATATTAGTCGTTAAGCCATATCGGAGGCCATTGCTAAGCATTGGCGGCTTGAAAACTCTGACCCTAATCTAGGATTGGGTCTGGTTTTCTGGGTTGCGGAGGTCAGATGGCAGTCGCTCTGTGTAAAAACCAGTACCCTCGTTCAATCCCCTAGAGCCGACCCCGTGAGATACGGTATAAGGCTAGGAAGATGATGATACAGACCTTGAGTAGTGAGGTTCTTTCAACAAGTTGGAAGGGCGCGGGGTCGATGTGGCAGATGTACAAGTTCTCCTCTTCTACTTCGGAGTCGTCCGCCTGCTGGAATGAAAAGTAAAATTTAAGCATGGGTAACAACTGCCTCCGTGGTCTAGTGGCTAGTGCCATGGACTCCTGATCCGGAGGTCCTGGGTTCGATTCCCAGGGGGGAAACACAAAGTTGATATTTGAGAATTTATCACTTTGTGATTTTTTCCCCAGTTTGGTTAGGACATTGCAGGCTGAATCACCTGATTGTTCGATAAAAGAAAAAAAAACGTGCTTCGGAGGGCACGTTAAGCCGTCGGTCCCGGTCGCTGTCTTTGATAGTGGTCGTTACTCAAACCATGTCAGAGGCCTGATAGTTGTGCTACTAGGCGGTTTAAAAATTCTGACACCAGGGTTCATCGGGTCGATAGACTCGATACCTACCTCGACAGAAGAAGCATGGGTAACCATTCATGCATCTACCTTTCAAAGATGTTATCGAGTCTAAATTCATTACATGAAAATGCTAATAATTATGAATGATTGATCAGTTATAAAATAGATCTGTTCTGGAAAATAATCTTTTAAGAAATAACTTGAAACCGGTATTTTAAAAACGGTTAAATACCGGTATGTCATTCACTATGGTGAAATACCTAGAAATATTAAAACGCATTATAAAAGCAACTATTAAAGCAACCTACATTTTTTTGTAACAATGGAAATATTGTTATTAAAGATATGAATATCGATATTGGCGTTGATATCCAATATCCACGTAAAAATTATCTTCGATTGATGGCTGTTGGATGAAAAATACATCGGGGTTTTGGACAAATATGTCAACAGAGAAATGTTTGTCAATAACACAGGTCAATACAAGTTTATGTATTATATGTAATGAAATGTATTTCGAGCTTCCATGCTGGACTGGGAGCGACAGAATAACATAGAATATGCCAGCTGCATCTCCTCCCGGGCATGCTGTAAAAACCAGCTGAGGTATTCGAGGGTATATTGTAATTTAGGCGATGGGCTGACAACCTGTCACTACAGCAATATCCAGTTCTATCTTAAACAACCCTCAAAACTTGTCAGACGTGGCGGAACGACCTTTGTTTGGGTTGTTCACGCTCTGCCTACCCCATTACGGATACAGGCGTGATAGTATGTATGTATGTAATTTATTTCGTAGTGTTTCCATGCTGGACTGGGAGCGAGAGAAAAACATAGAATGTGCCAGCTGGTTTTCCTGCCGGGCATGCTGTAAAAACCAACTAAGGGAACCGAGTGTTTCAGTATACAGTAATTTAGGCGACGGGCTGACCTGTCACTACAGCAATATACATACTAATCTATGTTAAATAACACTCAAAACTTTGTCAGACGTGGCGGAACGACTATTGTTTAGGTCGTTTACGCTCTGCCTACCCCATTAGGGATAAAGGCGTGATTATATGTATGTATGTATTTAGGATACTTATTTGACTAGGTTTGCACTATACCGCTACGCATTTTTCTTTCACCCAAAGGTGCAAGAAAAAAAGTGTGGAAGCAGGGCTGCCATTTGTACGAATTAATTCGTATTTGTACGATTTTTTGGCGATCATGTACGAATACGAACGAAGCATCGAATTCGTACGGAAAACGTACGAATTTTTTACATTTCCTTCTTTTATTGGGTCTGGCAACAATATTCCCAGCAGGTAGAGATTTGGGGGAATTCCGGAATCCTTGGGAATCCCCTTGTATTCTAATTCCTATACATGAAAATAGGCTTTCGAGCGAAGGCAACAAAGTTCATATTTGTTTATAATTATTTTAATTTGTAGATTGTGATAGAACGATAAAAACGGTTTGGTATTTCGTTTGTGTGCGGCCTAAGTTGTATTGGGATTGGGAAAAATCTGTTTATTTGTTATTTTCTTCTACATCGTGCAAGTCATTATAAAAACTATTGGTGCGCTGTAGTTATTGATTAAAAATGAGTGACGAAAGTGATGAAGAACGTCCTCGAACACCGAAAAAGAAATTAGCAATAAGACGTGAACTTCCGGCTTCTGAAAAGGATAAGCACAGAGCGCAGAAGTACCGTCCAGAATGGCAAAAGCTGGATCTATTCAAGAACTGGTTGAGACGAGGTAAAAATGAATATAAAGCCAAGTATATCGTTTGTGATGTAGATCTTTTATCTGAATACACTGCTTTGAAGTTACATGCTTCACGCAAAAAACACATTAAGGCTTTCAAGCAGATCACATGTCAGATCTAATAAACGGAATATTAGAAGCATTTGGTGTTGAAAACAAGATTTCCATGAAAAGGACAAAGGCAACAGCTGTTGTCACAGAAGTTTTAGGAGAAAGTCAAAAATCGTCTCTGGTCGAAAAATAAATAAAGGAAAATTTAGTGCCTTATCAGACGAATCTACCGACATCAGCTCGCACAAAGCCAGCTGCATAATTGTGAGATATTTTGACCCCGATGAACGTAAAATTGTCAGCAAGTTCTGGGAGCTTTGTAAAATATTTAATTCCGAAGATCCTCAAATGGCAGACGAAGGCGCTACCGGGGAGAATTTATATAAAATTATGATGAAGTCTTTTTCGGATCGCAATATCCCAACCGACAACTTGATTGGTTTCGGCGCTGATGGCTGTAACGTCATGATGGGAGCCAACAACTCAGTGGCAAGCAGACTAAGAGAGAATTTACCTGGTATTTACATAATTAAATGTGTCTGCCACTCTGCACATCTGTGTGCTTCAGACGCCTGTAGGCAGTTGCCACGTCGCTGCGAAGACTTAGCAAGAGAAATTTATGGTTTTTTCAAAAATAGTTCGAAAAGGCAGTGCAGTCTTCAACAATTTCAACATTTTGTAAACATATCGCCTCACAAGATTTTACATCCTTCGCAAACACGCTGGTTATCTTTGGTAACAGTCGTGGACAGGCTTTTGGAGCAGTGGGCTGCGCTAAAACTTTTCTTCACTGACTGCTGGTTGAACGAGAAGCTTGTATCGACTGAGCTAATCTACAACAGCCTGAACGATCCGTTCATGCAACTGTTTTACATGTTCTTGTCCTGGATTCTGCCAAAATTCACAAATTTCAACAAACTGTTTCAATCAGAAAAGGTTGTAATAACAACTTTGAATGAAAAGGTGCGTGAATTGTACAAAGACATTGTACTTTGTTTTCTTGATCGAGATTATGTCAATAGAACCGAGCTTTCTACCATTTCTGTCGAACGCCAAGAAAAATGGTTGAGAAATGATCAAATGTATCTTGGAATACAAGTAATGAACATAGTGACAAAACCTGAAATTCTGCGGCAAGTCCCAGTCCGCAAAGATTTTTTTCATCGTTGTCGTCAATTCCTGATCACTAGTGCAAGAGAAATAAAGAAACGATACGATTTAGATGACCCTTTACTTTCAAAAATTGATTGTATCGACCCAGTCAATGCTATATCCAGCAATTTCAGGAATAAGATGCCTTCCTTGCAGCCAGTGATGATGATTGTTCCACGAATTGTCAATCCCGAAAATATTCAAGAAATGCAAGCAATAGACGATGAATGGCGTAGTTTCCCAAAACATCATCGAAAAAGTTGATTTAACGCTAAGCCCAGACAAATTTTGGGGAGAAATCAAACAACATTTTGAAGAATATAATACTTTAGCGCAATTTGCGTTAAATCTGTTGTGCTTGCCGCACTCGAGTGCAGATTGCGAAAGGGCGTTCAGCGAAGTGAATTTGATGAAAACCAAATTAAGAAACTGTTTGGCCAACAAAACAGTTAATGGCACCTTGCTGGCAAAGCAACTTATTAGGTCCCAAGATAACTGCATTGATTTTAAACCAACAGACGACATGGTAAAGCTCATGAATACAGCAAATATGTACAAAAAAAATTAGATAAATTTTTTTCTTAAATTTTTATGTTTAAAATAAAAAGATTTAAATAATAAAAAATGTACGAATTTTTATTTTAAACTTTCTTTAGGGGTACGATTTTTTTTAAACTGTGGTACGAACGCGGCATTTTTTTACCTGGCAGCCCTGCATGGAAGAAATTGCTACCTTAGCAATAAGGCCGCGGTGTTGTAGTTGTATTTTTTTGTTATCTATTGTGTTGTATGTTTTTTTTTCTTACGTGTAATAAAGTATTTTTATGTTATGTTAATCACTACATAGTATAAAACAAAGTCGCTTTCTCTGTCCCTATATCCCTATGTATGCATAAATCTTTAAAACTACGCAACGGATTTTGATGCGGTTTCTTTTAATGTATAGAGTGATTCAAGAGGAAGGATTATATGTATAATACATGCATAATATAGAAGAGAAACACTGATAATTTCCGTGCGAAGCCGGGGCGGGTCTCTAGTAATGAATAAAATGTATTTGTTTCAGTTTGTAGTTATATGTTTCTTCCATGCTGGACTGGGAGAGATAGAAAAACATAGAATGTTCCAGCTGCCCTTCCTCCCGGGCATGCTGTAGAAGTCAGCAAAAGGGACTCGAGGGTTACAGTGTATTGTAATTTAGGCGATGGGCTGACAACCTGTCACTATAGCAATACACATTACAATCTAAAATTGCCCTCAATTTTTGTTAGACGTGGCGGAAGCGCCTTTTACGAGGCGTTTCACGCAGGCGTGACTATATGTATGTATGGTGTAGTAAATATGCTCAACTCACGTTGTTTTCTCTCTTGCGCGCGATCTGCAGCATCCGGTCGAAGTCTATTTCTTTGGCCATTTCCAGCTGCTCCCACGCCTTCTGGTCTTCGGGAGACATGTCACATACTCGCTCGCGGGGCTGGAGACAAGGTTCAAACAATGAGAAGAATGACACATGTGGGTAATACATACTTGTAATATAGATTGTCCTAATTATGCTAAAAGTATACTGTAAAGATAACCACGTCACAGGCCTAGCCTAGTGTGGTTACCTTAGTAAACATTTTTTGTATCTTATGGACTGATAATAAACTATTTTGTATTTGTATTGTATTTCTATAGGTATGGTGACCTCATACTGGTATTTTTTGTATGAAAAGATCAGAAAATACCCTGTACCGATGCCAGATTTTTCAGTAAAAAACTGACATACATACATACATACATATAATCACGCCTTTATCCCTAATGGGGTAGGCAGAGCGTAAAAGACCTAAACAAAGGTCGTTCCGCCACGTCTGACAAGGTTTCAGGGTTATTCAAGATGGATTTGTACGTATATTGCTGTAGTGACAGGTTGTCAGCCCATCGCCTAAATTGCAATATACTGAAACCCTCAGATCCCTAAGCTGGTTTTTACAGCATGCCCGGGAGGAAATGCAGCTGGCACATTCTATGTTTTTCTCTCGCTCCCAGTCCAGCATGGAAGAAACTGACAATGGGCTCGATTCTGGATACCACCAGCTAAAATTAAAATCTGTGACTATCAGAATAATAAAATTGAAAAAAAAAACCAGGAAATTTATACTCTATGGTGTTACGGTTTATCCGCAAGAATTTGGCGCGCATTTGCTTGTTTGCCCAGTATGTTATCCGAAGTCATATGACATGGTGGATTAAATTGACAAATAACAATTTGTCAATTTAATCCGTAACACCATAGAGTATAAATTTCCTGGTTTTTTTTTAAATTTTATTATTCTGATAGTCACAGATTTAAAATTATTCACTTTCTCTTACTACCATTGGGTTGGCTGGAAGAGATCTCTTCATAGAGATAAGTTCGCCCTTGCACACTATATTTGTAAATCACATTTCTTTTGTGTTTATGCAATAAAGTATATATATATATATAGATTTTAATTTTAGCTGGTGGTATCCAGAATCGAGCCCATTGTCAGTTTTTTACTGAAAAAACTGGCATCGGTACAGGGTATTTTCTGATCTTTTCATACAAAAAATACCAGTATGAGGTCACCATACCTATACAAATACAATACAAATACAAAATAGTTTATTATCAGTCCATAAGATACAGAAAATGTTTACTAAGGTAACCACACTAGGCTAGGCCTGTGACGTGGTTATATTTACAGTATACTTTTAGCATAATTAGGACAATCTACGAGGGGTGGCTTATAAGTAATCTACCTAACTATGAAAGAAAAGACTTTGATGGCTAGTTTATTTTTTATTTTTCTATATAGTCTCCTGCAAGTGAAATACACTTATGACATTTGCAAATAAGTGACATCATGCCGTTATAATAGTAATTTTTATTTTGCTCGTCAAAATGGTCAGTCCCAGCCTCTTTCATTTCTTCGTCCGTCGAAAATCTGCGACCCCTCAATTTTTTCTTTAAATCTTTGAATAAGAAATAGTCACCGGGAGCCAGATCTGGACTATAAGGTGGATGGTTAATTTCTGTGAAGCCGTTTTTGCTCAGGGCTGACCTCGCCGTTAAGGCTGTGTGTACAGGAGCATTGTCTTGTAAAATCAGAACACCTTTGCTGAGTTTGCCTCTCCGCTTTTCTTTGATTTGTTCACTAAGCTGGTCAAGCAAGTTTGCATAATATTCAGCATTCATTGTTGTATTTTTAGGCAAATAATCTATCATCAAAATCCCTTCGACATCCCAAAATACGGTGGCCATTAGTTTTCCAGCCGACGGCCGAACCTTGAACTTCCTTGGCGGCTTTTCTCCTTTAAATTTCCATTGCATTGACTCTTGTTTGCTTTCCGGATCCCACTGGCGAATCCAAGTTTCATCACAGGTCACAATTCGAGAGATAGTCTCTTCTTCTTTACCTTTAACCAGGTCTAGAAATGCCTGACAACATTCTACTCGCCTTTGTTTGTCAAAGGGGGTCAACATTCTAGGGACCCAACGCGCGCTCACCTTGGACATGCCCAAATGTTCGTGAATAATTTCATGAACTCGTTCCTTGCTAATGCCCACATCTCTGGCTTTCTCCCACTGCTTGATTTGCCGATCTGCAAGAATCAGGTTCTTCACCTTTTCAACATTATCTGCGGTAACAGCAGAAATTGGCCTTCCACTACGTGTGTCGTCTTCCAGGCTCTCACGGCCATGTTTAAATTGCTTCGACCAAAACTTTATGACGAATTCAGAAGGACTTGAATCACCAAACACCTTTAACATGCGCTCTCTGATCTGCGTAGGCGTATTTCTTTCGTTACTTAGGAATTTAATCACTGCTCGATGCTCAAATTTCATCATTTTGCAATTTTCTTTCGACATGGTGAAATCAAAGCCGCGCCAAAAAAACAAATGCAAGCGAAAAAAAATAAGCGTCATAATTTTGAAAAAGGAATAAATATAGAATATGATTTTGCAATGGCCAGTTCGATTTTCAAAACTTTCTTTAACAAAGTAGATTTTATATCAGCCGCCCCTCGTATATTACAAAAAGGACGAATTGAATTATGAACACATAAAATCACATTCTTTACATCGGAAACCATATCAGAGAGAAAGCGGAGAGAATAGATCTCCTGTCCTTTTTTTGTGTGACTGTAAAAGTGGCAGATAGATTTTAATTTCAACTTTAGCTGGCGAATCTAGAATTGAGCCTGAGGTTTCTGATAAAAAATATCTATCTTGACAAAACACTGTTCTAGTTTTATTCTATGGATTTTTATTTATTTATTTATGAGCCCGTGGTGTCCCACTAAATCATTATAATATATATAGCGAATAAAGCGTTAGTTAGATAAATATTTTGTTATAGTTTGTGGAATCTTGAAGCAGCGAATACCATCGCTTAGATTACTTTTAGCTTTATTTTTCTAAGTGTGGATTCCAGAAATATCATTTGTCAGTTTATCATTTTGTGAATTTTTCCGCAGTTTGGTTAGGACATTGCAGGCTGAATCACCTGATTGTCAGAAAAGAAAAGATTTCGTGCTTCGGAGGGCACGTTAAGCCTTCGGTCCCGGTTGCTGTCTTTGATAGTGGTCGTTACTCAAAGCATGTGAGAGGCGTGATAGTTGTGCTACTAGGCGGTTTAAAAACTCTGACACCAGGGTTCATCGGGTCCATAGACTCGATACCCACTCGACAGAAGAAGAAGAAGTTGTCAGCCACTCACCAGCTGCACCTTCTTATTGATAGAAGGACTTCTCGCTAGACCTTCCAGCTGATCGGGCAAACCGCCTTCTACGTCGGGCAATAAGGTCGATCGCTTGAAGATCGCTTCGAAAGCTGCTCGGATCCTGTGTTGAAAAAAAAGTTTGTATTAATTGGCTCATTCGTTTGTTAGTTTCTAAAGCTAAAAGTTAAGTTTCAAACTAACTAACTAAGAGGTTAAACCTTCAAATGAATTATTGACAATTTCAGTATAAGTAAAACTCAGGACAACATACCCTGATGTCTCTACTTTAAAACTCAGGTATTATTTTGGGGTTTTTTCTTTCATGCTGGCCTCGGAGCGAAAGAAAAACATAGAATGTGCCAGATGTATTTCCTCCCGGGCATGCTGTAAAAACTAGGGATCCGAGGGTTTTAGTATATTGTAATTTAGGTGATGGGCTGACAACCTGTCACTAAAGCAATATATTTCAAATATATCTTAAATAACCCTCAAAACTTTGTCAGACGTGGCGGAACGACCTTTATTTAGGTTGTTTATACTCTGCCTACCCCGTTAGGGATAAAGGCGTGATTATATGTATGTATGTATGTATCCCTCTGAAGCACTTACCTGGTCTCTGCACCAGTAACTGTAGTATACACCGAGGGTTGTGGGGTAGTGGGGGTGTTGGGAGAAGTACCCGCTCCAAGTCCTCTTGTCAGTGTGAATGAGTTGGTCTTCTTCAGGATGGACTTTGGACGGAATAGTTGGCCTGGGGCTGTGGAGGTAAATTACTTTTTTTAAGAGTAACAACTTCTTTGCGCGAGATTATCACGTAATGGACCAACGTAGTGGATTGATAAATGTAATTTCAACTTCAAAATATTGTTAGAAGCCAGGAACTATTTAAAAAAAGAAAGTTTTAGCAAACTATGTACATAAAAGCATTTATAAATATCTATATATTTGATACCGGTTATTTTTTAACCGATTTTGATGTCTGTGATAAATTAAATAGATAAATTTTAATTTTTACTTCTCATGCTCGCGAAATAGCCATTATTAGCAGGGTGTATGTAGGCTGCACAAAATTTAATTTTGTGCACAACCAAGAGAATACAATACACTACGTTTGGTGCACAAGGGCAAAAACGTATCTACTCATAAATGCATCTCTTTTAAGGCAAAGAAAATTAGGCCATACGGCCAAACACGATAAGAAGTTCATAGATAGAACTTGTTATTTAAAAATATTTACTTCAATTTATTTACTTTTTGTGTATTTTAAGACATAAAACGATATTAAAATTTAAATTCAAGTACGATAATGTATTTGAATTATTTTTACAAAATTAGTTTAATTTAGTAGGCTGTAGGTTTTCAGCCCAAACCTAATATTTAATGTCGAAAGAGTTAAAAAGTTAAAGGGCGAGAATTCATATTGTTTACTGAACAATATTTTAGTAGATTTTTTAAATGTTCCTTGCAATTGAGGTGAAAAACAGAGTTTATAACTCGTGCAAAACCCCATTTTTGTCTTTGCATTCATATCAGCCGTCGTCCTGCCGGCTCGTGCAGCTAAAAATCTCGGTCTAAAATGACTTGTTTTGTGCACTTGTCGTAAAATCTACTAATAAATCATTCAAACAACAGAAAACACTATGCGACAAACCTGGAATAAGTCCACCCTGGTCTTTGGTAGTCAGTGATGATCCCCGCGTCATACCTCCTGGTACTTGCAGCATATCTGGTGCTGGGGTCACCTGGATAACAGAAGTAAATATATACATAAGAAAAACGGTAAATATTAGAAACCTTTCTTCTGAGGACGATAGGAAATTTTGTATAAAACTCTTATAAGGTTTAGAAATAAAAATAATTTGAACTGCAAAACTGATACATATTTTCCAAATACCGATATCCAATACAGTTATTTATATCGATATTTGCGAAGCGAAATATCGGTATTGATACCTGTATTTTAAGGAAATTAGGTATGTGTCAAAATACCGGTATGAAGTATCGATAAAAACACCGGTACTTTTATTCTGTAAATCGAAAAAATAAACGATATTTTATCGGTATTTTTTGTGAGTTCGTTACCAATACAGGCAACATTGACCTGGCTATTGTGAAAATACCGGTATACAGTCCCTATCTGTAAAATATGAATTAACCTCATATCTATAAGTTCGCCTAGTTCTCTTGTTAGCCTCTTGTTCGTATCTCCTTCTCTCGGCGTCTCTCAGCCACTGAGCAGCCACTTGCAATCGACGAGACCGACCCACCTGAACATATGATCTCTTCTTCTATTATAGTAACCGAACGACCCGACGAACCCTGGTGTCAGACCTCAAAGTCACCTTATTTACGTGATATACTGTGACGACCACAATCGGGATGGAGGGCTTTAGCATACATACATACATACATAAATCACGCCTTTATCCCTTACGGGGTAGGCAGAGCGTTTAACGCCTCGTAAAAGGCGCTTTCGCCACGTCTGACAAAAATTAAGGGGACTATTTTAGATTGTAATATGTATTGCTTTAGTGACAGGTTGTCAGCCCATCGCCTAAATTACAATACAATGTAACCCTCGAGTCCCTTTTGCTGACTTTAACAGCATGCCCGGGAGGAAGGGCAGCTGGAACATTCTATGTTTTTCTATCTCTCCCAGTCCAGCATGGAAGAAATTGAGCTTTAGCGTGCCCTCCAAAACACGAAGTTCTCTGTTGAATATACGTACCTCGAATCTGCTCGGTCGTCTGGTTCGTTTATTAGCCTCTTGTTCGTATCTCCTTCTCTCGGCGTCTCTCAGCCACTGAGCAGCCACTTGCAATCGACGAGACCGACCCACCTGAATATACATACAACATCAATTTATCACATAGTATACAGTAATTCGGCGCTTTTTCCGTGCTACGGAAGGCACGTTGATCCGTTGGTCCCGGTTAATATCGTTTAACACCGCAGATATTAGTCGTTAAGCCATGTTGGAGGCCAGTGCTAAGCATTGGCGGCTTGAAAACTCTGACCTAATCTAGGATTGGGTCTGGTTTCCCTTCTGGGTTGCGGGGTCAGATGGCAGTCGCTCTGTGTATAAACCAGTACCCTCGTTCAATCACCTAGATTAGGTAGCCGACCCCGTGATATACAGATGATGATACATAAGTAAGAAAGGAATTCACCATTAAATCAGCTGGAGCCGAATTTTTGAATCGCTCGAATCGAATTCGCATACGAAAGATTAACTTGCGCATGCGATTTTCATACAGTTTACCATGCGAATGTTGGTTTTTCGTATACGAAATTACCTTTCGAGCGGTTCAAAAATACGATTCCTGATCAATGAAAGGTCAAAATCATTAATAGCATTAATATAATTAACACAATTGAATAAAGTATATAAAATTTCCAAACAATTTTTGGTGCACTTTATAATTTTTTTATAAAGTGATAAATTGACAAATTTCCATATTCTAAAAGAAAACCAACCAGTTCACGGTTATAAATAAACATGAATACATATAATCACGCAGAGCGTAAACTACCTAATGAATGGTCGTTCCGCCACAACTGAGAAAGTTTTGATGGTTATTTAAGATTTGTGGGTATATTGCTGTAGTGATAGGTTGTCAGCCTATCGCCTAAATTACAATATAGGTACTGAAACCTCGGATCCCTTAGCTGGTTTTACAGCATGCCCGGGAGGAAATGCAGCTGGCATATTCTATGTTTTTCTCTCGCACCCAGGTGATAAACAATGGAAATAAACATTTGTTTAAGACTTTCGCGCTTTGTTTGTACACATTATTTCAATGTGGACAAACAAAGCGTTTTAAATTATTTGAATGTAATTGATTTATGTAATAAGATGTTGATCATTTTATGTTATTTCGAACACAATGTATATTGTTCACGAATAAATTGAATTTAATTGTAATTGAATGTAACGCGTATCCGTTCTTAGACCTGTTAAAATAAAATAATTCAGACAAATATTGCATACATACATACATACATATAATCACGCCTATATCCCTAATGGGGTAGGCAGAGCGTAAACGACCTAAACAAAGGCCGTTCCGCCGCGTCTGACAAAGTCTTGAGAGCCATTCAAGAAAGATTTGTAGGTATGTTGCTGTAGTGACAGGTTGTCAGCCCAACGCCTAAATTACAATATACTGAAACCCTCAGATCCCTTAGCTGGTTTTTACAGCACGCCCGGGAGGAAATGCAGCTGGCACATTCTATGTTTTTCTCTCACTCCCAGTCCAGCATGGAAGACAAATATTGCACCTTTTATTATCTATTTTTTTAACCATCAGTCGCCATTTCTGACGCCCATATACAACGACTATAGTTTGTCAACGTCGTGCTTACCGCGCCCGGCGCCCTAGGGGTACAGACGTTGGCGGGGACGCGGTAGCACGCGGCGATTGCGAACATGAACACATTGCGTCGTGCTCGCTCACCCTCCTGCTTCACCGCCCGCACCCCCGTTACCGCGTCCCCCCCCCCGCGCACGTCTGTACCCCTAGGGCGCGGTAAGCACGACGTTGACAGACTATAGCGAACATCTATAGTTTTAAAAGACTCGGTGTGCAATATTTACAGTCTTTTACTGTACATACCTGTTTCTCAATAACTCGTACAAGTTCCCATCGGTGTATGGACCCCAACAACACCATGGATTGCGGACTGTCCACTAGTGGGAAACTCTTGATTGCCTGAACAAAAAAAAATGACAATGACATGATGTAAAATGTTGTATTCTGATAGTACCTTACATACATACATTATAATCATGCCTTTATCCCTAATGGGGTAGGCAGAGCGTAAACGAACAGAACAAAGGTCGTTCCGCCACGACTGACAAAGTTTTGTGAGTTATCTAAGATAAATTTGTAGGTACATTGCTGTAGTGACAGCTTGTCAGCCCAATAGTAGGTTTTTACAGCATGCCCGGGAGAAAATGCAGCTGGCACATTCTATGTTTTTCTCTCGCTCCCAGTCCAGCATGTAAGAAAGAAAGTACCTTAAACATTGAGATTATTTAAAACTAGGTGTTAAAAGTAAAAAAAAAAGACTTTTTGCTAAACTTTGTGTCAAACAATAATATATTTCTTTTTAAAGTATTTCTACTTGGTTTACTCAAACATTTTTCTATTCTATTTCAAGAATATACGGATTGTAAGGGACAGCGTCCCACAAACTGATAGGGTTGCTCAGTCAACAACACCGAACAACTATCAGCAGTATTTTTCTCAGGAAGTGTAATATAAATTCCTCCGACAGACAATTTGTATGGAAAAGACAATTTTTATTTTCACTTACTGAAAAGAAATCCTGCTGATAGTTGTTCAGTGTCGTTGACTGAACAACTCCTATCAGTTTGCGGGACGCTGTCCCTTACACCTGGTATTTCTTTTTAAAGTATGCGTACTTGGGTTAGAAGGTTTATTCAAACATCTATTTCAAGAACATATGTTTTGAACATACTTACAAATCTATCTTAAATAACCCTCAAAACTTTGTCAGACGTGGCGGAACGACCTTTGTCCAGGTCGTTTACGCTCTGCCTACCCCATTAGGGATAAAGGCGTGATAATATGTATGTATGTTTTAAAAGTTAGGTAGGTAACCTTCGTTTATTTACCGTTGAGTTATAGATACCAACTTTTTTACTAATTCAAAGTAAGCCAACCGCAAAACATATGTTTGTAACAAGGTTAGGGCCTGCGGTTCCGAAACTTGGAGCTCTGATAAGTTGCAAAGAAAAAGCTGTTTATATGTCGCAAAACTAGTTGGTATCAATAACTCAACGGTAAATAAACGAAGTATAGTTACTTGTTAGGTACCTTATTTTCTTTGAGCAGGTCCTTGAGTTGTTGGAAGGTCATCCGGTTCCAGATGTACTTGACATCCCGGACCATGAAGTCTTCCACGCAAATATCGTACATTCCTGGAAAACCACACAGTAAAAATGTTAATATAGCATGGACTATGTAACTGCCTCCGTGGTCTAGTGGCTAGTGCCATGGACTCCCGATCCGGAGGTCCTGGGTTCGATTCCCAGTTTGTGTTTCCACACAAAGTTGATATTTGAGAATTTATCACTTTGTGATTTTTTCCCCAGTTTGGTTAGGACATTGCAGGTTGAATCACCTGATTGTCCGCAAAAGAAAAAGATTTCGTGCTTCGGAGGGCTCATTAAGCCGTCGGTTACGGTCGCTGTCTTAGATAGCGGTCGTCACTTAAACCATGTCAGAGGCCTGATAGTTGTGCTACTAGGCGGTTTAAAAACTTTGACACCAGGGTTCATCGGGTCCATAGACCATAGACTCGATACCCACTCGACAGAAGAAGAACGGACTATGTCTTCCATGCTGGACTGGGAGCGAGAGAAAAACATGGAATGTGCCAGCTGAATTTCCTCCTGGGCATGTGGTAAAAATCAGCTAAGGGATCCGAGGGTTTCAGTAAATTGCCATTTAGGCGATGGGCTGACAACCTGTCACTACAGCAATACACCTACAAATCTATCTTAAATAATCTTCAAAACTTTGTCCGATGTGGCGGAACGACCTTCGTCGTTTTCACTCTGCCTACACCATTTAGGATAAAGGCGTGATTATATGTATGTATGTATAGGTTTCAAGACTTTCTCGATTGTTATTTTTATATAATCGCGGCAATAATCCCGCTCAAAATAACAATGTAATGAATAATCATACATACTACGTAAGAAACCATGCGTATGCCCCCTAATGGGCAGACAGAGAGTCTACGTCATTATATGTTTAAACTATGTCCTTAGCGTGATGTGATGTGTATATGTAAGTTTTTTTTAAGAATAATCAAATTCTGGAAAGTTGTCCCTTACACCGCGTATAATAATTTAAAATATCATTTTATATTGCTTAAAATACGGAACCCAATTATTTATCTAACAAACAAAGTCGCGGTACAAATGCTAGCAATACAAAAACGAATCAAAATGAACAGTCATCTATCTAATAAATGATAACGCATGTGCGCCTATACGGCTATTTCACCACCCTGCGTACGCGACGAGGTGGCCGAGTGGTTAAGGCGTTGGACTGCTAATCCAATGTGCTCTGCACGCGTGGGTTCGAATCCCATCCTCGTCGGACCTATTTTGGTATTTTCTCATTCTTTATGTTCTAAGTTTTTATTAGTAATTTATTTTTATTGAAATTGTAATATTAAAATAAATAGTATATTTTTGATTATTGATTGTATTTTATTTAATTGTATGTTATGATTGTGAACAAAAAAAAACCCTGTTAAATCAAAAAACGTAGTTATAAGTTAAAACTAACAAAATTGGATCTGTATTGTCTGAGAAAATAAACTATTCTATTCTTCTATTCTTTATTTGTGGTTAATCAATTTTGTATCTGAGTACAATAAGCATGTTTATAGTTGAGTAATTAATTAATAAAACTGCTAATGAAATAAATTATTGCTACTATTTGCAAGCTGTTATAAATAAATACAACTTGTGATCGTAATTAGTTCAACGCAAGATAAGCAGAAAATAATTTGAGTAGGTTTTAAATTTGGGGCTATTCATGAGATTTTCGACGTGTTACGTATTAATGTTAATAAAACCTGCTTGTAATAGCACATTACTCAAAGCCGCAAAAAAAAAACAATTTAAGGTCAAGTAAGTTTGGAAAATGCAAACGAGACCTTATATTGCTATTTCGGCCGAGAGAAGTATTGTACTTTTCTCTCATTTTTCGAGGAAACAATAACAATACAGTTAAAAACAAACATCAAACTTGCGATTCCTTCATAATATTTTCTCAATTAAGATTTGCATAGCGTCTTTGACAGGCGCATATTCCGTTCATTCAATTTTGTAAATTCAATAATTTATATGCGCATTCAGCCTTAAATAATGAATAATGTGAACTAAAAAACACCTAAACCACACTACTGTGGATACAAAGACTTCGTGAAGCGGTCGTTAATTACATTGTTGTCGTTTGGAGAAATTGCTGGCGATTATGAGGACCGAAAAGAGTGAGTGTAGGTTTTTTAATAATGAAGATTTTTCTGAACAAATGGGAAAAATAACATAATGAACTAATGCTATACCGACTGAGGGGTCAATAAAGGCCATTTTCTTCACTTTTGTCTATTGACGACATTTCAGATACATATAATCACGCCTACCATTGGATCCCCTAGCTGGTTTTTACAGCATTCCCGGGAGGAAATGCATCTGGCACATTCAATGTTTTTCTTTCGCTCGCAGTCCAGCATGGAAGAATAGAGAAAGGATTATGTATAAAACAGTTTATCCTAATATCTAGTTAAGGATGCTTTCTTCCATGCTGGAGTGGGAGCGAGAGAAAAACATAGAATGAGTCAGCTTCATTTCCTTCCGGGCGTGCTGTAAAAACCAGCTAAGGGATTCGAGGTTTTCAGTATATTGCAATTTAGGCGATGGGCTGACAACCTGTCACTACAGCAATATACCTACATATCTATCTTAAATAACCCTAAAACTGTCAGACGTGGCGGAACGACCTTTGTTTATGTCGTTTACGCTCTGCCTGCCCCATCAGGGATAAAGACGTGATTATATGTATGTATGTAGTTTAGGATACTCACGACTAGCCGAGCTCAGTAGGTCCGGTAGATAAGGCAGTTTCTTGATCAATATGATGCTGTCGAAACAAGATGGCTGGAGTATGGTGGCTGTTGCGTTGGCGGCTAGTACTGCCGCCATGATGGGCAGCAAATGGGTTATCTGGAGATGACAAGTTTCAAATCATTTATTTCCTAATAATTTTCCTGGGTCAAAGTCAAAGTCAAATAATTTATTTCCAAATAGATTCCTAAAAACACTTTTAGAAAGTCACAAGCGAGTCTATTACAAAGAAAATTATATTATATCTGTGTCACAAAATAAAATAAAACTATATCACAATGAAGAAGAAGCATGAGAAACAAGCCCCTCCCTTCGTTTTATCTTATTCTTACTTTTGTCCTCCTTTTTGTTCAAAATAGGGTTTTTTGGCAATATGTGCCAATTTCTTAGGCTTCACTGAAATATCAGAGCTCCATACATCTTTGTCGTTAGTATAGTCATCTAACTTATAATAGGCTTTCCGACATAATGTGTTTTTAATAGTATATTTAAATTGATTTTCTGACAAATTTAATATCAACCCACCAGTGAATGAACACTACCCACTGAACAATAACAATTGCAGAGAATTATTCTACATTTAGAATATATCAGTGTACACAAAGACTTGTGTAAGACCAGACCTTTTGGTTTTACAGCTCAATGGATTAAATATACACCACAGATTCCCATGATCGAGGTATCGATTGAAATAATTGTCCATTTTTAATTTTATAATATAATTCAGTTATACTTTGTAAAATCTTGTATGGTAGGTTCAGAAGGAACGCCTTTATCATTAATGGGGTAGGCAGAGCGTAAATGACCAAAACAAAGGTCGTCCCGCCACATCTGACAAAGTTTTGAGGGTTATTTAAGATATATTTTGTAGGTATATTGCTGTAGTGACAGGTTTTCAGCCAATCGCCTAAATTGCAATATACTAAAACCCTCGGATCCCTTAGCTGATTTTTACAGCATGCCCGGGAGGAAATGCAGCTGGCACATTCTATGTTTTTCTCTCGCTCCAGCATGGTAGTACATTTAAAAATGTTCTAGTTCTTAAACAAGTATGCAAAAAAAAAACTGGAAGTAACGCTCTTTTTATCCGAAATCATTCCTTCTAAATTCCTGGAAACATTTACGAGCGTTTTCACGGTTCCTACGGGAAGTTATCCGTATTATGATTATCTAAAATCGCAACGTTTTTTTAATCCGACTCGTAGTTTTTAACTTGTATTTTTGTGCGTTTTTCGCACGTAACCGCCACGCCGTAGCGCGCGCTGCTTTGATCGATATTCTAAGGCATTACAGGCAATGGTTACATATCTTGAAGTCTAAAAAAAAAACATTTATTCACATAAGACAGCATGTTACACTAAACAATAATTCCGCCAAACTGTACAACAGTTTGTTGGCAGAAATAAACTCTCCTGTTGTAAACATTTACATTACTGTTTTATGTTAAGTATCTACCTTACTTATTAATATTTAAGTCTAAAACAATAGTTTAATTTCATATTTATTTTATAATTGTTATATTTGTGCCAGTATCAGAATACAAATTTATTTTCAGCAGCTCGAGTTTAGCTTCTCTTCAAGACTTTTTTATTAGTGTTTTTTTTAAAATTTAGCTTTAAAAACATACTTACACATACTTGTGCTGTTTCTAACAGTTAAAGGTATACCATTATATATTTTGGGAACGAGATAGGGTCTAGCCCTCTCACCATAATAGTTTATAATTCTAGGTACAATCAGCAATCAATAGTTTATCTTCCATGCTGGACTGGGAGTGAGAGAAAAACATAGAATGTGCCAGCTGCATTTCCTCCCGAGCATGCTGTAAAAACCAGCTTAAGGGATCTGAGGGTTTCAGTACATTGTAATTTAGTTGATGGGCTGACAACCTGTCACTACAGCAATATACGAACAAATCTTTCTTGAATGGTCCTCAAGACTTAGTCAGACGTGGCGAATCAGCCTTTGTTTAGGTCGTTTATTTTTTTTTTTTTTTTTTTTTTTTTTTTTAAATATATATAGGCGAGCATTTGTCCGCCATCTCACCTGGTGGAAAGTGACGATGCGGACTATGTTGAAACATACTCACCTATGTAGTGCCTATTCACTCTCGCCTTGAAAAGGCCCAGGTTATATTGTTCCGGAAACAGATCCGCCGGCAGGGAGTTCCACTCCTTAGCCGTTCGCATTAAGAATGTGGAAGCGAACCGCTTCGTGCGAATTTGTGGTATATCCACGACATAAGGGTGGAACCCCTGTCCACGCCTCGTGCTCCGGAGATGGAAAGGGGAGGGGGGTATAAGGTCATGAAGTGCTAACGCGCACTCCCCGAAATGTATCCTGTAAAATACCGACATGCACGCCACTCTGCGACGGTGCTCAAGGTTCTGTAGTTTTGCCTCAACCAGTGCTGAGTCTCCAATGAGCTTCTTAGCGCGTTTCTCGATTGAGTCTAAGGCAGCCAGCTGGTATTTAGCTGAACCGTCCCAAAGGTGGCAGCAGTACTCCATACACGATCGGACTTGAGCTGTGTACAACTGCAATAGCTGTCCCGGTGTGAAGTATCGCCTCACCTTCGAGAGGATACCAAGTTTTTTGGCAGCTGTTGTGGCCAGAGACTCAATGTAACGTCCAAAGTTCAAGTCGGACGTAAGGCTCATACCAAGAAGCTCAAGATGGTCAGAAATCGGTACGGATACATCCCGGAAAGTTGGAGCCAGGTTAAAAGGACTCCGTTTTGTCGAGAATAGACACGCCTGGGTTTTGGATGCGTTGAACTTGACGAGATTGGCATCGCCCCACTCGGATATCACCCTTAGCGATGAGTTCAGACGATCCACCATGGACTCCCGACAAGACTGGATTGTTTCACTGTTGGCCCTTGCACTGGACAGATATCTGTCAACAACCGTGCTGTCATCAGCGTACCCAAAGGTATCGGGTGTAAACATGTCGTTGATATGCAGCAGGAATAAGGTTGCAGACAGGACAGAACCCTGAGGAACTCCGGCATCAATAGCCTGTTGTCCGGAGGAGCAGCCTTCTAAGACCACTTGTATGGATCGTTCGCTCAAGAAGTCCGAAATCCAGTTGCAAAGGCCAGCAGGTAACCCGTAGGCGGGAAGCTTGCCAGTAAGGCTAGCGTGCCAGACCCTGTCAAAGGCCTTGGAGATATCCAGAGACACGGCAAGTGCTTCACCATGTCTCTCGATAGCCTCGCTCCATAAGTGAGTGGCATGCACGAGGAGGTCCCCCGTCGATCGCCCTCGGCGGAAGCCGTATTGGTGATCGTTAAGGAGATCATTATCCTCAAGGTATGCCAGGAGCCGATTATTCAGTACACGCTCCATAATCTTGCAGAGTATAGAGGTTACCGATATGGGTCTATAGTTGACAGGGTCTGCTCGACTACCTTTTTTGGGTACAGGTTGCACATTTGCAAGCTTCCACGATTTGGGAACAACACCAGTCTCAAGTGAGAGGCGGTACAGGCTTGTCAACACCGGAGACAACTCAGGCGCACAGTTACGCAGGACGATTGCAGGGATACCGTCAGGGCCACTTGCTTTATTCACGTCTAGATTTCGCATGGTTTTAAGGACCTCTTTTTGCCGGATGCGTACGGCTGCCATAGAGCAGTCGACACGAGGTAACGGGGGTGGTATTTTACCTGCGGCATCAAGACGCGAACTTTCCGCAAAATAGGAGGCAAAAAGATTGGCTTTCTCCTCCGCAGTATGAGCAAGCGACCCATCAGGTCTCTGCAGAGGCGGTAAAGATGGCTGGCAGAAATTTGTTTCCACTGCTTTCGCAAGCGACCAGAATGCTTTACTGCCAGCCGGATAGGAAGCAAGCTTAGCGCCTACTCGGCCTATGTGGGCGAATCGAGCCCTGCGTAATTCCTTTTTGCTTAACTTGGTGGCTTTGTTATAGTTTTTCTTCAGATCGCGAGTATTCGGAGCTTTGCGTGCACGAGCATCAGCCCAAGCAAGGAATGCCGACTGTTTCTGCGATTCCGCGCAGTTACAGTCAGCATTAAACCACGGGCGAGCTTTGCTACCGGTAGGAACATCAGAGAACGGTATGAAAAACTCCATACCCTGACGTATGACTTCTGTAATAGCATCCGCGCAGCTCGACGATTCGCCTGAAGAAAAACAGTCCTGCCAAGGATACGAAGCAAAGAAGTGGCGCATCTCATCCCATTCTGCTGACCTGTATCGCCACACCCGTCTTTTACCACAAGGGCCCTGATCGGGTGGTGAATACACTGATACAGATTTCACCAGACAGTGATCTGAGGTGCCCAATGGGGCAGAAACAGACACAGAGTATCGGTCTGGATCGGTAGTCAGCAGAAGGTCTAAGCAGTTGGCTGTATGAGACTCAATATCCGGGACCCTTGTTGCACAGCTGACAAGCTGGGAGAGATTTAGCGACAATGCAAATTTGCGCGCCTCTCGCCCAGCATGATCGGTCACTAGGTATGGGAACAACCACTCTTTATGATGAGCGTTGAAATCCCCCAGGATGACTAGCTGCGCTGCCGGGTATCTCTGGAGAGCTTCATCAGCACCTTCACTGAGGTGTTCAAACAGTTTGGTTGTCTCCGTGTCTCCACTATGCGAGCGATAGACGCAAGCATACACAATTTGAGCTACACCAGTATCGACCAGTACCCACAATACGGAAAAACTTGGTGCCTCAAGGTTCTTGAGACGCTTGATGCAAATGTCATCGCGAGCGTACACACAGACTCCGGCACGAGGTAGAAACCTGTGTTCTAGTGTGTAGCCGGGATAGCTGAGGTACGCCGCGTCAGCCGGACAATTGATCTGCGTCTCAGTGAGGAACAGCAGATGCGGTTTTTCAGTCTCAAGATGGTGATGGACGGGGTTGAGATTTGAGTGCAAGCCTCGAATATTTGAGAGGTGCACTTTAAGTGGGAGGACGTGCAACCGCTGTTTAACCATTTTCCGTTTTTTGAGTGTTTTCATAATTGGTGATGTGGGGAAAAAGTGAATAGGCAGGAGGAAGGCAGTTGTACGAGGTACCGCGTTGCAATAAGCTTAGAAAATGAGCTGATTGCAGCCACACGCAAAGATAGCTGGCTTGGAGACCGCGGGGACGCCCGAACCCCCCGGGGATTGCCACCTGGTCCTCCCATCCGGTCGCCAACCGGCAAGGTGGAGCATCCCGGGATTTTTCGTGAGGTGGCAGGGCAGCCTTTCGCGGGTGGCTTTCCCGCTACTTGGGCCCTCAACTTCCTACGGTCGGCCAGCGGTGCACCGTGCTTCGGATCCCGCTAGCCTCCAGAACCAGCCACTCGTTGTCGCAACAATCAGCCACTCCGACCTGCTACATGCCGCGGTACTACTGTACAGACCCAACCTCCATACTGGCTTCTCCTTACTACATGTCGGAACACGGCGGTACCGCTTGGCGACATTATTTAGTTAGGAGGGTGGTAACCAGCCGCGGCCGAAGCCTACCACCGGAGAGGGTGCTGTCCATTTTGCACTACCCAGGGGCCACGTGTAGGGAAACTCGAGTAAGAGGCCCAGAAAAGGGCCTCGCCTACGGACGCGGACAGCTTTGACCCCCGCTCTGCCTACCCCATTAGGGACAAAGGCGTGATTATATGTATGTATGTACAATCAGCGCTTCATTAGCTAACTTCCTATGCAGCAGTGTATAATTGACAGGGACTTTGAAGTCATCACACTACCTGCTCATCTGCCGTCGGGAGACATCTTAAACGTATTTACCTGTCCAGTCATCTCGCAGATGATAACAATGGTTGACACGGTGTGCGTGACGCCGCCCGTGAAGGCTGCCGCGCCTACTACTGCATACCCACCTGAAATTAAATAACAACGCTGACAAATAATAAAAATTATGCAAAATACATAAAGCATACAATATTTAAAAATATCAAGGCAAGGGGGACGATGATCAAGTAACATTGTTTGAAAAATTGAACATGGTTGAATTGAAAATGGCCTCCCATACAAAAGGACTTGAACAATTGGCACTATGTGTATAGAATAGGAGGGTTTTATTTCATATTTCGAACTATCGGGACCCATCTTGAAGATGGGGACGAAAATACCGGACGTCTATATCTCACACTTCTCACTCTATATCCCACACTTCCCAATATATTGATCACACTTCCCACCCCATATCTTATGATTCCCACCCCATATCTTACACTTCCCATCCCATATCTTACACTTCCCACCCTATATCTCACACTTCCCACCCTAGATATCATACTTACCAGGCAATATCTTCTGTATATGTCCTCCATAAGCGACCCCCAACGGACAGAAGTAGTGCATCACTTCACCAGTGAACCGGCCCAGAGCACAACCCATCTTGAAGGTGGGCACGAAGATACCGGCCGGGACGGGCAGCGTGCACGATACCATGCTTAGGAAGAACTGGGAGACAGAAAAAAGAAACGGTTACATAACATCAATCACAGGAGTTCGGAGAGAAAAATGTTTCAACTTGGCAAAAGCTAAAGACGAACAACAAACAAACTTATCCCTAATGGGGTAGGCAGAGCGTAAACGACAGAGATCGCTAGACAAAGACCGTTGCGCCACGTCTGACAAGGTTTTGAGGGTTATTTAAGATTGATTTGTACGTATATTGCTGTAGTGACAGGTTGTGAACCCATCGCCTAAATTACAATATACTGAAACTCTCGGATCCCTTAGCTGGTTTTTACAGCATGCCGTGGAGGAAATGCAGCTGGCATATTCGATGTTTTTGTTTTTCTCTTGCTCCCAAGCCGGCATGGTAGAAAACACAGACGAAGAAAACACAAAGAAGTTTTAGTGCGCCAAAACATATGACACAATAGCCCATATGACACATGAGCCAATGACCCATATCACCCACATTAAACATACAATGGAGAAGAAGTAGATGACCAGGCATGAGGCAGCCGAAGAAGTCCACATCACCTCAGCAGTCTCCTAATGTGATACGATTGCAGCCTGCTCTGCTGTTAAGTTGGCATCCTAATAACCAAATTATTTAAGCCAATGACCCATATGACCTAACGATGACCAATATTCTTCCATGCTGGACTGGGAGAGATAGAAAAACATAGAATGTTCCAGCTGCCCTTCCTCCCGGGCATGCTGTAGAAGACAGCAAAAGGGACCCGAGGGTTACAGTGTATTGTAATTTAGGCGATGGACTGACAGCCTGTCACTACACATTAGCAATACACATTACAATCTAAAATTGCCCTCAATTTTTGTCAGACGCGGCGAAAGAGCCTTTTACGAGGCGTTTAACGCTCTGCCTACCCCGTAAGGGATAAAGGCGTGATTTTATGTATGTATGTATGTATGACCAATATGTGCCAAAGACCCGTATGACTCAATGACCCACATGCAACTTACAATGAAGAAGAAGAAGATGACCAGACATCCGAAGAAATCCACCTCGGGAGTCTACCAATGTCATACGATTGCTGCCTGTTCTGCTGTTAATTTGTCACCCTAATAACTTATATGACCCATATTATTTAATGACCCAATGACATACATTACCCTATGACCCTTATGACCCACATGATACTCACAATGGAGAAGAAGTAGATGACCAGACATCCGAAGAAGTCCACTTCGGGAGTCTGCCAGTGAGACACTATGGCTGCTTGTTCTGCTGTCAAGTTGTCGCCCCACGTGAAGTTTGCGAATAGGGATAGGACCTGAGGAATAATGTTGCAAGTTAGTAGAGAATTTAATTTAATTTATTTTATTTTTATTTATTTAGAAAACCTACAGCTAAGTTATTCAGTTTCAGTAATTCACTCTAAAATATTGTCAGAAATTATTTTACTTCCTATATTTTCTTTCACGACTCTTATTTCAAATCCACACAACGAAGGCACTGTACCTGAGGTTGGTTTCCTAAGTCAGCAGCCATATACTTTCCGATGCCCGGCGGGAAAAAGATTGACATTACCACTAGAGTCATGAAACCAGGGTAGATGAACCGACTGCGGACAAATAATGGAGTTATGTTAAAGTATAAGTTACATACATACAAATAATCACGCCTTTATCCCTAACGGTAGGCAGAGCATAAACGACCTAAATAAAGGTCGTTCCGCCACGTGTGACAAAGTTTTGAGAGTTATTTAAGATAGATTAATAGGTAGGTATGTAGCAGCTTGTACCCAGTTTATGTATTATATGTAATGTAATGTATTTAAGATACATATTTTACTAGACTTGCAGTATCCCGCTTACCGCTACGCATTTTTCTTTGACCCAAAGGTTGCCTGGAAGAAATTGCTACCTTAGCAATAAGGCCGCCTATGTTGTACTTGCTTTTTGTTGTTATCTGTTGTGTTGTATGATTTGTATTCTTACGTGCAATAAAGTATTTTTATGTTATGTTATGTATATTGCTGTAGTGACAGGTTGTTAGCCTATCGCCTAAATTACTGAAGCCCTCGGATCCCTTAGCTGGTTTTTACAGCAGGCCCGGAAGGATATGCAGCTGGTACATTCTTCGTTCTTCTCTCGCTATTTATAGTACTATTAAGCAATATAGGAGCCCATTTACTAAAGTATTTGTGCGGAAAATTATGTTGTATACGGGATGTAAGGGACAGCGTCCCGCAAACTGATCTGCCAGGATTTTTTTTCAGGAAGAAAAAAAAATGGCCCTTCCATACAAATTGTCTGATTGAGGTGGAGTTTTTGTACGTCAAAGCCAATTTTTATTTTCACTTCCTAAAATAATTTCTTAGTGTGACTTGTTCACTTTCGTTGACCGAGCAACCCCTATCAGTTACGGGACGCTGTCCCTTACGCCCGGTATTGTTGTGCCAAAAGGACTTACTTCTTCTGCAGGAAGTTGGAGAGAACCTTGGTGTTCCTCATGAAGAGTACATACTGCCGATGCAGGTATACCCACAACGCAGCCAGCAGGCCTGCCACCACACTAAAATAAAAAAACCATATACATACATATAATCACGCCTTTATCCCTAATGGAGTAGGCAGAGCGTAAACGACCTAATAAAAGGTCGATTCGCCATGTCTGACAAAGTTTTGAGGGTTATTTAAGATGGATTTGTACGTATATTACTGTAGTGACAGGTTGTCAGCCCATCGCCTAAATTACAATATACTGAAACCCTCGGATCCCTTAGCATGCCCCGGAGGAGATGCAGCTGGTACATTCTATGTACTTCTCGCTCCCAGTCCAGCATGGAATATGGTTCACTATTTACACCTAATCATTATCATCTTACCCGAGCAATGTGAAGACAGCAAACTCCTGAGGATCGAAGGGATAGTCTTGAGGCAGGTTGGTGCCGAAGAGAGGTTTGATGGTGGGCGTGGCGCCCGCCCATACTGATAGTAGACGAAACATCTGAAAAAACAATCATAGTTAGCCTTATCTTGTGATATCACAAGAGTAAGAAACTGTACAGACGCAAAGTTATGCTGGTACTCGTAACATGCACATACACACATACAACCATATAATCACGCCTTTATCTCTAATGGGGTAGGCAGAGCGTGAATGACCTAAACAAAGGTCGTTCCGCCACGTCTGACAAAGTTTTGAGGGTTATTTAAGATAGATTTGTAGGTATATTGCTGTAGTGACAGGTTGTCAGCCCATCGCCTAAATTGCAATATACAGAAACCCTTGGATCCCTTAGCTGCTTTTTACAGCATGCTCGGGAGGAAATGCACCTGGCACATTCTATGTTTTTCTCTCGCTGGAAAGACAGCCTGCAAGAAGGTATTCGTAACAATTATTAAAATTAATAAAAACATATCTTACAATGGCACCGCAACACGCTGCGAAGAATCCTCTCCAATAGTTTCTTACAGCAAAATATGTCGTCGTTACTTCTATAGAGAACAGCACACCTGAAAAATAATATAACCTTTTTTATAGTATTTCCTACTCAGTTTTAGCATAAAGGTAAACAAAATTTCATGTCTTTTTTTGACAACCACATTCCAAAAATAAATGATACATATTGGCAAATTAGTTTAATTACTAAAACTAGTATTTCATTATGTTGTCATATCTAATAGCTAAAACTTATTTTAGAAACAAAATCTTCGATTAAAAGACATGAAACATTTTTTACCGGTCTGGTGGACTAAGATCTAATATTCTAAGATAATATTTTGTACAAAATTATGAATATTCTACCAGGTGGAAGGGACAGCGTCCCGCAAACTGAAAGGGATTGCTCAGTCAACGACACTAAACAACTTCCACCAGGAAATTGTTTCAGGAAGAGAAAAATAAATTTGCCATGTCCATACAAACTGTCTGATCGAGGTAAACATTTTGTATGGAAAAGCCAAATTTTATTTTCACTTCCAGAAAGAGAATCCTGCTGAAAATTGTTCAGTGTCGTTGACTGAGCAACCCCTATCAGTTAGCGGGACGCTGTCCCTTACACCCAGCATATCTGTCAACAGCAAAGCCCTTTATAATAAAGCCTTACCGCCAACTGGCGCAGCGAAACAAGTAGCCACACCAACAGCACAGGCTGCGGCTAACATCTCTGTAGTTCGCTGTTCATTCTCGTATATCCCTTGGAAGGTCGTCACTAGTTTGGACAGTAGCGAGGCTACCATCGACGCTATGTGGACTGATGGGCCCTGGGAAGAATAACAAAGTAATCAAATTTTATCAAAACAAAATTTGACACCATACATATAGGTACATACGATAACATACATACATATAATCACGCCTTTATCCACAAATAAAACTGACAAAGTTATGTGGGTTATTTAAGATAGATTTGTAGGTATATTGCTGTTGTGACAGGTTGTCAGCCCATCACCTAAATTACAATATACTAAAACTCTCGGATCCCTTAGCTGCTTTTTAAGGTATGCCCAGGAGGAAATGATAAACATGTGTTATTTATTATGAAAATTGATCGGCTTACTTAAACAAGTACAAACGTATTGAAATTACTTTCTTCTCTCCTGGTGAAGACCCTCGTATAGGATCGAAACGTCGAGCACTAACCGTATTTTCAATACAAACAAGTAAGCCGACCAATTTTCATTCTCAACAATTTGTCCAAAACTAGATCCAAAGATATACCCGTGCTCTCGATCTGATCGATTTCCACGGGACGGGGTCACAAAGTTGTAATCACATGTAAGATTCTTTAATATCACTATGTAAGATTCTTCTCAAATTTATTTGGACAACGGAAGCTACATCACATGATAGCCTGAGACCTACTTTAGAGACGGACCCTCAAGTCATCGGTCCCGGTTACTCCCTCTCGTAGTGGTCCTTACACAAATCAAGATAGAGTAGCGTATGTCCACTTACTTAGCCCACACACTGAAGAAAGTGACATTCCCAAAACCGCTATATCACCACCTTTCGAATTATATGAATTTCGTCGTATGGCTTTTGGCTTAAGGAAAGCCGCACAGACCTTTCAGCGGTTCATAGACGATGTTCTACTAGGATTGGAGTATGCGTACGGAATACGAATACCTTGATGACATCCTCTTGTTCTCCAAATCAGAAGAAGATCATAGGAGAAGCTTAAATATGATAAATTAAATCAGTACCTCTTTTCCCAACGGTAGCCCGGAACCCAATGTGGCAGTGAGACCGATGATCTTGGATATCAGGGCTCGGAAAGTCAAGTACTCCTTGAGGTGCACTCCTCGGAGAATCGTCTTCATTTCAGGTATACCCGAACCTGAAAATGTAAAAATGTATGGTGTTATTGATCGCAAGCAATTTACAATGATATTTTTGGGGGCAACGGCATCATGGGACTTGTTTTTGGTTAAGTCCGGTTAAACTTTCCGTGTGAGGATTGGTACCCTTCAGTCCTTGACGAAGGAGGATGTTTGTGCGTGTACTTGTTTATCCGTGTGTGAGTGTAAGGGAGGTGAGGGAGAGAGAGATATAGAAAAAGAAGGATGATATAGATAATAGGGAGAGCGAAATATGAAGAGAGAGATACATGAGAGAGGGGAAAAGAAAGAGAGACAGGCAGAACTCACCTATACTCTGTGCGGCGACTATGTGCACGAAACCGGCTGAGAACAGAATGAGGCAAATCGGCAGAGAGACCCACGCGAAGTACTGAGCGGCCGTGCCCTGGGCAACCTCTTTGTACATCCACATACGAGCTGGAAGAAATTAAATGTTATTTAAACCTCTTTTATTAGTGAGAGGTAAGATCTAAGATCTCAGATACTAATAAGAGATAAACCGTTAATCGTACCAAAAATTCACACAACAGAAGAAAAATCATGATGGGTAATTTCTCAAAATTATTTTACCTTTTTAATCCTTTAGATGCTGCTTGCAAAAGAAATGGTAGGGGCTTTATTTACTTCTTTATGACTAATAGAGACTCAAAGCCAGATATCTAGTATTTTTTTCAAAACGCTATATACGAAGTTATATAATTATAAAAGTTCTAGGCAAGAAGAGAACTAGTAATGACTTACCATTGTTGCAGCAAGCTATAGCTTGATCCATGCAAAAGTTTATGATGGCCATAATTATACCAAGCAGTGCCAGGAATATCCAGTCTTCGCCTAGTCTTGCTAATGTGTGCCTCCATATTGAACCTGGAATCCAGAAGTAACCCGTTCACACTGTCCTAGCATTCCCCCACAGCATCATTACATATCATAGTTCAGGTGTCATGAAAGGTGATTTTAAATTTGTGCCTACGTTTGAGACATATTTTCAACATTTTGAGCGAGGTTTCTTTTTTGGCACCATCTATTCCATGGTTTTACTTACCAAATATTTTAAAAACTTTCCCCCTAGGTCGTTTCCCGCTAGCCTCTAACTCCTTCTGTCGTAGTTTATCGTCTCTTCTTCTCTTCTTCTTTAGTCTTCTCAGTCTTCTCGCTTCTTCTCTGGCCGCTTCGCTGAGGTCGCGTTGGTAGCGACCATACATCTGTAAATAAGAAAGACATTTTGAAAACACGCTTTAAATAAATATTTAGTTACGAGAAATCAGAGAATTGTTGTATATATATATATATATGTATAAAATATTCGAAAAAAAAACTGATATAGAGCCGGTTGGATAACTATTAGATTTTACATTATGCAGAATATGGTAGTTATAAAATTGTAAAGCCACAACAACATCTTAACCTACAGACAGTATAAAATGAAATAAAAGAATAACAAGGCTGAAATGCGTGTTAGCTCTACAAAATCTAAAGCACCAAGTCAGCATGTTGTATAATAATCACGACTGTATCCTATTACGTTGTAAGCAGCACGTCAACCGTCAGGCTTTCTGAAAACCGGTTTTGCCACAAGATAAAGAAGTATTGTTTATAGACACATGACATACCAATACCCTAGTTCCTCTTGCGATCATTTCATCTTCATCCGAATTTACTATTTCTAATTTCTGTTCATCCATTTTATTTTATTGCTTATTATAATTGACACTATTCCCAAAATAGGGTAAATACGGTGAAAAGGAATTTTCCTAGAACTTAGAAGAAGCTAGTCGGTTTTTTAAAGACACTTTCACTGCACACATTGAAACCACAATAACACATTTTGAAGAATGAAAATTTAAGAAACTTTTTTCATCAAAATCAAAACACACTGATTATAAAAAAGTTCAAAAGAAAAGTGATCGATTTTAATACTAAGATTCGCCTTGAAATCAGGCTGTTTACATATATTATCAGAAGATAATCTTAGCACTAATATCACGCGCTAGAGATAAAGTTTTCAGATCCCTATGTAATTATTTATAGTGCTAATAGTTAGCCAAGTTCGTATTTATGGTTTTATGGGATAAAACAACTGGTTTGAGTAGATTTTACGCTTCTGTGGGATAAACGCCTTTCGGTAAACAATATTTAATGTAAAAATGACGTACAAGTAACAAAATACGGGATTAAAACAATACAAGTAATCTTATATCTTTCAAAGTGCTAAAAGAAATACTTACGTTGAACATTCTTTGTTAACTTGTAGGACTTTTAATTTAATTAATTATCACGGCGATATACAAGTACTCCATTTGTACAACAAACTATTTCTGAATGTTTACAGTTAGTTTTTCCCAAAACTGTTGTTTATTTACAAGAAAAAAAATTATTACTCTAATTAAATATCTAGAATACGATAGGTTAGGTACCTATACTTAATTTATTACCTACATAACAAAAGCTAATAATTCTCTACTAACTAGATATTGACTAGATAGGAACTCAAAGATCAATTAATCATACGTTTATCATAATAAAGAGTTAAGTCTTCCATGCCGGTCTGGGAGCGAGAGAAAAACATAGAATGTGCCAGCTGCATTTCCTCCCGGGCATGCTGTATAAACCAGCTAAGAGATCCGAGGGTTTCAGTATATTGCAATATAGGCGATGGGCTGACAACCTCCCACTACAGCAGTATGCCTACAAATCTATCTTAAATAACCCTCAAAATCTTGTCAGACGTGGCGGAACGACCTTTTTTTAGGTCGTTTACGCTCTGCCTGCCTTATTAGGGATAAAGGCGTGATTATATGTATGTATATATGAAAAATAGGATAATAACAAAGTATCTAGAATTAGAAACTGACTCTATGAAAAATCATTCAAGATTCAAGAAAATACATGTTTTGAGCAAAATCAAAACTGTATTCCAATAAAATAACCTATGTTGAATACATTGGATAACTATTAACTAGAAGGCTAAGGGACTGAAAAAAAAAACCATACCTCCCATGCAGCATCCAGAAGTTTAAGTTCCTTTCCTGACAAGTCGCACACCATGATTTCAACAACTTAGGTCAACAAATTAACACGAAAATCTAGGTATTTCACAATTTTAGATATGGTGTACTCATTTTAAAGTAACACTCAAAGTAGTTTCAAAGTGATTAATAAACTTTGCGATGTCTTTTCTTATTCTTCATAGTTTTCCTTTATTTATGAATCAGTTACTAGTTACTACAATTACTATTTATATTTAAAGAAATAACAAGACACAGGTTATTGACGCCTTGTTCGATTTAAACTAGCCATTGATTTGTCTGTTACTACGAAAAGTTATGATTCGAACAAATACCATATTAGGTGATAATTTTTATTTTCTACAAAGAGCCATGTGATTTTGTTGTGGCACTGAAGGGTAATTTAGTAAGTAAATAAATCGTTTATTTTAGTGTAAAGATAAATATTAAAAGTAACAAACTTAGCCTATTTAATAATACCTACACTAAAAATGGTAGCCAGTCAGCCTATGCTGTAGCACTAGGTAATACAGCGCTGGTCTTCCGTGGTACCGAATAAATTGTGCGTTGCAGAACCAGTCGAGACAAACTACTTATAATAAAATTTATAGAATAATTAAAAATAATATGAACAGTAACAGTTTACTACTTAACAACAACAACAGTGATAATGAGGGTGTGAACTTTATAAAGGGATAATTAATTATACTATTTTACATTACATTTAATTAAATTCTAAAATTTCTTCAATAACCTAGAACTGTTTGTGTTTTTCTATTATTACATAAGCTACATAGTTACTAATACTATCTTCGTCAATTAATTATAAGGGAATATACTGTAGTACATACATACATAACCTCATGCCTCTTTCCCGGAGGGGTAAGCAGAGATCATACTGTAGTACCTATTTAAAAAATTGTATTAATGCATTAATTATTCTAAAATTTAGCTTTGACATATGAATCATATATTCTTATAATCTCTTTTAAATTACCTTTATTTTGACTCGATAGGTAAAGTCGAAAAAAAATTATACTTACAATTTAGCGCCTGAAAACCGCCATTTAGAATTTAGTAAGATAACCCCTATCTAGTACACTTGAGTTGACACCAATAGAACGATATCCTAATTGTCGAATTCCATCCAGCCGTTTCGGAGATACGTAATAAAGAAATATCAAAACATACATATACATACAAGATATGCGCGAAAAACATAACCCTTCCTTGGCAGCCGGGTAAATAGTTATAATTATTACTATCATCGTCAATTAATTATAGGGTAAAATGTTTTCTAAAAACCTTTCCTACAAAATAACTCTTCGATGTGGCGTGCCGTAGTCGATGTAATTATTAACTTGTAGTAACTTGTAGAGCGACCTATAAAGGTAGACCTATTATGCATACATTCATACATATAATCACGCCTTTATCCCAAATGGTCTGGGCAGAGCGTAAACGACCTAAACAAAGGTCGTTCCGCCACGTCTGACATAGTTTTGAGAGTTATTTAAGATAGATTTGTAGGTGTTTTGCTGTAGTGACAGGTTGTCAGCCTATCCCTATATAACAATATACTGAAACCCTCGGATCCCTTAGCTGGTTTTTACAGCATGCCCGGGAGGAAAGCAGCTGCCACATTCTATGTTTTTCTCTCGCTCCCAGGCCAGCGTGGAAGAAGACCTATTGTAATAAAGGTTGAATTTAACTAAGGAAAGCTGACAATAGTTTGTAAACTCTGATCGATTCTGTGTACGTAAATGTACGAGAAATCTTTCGCGCACCCGTGAAGTATAAAAGATCAAACAGGTTTCATATCTAGGAGGAGTGTCAGACAGTTTGACAGACCTTTTGCAACCTTTATCAACCTTTGATTAGACTAAAGTGTCAAACGTGACGCATTCATGTAAGATTTAGCAAAACAACAATACAAAAACCCCCAAAATGTTGTCGTAAATTACAATATAAACTTCAATCTACTGCAAAAACTATAAATAGAGCGAATTTATTAACTCGAGAAATGAAATAGTCGCATCAAAATGTCAGTTCACCTCAAATAACACTATCCTCTGAAAATGAATATCTAAAAACGTAAGTAGCCCCGTGATCCTGATCATTAGAACTTCGCATCCCGGACGTGAGGATGATGGAGGTTCCTTTTTATAGGGGAGGTTTTCCCTTTTCAGATGACACCCCTCCCCCCCCTTAGAGACGCGTAGATTTTTTAAATGACTATATGAAAAATATAGAAAAGTTTCCAGGTCAGTAGGTTGTTGTTAGGTTGCTAGTGATAGTGACAACAACACGGAGGGTGCCGGGCGAGCGCAGCGAGAAAGAAAAAATACCATCTCAATCCCCACATTTTTACCACGAATATTTCGGAAAGTATCCATCTACTTATCGGCATAGAGGGGGGTTCTTCCCCCTCCCCTCCCCCCAAAACACTTATATAAGAATGCGAATTTATAGAAATTCGCCTATAGAGCAATCCCGCTGCCTTTTCCCTGGATATCACTGCTCAACATAATAAACTTTTGTTTCAGATGCAACTAGACAGATCAGTCAAAGCTGGGATAGGTATTATCCTATTGTGTGAGTAGGTACATCATTTTACTTTTAATTTAGTAAGTCTTCATCATCACTGTTGAACATAAGCCTCCCCGACTCCTAATTTTGTCTGCCTGCATGTTCAGAAGACGACCGTGAAGTTTTCAAAAATATTATAAAACTTTATCCTATCATCCATGATAAAGACAAACAATCGTGTTTTTTTTACGCGATTTCGTGACGGGAGACAGACATTTCACTGGTCCTAAACCTGCACAACATCTTACTATTGTTTTTGTTTGAAAAAAAATAATGTGTGAATGAGACCAGATGGTCTCATAGGCATGATATCAGCACAGGACTTGCACTTTATTTTAATGTTGGTCGAAGCACGGTTTGTTTTACATACATACATATAGTCACGTCTTTATCCCTAATAAGGCAGAGCGTACTCGACCTAAACAAAGATCGTTCCGCCATGTCTGACAAAGTTTTGAGGGTTATTTAAGATAGATTTGTAGGAATATTGCTGAAGTTACAGGTTGTCAGCCCATCGCCTAAATTGCAATAAACAAAAACCCTCAGATCTTTTAGCTGGTCTTTGCAGCATGCCCGGGAGGAAATGCAGCTGGCACATTCTATGTTTTCTCTCGCTCCCAGTCCAGCATGGAAGAAAAGGTTTGTTTTAGATTGGTATTCAGAGATAAATACCTTTGCCCGAAGTTACAATCGCGTTACAACGATCGTGGTCGCGAGCTGATTCAATACCAATCTAAAACAAACCGTGCATCGACACGATACATTAAAATAATGTGTACAAAGCGCGAAAGTCTTTAACAAAAGAGCATACACTATCTTTTTTTTATAGGGACGCTTGAAACGACTGGTACTTTTGATTTATAGTGACTTCTGCATTTGTTATTTCCGTAATGTTTTTGAAGCCAGTTTCTTTTTCTTGTCGTGTTTATAGTGTTGGCTATTGGAGGAGTTTTCTGGTGGGTAAAGTACTGTTATCTGTGCGATGCACCGCGCCGAACCCACTCGTGTAGATCTGTCCGCTGACCTCTGTTACTAAGGTCAGTGAGATCAGTTCTAGCATTCTAATTTCTCGCACCTCAGTCTCTCCATAAAAAAGCCTGTTTCTTCTGTTTGCTCCTACCATAAAGTCCCTAAATAGGCTAGCATCAGTCAGCCAGTTGAAAACCTGATGGTAAGCTACTATGCTGACAATCTTGAATGCATATTCTCCTGCCTTGGAAAGGGCCAGGTTATAAATATCAGATCAGTCAGGATATTCCCGTCATAAGACGAATGTTAAAAGGGCCGATACGCATTTAAAGATTTTCACAGCATTTCATACGTGGATTTGGGGAGGCCCATGTTCAGTAATGCACATTCCGCGGCAGTCATGGTGTTAGATCTGTATGTCTTTTCGAACATACATGGTAAAATATGTTTCTCTTGTCCAAAGGTGTGATTCTCTGGTTACTGTATCGGTGGCTATCCAGTTGTCCATGCGATGAACCACCTCAACCAACATGCTGCAGAACCTGAATGGGTAAAACAAAATGTGAACTCTTACGCCCATTTGAGAAGACAGTCGTCTACTGAACATGCAATAGGAGTGGCCTCCCCAAGGAATTCCAGTGTGACCACTACACAGGAGGCTCTCAATACCATCGTGTACCATCAAAACCTTCATGAAGGTGCCACCAGTTCTGAAACGACAGTAAAGAATCGCTTGTGTGGTTTCTTTGGCGGAATTTCAAGGGAGCCAGCATGTAAAGTCCTGATCAAACTAAAAAGACACAACTCAAAAATTGCTATAAGCAAGCCATGTTGCGTCTCTTTGCTTTGCGATATGTTTACTCTTGTTTACATGCAAAAGGAGTGGCCTCCCCAAGGAATTCCAGTGTGACCACTACACATGAGGCTCTCAATACCATCGTGTACCATCAAAACCATCATGAAGGTGCCACCAGTTCTGAAACGACAGTAAAGAATCGCTTGTGTGGTTTCTTTGGCGGAATTTCAAGGGAGCCAGCATACAAAGTCCTGACCAAACTAAAAAGACACAACTCAAAAATTGCTATAAGCAAGCCAAGCTGCGTCTCTTTGCTTTGCGATCTGTTTACTCTTGACTTGTGATCGGGACAGAGTTTACTGAGACTCCTCCAAAATCCTCAAAAGAATCCATACACTGATCCAGACTCCCAGGGTCACAAACCACGCAGGTCCATATCAAACTAAGCCAGAAGCACGCCCGTGATGTTTTGCCTGTTGTAAACCGCTAGGACATAGATTGTAATGTAGCACCAGGCATTTTCAGCATGTACCTAATAAATGGTAAATATTCTCTTGTCCGAAGGTGTGGCTATCGCAGCAGTGTACTGGTGGACCACCAGATGTCGTGCTTGTGACGTGTCACCCCGTAGACGCATATGCCCGCCAAGCATGTACGGTGGGAACGAGTAGGCAATAGGGACAATAGTGAGTGTCTGTCTTGGCTCTATCACCAGCATCATTATCACAACATCATGATCCATTCTTGCCCTGGACATGGGCCTCATTTTTTTTCCACTTCTAACGCTGTTGTGTACTATTCGTCCAATCTCGTCCTCCAAGTCGCATGTCATCTTCCCAGCTCTGCACAGTCGGCAATATGCAGCGTGCACATTCTCTCCTAGACAATGCCTCTGTGCTCTGTCTGTACTGTTGCCTTGAAAAGTTTTACCGACATCTCGTGCCTATGTTGTTGTTTGTTTTGCTATTTTGGTTAGGACTCAGTGGAATGGTCTGCCCGAAAAGACATGCGTATTCATTTCAACCTTGACGTTCCGATAAGGTTCAAAAGTGATAGAAAGTTGTTCAGAAATCAGTAGTGAGAACGTAAAGTAGTACATAAATATACAATCTCGCCTTTATCCCTAATCGTGTAGGCAGAGCGTAAACGACCAAAACGAAGGTCGTTCTGCCACGTATGACAAAGTTTTGAGGGTTTTTAAGATTGATTTGTAGGTATATTGCTGTAGTGACAGGTTGTCAGCCCATCGCCTAAATTGCAATATACTAAAACCCCTGGGATCCCTTAGCTGGTTTTTAGCATTTCTGGAAGAAATTGCAGCTGGCACATTCTAAGATTTCTTTCGCTCCCAGTCCAGAATGGAGGGCAGTTTATGCGATGGATCAACAGTCTATCACTATATCAATAACAACTCCTATTAAAATCATTCTCAACTAATTGTCAGGAAACAGTTTCTCGTAAGACGATGATGATCTACCTACCATTAACAGGTCGATTACAAGTATAAGCCTGGATAAATTGCTATTTTTTGTTGCCAGTGATAGCAGCGTACGCGGCATACAGATATTATATTAACAACGCGTGCTGTACCAGATCTGGCTGTAATACTTGCTAGTGGAATGTAAAAAAAAACAATATGGCGGTTTCTTGGCGATGTAAGTGCTTTTCTTATATTTATATACATACATATAATCACGCCTTTATCCCTAATGGGGTAGGTAGAGCGTAAACCACATAAACAAAGGTCGTTCCGCCACGTCTGACAAAGTTTTGACGGTTATTAAAGATAGATTTGTACGTAAATTAAACAAGAAATCATCATCTCCCTATAGCCTTATACCATAATTCACGGGGTTGGCTACCTAGGGAATTAAACGAGGGAACTGGTTTTTACACAGAGCGACTGCCATCTGACCTCCGCTACCCAGAAGGGAAACCAGACTGAATCCTAGATTAGGTCTGAGATTTCAAGCCGCCAATGCTTAGCACTGGCCTCTAACATGGCTTAACGACTGATATCCACGGTATTAAACGATATTAACCGGGACCAACGGCTTAACGTGCCTTCCGAAGCACCGAAAAAGTGCCGAATAAATGGACATATGAAATTCGAAAACCGAAAAACACATTGGTACGTGGTGGGATTTGAACCACGACCTCCCCGCTCAGGAGGCAGCGGCCCTATCCACTACACCATCGGGCTCTCCCTCAAGCATTCTTTTTTTTATTATCAGTGCTCGCAGCGCTCGGCATCTTAAGAAAAGTCAGCTATGACTGTCCTCTCTGCGCACGATTACAATAAATCTAACCGATAAATCTGTTGCAGAACGAATCAAATAACAGATGGCGCCACTAATTCCAAGTGAGTGAGTCCTGTATACCAAGGTGTAAGGGACAGCGTCCCGCACACTGATAGGGGCTGATCAGTCAACGGAACTGAACAAATATCAGCAGGACTTTTGTTCAGGAAGTTAAAAACAAATATTTTTCATATAAATTGTCTGATCGTGGTGGTCATTTGTATGGGAAGTATTTTTTTAATGTCGGAAAGAAATGCCTGGTGGATGTTGTTCAGTCTCGCTAATTGAGCAAATTCAGCTTCCCCTATCAGGAATAATTTGGTTGTAACATTTTCTTTCATTAGTATTATATATATTTATATATGTATTATAGTATTTATATATTTCTATGTAGGTATAAGTAATTTATATGTATGACTATTTATTATATAAATACACCTAAGTAGCTTATTTACTTACCTATACAATATATTGCCTAAAATGTATACCAGCCCACTAGTTCAACTTTTTATTTTCCTGTACCCTAAGGTTGCCTGGAAGAAATTGCTGCATAGCAATAAGGCCGCCTATTTGCACTACTATTTGTTTAATTTAATTTTATTTTCACTTGTGTCTTTTCTGTGCAATAAAGTATATTCTTATCTTATCTTATCTTAGCGGGACGCTGTCCCTTACTCCCGGTATTATTATCGATGCCGAATGTTTTGTTATGTGCAATTAATATTTACTTGTGTTTTTTTTTAGAATGCGATGGAAGAAAACAGCCGTCTATGTAAATAATCTGCGATCTTAAGAAATCTGAACAAATCTGAACTAAACAGCAAAATACCCAGTTTCACTAAAATCATGAATTAAATACTTGTGAAATGGTATAGTAAATAAAATTAATATTTATTATATTCTTTATTTCTTGATTGAATTAATATTATGATAAGGTGTCCTTAAGTAGAGAAAAAAAATTGGTGGTCTGTTTTTAATAAGTTTAGGTTAGGATATAGATAGTTATCTAAGTATGAATCTTATTTATTTCTTCCATGCTGGACTGGGAGCGAGAAAAAAACTTAGAATGTGCCAGCTGAATTTCCTCCCGGGCATGCTGTTAAAATCAGATGAGGGAAACGAGGGTTTCAGTATATTGTAATTTAGGCGATGGACTGATAACCTGTCGCTATAGCAATATACCTAGAAATCTATCTTAAATAACCCTCAAAACTTTGTCAGACGTGGTGGAACGACCTTTGTTTAAGTCGTTTACGCTCTGCCAACCCCATTAGGGATAAAGGCGTGACTATATGTATGACTCTATATACTGGCATGTCTGTAGTCAGATTTCAAGAGAAGATAACATAATTTGATCTTGAGCTAACAGGCACCAGTACTAAGAAGTTAATACTACTCCACACCCATTCATAGCATTGGTATTTCTTCCACTTGGACCCAACAAACCAAGAATACAAACCTACACTAATACGGGGTGTAAGGGACAGCGTCCAGCAAACTGATAGGGGTTGCTCAGTCAACGACATTGACTCCTCCATACAAAAGCTTTTCCATACAAATTGTCTGACTGAGGACATTTTATATAGCATTACTTGTTTTACTTCCTGAAAGAATTTCCTGGTGGAAGTTATTCAGTGTCGTTGACTGAGCAACCCCTATCAGTTCGCGGGACGCTGTCCCTTACGCCCGGTATTTAAAAATATCATGTAACGTAGTGGCGGTATTCATAACACACATTCATAAAATGTATCCTACATCTTTGAAGGCAATTTTAGAATTAAAACTTAAACAATCGTTAGTTAATTAGATAGTAGTACAACTATGTAATTTAGTTCAATACAAAACTTTTAGTTGTACAATCAATCGTTTGAAAATCTAGTGGTAGAATTGGGTCAAAAGCTGACATCTTTCTGGTACATATTTCGTACGATACTATTTTTGCATAATAGGAATAAGTACATAAGAGGAAGCTTGAAAGTTGCGCCCATAACAGATAAAATGAGAGGAAATCGGCTTGCGTGGTATGTAAATGATTACATGCGCTTTAGGTAAAAGGGTATTGAATTTGAATGTGGACGGATATGTTGGGAGGGGACGACCAAAGAAAAGATGGATGGACTGTGTGAAAGATGATATGTTGAAAACAGGTGTTAATGTCGAACTGACGGCTGACAGGAATGAATGGAAGAAGAAAACATACTGCGCCGACCCCAAATAATGGGATAAGGAGAGGGGAATGATGTTGCCTTATAGCTAACCTTCCATGCTGGACTGGGAGCGAGGGAAAAATATAGAATGTGCCAGCTGCATTTCCTCCCGGGCATGCTGTAAAAACCAGCTAAGGGATCCGAGGGTTTCTGTATATTGCAATTTAGGCGACGGGCTGACAACCTGTCACTACAGCAATATACCTACAAATTTATCTTAAACAATCCTCAATACTTTGTCAGACGTGGCGGAACGACCTTTGCTTAGGTCGTGTACGCTCTGCCTACCCCATTAGGGATAAAGGCGTGATTATATGTATGTATGTATGTGACAAAACCTATCGGATTTAACGGCACCGATTGTCATATCTATACATACAATACAATACAAATATTCTTTATTGCACATAAAAAACACATTGTACAGGAACAAACATTACAAAACAAACAGAGTACATATATTGTTTGTAACGAAAAAACATTATTTCAGATTGCTTTTCACCCTGTATTGTATGGTCAGTAATTAGTGACAATACAATAAAAATATGATTCAGCTCACCCCAAGGAAAACCCAGGAAAAATACCAAGATGGAAACAATCATAGGATGCACAGGGAAGAGAGTGACGTCACACAAATTAATCCAATCAAAGGACTGGGGGCGTGGGATGATGATATTTTTAGATTTGCACGAGTAATTTGTACCACTAGTGCTGCACTTCTATCGTAGAGTTTCGATAATTGATTGACAACTAGATTTCCGGACTTAGTTCAAATGGAAACGTGTGCATAATTTGCTGCTATACAGATTCGTGTTTTTCCATAGGAATCAACAATGAGAGCGGATTCAATCACAGGATCTAAGGGGAAGAGAGTGACGTCACACAAATTAAACCAATCAAAGCACGTGGGATGCTGCTATTTTTAGATTTGCACGTGTAATTGTTATAACTAGTGCTGCTCCTTGATTGTAAGCTATCGATAAATGGTCAACAAGGGCCAATTTATCTAGGTTCCATAATATTCTAAATAGAAAACTGTGTTCGTTTGTTCTTATTCAAAGTCCAGAAAATATGTTTTTTCACAAAGGATATAAAATAATTTATTTATGAGGGGATCATTAACATTATCAAATAGCTGGTAACACTGAGAGGCAGAAAGCTAGTCACTTTAGTAAATAAAGAAAGACACAAATAACACCTCCTTACGATCGCCGCAACTTTAAAGTTCATCCATATCCCATCTCCCTAGCCTTATCCCGTATCTCACGGGTCGGCTACCTAATCTAGGGGATTGAATGAGGGTACTGGTTTTTACACAGAGCGACTGCCATCTGACCTCCGCAACCCAGAAGGAAAACCAGACCCAATCCTAAATTAGGTCAGAGTTTTCAAGCCGCCAATGCTTAGCACTGGTCTCTGACATGGCTTAACGACTAATATCTACGGTATTAAACGAAATTAACCGGGACCAACGACTTTACGTGCCTTCCGAAGCAAGGAGCTTAACGTGTCTTCCGAAGCACGAAAGCTGCGCAACCTTAAAGTTACGACAGAATATAATAGTCATCGATACTAAAATGTGCAGCACTAGTCCAAACAATGCAATAGTTATTTTTAGCCTCAGTCTGGAGTAAGTCTATCGTCTTCGTCCTACAACTTCATTGACTAAGTACTTCGTGTTATTACGCAGTGAATATTGTTAAGAAGGAATTGGACTGCATGCTGGACTGGAAGCGTGAGAAAAACGTAGAATGTGCCAACTGCATTTCCTCCCGGGCATGCTGGTCCAGCTAGGGGATCCGAGGGTTTCAGTATATTGTAATTTAGGCGATGGGCTGACAACCTGTCACTACAGCAATGTACCTACAAATCTATCTTTCATGCTGGACTGAGAACGAAAGAAAAACAAATAATGTGCCAGCTGCATTTCATCCCGGGCATGCTGTAAAAACCAGCTATGGGATCCGAGGGTTTCTGTATATTGTAATTTAGGCGATGGGCTGACAACCTGTCACTACAGCAATATACCTACAAACATTTCCTCCCGGGCATGCTGGTCCAGCTAGGAGATCCGAGGGATTCTGTACATTGCAATTTAGGCGATAGGCTGACAACCTGTCACTACAGCAATATACCTACAAATCTATCTTAAATAACCCAAAAAAAACAGACTTGGCGAAACGACCTTAGGGTCGTTTTACGCTCTGCCTACCCTATTAGGGATAAAGGCGTGATTATATGTATGTATGTATCTTAAATAATCCTCAAAACTTTGTCAGACGTGGCGGAACGATTTTTGTTCAGATTGTTTACGCTCTGCCTACCCCATTAGGGATGAAGGCGTAATTATATGTATGTATGGTATCTACACAAGAGGACGTCTTGTTTACCAGAGTCCAGCGCCTAGGAGATTGCTATTTGGCTGGTTTGTAAAGCTATATACTTTTTCACTTCTCATGCTCTGAAAGTGCTATTTTGTGCAGGGTGTTGGCTGCACAAACTTGAATTTTGTGCACTAGGGCGAAAACATATCGACTCATAAATGCATCTCTTCTAAGGCAAAGAAAATTAGGCCATACAGCCAAACACAATAAGAATTTCATTGATAGAACTTTTTATTTTAAAATATTTAGTTCAAATTATTTATCTTTTGTGTTTTTTATGACATAAAACGATATTAACACTTTAATACAAGTACGAAAGTGTTTTTGATTTATAATAACAAAATTAATTTAATAATAGGCTGTATATGTCTCCAGCCCAAGCCTAATATTTCATGCCAAAAGATTAAAAGGAAAAAAATGGAATGATTAGAAAAGTTAAATGGCGGGAATTATATTATTGTTTTGTTTACGATATTTTAGTACAATTTCCAAAATTTTCCTTGCAGGCGAAGTGGAAAGCAGAGTTTAGTTTTAACTCGTGCACAAAACCATTTTGTCCTCGATTTAACAGCTAAAAATTCCGCACAAAAATGACTTGTTTTGTTCACTTGTCGTAAAACCTACTTATTCACGCGAGTAAAAACTCATGCTTTGGTAATCTTGGCTTAAGTAAGTACTACTTCTAAGCGAGCTCGTACCATCGGCGATCTCGGGTCAACACTGACTGGTCTTGACTAGAATAGGCAAGAACAAACAATAGACCAGGAGCCGTATTTTTGAGCCATTCAAATCAAATTCCAATTTGTATGGAAATCGCATGCGAACGTAAAGACACAGATAATATAATACTAGGTAAAGAGTAACGTATGCGCATTAGCTTTCGAGCGGTTGAAAATAAGACTCCAGTTCCTTTTCTAAGTAAAACTGAAACAATCTGCCGTGAATTTTGGAACTTAATCGTTTTAGGTTATTGGCCTAAGATACACAAAGATTAGCATACAATAAACTTTGTTTACAATCCATATTTGCTGACCCAAAAATTTTAATCCCACCCAATTTTACCGCCATAAATTTACTTCATAATCTTCTGGCAAAGTTTGCTTATGAATAATTTTCAATGAGGTTAAGGTTTTTAAGACCTGTTTTCGACAATAACTTCAAGGTTGTATGTTGTGTCCTCCAATTATTGTTTGCGATGCAATTTTACCCCGTTTATAAGACAATTTAATTATGATTTATAGGTTTACTAGCGACCCGCCCCGGCTTCGCACGGAAATTATTAGTGTTTCTCTACTATATTATGCATGTATTATACATATAAACCTTCCTCTTGAATCACTCTATCCATTAAAAGAATTCGCATCAAAATCCATTGCGTATTTTTACATATATATGCATACATAGGGATATAGGGACAGAGAAAGCGACTTTGTTTTATACTATGTAGTGATGGTCATATGGTGTCCCACTACAGACCACGCGCCTCAATATCTTCGGTTAATTTCTCCCAGTTCTTGTTTTTATTGGTAGTTCATACCACCTCTTTTAGGGTCGTCAACGTCGCTTTTGGAATAGGTGGGTTTCTATTAAGTATTTGTTTTAGCCAATAGATACGCCCTATCGCTTTTTATCCCGTACATACGTCACTCGTGTAACGTAGCCACAGAATATATAATAGTACTACGTAGCTGTGAACATAGCCACACAGACCCAATTCTCAGTACAGTAGGCCTTCTAAGCCGTATCTATAACTTATGTTTGGGGTGCATGATAGGAGCCTCCCCGCGGCGCACCCTGGAAGCAGCTAGACACCGTAACGGAGTATCTAGGCTGACTGATCCTCTCAACACAATGGCGAATCAATGCGATCGACAACAAATACCAAATGCGACACTATCCAAACCCGCCTTGACAGTAATATCTATCAACATAGAGGGCTTCTCTGATGAGAAAGCGGATATTCTCTCTAACCTCTGTCAGGAAACTAAATGCCACATCTTATGCGTGCAGGAGACGCATCGGGATTCAACGAGTACTCGCCTGTACATTCCCGGTATGCAACTCGTAGCGGAAACACCACACCCTAAATATGGTAGCGCAATATTTGCTCAAGCTAATGTCCCCATCAAATCAGCTTCATCCCATGTCACAGTAAACCATACAGAATTAATTAGCATTGATACTGGTTCCTGTTCTGTTACCTCTGTCTATAGCCCACCCGGCCAAATATTTGACTTCTATCAAACCTCAGAATTCGACAACCATGAATCCAAAATAATCGTAGGCGATTTCAATAGTCATAGCATCAACTGGGGCTATAGCACCAACAACGACAGCGGCGAAGCTGTGGAAAGCTGGTCTGAACACCACGACTTAGTACTTGTTCACGATGCCAAGCTTCCCCGATCGTTCAACAGTAGACGCTGGAAACGAGGCTACAACCCAGACCTGATTTTTGTCAGTGCTAACAGTAGTTCAAACTCAGTCAAGCAAGTTTGCCAGCCAATCACTAAAACTCAACACCGACCAATTATGTGCACAGTACAATCCGTCATCAAACCTATTCTTACCCCATTTAGGCGTCGTTTTAACTTTGACAAAGCGGACTGGGAGCAGTATGCAGTGGAAGTGGATGCAAAACTGCTTGAGATCGAACCCACCCCAGAAAACTATGACAAATTTGTCGAAGTTGTCTGGAGCATATCTCGCAAGTGCATTCCCCGCGGCTGCCGCACATCCTACATCCCAGGTCTATCTCAAATTGCTTCTGAAATGCTGTCCAATTATGAAGCACTATATGCTGAAGACCCTTTTTCAGACGCTACTATTGCAGCTGGGGAAGAACTCACGGCGATTATAGGAGCAGACCGAAAGTTCAGGTGGATAAAGTTAGTGGAGAATGTAGACATGACTCGCAATAGTAAAAAAGCTTGGAGAATACTTCGTAAACTGACAAACGATCCACCTGAAGCTCTCAAACCTGGTTCAGTAACGGCCAACCAGGTAGCGCATCAACTACTCCTAAATGGGAAACCCCCTAAAAGGCTACCCAGACCAACTAAATTACTCCCCAGTACAGAAGATGCACGTAACATCAGCAAAGAATTTAATATCACAGATATAGTTGCAGCAATCAGGAAACTCAAGTGCGGGAAAGCGGCTGGGATTGACGATATAACTGTAGACCAAATAAAACATCTGGGTCCGGTAGCGGTGTCATGGCTTTTAGGGTTTTTTAACAATTGTGTAGACACCGCAAGAATCCCTAAAAAATGGAGGAAAGCCAGAGTGGTGGCACTGTTGAAACCTGGAAAGTCCCCAACTGACCCCAAAAGCTTTCGCCCAATCTCATTGCTCTGCCACACCTACAAACTCCTTGAACGCCTACTACTTGACCGCCTCACAAAATTCATTGATTCCAAACTTATACCGGAACAAGCAGGCTTTCGACCGGGAAAATCATGCTGTAGTCAAGTCCTAAGCCTGACGCAGCATATCGAGGACGGGTTTGAACAGGGCTTTGCCACCGGTGCAGTATTTGTGGATTTAAGTGCAGTTTATGACACCGTTAGCATCAGACACCTTCTTTATAAAACTGCCACGCTCACCGGTGACCACAAGTTCATCCGCATTCTGAGCGAAATGTTGAGAAATCGACGATTTCAAGAGAACCTCAATTCTGAAAAGAGTAGGTGGCGCACTCAAAAAAACGGTTTGCCTCAAGGAAGCGTTTTGGCTCCGATATTATTTAATATCTATACTGACGATCAGCCTACTCACCAAAATACAAAGCGCTTCCTCTATGCCGATGATCTAGCCCTCACGTGTCAAGCCAGGGACTTTGAGGAAACAGAACACCATCTGACTACTGCACTAGAAAAACTAACCGACTACTATGACGCAAACTCCTTAAGACCGAATCCGACCAAAACTGAGTCATGTGTTTTCCACCTAAAGAACAGGGATGCCAAAAGAAAACTGCAAATCAACTGGCGGGGTGTAGCCATAGCCCATAATGACACACCAAAATACCTTGGAGTTACCCTGGATCGGTCGCTTACCTACAAAGAGAATTGCTGCAAGACAAAAGCTAAAGTTAGTGCGCGCAATAATATCCTAAGGCGCCTAATTACCACAAAATGGGGAGCTTCACCATCTGTATTAAGAACAAGCGGCCTTGCCCTTTGCTACTCCGCGGGTGAATTCGCGTGCCCGGTTTGGTCACGTTCGGCTCAAGCAAAAGAGGTGGATAAGGCGCTTAATGAGACATGCCGGATAATTACAGGTACTCTTAAGCCTACTCCGTTACACCGCCTCTACCCACTAGCCGGTATTGCACCACCAAGTGTTCGCCGCGAAGTAGCCTCATCAATCGAGAGACAGAAACAGATGGTTGACAGCAGACACACCCTTTTCAATCACCATCTTCCCCTTGTTCGGTTAAAAAGCCGGCAGAGTTTTGTAGCTCACAGTCAGCCTTTGCAATCTGACAAAGATGCAAGTGATGCTAGGCTCGAGCGGTGGGTAGAAAAGTTCCCAACTACGGAAACTCAAACACCTCCCTCCGAGACTTTACCTTCAGGACATCAGCTTCCGTGGGCTACCTGGAAATCTCTTAATAGGCTACGATCAGGGGTTGGAAGGTGCGGCGTGAATAAGAAGAGATGGGGCTATTCTGGTGACGACAAGTGTGGTTGCGGGGCTACTCAAACTATGGACCACTTGCTGTCATGCCCGAACCTCCCCATCACCTGCACTGCAGAAGACTTACTCGAGGCTAATCTACGGGCAGTTGGTGTCGCCGACCATTGGAGATCGACTGTTTGACTTTTGCCATTGATACGAAAAGAAGAATGACTACCAAATCAAATAATTTATTTAACCATAATTACACGTTAAGTAGGTGGTAGATATGAATATAAGTACAATGCAATTTACCACTAGTGGTGTAGTCAATAAGGTACATTTATCTAAGAATAGAGACTGAGATAATAAAATTATCTCCTTAAACAAATCATTAAATTCATATCAGATTCATTATGATGACAAATTTATAGATAGAAATTTTAATTATCACTACGTAGTATGAAACAAAGTCGCTTTCTCTGTCCCTATATCCCTATGTATGTATAAATCTTTGAAACTACGCAACGGATTTTGATGCGGTTTCTTTTAATGGATAGAGTGATTTAAGAGGAAGGTTCGTATGTATAATACATGCATAATATAGTAGAGAAACACTGATAATTTCTGTGCAAAGCCGGGGCGGGTCGCTAGTTTAATTATTAGTTAGTAACAAATCAATAATACCTGCAGGAAGACTAAGCTTACGAACCGGAAACAAATTTACTAATCATAATCATAAATCAAACTCATACAAACGGGTACCCCCGGAACAATAATTACAATCATAACTCTTATTAATAACATTTCAAGGGACGGACATCTTCTAAAGGTACTCCTACTGAACAAGTAGATTTTCTTATCGCAATAATAGTATTTATTTTTCTTTTATTTATTTTAATTTGTTCGGAATACCTAAGACAGATAAAAAAATGTAAAAATATACAAAAACTTTATAAGTACAAAGTCATTTAGAGGTATTCGCAGATAAATTATTATAGTGTATTTATAGTTTCTCCCATGCTGGGCTGTGAGCGAGAGAAAAACATATAATTTGCCAGCTGCATTTCCTCCCGGGCATGCTGTAAAAACCAGCTAAGGGATCCGAGGGTTGCTGTATATTGCAATTTAGGTTATGGGCTGAGAACCTGTCACTACAGCAATATACTCAAAACTTTGTCAGACGTGGCGGAACGGCCTTTGTTTAGGTCGTTTTCGCTCTGCCTACCCCATTAGGGATAAAGGCGTGATTATATGTATGTATGTTATTATAGTGACAGCGGTACGTATGATTTAAATGAGAGAGGTCAGTCATGTTCATGTTACTAAGTTAACTCTAACTGGTTATGTCAATACATCCGTACTTATTTATTTACTAACAATACGTTGCCCTCGACGACTCACGTCTGCGGGTAGATTAACAAATGAACCAAATTCCCCTTCCAAAGACCCCTTCAAACGTGGGCTCTATCTAACTTATCAATCACGACTATACCTACTGTTTACTTAAAACTAATTTATTTCAGAGAAACCTTATTATACATATGTCGAAGATGAATCTTCGCGAAAATCCTAGGAATTTTGCGATATCACATATAATTTGACAATAGTGAAAACGTTATCAAATCGTACTGGCACATTAGTCAGTTAGTAGTTAGGTCAGCATTATTGCGAAAATACTTTTCATTCTAGTAACTTTTGATATTCTCATGATATCCTTAACTCTAATTGACTAGATTTTTACTTACTGATTTAGTCTTATTCTGATTGGTTAAAACCATGCGTTTATGCTTGTTTGCGTTTTGACATTAAAAATGTTAGCCAATCAGAGGAGATCTTGTGTTGGGCCACCACACACGGGACCAGCATATAGGAACGCAAAAGTGTGATATGATGAAATAAATCACCAAGTAACCGAACGAACATTTCTTCCATGCTAGACTGGAAGCGAAAGAAAAACATATAATGTACCAGCTGCATTTCCTCCCGGGTATGCTGTAAAAACCAGCTAAGAGATCCGAAGGTTTCAGTATATTGCAATTTAGGCGATGAGCTGACAACCTGTCACCAGCAATATACCTCAAATCTTTCTTAAATAACCCTCAAAACTTTGTCAGACGTGGCGGAACGACCTTTGTTCAGGTCGTTTACGCTCTGCCTACCGCATTAGGGATAAAGGCGTTATTATATGTATGTATGTATGTTACGATCATTATCAAAGAACTCTATGTCTCCATTTCCTAGGCAAGTATTGTGTCAATTAAACATAATTAGTACCTGGCGGTGCGCGATTTCCTCGCTATTTTCCTGTAGCCAATATGAGATATTATTGCAATAATTGATTAATTACGATAATGCTCTGTCGCAGCTTGTTTCTATGCTAGACTGGAAGCGATCAAGATTACTAGAGTTCAACATAGCACGCAAATTGTTGGAATGCGATGCAGACTAGTAATAAATACACCTGTATTTGGGATGGGATCTACCTCCTAGTTAGTGGTCCACCCCGGGCAACAGTAACACAGGCTTGCCTGTGAATAATTCCCGCTGAACGATCCCAACAAAGCGGTGGTAAGCTCTGCAAAGGGCCACCTGGCTCGCAACCACCCTCTCAGCACAACAGCTTGCTGTGTTCTGTCGGTGCGTGAGATTGCCAGTGCCATAACAGCGTCATAACAGCGTGGACGAAACGAGGATTATTCGTCCAAGCATAACAGGCATCTTCTGGGTATGCTCGCTCCATTGTCGACTCTGTCACGGTCATTTCTCACCTAGTGTCTAGAGTCAAGAGCAAGACCTATTCTATAAAAAAAAACAACTTTCTGCAGTTTTCATACCACGGACCGGACATTCAGACAACCTATTATTGGTCCGTTTCTTCCATGCTGGCCCAGCCTCAGTAGCGAGAGAAAAACATAGAATTTGCCAGCTGCATTTCCTCCCGGGTATGCTGAAAAGCCAAAAGAACGGAGGGTTTCAGTATATTGCAATTTAGGCGATGGGTTAACAACCTGTCACTACACCAATATACCTACAAATATGTCTTAAATAACCCTCAAAATTTTGTCATACGTGGCGGAATGACCTTTGTTTAAGTCGTTTACGCTCATCCTACCCCATTAGGGATAAAGGCGTGATTATATGTATGTATGTGTTATTGGTCCGCTTCGTAGCAAAGGGTAGGCATACCGGTGTTGTTTAATTACTAGCGACCCGCCCCGGCTTCGCACGGAAATTATCAGTGTTTCTCTACTATATTATACATGTATTATACATATAAACCTTCCTCTTAAATCACTCTATTCATTAAAAGAAACCGCATCAAAATCCGTTGCGTCGTTTTAAAGATTTATGCATACATAGGGATATAGGGACAGAGAAAGCGACTTTGTTTTATACTATGTAGTGATTATCGTATGGCATTATTTGCTGCGAGGTCCAGAGGACAGTGCTGCAGCAGGTTTTTGTTGCACTCTTAGCACCCCCCGGGGTCACGTGTAGGGTTTTTAAGGTAGCCTCTTAAATATTGCATCAATACATTTCTTTCTTCCTGTAGGTGTCATTAAAGACAAAGGGATAAAAACGACCAGCGTTCTCTATAAAAATAATAATCCTTCTGCCAAGCTTATCACATAAATACATATAATCACGCCTTCATCCCTAATGGGGTAGGCCGAGCGTAAACGGCCTAAACAAACGTCTTTCCGCCATGTCTGACAAAGTTTTGAGGGTTATTTAAGATAGATTTGTAGGTATATTGCTGTAGTGAAGGGTTGGTAGCCCATCGCCTAAATTGCAATATACTGAAACCCTCTGATCCCTTAGCTGGTTTTTACAGCATGCTCGGGTGGAAATGCAGCTGGCACATTCTATGTTTTTCCTTCGCTCCCAGTCCAGCATGGAAGAACGTATCACACAGACCGCCTCTATTGTAGGACCTATCAAGTGATACCGATTGCAATGGCCGCTAGCAAGTCAACCAGGAAAACGCGTACCTATAAGGAACGTTTACGTAACAAATAAGGAATTTAAGGAAAATTAGCTTATCTTGTTTTTAACGTGAGATACCTCAGGCCTGATTGCGTTTAAATTGCATAAAATTACAATAATCTACGGTGGACAGGTTAGACTTAGAGGAAAACATAATATTTAAATAGCTATGTGAGCATGAAAGGTGTTGATTATTTTAAGAAAAACATAGAATGTGCCAGCTGCATTTTCTCCCGGGTATGCTGTAAAAATCAGCTAAGGGATCTGAGGGTTTGTACTGGTTTGGGTGAATAGTACTATAATATAATATCATCAAGAGCCCGATGGTGTAGTGGATAGCGCCGCTGCCTCCTGAGCGGGAGGTCGTGGTCCGAATCCCACCACGTACCAATGTGTTTTTCGGTGTTCGAATTTCATATGTACGTTTATTCGGTGCTTTTTCCGTGCTTCGGAAGGCATGTTTAGCCGTTGGTCCCGGTTAATATCGTTTAATACCGTAGATATTAGTCGTTAAGCCATATGAGAGGCCAGTGCTAAACATTGGTGGCTTGAAAACTCTGGCCGAATCTAGGATTGGGTCTGGTTTTCCTTCTATAAAAACCCCCACTTGTGTAAAAACCAGTACCCTCGTTCAATACCCTAGATTAGGAAGCCAACCCCGTGAGATACGGGATAAGGCTAGGGAGATGACTATAATATAATATCATCCATCTACGTAACTGCTTTCGTGGTCTAGTGGCTAGTGGTCTCCCGATCCGGAGGTCCTGGGTTCAATTCCCAGGGGGGTAACACAAAGTGGATATTTGAGAATTTATAACTTTGTGAATTTTTCCCCAGTTTGGTTAGGATATTGCAGGCTGTATCATCTGATTGTCCGGAAAGAAAAAGATTTCGTGCTTCGGAGGGTACGTTAAGCCTTCGGTCCCGGTCGCCGTCTTTGATAGTGGTCGTTACTCAAACTATGTCAGAGGCCTGATAGTTGTGCTACTAGGCGGTTTAAAAACTCTGACCCCAGGGTTCATCAAGTCCATAGACTCGATATCCACTCGACAGAAGAAGAAGAATTGTGTTCCTTTTTATTTCTGTTGTATGTGTTTCTTTGTGCAATGAAGAATTTTGTATTGTACGTGGGTAGTCTATGAGTGAACTTTGTCTCATGCACAGAGTTCCTTGACTTCTAATAAAAGTGCGAAATCCTTGCCATAGGTGAAGCTGATGAGATGATGACACTCGCGTGCAGACTATTGTCAAGTTCAGTAGTTCCGTTGTATCTTTATATGTATAGTATTTCCAACTCAGTTTTAGAATAAAGGTAAACAAAGTTTCATGTCTTTTAAACGAAGACCTTCTTTCTAAAATAAGGTTTAACTATTAGATATGATAACATAATGAAATAGTAGTATAATTTAACTAAGTTGCCAACACATATAATTATTTATGAAATGTGATATTGAATAAAAATACATGAAACGCTGTTTACCTTTATTCTAAAACTGAGTAGGAAATACTATACAGTACAGTCATCGTGTCCCGAGATCAATTTTGTATGTACCCAGATACGCATTATAAATACGTTCTTACCTACCGAATTGATAATCCCATCAACCCAGAAAAATTTAGGTCCGTATTTATAAACAGCACTTGGGAGTGATAGCGAGTTTGAGTTCGGATCAGAAATGTTATTTCAGTACAAAATGACCTGTCAAATTCATACTCAATATCGCTCTTAGTCTTGAGATCGCTTTATAAATAGGAGCCATAGTTCCCAAGATCTGCAATGCAGCGCATTTGGCTCGTATTTTTTATTGGGCTTATCTGAACATACGTCCATCATTGACAAAAATGGCATAATTTGTTTATTTCATATAATACGATTGAAAGAAAATAATTAATTCGTTTTTGGCAGGACTCGAACCTGCGTCTCTGGAATGCCGGTCCATTACTTTACCAACTGAGCTACAGATATTATAGTTTTGTATCATTATAATTGAAACAGTTTCCGTTTCCGAAAGAATACAACCCACAGCACTTCAAAGTTAGAGTGAAGGCATCTTCTGGGAGAGCTCACTCCATCGTCGACTCCGTCTCAGTCGCCCCTGACCTAGACTGGAGCTTGGAGATTTCGACTTTGCTCTTGAGAGCGAACTAAATTCCAATAAAAACTGACCATTTAAAGTTTTTACTTCCATGCTGGCCTGGGAGCGAGAGAAACACACAGAATATGCCAGCTGCATCTCCTCCCGGGCATGCTGTAAAAACCAGCTAAGGGATCTGAGGGTTTCAGTATATTGTAATTTAGACGATGGGCTGACAACCTGTCACTACAGCAATATATACCTACAAATCTATATTAAATAACCCTCCAAATTTGTCAGGTGTAGCGGAACGACCTTTGTTAGGTCGTTTATGTTCTGCCTACCGCATTAGGGCGTGATTATATGTATGTATGTATGTACTTACTAGTACTACAAGTCTAGCGAAAACCTGTCCACTATAACTATGGCGTTCCGGTAAATTGATAAACAGTGCCTTATTGGCGGGAATTTGCCTTCACGCTCTGCCTACCTCGTAACGTAAGGGATACTGTCGGTGGCGTGACGGTTTGCACTTCCTTCCATTTTTTGTAATCTCTTCCTTTGCTTGGAATCATGGCGTTCCGGGTAAATTGGTAAACTGTGCGTTATTGCCGGGAATTAGCCGCGTGTTTTACTAATCAAGGTATCCTTCTGCGCCCACGCACAGGGATTCCTCACACTTACACTTGTGTAATTTATTTACCTATACGAGTCATCTCCCTAGTCATATTCCGTATCTTGGATAAACGAGTGTACTGGTTTTTGCACGGAGCGACTGTCATCTGACCTCCGCAACCCAGATGGGAAACCAGACCCGATCCTAGATCAGGTCAGAGTTTTCAAGCCGCCAATGCTTAGCACTGGTCTCTGACATGGCTTGGCGACTAATATCTACGGTATTAAAGGATATTAACCGGGCCCAACTGCTTAGCGGGCCTTCCGAAGCACGGAAAAAGCGCCGAATAAACGTACATATGAAATTCGAAAACTGAAATACTCATTGTTTTTTGGTGGGATTCGAACCACGACCTCCCTGCTCAGGAGGCAGTAGTTCCAAAATAGAAAAGGAACACAATATGAAGGATTAAATAATTTCATTTTTTTATCCCAGGAATATGTACCGAGTTCAGATCTTAATAGAATAATTTTCTTGATGTAACAAGAAGTAGTTATATCTAGCTACAATTTATCATCTATCCAGTCTAGATTAATGAATGCACAATTATGCACTGGTACTCTGATTTAGAAGTGCACTCGTCATGTATTGACATACGACCGCCTTGAACTAGTGTTGTCTAAATATCGATAGAAAAAAACAATCGATACTGTAATATCCCTAAACACAAGAGAGCAGGTACTAAACAAAATCAAGCTTTTGAGCTTTGAGAATTTTGAACTTAAACAATTTACCAATTCAGCTAACTCACTTAGAGAAAAATATGGGATGATAATAAAGTCAAGTTTAGATATGTATAAGAAAAGTTCAACTTACAGGTAAAACTTAAATTTGTACAATATGTCGTTTTACAAAATTATCGATAGGAAGAAAACTACTGGCTGATAGGCAACACTAGCAGAGCCTATGAACTTGATCTAAATACAGACTTATTTCCTTTTTAGATTCTACATAAATGTGGACTTTGATGCGGAACTAACCCTTAAATAGTTTGATCTGATGCAGTCAGTTTCGGATTTAGATATTTTATTACATGCCCAATTTTATGTAAGTAAATCTTGATTAATGACTCTTGTGTAATCACAATTCTGTCAATGACACGTAGTGAAGCAAATACAAGCTGGGGACGATGTAAAAACACAAAAAAACATTTCTGCAAGCAAATAACATTATTAATTAACGTAGTATTTTCTGAACGTAAGCTGTAAATCCTTACAGAAAGAATATAAGTACATTGCAAAAGTTGGTCTTCTATAATGCATGTTAAATTGCTTGCAATACAACTGAATCTGTTTTTCCTTGGCGTAAAATAAACAAATAATTACTCGTACCTCTTTCTATATAAATATTTATTACCATAAATTGATACTGAAGAACGAATAGCTACTTAAAGCAACTGACACAATTTTCTTTATAAAGAAAACTCATGAAGAAATATCACCTATTAAAATTTATTAAAAACATTAAACAAAATGTCTCTCTAATGCTATGAAAATGAACTATGTTTCACTCGTAAGTATAAACCATCACATATGACCATCTGTTTAAGTACAGCATTTAGTTTAGTGCGGTCGTTTGGTTAATAGTCCGATTTTACAAAATTGCTGCCACATGATCGCTGTGGACTGTCCACAGTCTCGTATACACCATGTTAGGAAAAAAATACAGTTCCTATATAGTGCACATATAAAAAAAAATTAAGAGCCCGATGGTGTAGTGGATAGGGCCGCTGCCTCCTGAGCGGGAGGTCATGGTTCGAATCCCACCACGTACCAATGTGTTTTTCGGTTTTCGAATTTCATATGTACGTTTATTCGGTGCTTTTTCCGTGCTTCGGAAGGCACGTTAAGCCGTTGGTCCCGGTTAATATCGTTTAATACCGTAGATATTAGTCGTTAAGCCATATCAGAGGCCAGTGATAAGCATTGGCGGCTTGAAAACTCTGACTTAATCTAGGATTGGGTCTGGTTTCCCTTCTTGGATGCGGAGGTCAGATGGCAGTCGCTCTGTGTAAAAACCAGTACCCACGTTCAATCCCCTAGATTAGGAAGCCCACCCCGTGAGATACAGGATAAGGCTAGGGAGATGAGATAGTGCACATAAACGAATGATTTTGGACGGATAAAGTCGGAAGCAGTTTTGACTTCGAACTTTGCTTCGACTAGTTAGTTATATTTTATTTTTATTTAAAAGGTACAATTACAGATAACAAATTAAGAATTACTTAACTTATCTCAATAATATAGATCATTATAAATTTGAAATCCAATTAAAATTGCGCACAATATTCACCAAAATTAGTTAACAATCAATAATACGAGTAATTAATATAACATCCAGAATCAAATTAGAAATCATATTAAATATAAATTTACATTCACTAAAATTAACATTATAAGTAAGGCGTTAAAAACAGTGAGTATACTATGAAATATTTAGTTTTAGATTGTTCAGTAAAGTTTTAAAATTAAATTGACTAGAATGGAAAACATGTAAGCGAGAACTGACTTTATTGTAATGTACATACATACATATAATCACGCCTTTATCCCTTACGGGGTAGGCAGAGCGTAAAACGCCTCCTAAAAGGCGCTTTCGCCACGTCTGACATAAATTGGGGGCAAAACGACATGTTTACACCCGATACCTTTGGGTACGCTGATGACAGCACGGTTGTTGACAGATATCTGTCCAGTGCAAGGGCCAACAGTGAAACAATCCAGTCTTGTCGGGAGTCCATGGTGGATCGTCTGAACTCATCGCTAAGGGTGATATCCGAGTGGGGCGATGCCAATCTCGTCAAGTTCAACGCATCCAAAACCCAGGCGTGTCTATTCTCGACAAAACGGAGTCCTTTTAACCTGGCTCCAACTTTCCGGGATGTATCCGTACCGATTTCTGACCATCTTGAGCTTCTTGGTATGAGCCTTACGTCCGACTTGAACTTTGGACGTTACATTGAGTCTCTGGCCACAACAGCTGCCAAAAAACTTGGTATCCTCTCGAAGGTGAGGCGATACTTCACACCGGGACAGCTATTGCAGTTGTACACAGCTCAAGTCCGATCGTGTATGGAGTACTGCTGCCACCTTTGGGACGGTTCAGCTAAATACCAGCTGGCTGCCTTAGACTCAATCGAGAAACGCGCTAAGAAGCTCATTGGAGACTCAGCACTGGTTGAGGCAAAACTACAGAACCTTGAGCACCGTCGCAGAGTGGCGTGCATGTCGGTATTTTACAGGATACATTTCGGGGAGTGCGCGTTAGCACTTCATGACCTTATACCCCCCTCCCCTTTCCATCTCCGGAGCACGAGGCGTGGACAGGGGTTCCACCCTTATGTCGTGGATATACCACAAATTCGCACGAAGCGGTTCGCTTCCACATTCTTAATGCGAACGGCTAAGGAGTGGAACTCCCTGCCGGCGGATCTGTTTCCGGAACAATATAACCTGGGCCTTTTCAAGGCGAGAGTGAATAGGCACTACATAGGTGAGTATGTTTCAACATAGTCCGCATCGTCACTTTCCACCAGGTGAGATGGCGGACAAATGCTCGCCTATATATATAAAAAAAAAAAAAAAAAAAAAAAAATTTTAGATTGTAATGTGTATTGCTGTAGTGACAGGTTGTCAGCCCATCGCCTAAATTACAATACACTGTAACCCTCGAATCCCTTTTGCTGACTTATACAGCATGCCCGGGAGGAAGGGCAACTGGAACATTCTATGTTTTTCTTTCTCTCCCAGTCCAGCATGGAAGAAACATTATAAGTAAGGCGTTAAAAACAGTGAGTATACTATGAAATATTTAGTTTTAGATTGTTCAGTAAAGTTTTAAGATTAAATTGACTAGAATGGAAAACATGTAAGCGAGAACTGACTTTATTGTAATGTATAAGGTAATTAAGGTTTTATTGTGTAGCCATTCGAGATAGACAAGAAGTGTAATGCGTTTGCGTCATGTATGCACTCCATCCCATCTTGACTAACTGCCTCCGTCGTCTAGTGGCTAGTGCCATGGACTCCTGGTCCTGGGTTCGATTCCCAGGGGGGAAACCCAAAGTTGATATTTGAGAATTTATCACTTAATGATTTTTTTCCAGTTTGGTTAGGACATTGCAGGCTGAATCACCTGATTCTCCGAAAAAGAAAAAGATTTCGTGCTTCGGAGGGCACGTTAAGCCGTCGGTCCCGGTCGCTGACTTTGATAGTGGTCCTTACTCAAACCATGTCAGAGGCCTGATAGTTGTGCTACTAGGCGGTTTAAAAACTCTGACACCAGGGTTCATCGGGTCGATAGACTAGATACCCACTCGACAGAAGAAGATCCCATCTTGCAAGTGGTGATGATGTTGGTGACTTGGATCATATTTTCTTCTACATACATACATATAGTCACGCCTTCATCCCTTACGGGGTAGGCAGAGCGTGAAACGCCTCGTAAAAGGCGCTTCCGCCACGTCTGACAAAAATTGAGGGCAATTTTAGATTGCATTTTGTATTGCTATAGCGACAGGTTGTCAGCCCATCGCCTAAATTACAATACACTGAAACCCTCGGATCCCTTAGCTGGTTTTTACAGCATACCCGGGAGGAAATGCAGCTGGCACATTCTATGTTTTTCTGTCGCTCCCAGTCCAGCGTGGAAGAAAGAAGAATATTTTCTTCTCCTGCTCCCTTTATAATCGTTCCGCCTTTATACAATCCCTTGAGTCCCTTGATGTTTCATCTCCTACCCGTATCACTTGCCTTTTATGGTATCCGCTAAAATATTGTAATATACTGTCATTACTTCCATGCTGGACTGGGAGAGATAGAAAAACATAGAATGTTCCAGCTGCCCTTCCTCCCGGGCATGCTGTTGAAGTCAGCAAAAGGGACTCGAGGGTTACAGTGTATTGTAATTTAGGCGATGGGCTGACAACCTGTCACTATAGCAATACATATTACAATCTAAAATTGCCCTCAATTTTTGTCAGACGTGGCGAAAGCGCCTTTTACGAGGCGTTAAACGCTCTGCCTACCCCGTAAGGGATAAAGGCGTGATTTATGTATGTATGTATACTGTCATCCTTTATTTTGTTTACCAATATTAAAATTAAGATAGAGCTGTTTTATGATTTTATGTAATAATGACTGTATGACTTATTAAACATAAAAAATATATAAAAAAAAAAAAATTAAGATTATATATTCTTATAAAACTTACTTACTTCCATGCTGGCCTGGGAGCAAGAGAAAAACATAGAATGTGCCAACTGCATTTCTTCTCGGGCATGCTGTAAAAATCAGCTAAGGGATCCGAGGTTTCATTATACTGTAATTTAGGCGATGGGCTGACAACCTGTCACTACAGCAATATACGTAAAAATCTATCTTAAATAACCCTCAAAACTTTTTGTTAGACGTGACGGAATGACCTATGTTTAGGTCGTTTACGCTCTGCCTACCCCATTAGGGATAAAGGCGTGATTATATGTATGTATTTATGTATGTATTCTTATAAAATATTGTATTTAACCTAACTTTCCTTTATTTTTCCTTTCCTTTCCGCGTTCAGTTTCCCTACTTTATATACTCGACACTGGCACAAAGTTCTACTAGTGCCTAAAAAAAAGTGTAAAAGACAAAGTTATAGGTAATTTTATAAGGTTTCATTATATACTACAACAAAATTTAGTACGACGCATGATTTTCGAAATGTAAGCAAATAACTAAAAACGGGACCTTATTTATTCGCCCTGGATGGAACACTGATAAGACCGAAAGTGGCAAGGCATACATACATACATACATACATATAATCACGCCTTTATCCCTAATGGGGTAGACAGAGCGTAAACGACCTAAACACAGGTCGTTCCGCCACTTCTGACAAAGCTTTGAGGGTTATTTATGATTGATTTATAGGTAGATATTGCAGCAAGCATCTTGTGGCAAGGCAACAAGTCCCATATTAGAGAGGTAATCAGTGTCTCTACTTCAAGTTTTGAAGGTATAGTTCTTCATTCGCCAAGACCGCTTGGGAAAGTTGTACCATCATATTTGTCGTCAATAATAAATAGAGAAGAAATTTCAGAGGAGAGAATAAATTTCTTCCATGCTGGACTGGGAGCGAAAGAAAAACATAGAATGTGCCAGCTGCATTTCCTCCCGGGCATGCTGTAAAAACCGGCTAAGGGATCCGAGGGATTCAGTATATTGTAATTTAGGCGATGGGCTGACAACAACCTGTCACTACAGCAATATACCTACAGATCTCTCTTGGATGACCCTCTAATCTTTGTCAGACGTGGCGGAACGACCTTTGTTTAGGTCGTTTACGCTCTGCCTACCCCATTAGGGATGAAGACGTGATTATATGTATGTATGTAATAAATAGAGCCAGAAAAATAAAAGTTAATAGTAAAAGAAAAAAATAATAACAAATTATAAGAGTTATTTTTTTTATATTACAGTGAGATCTAGATTCGAAAGCGTTTCTAAAATATATTGGGTATAGGTATAGGTACAGTACCCGATGGTGTAGTGGATAGGGCCAGGAGGCAGCCTGAACGGGAGGTCGTGGTTCGAACCCCATCACGTACCAATGCGTTGTTCGGTTTTCGAATTTCGTATGTACGTTTATTCGGCGTTTTATACGTGCATCGGTAGGCCTAGGCACGTTAAGCCGTTGGTCCCGGTTAATATAGTTTAATACCGTAGATATTATTCATTAAGCCATGTCAGAGGCCAGTGCTAAGCATTGGCGAATTGAAAACTCTGACCTAATCTAGGATTGGATCTGGTTTTCCTTCTGGGTTGCGGAGGTAGCAGCCGCTTTGTGTAAAAACCAGAACCCTCGTTCAATCACCTAGATTAGATAGCCGACCCCGTGAGATACAGGATAAGGCTAAAGGGATGAGTATAGGTTACAGCGCCTACTTATTACTATCACGTATTTTTTTTTTATTTTAAGATTTTTATGCTTCCTAATGGCGTCATATAACTATACCTAGCTACACCATGTAGTTTCTTCCATGCTGGCCTGGGAGCGAGAGAAAAATATAGAATGTGCCAGCTGCATTTCCTCCCGGACATGCTGCAAAAACCAGCTAAGGGATCTGAGGGTTTCTGTATATTGCAATTTAGGCGATGGGCTGACAACCTGTCACTACAGCAATATACCTACAAATCTATCTTAAATAAACCTTAAAGCTTTGTCAGACGGGGCGGAACGACCTGCCTACCCTATTAGGAATAAATTCGTGATTATATGTATGCATGTACCATATAGTACATAATGTACTTAAGGACACACGCTTCTTTATACTTAGTATTATTCTGTCGCATTCGTATTCTGTCACAATAACATATTGTGTTCGACTAATCGTATGCGAAATCACGCGACGTCTGCTAGACTCAACGTGTATAGAGATTCCTTTCATACCCTTTATCACTAAGTTCATTATCTTGTGACCTATTTCACATTGATTTAAATATTATATATAGACTAGTTCTTGAAACTGAACAAAATTGATCTAATCAAAGGCCATCAACAAAATCAACATCTTTAGTTAGTGTTCAATTACGACCCGCGCAGCCTAGTTGGCAGTGTACCTGCCTGCTACGCAGAGGGTCCCGGGTTCGATTATCGGCCGAGGCAGACATTTGAATGATGAGTTTAAATGTCTGTTTCTGGGTCTGGGTGTTATTTGTGGTTGTTTCTGTGTATGTCCATGGCATCCCGATAAAGGGAATCCTAGTGGGAGCTATGAGTGTGATCGTGTTTTTTATTTTTTTATAATTTACCCATATGTCTACTACATGGATAGAAACAGAAAAATCTTCTCAAAGCATACATACATACATAAAATCACGCCTTTATCCCAAATGGGGTAGGCAGAGCGTCAACGATCCAAACAAAGGTCATTGCGCCACGTCTGACAAGTATTGAGGGCCATTTCAGATCGATATGTGTATTGCTGTAGTGACAGGTTGTCAGCCCATCGTCTAAATCACTATACACTAAAACCCTCGAATCCCTTAGCTGGTTTTTACAGCATGCCCGGGAGGGGATGCAGCTGGCATATTCTATGTTTTTCTATCGCTCCCAGTCCAGCATGGAAGATAATAAGTCAAAGCATATAAGTTAGGTAAACCTACCTCCTATGTACTTTGCTATATTTGTAACTTTCAAGTAGTACCTATTATGAATCGCCATTGTCATCGCATTGTCAGTCTAAGGCTCGTATTTATAAAGCAATCTCAAGATTGAGAGCAATATTAAGTATGGATTTGACAGGCCAAAATGTACTGTAATGACATTTCAAATACGAACTCAAACTAGCTGTCAGTCTCAAGTATTGTTAATTAATACGGGCCTAAATCGCCTATAGTTCTCTCTGGAGTTCCTTTGCATTGAATAGAAGTAGGCGGTAAATTCTATGTTCTATTATCGCTACTAAGCCTATGCTGTTTATATTTTCGTTTTGGCCTTTGTCACGTCTACGCTTGGGTATTATCTAGAGTAATTAATTAGCCTATCAGAAATGATAGATAGTATTGTAAATATTTTGCTTCTCTCAGATTGTTAGTAGATACATTGTAAGGTCAATTTATGTAAGACGAACGAGAGTTAACATCATCATCAGCAGTATGTAATATTCGTAGCTATTCTTCTTTGCGAGTGGATAGAGTCGAACGACCCGAAGCAAAGGTCGTTCCGCCACGTCTGACAAAGTTTTGAGGGTTATTTAAGATAGATTGGTAGGTATATTGCTGTAGTGACAGGTTGTCAGCCTATCGCCTAAATTTCAATAGACTGAAACCCTCGGATCCCTTAGCTGGTTTTTACAGCGTGCCCGGGAGGAAATGCCGCTGGAACATTATATGTTTTTCTTTCTCTCCCAGAACAGCATGGAAGCAACTCAAATTAATATCCATAGAATAAATAAATGAGATTCAAAAGTATAGATCATAAATAATAAATATAGATTATGCCGAGTGTAAATATTTTAATTCTCAAAAATATTGAATACTAGCGACCCGCCCCGGCTTCTCACGGATATCATCAGTGTTTCTCTACTATATTCTGAATGTATTATACATACAAACCTTCCTCTTGAATCAATCTATCCATTAAAAAAACCGCATCAAAATCCGTTGCGTATATAGTTTTAAAGATCTAAGCATACATAGGGATATAGGGACAGAGAAATCGACTTTGTTTTATACTATGTAGTGATTTTAACTTACCTTATTGATTTCTTCGCTATTTCTTTTTTGCAAGGTGAAAAACCTTTCTCAAAGAGGATCTAACTTCAAATTAAATTATCAGCCCGCTAAATTTCCCTAACCTCATATGAGCAAGCAATTACGCCTTTTCAAGGCTTTGATAAACAATAAACTAACTAGATGCACAATCTCACTCAAAAAGTGTATGCGGCAAAAATCTGCCCATCACGTCAATCGGGGAGAATTTTCATTAGTCTAAATGATAGTATGTGCGAGTGCTATTGATACTGTACCCTTTCTTTCACGCGTTAAGGTTCAAATTTGAATGAATATTTTTATGTTACAAATATAACAATAACTATACGTACGTATGTGCAGTGCGGCTCGGACATTTTTTGGTGGGGGTTTCTTCGTGATTGTGCATCTAGTTTGTTTATTATTTATAAAAGTTTTAAGGTGACCTGAATAATTTCAAAAGCTCCATCAGATGGCTCTAGCTGTACATGAACTGTCAAAGTTTTCGGTACGTTGACACGATCGCCATTCATTATAAATATATATTATTTGTGAAATTAAGATTTATTGCAGAACTAGCGCAGGCTACCAAAGAAAAGAACAGTTAACTGTTTTGTTTTACGTTTTATCCCAAAAACATAAAAAAATACGTTATAAATTTTGTACTGGGCCGTCTGAACGCAGCCCTAATCAAACAGACATGCAGAAGCATGACATTGACAGCTCATCTTTTGAAAAGCCACCTATCGGCAATACAGAGAATCTTACCACTTATGTCATTCTGAAAAGCCCTAATTATCATGATCTTACTTATAAGCCAACAAACACATGGTCATTTCGGAAGTCAGCAGGTACGACTAATGACCCGATGAACTCTGATGTCAGACTTTCAACCGCCTAATAGCATGGCTAATGGAACTCTGATATGATTCGTACAACAACCTCTGTACAGACAGTGCAGCTCACGTGCCGTCCGAAGCAGGAAATCCTTTTTCTTGACAAAAAAACAGATCAGATCAGCTAAATTATAATTTAGCTTGCATTGTATTGGAATTAGACAAATATGCTAGTCTCTAATCCAATAATGTCAATAGATGAATTAACTGAGTTCCATAGTAAATGTTGACTAAATTTATTGTCTGGCAAATAAGCTTGATTCCAAGCCAGCATCCATTTTATTCGAATAAACGACCCAGTACTGATCAGTTCTGCTTTTCATTTCTTTTCCTGTGCCCATATTGCAACACAAAAATCTCACAACGTGATAAATTGACAAAGTAATATTAACTTTTGTGTTCCCATTGGGAATCGAACCCACGACATCTGCAGCAGGCATTCAAATCTCAGACTACTAAACCACGGAGGATATCATAATCACCATGATCACATGATTCTTATACGCAAACAAGCAGATGATAATTTCGGCAGTGGGCAGGTGCGAATCGACACTAACGAAGCAACGAACGCTTAGTTCATCTTGTTATTAGTGGCATTGAACGGGGTAAACGAAACGCCAGCGTGAACTAGTATTTAGACTGCTTCTGTCTTCTCCATTCGACTCCCAGGGGGGAAACACAAAGTTGATATTTGAGAATTTATCACTTTGTGATTTTTTCCCAGTTTGGTTAGGACATTGCAGGCTGAATCACCTGATGGTCCGAAAAGAAAAAGATTTCGTGCTTCGGAGGACACGTTAAGCCGTCGGTTCCGGTCGCTATCTTTGCTAGTGGTCGTTACTCAAACCATGTTAGAGGCCTGATAGTTGTGCTACTAGGCGGTTTAAAAACTCTGACACCAGGGTTCATCGGGTCCATAGACTCGATACCCACTCGACAGAAGAAGACTGCTTCTAATGGAGACGTAGACTTTTGAGAAAGAAAGCAGGTTTCAGTTCCCCACATTTCCTTTCGGGCTCTACAGAACATACATACATACATACATAAATATAATCACGCCTTTATCCCTTATGGGGTAGGCAGAGCGTAAACGACCTAAACAAAGGTCGTTCCGCCGCGTCTGACAAAGTTTTGAGGGTTATTCAAGATGGATTTGTATTTTGTACGTATATTGCTGTAGTGACAGGTTGTCAGCCCATCGCCTAAATTGCAATATACTGAAACCCTCAGATCCCTTAGCTGGTTTTTACAGCATGCCCGGGAGGAAATGCAGCTGGCACATTCTATGTTTTTCTCTCGCTCCCAGTCCAGCATGGAAGAATCTACAGAACCAACTCAAAAAAGATTTTCAATCATCAGTGAATGGACGTTCAGTGCCGGATTGTTTGAAGGGTGACTTCCACTCTCGACTGAGTGCACTAAAATAAAAAATAGAATGTTCCAGCTGCTTCTTTGCCCGGGCATACTATACAAATCAGTAGACAGCCGAGGATTTCAATACAAAAATAAAATTTGACTGAAACCTAAAATGAACCTCTTATTGAACCCGAACTTGTCAGACGTGGCGAATACCAAAATATTTATGAAATTGAAGCTCATACTACCCCATAAGGGATACAACCACACAGTCCTGACTGTCTTTATGTATGTATCATCATCTCCCTAGCCTTATCCCGTATCTCACGGGGTCGGCTACCTAACCTAGGGGATTGAACGAGGGTACTGGTTTTTACACAGAGCGACTGCCATCTGATCTCCGCAACCCAGAAGGGAAACAGTGTTTGTCAGACGTGGCGGAACGACTTTTGTTTAGGTCGTTTACGGTCTGCCCACCCCATTAGGGATAAAGGCGTGACTATATATATGTATCAGCTTCATACTCCTTAGCTAGACTGGGTGTAGCTTTCAGCTTTTCAGCGACGTGGGGAACCCGCTTCTTGATGGTTTTAAAGGGTTCGGACTATAAACAGGTTTCAACCGTCAATAAGAGGATCTTCTTCTGTCGACTCGATGAATAGTGTCAGAGTTTTTAAACCGCCTAGTAGCACAACTATCAGGCCTCTGACATGGTTTGAGTAAGGACCACTATCAAAGACAGCGACCGGGACCGACGGCTTAACGTGCCCTCCGAAACACGAAATCTTTTTTTTTTCTTTTCGGACTATGAGGTGATTCAGCCTGCAATGTCCTAACCAAACTGGGTAAAAATTCGGGAATCGAACCCAGGACTTCCGGATCGTAAAACCCATGGCTCTGACCATTATACCACGGAGGCAAGTCAAAAACAGAGGATAATTTTGTTTTAGTAGTTAGTTGAATATTGTGATAAAAACCATTCTCGTGAGATCACACCCCAGTATTCATATTTCTGCCACCTAGAAGACATTATTGGCACATGATAAAATACACAAACAGGCAGAACTTAATTTCGCATTTGTAAGACAAATATTTTTTTATGTAAGGAAAAGAGTTTGAGGATGTTTGGTCAATATTTTTATTTTTGATGAGTTCTTCGACTTTGCTTAAATGAGGTAACTTAATGTAACAGAAGGCGGTCGATATTGTCTTTGTTTGTTTGTTTTTTTGTTGGATTTTGAGTTTTTCCTTGTATATATATTTTTTTAAAACAACAAAACATAAAAGGTAAATGATATTTGGTTACGTTAACGTTTGACCTGCGGCTCAATAAATTAGATATACATACATATATATAATGACGCCTTTATCCGTAACGGGGTAGGCAGAGCGTAAACGACTTAAACATAGGTCGTTCGGCGGAACTACAAAACCTTGTCTTAAGTTTTGAGGGTTATTTAAGATAGATTTGTAGGTATATATATATATCTTCCATGCTGGAGTGGGAGCGAAAGAAAAACATAGAATGTTCCAGTTGCATTTCCTCCCGGGCATGCTGTCAAAACCAGCTAAGGGATCCTAGGGTTTCAGTATATTGCAATTTAGGCGATAGGCTGACAACCTGTCACTACAGCAATATACCTACAAATCTATCATAAATAACCCTAAAAGTTTTGTCGGACGTGGCGGATCGCCTAAATTATAATATACTGAAACCCTCGGATCCCTTAGCTGGTTTTTACAGCATTCCCACGAGGAAAAGCAGATGGCACATTCTATGTTTTTCTCTCGCTCCCAGTCCAGCATGGAAGAATATAATAATTATAAATGTGTTTTATATTGGTCTCTTTCCGGCTTTATCGCAAGGCCCTCAAATTCATCTTACTACCGCAGATGTGTAAGATACAGAATAGAGATAACTATTAAAATGTGTTATTTTCTGTCATTAATTCATTATTATTAGGTACACGAGGACACAAAATACTTTTGTTTACCTTACATAATAAGTACGTTTGAAATAATTATTTATTACCCGACTGTCAAGAAAGGGTTATGTTTTTCGCGCTTCACTACATAGTATAAAACAAAGTCGCTTTCTCTGTCCCTATATCCCTATGTATGCATAAATCTTTAAAACTACGCAACGGATTTTGATGCGGTTTCTTTTAATGGATAGAGTGGTTCAAGAGGAAGGTTTATATGTATAATATAGTAGAGAAACACTGATCATTTCCGTGCGAAGCCGGGGCGTGTCGCTAGTATCTTATATGTATGTACTAATATTTCTTTATTACCTTGTAGCTCCGAAACGGCTGAATGGAATGCGACAATTTGGGTATCGTTCGGTTGGTATCAATAATTAAAAAAAAAAAAAAACATCCGAGTGTTCTTAGATAAGTGACTTTTTTCAAAATATGAAGTGGCGGTGTTTTAGGCGCTAAATTGTAAGTCTCATAATATTTTTTTTCGGCTGAACCTTTCGAGTGGGAGATTACAAAAATATATGTGAATAATATGTTAAAGCTAGCTCAATTTTAGAACAATTAATGCCATAAAACATGTTTTTATATTAGAAACAAAATAAGACCGAAAATTTTGACTGATTTTGTGTGAAATTGTGTACTCAGTTAATATTTTCAAACCAAACCTAACGAGAAGCATAGATATCATGTATTTGTTCATGTGGACGGAGTTCGGTTAAGTTTGGTTTTACTGTTTAGGAATAAAAGAGAATCTACGTTTGTATGGGATTTCACTACTCTGGCAGACCCTTCTTCTTCTGTCGAGTGGGTATCGAGTCTATCGACCCGATGAACCCTGGTGTCAGATAAGATGCATAAAAATTGGCATAGATATCAAAGTTCATCCTAATATGACTAGAAGTCTTATAGTTTACAAAAATCCACCAAACGATTTAGGATTCTTTATGTCAGTGGCAATACACGTCTTGTGACCTTGATTATGTTTGGGAACACCAGGGGAATCCCCTAACGATTTGAGCTTTGCAATATAACATTTTATCCATTGAGATTATTAGAATTTTCGTTTCAAAGCTTGTACTCACCAAAGTCCCTAAGTAACTGTGCCCGATCTCCTCCTCAGACGTTTCTCCAGACACTATGGTCTGTAGTTGAGAGTTTCTCCACTTCATCTTGTCTCACTATTTCACTTTTTTTACTATAGGCAAAGGCTCACACTACTGTTCAGCCAAACCACCACTTTTAGTCGCACTTACATTCTAAATTCAAAATCTGGCATTCGATTTTCGGCCAGTCTTATTCGTTTAACTAAAAAGCACAGAATGTTCGAAATTTCAACTCATGTTTTAAACGGTTTTCATTATTTAGGGTTGCGCGTGGTCTCTGTTATATTGAACTTTTACTATTAAATAATTTGGCTAAATTACGTGAATAGATAAGTATCAATAAGTTTATTATAATTTTATTTACTGAAAAACCCCCTATAAATGAGCACGTGGTGAAATGCGCAGAAAAGCGGGTATTAGATAAAGATATGTTTTGATGAAATTGAGCTATCCATATCTTTAACAAATTATGATTTAGATTGAACTTTACCGAAAAATAAAATTATCGAATAAGTTACTTCAAAATTTACTTTGATTTTGTCAAAAGCTCAGTTACATAGATAAGCTAATCGATACGTGAGCTTTAATAAGATATCGTAAAGCTTTTATTTTGTTAGTTACTTTCAATATATTATTAATCGAACACAAACAGAGCCTCGCCAACCCTACGCACTTTTCACTGTTTTCCTCAAAACCTTTTTTGATTCAATCTTATTCGTTTAAAACTTTTCCTCCGTCCAAGACCAGCTGTGTTGCGCGATCCAGGTAAACTAACACAAATGATGCTGATTACCTAGCTCCTCTCCTGCACTGAAGCTGAAATTAAGGCAGTGCGCACACGCAGCCTAGACGCTTATAGCATAGAGTACGTAATATTATATTGTGACGTAGAGGCAGGTTTACATAGTATTTTCTTGGATTGGCTTTGCTGTTACCACTGTTACTCATTGATAAAATTTTAACGGATTTTGCGTCCTTTTTATTTTTAAGTTACGCATTAGTAGCGCAGAATACCTACGTCATAATTTAGTATTATAATTCTGAGGTAGAGTCAGGTTTACTAGGTTAGTATTAGCTTAGTATTATATATATTAAAGCGACTGTTACTCCTTTTTGATCAAACTTATTTTTGACTTAACTTAAATATACTTACCTGATTTGCTACCCTCTTTCGCTTCATATTTTAATATTTAAACATATCATACTTTTAACAATTTAACCCCTGGAAAGAGTAACTTCCTGTTTCTAATGATAAAAGAATCAGTTCAATGTTTGTGATTTATTCGTTATTTTGAACCAAGCAGACAAAACAAAGTATTTTTTTTATGAAGTATGTGTCTATCCCTAAGAACGATCACGACCTATTTACCTATTCATAATGCAAATTATCTTTACTTGGATGTAACTGAAACCCGAAAGCGTGGGCAGGTAGCAAGTGCGGATATCCTTGTAACTATTATCCTGATACCAGTTAAATGTAGCAGCAACACCTCCGCCAAATTGTCCAGGATTACGTGAAATAAGATATAGTCACGTGGGCTCAGTGGGCCAAGATGTAACTGGATAGCTGATTCCAGAAATGTGTAATTTATTGCACTTTTAAGAAAGCGAATTGAAACTAAAATAAAAGGATGATTGAAATGATGTTGATGACCTTCCACGGTCCTGCAAATAAAGTAAAGGAAGGGCAGCTTTAAGTGAGGAAGACCGCTGCCCAGACAATTGCTCTAATGTCTAAATGTCCATAAAATCCAGGAATTCCTACCGCGTTAGGTATTATTAATGTTATAATCGAGTGCACTGAGAACCGTATGCTTATCCAACATTCACGGTTATGATAATGCCTATATCAAGATTTACTCATTTCTCATCTTTTCAACTTCGTTCTTTTTTTTATTTAAATCTGAAATAGCCAATCAGTAAAGTTCAGTTCTTAACAGGTATGGGGTTTGATGCCGTTTGGATTGCGACCGCCCTTTCTTCAAAGTCCGGTGCCAAATAACTTACAGTGTTCCATGTTGAAATTATCACCATTAACATATTCTTGTTGACCTTGTATAATTTTCAAATCTATCTCTTCTTCTGTCGAGTGGGAATCGAGTCTATGGACCCGATGAACCCTGGTGTCAGAGTTTTTAAATCGCCTAGTAGCACAACTATCAGGCCTCTGACATGGTTTGAGTAACGACCACTACCAAAGACAGCGACCGGGACCGACGGCTTAACGTGCCCTCCGAAGCACGACATCTTTTTTTTCGGACAATCAGGTGATTCAGGGAAAATGCACAAAGTGATAAATTCTCAAATATCAACTTTGTGTTTCCCCCCTAGGAATCGAACCCAGGACCTCCGGATCGGGAGTCCATGGTACTAGACCACAGAGGCAGTTAATCTATCTCTGCCTAGACTAGACCCAAGTATTAAATAACCTACTCATTTCAGCGCACAACTATGCACACACCCTTATTCTCTCTCCTTATTATCATTACCATTATTACCTCACAGTTTGTTCTGCATTTAGCGTGTCCTTCATCGATATATAAGTTATCGAGAGCGGCACAGCACTAATCACGTGTTAATTGTTATTGGAGAACGCCCTCTAGGGGAATTTTACAATAATTTCTAACGATTCTTTCTTTTTGTAAGACTAGCATTTTTTTGTTGTTGGTGATATGATGGCGAATTTGAATGTAGTTTCAGGTCATATATCTTAATATTTGTACTAATTAAATTATTAATGAAGATGATTCAACCTTATATAAATCTAAATGAAGTAGTAGGTACCTATTTAATTAAATTGCTTACTATGCAAATATCTTACATGCTGGACTGGGAGCGAGAGAATAACATAGAATATGCCTACCGGTCATGCTGTAAAAACCAGCTAAGGAGAGGGTCTCAGTATATTGCAATTTAGGTGATGGGGCTGATAACCTGCTACTACAGCAATATACCTACAAATCTATCTTAAATAATCCTTAAAACTTTGTCAGACTTAGCGCAACGACCTTTGTTTAGGTCGTTTACTCTCTGCCTACCCCATTACGGATAAAGGCGTCATTATGTATGTATGCAAATTGTTTCGATCTTCTAGGGCATTTCTAGACGCCCGCAAAACTTACAAAATTGCATATCAGCAAAAAACTAAGTACAAAATTAATTAAATAAGTAGGTACACTGTTAACGTAAACAATAAAATTTTGACGTAAAAGAAACAATAATAAAACTAAAACAACGCTTTCTACATAAAATTGAGTCATGACAAAATTAGGGCGACTTTTTAGTGACTCTTGACTCTGGAAAAACATCATGATCTCACTAGCCTTATCCCGTATCTCGGGATCGGCTACCTAATTTAAGTGATTGAACGATGGTACTGCTTTTACACAGAGCGACTGCCATCTGACCTCCGCAACCCACAAGGGAAACCGGACCCAATCCTACATTAGGTCAGTTTTCAAGCCGCCAATATTTAGCATTGGCCTCTGATATGGCGTATTAACGACTAATATCTACGACTAATAACTTCCATGCTGGCCTGGGAACAAGAGAAAAACATAGAATTGTGCCAGCTGCATTTCTTCCCGGGCATGGTGTAAAAACCAGCTAAGGGATCCGAGGGTTTCACACACATATTACTGTAGTGACAAATAATTTGTAGGTAACAATTCTATCTTAAATAATCCTCAAAACTTTGTCAGACGTGGCGGAACGACCTTTGGTTAGGTCGTTTACGCTCTGCCTACCCCAATAGGGGTAAAGGCGTGATTATATGTATGTATGTAAAATCAAACGATACTAACCGGGACCAACGTCGTACATATGAAATTCGAAAACCGAAAAACACATTGGTACGTAGTAGGATTCGAACCACGACCTCCCGTTCAGGAGGCAACGGCCCTATCCACTACACCATCAGGCTCTGGGGAAAAACCCTAGTTCGAAATATAAGGAAATAACAATAAAAATGTAAACGAAGAAAGATCAAGACAGCGTCTTTTACAATAAATAACTTTCTCGAAAAAGGAAATCGTATTTTTTTTACTGTTCCGTACAAAATTACTGCTTTGATGGCACCATTTTTTTTAAATGTTTAGTTTGTTGACCTTTCAGTTTTAGGACACTATCCCTTACCTTTTGTACAAATTTAAATTGCTTGCTACAATTATATTAGTATCAAGTTATTATTATTATATTTTTTAATTCAAAAACTTTGTATTTTCGAGTGCTCATTAAACATTCAGCTACTTCCATGTACTTCCATGCTGGCCATTCAAGTACTTCCATGCTGGACTGGGAGCGAGAGAAAAACATAGAATGTGCCAGCTGCATTTCCTCCCGGGCATGCTGTAAAAACCAGCTAAGGGATCCGAGGGTTTCAGTATATTGCAATTTAGGCGATGGGCTGACAACCTGTCCCTACAGCAGCTACAAATCTATCTTAAATAACCCTCAAAACTTTGTCAGACGTGGCGGAACGAACTTTGATTAGGTTGTGTACGCTCTGCCTACCCCATTAGGGATAAAGGCGTGAATATATGTATATATGTATGTATATTTTTTAATTCAAAAACTTTGTATTTTCAAATGCTCATTAAACATCCTGTTGTACAATTACTTCCAAGCTGGACTGGGAGCGAGTGAAAAACATAGAATGTGCCAGCTGCATTTCGTCCTGGGCATGCTGTAAAAGCCAGCTAAGGGATCTGAGGGTCTATGTATATTGCAATTTAGGCGATAGGCTGACAACCTGTCCCTACAGCAGCTACAAATCTATCTTAAATAACCCTCAAAACTTTGTCAGACGTGGCGGAACGACTTTTGATTAGGTTGTTTACGCTCTGCCTACCCCATTAGGGATAAAGGCGTGAATATATGTATATATGTATTTATATTTTTTAATTCAAAAACTTTGTATTTTCGAGTGCTCATTAAACATCCTGTTGTACAAAATGTGTCCAAAGGTTTCCCGCGATACAGGTTTACCTAGGGACTCGATATTTCTGAATATGTAATAGCTTTTTTTGTAAATAAATGATTTTTGTAAAAAGGTAGAGGTAGACCAAAATTAACATGGTGGTCCACTATCAGAAAAGTCCTAAGGAACCTAGATATCACTGAAGAGACAACCCAGAACCGCCCGCTCTGGCGCAAGATAATAAGGCGACCCGACCCCACGTAGGTGCTAAATGGGAAGGAACAAGAAGAAATGATTTTTGTATTTTTTGTATTTATAACAATCTATGCTGAGCCCATATATAAGGTCATTTTAAATCAATTTCCATGCTGGTCTGGGAGCGAGAGAAAAACATAGAATATGCCAGCTGCATTTCCTCCCGGGCATGCTGTAAGATCCAGCTAAGGGATCTGAGGGTTTCAGTATGTTGTAATTTAGGCGATGGGCTGACAACCTGTCACTACAGCAATATACCTAGAATTCTATCTTAAATAACTCTCAAAACTTTGTCAGACGTGGCGGAACGACCTTTATATGGTATGTTGACGTTCTGCCTACCCCATTATCGATACAGGCGTGATAATATGTATGTATGTATAAGAATCGTGATGCAAATGCATTTCTTCTTGACGGTGCCACAATGCAAGCATATCAAGTTTCAACCATGCACATGACCTATTGTTCACATGATAAACAAAACAGGTCCTTCGCGTTTTGAAACAAACACGTGAGCAGGCATCCTTGGCAGTGACCTTGAAAAGGGTTAGACCTTGAGCTTGGAAAAACAGCATAAAAAGATCTTGAAAAAGGTTAACATGCATATGCATAAAATTACACCTTTATCCCTTTCCGGGTAGGCAGAGCGTAAAACGCCTCGCAAAAGGCGCTTTCGCCACGTCTGACAAAAAAATTAGGGCAATTTTAGATTGTAATGTGTATTGCTGTAGTAAAAGGTTGTCAGCCCATCGCCTAAATTACAATACACTGTAACCCTTGAATCCTTTTCGCTGACTTCTATAGCATGCCCGGGCGGAAGGGCAGTTGGAACGTTCTGTTTCTTTATCTCTCCTAGTCCAGCATGGAAGAAAAGAAGGTAAAAGGTAAACACGGAAACATATATGTGGGAGAGTTGAGAGTTCTACTCTTTTTTCTTTGCACGCTCTTTTACTTTTTTTTTTTTGTCACTTTCAGGCAAGAGCATTAGAAAGCTCTGCGAACCCTGTGGTAGAGGGACATATTTAAAAGAAAACCCATTTTTTTTCTTTTCTATACATACATATAGTCACGCCTTTATCCCTAATGGGGTAGGCAGAGCGTAAACGACCAAAACAAAGGTCGTCCCGCCGCGTCTGACAAAGTTTTGAGGGTTATTTGAGTTAGATTTGTAGGTATATTGCAGTAGTGACAGGTTGTCAGCCCATCGCCTAAATTACAATATACTGAAACCCTCGGACCTCTTAGCTGACTTTTACAGCATGCCCATGAGGAAATGCAGCTGGCGCATTCTATGTTTTTGTCTCGCTCCCAGTCCAGCATGGAAGTTCTTTTTTTATGATAATGATAGGCAAACCATTTGTCTGCGATCCTGCCTGATGGAAAGTGATGATGCAGGCGATGATGGAGCATGTTTGCCTAGATAATGCCTGTTCACTCTTGCCTTGAAAAGGCCCAGGTTATAACGTTCCGGAAACAGATCCGCAGGTAGGGAGTAGAGTAGAGAAATGGATGTAAAGATACTAACTATTCGGAACATAATACCTCTACTACAAGATATAATGAATTTTATCTTTTTCTTATCTTTATTCAATTCAAATTCAAATTATTTATTTTAGATAAAAATCCATATATAGTACATTACATTAATTCAGGATAATCAGGAAAGCCTCTGGAAGAAGTAGGTACCTTCCGGTACCTTGGGAGTTCAGTGCGCAGTGATAATCGTCTCGAGTCAGAAATTTCTGCTCGGATCGCTAAAGCTGCTGCAGACTTCGGTGGACTAAGCCGACGGGTGTGGAAGTCACACGATCTGAAACTCCATACAAAGCTGGCTATCTATAGAGCGATAATTCTACCTTTATTGCTGTATTCCTCGGAAACCTGGTGTCTGTGTAAAGGTGACATCAAATGACTTGACGTCTTTCACTTAAAATGTCTTCGAACAATTCTTAGGCCGGATCGTTTACCGAACTCGGAGGTTCTACGTCGTGTTTATCTTATACAACAATTATTTTGCCCGTATTGGTTTTTAAGGGTTTTATTATCCAGCAGAGCAGATGGTATAGTAACATTTTTTTAAATTGCACATCATTATCAGGTACTATAAAATAAAACATAATGACTTAAGGAGGTTCGAGAGCTGCGACGGTGGCGCCATCAGTTTCAAATTAATTGTGCCTGAAATACAAACATACGTACATATTATCACCCCTTTATCAAAAATACAAACACTTTCATGAATATTTTACGATTGGCGCCAATCGCAACTAATTCTCCATTTTATAATAATTCCCACTAAGCATAAAAGCTATGTATTGTACATACGCTAATAGAGGCACTACTTTTAGCACGTTTGCAATACATAGCTTTTATGCTTAGATGAATTATTATATAATGGAGAATTAGTTGCGATTGTCGAAAGTCGTAAAATATTTGTTTGTATTTTAGATACAATTAATTTATTACTATTGAGGACGCCACCTATGGTCTGCTACCACCTGATGACTAATAACTTGGCAACAACAGAGTAAAACTCCCTTACCTCTCCAGCCAGATGCAACAGCTGACTATTGCATTTTGCACTGACATTTCAAAATGAAACTGCAGTAACAAAGATTTATAAAAACACACCATAAAGTCAATTATAGTATTTCCAACTCAGTTTTAGAATAAAGGTAAATAGAGTTGCATGTCTTTTAATCGAAGATCTTGTTTCTGAAATAAGTTTTAGCTATTAGATATGACAGCATAATGAAATAGTAGTTTTAGTAATTTAACTAATTTGTCAACTCGTCTCATTTATTTTTTAAATGTGTTTTGAATAAAGAGACATGAAACTTTGTTTACCTTTATTCTAAAACTCGTTGGAAATACTATAGGTAGCTGTTGATAATTAAATTACAGCTATTGATTAATTGCTGTTATAAAACTGAGGAAGAAGGAAAATCTATGTACTTAGGTATTTCGGAAATACATGCAATTTTCCTTTTCTATCATCTAACAGTTAGTAATTTATGTAATCTAACTGCTTCGTAAAGGTTCCGGGTTTCATTCTCGAACGGGAATTAATACTGTAGTATTTAGGTTAGTTGGTATGTTTTTAAGTTTGTTCAAATGACATACCTACATACAATCACGCCTCTATCCCCAATAGGGTAGTAGGTAGGTAGTAGTCGTTCCGCCACGTCTGACAAAGTTTTGAGAGTTATTTATGATAGATTTGTTTTGATATTGCTGTAGTGACAGGTTGCCATCCCATCGCCTAAATTGCAATATACTGGAACACTCGGATCCCTTAGCTGGTTTTTACAGCATGAACAATTCAAATGAACTCGTAGGTATGTCCTGTCCTGGTCATGGAAAGTCGAGACCAGAGAGTTCAGGCAATCTTTGTGGTAGCTATGAGTGTATTTATTTTATTTCATATAATATGATAGAAAGAAAATTATAAATTCGTTTCTGGCAGGACTCGAACCTGCGTCTCTGGAATGCCGATCCATTACTCTACCAACTGAGCTACAGAAACGGTACAGGGAGTGACAAATTTATCATAGTCTTTCTTATGTATACATCATAGTGAATTAATTAATTAAGAAACAAATTTATTATCATTTTTCTTTTATATTATATGAAATAAAAATAGCATTGTGAGTACTAAATCTCTTCAAAAAAATATTAATTTTACGTTATCTTTTTTTGGTGTCTGGATAGATGCATTTTGAGTTCAATTCTTTAACTTTAAAAAAGTAATAATCATTGCATTAGTATCTACACTGCGAAATAAAACTCTTGAAACGAAACTAAAATTATTTCGACTTCTTCTTAGTGGATTCTCGAGTCGAACAACGACTCAATGAACCCTGGTATCACCTAATTATTCATACAAAATAATCAATGTGTTGCCATATTAATTTAATTTATATGTATGACTATTTATTGTTATTAATTATATAAATACACTTAAGTAGCTTATTTACTTACCTATACAATATATTGCCTAAAATGTATACCAGCCCACTAGTGCAACTTTTTATTTTCCTGTACTCTAAGGTTGCCTGGAAGAAATTGCTGCTTAGCAATAAGGCCGCCTATTTGTACTACTATTTGTTTTATTTAATTTTATTTTCTCTTGTGTCTTTTCTGTGCAATAAAGTATATTCTTATCTTATCTTATTAAAGCTGCCTGGGCGAAGAAAGTGGTGCCCCCATTTTTGACAATAGTTTTGTGTCGCAGCAAACCAAGGATGCAAGGCTGTACTTCGGTGAGTGTGCTCAAGAGCTCCACGACCTTATCCCGCCAGCCCCCTTCTACCATCGGACATCTAGACGCACCGCAGGATACCATCCATACCTGGTTGATATTCCACCAATACGTACTAAGCGCTTCCAAAACTCTTTCATAATGCGGACGGCAAAAGTGAGGAACTCACTACCTGCGTCTGTGTTTCCGAACGCTTTTAACCCACAACATTTCAAAGTTAGAGTGAACAGGCATCTTCTGGGTGAGCTCGCACCATCATCGACTCCGTCTCAGTCTTTCCCGACCTAGACTGGAGTCAAGAGCAAACCCATTTTTAATTTTAAAAAAACCTTAGTGTTAACCTCGATCTATGTATAGAATAAAGAAGCAAACATAAGCTAAACCAGTGTAAAGAGAGCGCTACCTAACCTTATCTTAATACCATTAATCGACGCAAGCGCAGCGAACACGTCACGCTGTACTAACAGATAAGTTCGTAAAGGATTAGGTTTACATTTCGTAAGAGCATTCTTCCGCAGAGGTAGCGCCTCTTTGTTTACAATTAAAACAGGTTTTTTTTTCAAACGCTATGTTTTACCGTATTACAAATGTATTATTTGACAATTTACATACATACATTTAATCACGCCTTTATCCCTAACGGGGAAGGCAGAGCGTAAACGACATAAACAAAAGCACTGTTTATTTCTTACAGCAGATGTACAGAAGTGATACATTTGTAATACAAAGCTTAATAATTATAAATATACGTAGTATGGATTATAAAATCATGAATTGCTTGCGATTCTCGCGAAACAGGCATTTTTATATTTCAGGCGCAATTAATTTAAAACTGATGGCGCCACCGTCGCAGCTCTTTCGCCCCTTTTCTTTTTGCTCCTTATTATATCCTTATATTTTTTTATAAATTATTGGCACCATTTCTAAATCAAGAACAACATACATATAATCACGCATTTATCCCTAATGGGGTAGGCAGAGCGTAAACGACCCCAAACAAAGGTCGTTCCGCCACGTCTGACAAAGTTTTGAGGGTTATTTAAGATAGATTTGTAAGTATATTGCTGTAGTGACAGGTTGTCAGCCCATCGCCTAAATTACAATATACTGAAACCCTCGGATCCCTTAGCTGGTTTTTACAGCATGCCCGGGAGGAAATGCAGCTGGCACATTCTATGTTTTTCTCTCGCTCCCAGGCCAGCATGGAAGAAATCAAGAACAAAACGTTTAGAAATAGTCCGCATTTGCGAGTTATGAGTTTTTCATGGTGGCGAATTAGCGATATTTGTGCGGATGAATAAATCTTAAGAGAAAGTTATTTAATAAGAAATTTGATAGATATAGTGCTTCTGTGCTTATTAAATAGAAATGTTGGAGAAGGATTTGGTTTTAATGTACTTAAAAGAAAGTTATTTAAAAAGTAATATGAAATGATGTTGATTATAAATCATTACATACACTAAAAAAGTAATCTTATCCAAATTAAATATAGTTCTGACGTTATACAGAGAAGGCAATAGAGAGAATTCTTCTTTGCTGGACCCTCCAATTCCTTTCTACAGTGTGCCCGGGAGGAACGGCAGCTGGAACATTCTATGTTTTTCTATCGCACCCAGTGTATTTATGTATGTGGTAATAGAAGTCTTAAAACTTACTTCCATGCTGGACTGGGAGCGAGAGAAAAACATTGAATGCTCCAGCTGCATTTCCTCCCGGGCATGCTGTAAAAACCAGCTAAGGGATCCGAGGGTATATGTATATTGCAATTTAGGAGATAGGCTGACAACCTGTCACTACAGCAATATACCTACAAATCTATCCTAAATAACCCTCAAAACTTTGTCAGACGTGGCGGAACGACTTTTATTTAGGTCTTTTGCGCTCTGCCTACCCCATTAGGGATAGAGGCGTGATTATATGTATGTATGTATGTAACTTAAAGATTGAAAATTATTTAAAATAATATACGTATAGACATACCTAACAGATAACTTATTTTTGTGGTATATATCGCGAACACTTACATTTATTTATGTCTTACTGTATTATTTTACAAACCACATAATTACCCTATGTTTAAATATAAAAACAAATGTACGCCATGTCTAGAACTGTTTCATAAATCTCCTTTGAGAATTATTACGTCACAGACAATTGACGATCACCTGCGTACGCGCTTGTATCCATTATTAACGAGCATACGACAACGACATTCTTTTAGCTAAGATTTTGAAAATATTCTCGTAAATACTTATCTTTAGAAATGCGTTGCTAAGGAAATAAATTGCCTACATACCTTGATGTTTCAATTTCTGCAAGATACTACGTTTTAGTTTCGTTTCCGACATTAGATTTACGTTGATTGTTTGTATGACTCTCAATATTATCAATTAGCAAATTAATATCATCTCCTAGCCTTATCCCGTATCTCACGGGGTCGGCTTCCTAAGCTAGGGGATTGAACGAGGGTACTGGTTTTTACACAGAGCGACTGCCATCTGACCTCCGCAACCCAGAAGGGAAACCAGACCCAATCCTAGATTAGGTCAGAGTTTTCAAGCCGCCAATGCTTAGCACTGGCCTCTTATACATATTAACCGGGACCAATGGCTTAACGTGAGAAGAAGAAACGTACATATGAAATTCGAAAACCGAAAAACACATTGGCACGTGGTGGGATTCGAACCACGACCTCCCGCTCAGGAGGCAGCGGCCCTATCCACTACACCATCGGGCTCTTATTATTAGCAAATTAATGTAAACATTCAAAATGACACTTTTTTCATTTAAATGTACTGTCTTTACAACACTACAATACCAACAGTACAAATAAATCTCTTATTGTAGACCTAAGCTAAGTATATAAAGTATATGCGCAGCACATCTCACATAGTTTAAGTATTAATTTAGTATCTATTTTTGTATACACATACAATTCTTTTTATGTTTTGGAATGTAGTTAATAAATATGAAAGTTTAGAAGAGAACATTCTAGTATCTCTCATAATGTATTATTCATTACATCCTAAGACTGACAGTATTTAGATCTAGAATAATGAAGTTCTGAAATTGTTTCAAACTTCATAATATAATGACGCTTCCAATCGGATTGTCCAAACGACTCACAAAATCATACGTTTTCTTCCCCGTATTTGTAGCCATTATTTTATTTTTTCGCTGAATGCTCTCCTTGTCGTATCGTGCCGGCTGTAGCTATGGACACGAGCGAAGTGTTCCCCTCGCACAATTGTCCATAATATGGTATGGTATGGTTATCACAAAACCTCATGACTCTCAATGTTAGTAAAACTACCTACCTTACCTTTTCCTCTTCAATGGCGTTTCGACAAGAAGGATTTTGCATCAAAGCGCACAGGTTAAGTGACTGTCCTCCCAAACATTGCGATTGTCCCCAGTTATCGAGATCTTCGCAAGTTAAATAACTTGGAGTGCAAGTTGACGATACTCTTTCCTGGCACCATCATATTGACTCTTTAACTGCTCGTACCCGAAAATTGATATATATTTTCAAAACCCTAAGAAACTCTGCGCCCAGGGTAATCTTGCAAACAGTTTATTTTGCTCTGGCGCAATCTATCCTTATGTACTGTATAGGAGCCTGGGGCGGATCGCCTAAAACCACCATGCTTAAGCTAGAGAGAGCACAGAGGGCTGTTTTGAAGGTTATGAACAAAAACCATTCTTTTATTCTACTGCCCTTCTCTATTCTGAATGTAAAGTTCTCACGGTCCGCCAACTTTTTATACTTGAGGCTATAACCAGAACGCATGCTTCTCCTTCTTTGTCATATGACCATAATTTCTGGTCTACATTACGCAGAAAAGACTGTATATGCACCATAGAAAGACATAGAACAGTTCTAGCTTCTCGCTTTAGTTTTATTGCTGGACCTAGACTATATAACAAGGCTAGTGAACATCTTTTTATTTACTCCTTAAACTTGTACGAATGCAAAGTAACAGTAAAAAATTGGCTTTTGACTTAAAATTACGAAAAAACGGAAAACCTGTTTACAGTTATAAGTTAATTAATAATAATAAATAAATAAATACCTTCTTTTCCTGTGTCAAACCCAGTAACCAGCAACAAAAACACGCATACACACACATATTCACTCTCACTCACACACACACACACACACACACACACACACACACACACACACGTATTTACGTACAATACCTACTCGTTTTAGTTAAAATTAGAAATATTCATACTCTTCTTTGTATTAGAATAGTTTATTTATAAGTAATTACTATAATTAGTTCTAAACATAATATTTCTCTGTTTATGTAAAAACTAGCTATTGTTTTCTGAGTGGGGGAGCCTGGTGATCTGTAACACAGGCTCACGCTTATCACAGACACCAGTCTCTCACCAGCAACTTTTACCGTTGAACTGTTGTTTTTATGTATGTGTGAGAGATAATAAACATTTTTATTATTTTTATTTTATTATTATAATACTCGAGTGCGGATCGCAATCTTAGAGGAAGTATGCCGTACCGATTATCGTGGTTAAGCCGTGTCTAGCGATATCGTGCCGGCTGCAGCAATGGAAACGCGCGAAGTGTTCCCCTCGCACAATTGTCCATTATACTCGAGTGCAGATCGTTATCTTAGAGGAAGCATGTCGTACCGATTATCGTGGTTAAGCCGTGTCTAGCGATGATCTTTTCTTGCTATGAATGAGTGCAAGGATGTCTGGAATGGAATTGAGGTCTGGTGCTACGATGCTCACAACTGCCTCCGTGGTCTAGTGGGCAAAGCCATGGGCTTACGATCCGGAGGTCCTAGGTTCGATTCCCACAAAGTTGATATTTATCAACTTTGTTAACCTAGTTTGGTTAAGACATTGCAGGCTGAATTACCTGATTGTCCGAAAAGGAAATGGGTTCCGTGCTTCGGAAAGTTATGCAGTCGGTTCCGGTCGCTGTCTTTGATAGCGGTCATTACACAAACCATGTCAGAGGTCTAATAGTTGTTGTGCTACTAGGCGGATTGAAAACTCTGACACCAGGGTTCATCGGGTCCTTCGACTCGAGAATCCACTCGCTAAGAAGAAGAAGAAGAAGACCTTGCAGAAAATGTAGATTAAAGTATGACATTACTTCCCCCTCGTCTCCATTTACTGACTTCTACTGTATGCCCGGGAAGAGAAGCAGCTGAAACATTCTATATTTTGTATAATATAATGTATATTTCTTCAAAATCTCTTGGTCTCATTAAGTTTAATATATAAAATAAGTAGTTTTAAGTTTAGTATTATATTATTGTTTCTTTCTTGTACAATCGCTTTAGGTTTGCCTGTAATGGTTGCATAAATGTTATAAACAAATAAATAAAATTCTATATTTTTATATCTCCCAGTCCAGTCTGAAACGAATAAGCCTACAATAGAGCAAAGAGCGATTCATAATCATAATAAGATTTAGCAATAAAAGCAATGAATCGCAACTCAAGATTGGTTCAATTGAGGACATACTTGTCGAGCGAGCATGACGCCATCTTGTGAAAGTAAAACATATATTGGGCTTGGTTTGCACTATCCTGCTTACCGCTACGCATTTTTCTTTCATCCAAAGGTTGCCTGGAAGAAATTGCTACCTTAGCAATAAGGCCGCCTGTGTTGTACTCATCTTTTGTTGTTATCTGTTGTGTTGTATGATTTGTTGTATTGTGTAATAAAGTATTTTATCTTATCTCAATTCTAGATTTTTCCGGCTAAAACTGAATTTAAAATCTATTTGTCACTTTCAGACCAAAAAACATTGAAAAAGGACAGGAGATCTATTATTATCTCCGGTGTTTGATTTATAGTCGGTGGGTTCATGCGTTATCTGTAATTTTTATCCGCCGTCATATGATATGGCGGATGAAATTGACAGAAATACTGGAGAAACGTGCAAAATCGCGTCACAATTTAGCAGACAAAGTGTAAAAGGAGGTGACAGATAGAATTAAAATTTAAATTTTAGTTTTAGCCGGTGGTATCAAGTATCCGGCCCGTATTTTATTCTACACCCTCTACAAGCATACTATAAATTCGATTGAAGGAACAAGGACTTCCATGTCATATCATCTCCCTAGCCTTATCCCGTATCTTACGGGGTCGGCTACCTAATCTAGGGGATTGAACGAAGGTACTGGTTTTAACACAGAGCGAAAAAAAAAATTAAATAAAAATTTTATAGGAATTCAGAGACGAGACGTCACAGCTCTGTTTTACACAAATCGATCTAAGCAAACAATAGTTACTTATTTAACTGTGTCTTTATTATTATGACTCTTAACTGTTTAAAAGATAATGAATAAGACCTAACCTTGCACATGACCAACAATATTTGCGTCTTTTTATTGCCTAAGAAACTACTATTCATTAGGGTTCAGGGTTCCTGTGTATTGTAATTCAGGTGAAAGGCTGATAACCACTACTGTAATAAATACCTTTCTCAAATGACCTTGACTAAATTGAATATTTCGCGACACGTATTTAGGGATTTAGGTATAAAACAGGAATTACCTTGTAGATAGATAGATAAATAAAAAGTTTATTTAATAAAAAACATTACACAAAACAGCAGATAAAAAAACACCAAGAATGAAAAAAATATATATGTTACGGGCCATTTGATATATCCGGGCACTATTAATAATGGCCAGTCTGTATTAATAATGCCCGACCCTTTCGGGCAATGTGATAAAAACAGCAATATTAATCACTTTGCCCGGCCATTATTAATAATGCCCGCCCTATCTTGGGCAAAGTAATAAATAGGTAAACTGTAGTGTACTTGTTTATTAAATAAAATGAAATTTACATAATTGTCATGAAATGTTAACAAAAAATAATCTATTGAATGTAGTAGTTAAAAAGTAAACAGTTAAAAATGTAATAACATCAGTAGTTACCTACTTTTATTTTGATAAAAAATATTAGACGGAGAAAATCAACTGAAATATTTAGGATAGTGCAAGAAAGTTATTAAATAAATAGTTATTATTTAAAAATGAAATAACTTCAGTCAGTAGTTACCTACTTTTATTATGATAAACATAATTCTTAAGAACAATAGTTTAAAAATTAGTAAACTGAGAAAAATCAACTGAAATATCTAATAATTAAGGACTTTGCAAGAAAGTTATTAATTATATTTATATTTAATATTATATTTCAAAGACTGATTTATCACATGGACCGCGGGGCGTCGGGCATTATTAATAATGACCGGTCAAAGTGATAAATTTATCACTTTGCCCGACGCTCTTGGGCCGTATTAATAATGGCCGGTCCTTATTAATAATGCCCGGTTAATCACATTGCCCGTAACATATACATACATACATATAATCACGCTTTTATCCCTAATGGGGTAGGCAGAGCGTGAAAGACCTAAACAAAGGTCGTTCCGCCACTTCTGACAAAGTTTTGAGGATAATTTAAGATAGATTTGTAGGTATATTGCTATAGTGACAGGTTGTCAGCCTATCTCCTAAATTACAATATACTGAAACCCTCGGATCCCTTAGCTGGTTTTTACAGCATTATTTACACATTCTATATTTTTCTTTCACTCCCAGGCCAGCATGGAAGAACATTGATTATCCCATTTATTTAACTGTTTATTCCACACAGAAACATTTAAGTACATTGAGAATTAAGCCACAACAGGCACTGCTTATTCCTAAAAAGAAATTTCTTAAAGCAGACCTAGTAAGCGATATTAACGCGTACCTACTCGCACTTGACAATTTTTTTTGCAACTGGCTTTCCCATACCCAAAACTGCAAAAGACATTGTTCCCCCTGACTCATTCAATGAATGAACACATTAATTTTCTAGGGCACACTTTACGATCTTTATCTATCCTTATTTGGATGCAAAAGGGAAGTCAATAGACGTCATAATCAAATACAATATAATCAATACTGTTATAAATAAGCCTTCCTGTAGGACAATTTTGCAAAAGTACGTGTCAAAAATCCCTGATCATTATATTATTGTAAAAATGTGAATTTAGATTCAATTTATAACTTTTTAAACACTCGCGATTACGTACATACATACATATAATCACGCCTATATCTTTAAAGGGGTAGGCAGAGCGTAAATAACCTAAACAAAGGTCGTTCCGCCACGTCTAAGTTTTGAGGGTTATTTTAAGATAGATTTGTAGGTAAATTGCTGTAGTGACAGGTTGTCAGCCCTCGGGGGGGTTTCAGTATATTGCAATTTAGGCGATGGGCTGACAACTTGTCACTATAGCAGTATACAAACCTACAAATCTATCTTGGATAACCCTCAACACTTTGTCAGACGTGGCAGAACGACCTTTGTTTGGGTCGTTTGCGCTCTGCCTACCCCATTCGGGATAAAGGCGTAATTATATGTAGGTATGTAATCAATGTTTAGCAACCAATCTTTATTAATTTTCAATCTGTAAGTCTGTTTATATGTTTACTAGCGTTCCGTGTCGCGGTTTTACCCGCGGCTTAATTACATTTCTCGAGGAAATGAGATATTTTCAAACGGTAAAAAGTAACCTATGTCCGTCTCCAGGTACTATCTATAGTCCTGCCAAATTTCATCAAAATCAGTTCAGCCGTTTAAGCGTGAAAGACCAACAAACAAACAGACAGATTGACTTTCGCATTTATACGTATATTACCCCATACATTTGTATTTTTAGAATAATTTAGCTTTATTTCCAGTGCCACGTCGGTCTATTCGCTGGTCCTTAATATCTCAATTAAAGTGACTATAGAATCTAAGTGGCGCCCCCATCAGTAAAATAACCATAACTCACTAAAAACACAATGAATCGCAAATCCGGTCCAAGATACTCAAGTAATAGTTTAAAAGATAATAATATATAACCAGAATTATTTATAACAAAGATATAACCTTATAAATTAGCGATTCTTAGTTCGTTGTAGTAACAGGAAGAAAAATTGCCGTTGGTGGCCGTAATTCTCAATTTTTCTTCCTGTTACAACAACAAACTTTGAATCGCTAATTTATGAGGTTCTAACTATCTTAATAACAATTACTTGAGTCTGTTGAACCGGTTTTTCGATTCACTGCGATTTTAGTGAATTATGATATTTTTACTCATCATCTCCCTAGCCTTATCCCGTATCTTACGAGGACGGCTACCTAATCTAGGGGATTGAACGAGGGTACTGGTTTTTACACAGAGCGACTGCCATCTGACCTCCGCAACCCAGAAGGGAAACCAGACCCAATCCTAGATTAGGTCATAGTTTTCAAGCCGCCAATGCTTAGCACTGGCCTCTGATATGGCTTAACGACTAATATCTACGGTATTAAACGATATTAACCGGGACCAACGGCTTAACGTGCCTTCCGAAGCACGGAAAAAGCGCCGAATAAACGTACATATGAAATTCGAAAACCGAAAAACACATTGGTACGTGGTGGGATTCGAACCACGACCTCCTGCTCAGGAGGAAGCGGCCCTATCCACTACACCATCGGGCTCTCAATTATGATATTTTTACTGATGGGCAATAATTTTGTCAGACGTGGCGGAACAACCTTTGTTTAGATAATTTACGCTCTGCCTACCCAGGGATAATGGCGTTATTATATGTATGTATGTTACTTCCATGCTGGACTGGGAGAGATAGAAAAACATAGAATGTTCCAGCTGCCCTTCCTCCCGGGCATGCTGTTGAAGTCAGCAAAAGGGATTCGAGGGCTACAGTGTATTGTAATTTAGGCGATGGGCTGACAACTTGTCACTATAGCAATACATATTACAATCTAAAATTGTCCTCAAATTTTGTCAGACGTGGCGAAAGCGCTTTTTACGAGGCGTTAAATGCTCTGCCTACCCCGTAAGGGATAAAGGCGTGATTTATGTATGTATGTATGTTACTGATGGGGGCGCTATTTACGTCCTATCGGTAGCTTAAAGGGTTCCTCATTCTTTCTATCTTCGCAATATCTCAGTAAGGCCAATTCTGGTCACCTGATTTTCTACACCTGTACTTCCATGCTGGACTGGGAGCGAGAGAAAAACATAGAATTTGCCAGCTGCATTTCCTCCCGGGCATGCTGTAAAAACCAGCTAAGGGATCTGAGGGTTTCTGTATATTGCAATTAAGGCGACAGGCTGACAACCTGTCACTACAGCAATATACCTACAAATCTATCTTAAACAACCCTCAAAACTTTGTCAGACGTGGCGGAACGACCTTTGTTTAGGTCGTGTACGCTCTGCCTACCCCATTAGGGATAAAGGCGTGATTATATGTATGTATGTATGTATGTATGTTACTGATGGGGGCGCTATTTACGTCCTATCGGTACCTTAAATGGTCGAAAGGGTTCCTCATTCTTTCTATCTTCGCAATATCTCAGTAAGGCCATTGTTGGTCACCTGATTTTCTATCATACGAATCAAATCAAACAATTGATTTGCAAGATAAAGATTTGAAGTGGACAGAACGATAACGTCTTACATATGTAAATAACATCATTGTCTATCTATTCGATAAGGTACCATATCTCTTCCATGCTGGACTGGGAGCGAGAAAAAACACAGACTGTGGCAGCTGCATTTCCTCCCGGGCATGCTGTAAAAACCAGCTAAGGGATGCGAGGGTTTCAGTATATTGTAATTTAGGCGATAGGCTGGCAACCTGTCACAGCGATATACGTATAAATCTATCTTAAATAACCCTCAAAACTTTGTCAGACGTGGCGGAACGACCTATGTTTAAGTCGTTTACCGTCTGCCTACCCCATTAGGGATAAAGGCGTTATTATATGTATGTATGTACAATGATAACAGCGTACATACGTAAATCACATCATTGTTTCTGTCGTAGAATGTTTTTTTTTTAAGCAAGCGGAAGCCCGATGGTATAGTGGATAGGGCCGCTGCCTCCTGAGCGGGAGGTCGTGGTTCGAATCCCACCACGTACCAATGTGTTTTTCGGTATTCAAATTTCATATGTACGTTCATTCGGCGCTTTTTCCGTGCTTCGGAAGGCACGTTAAGCCGTTGGTCCCGGTTAATATCATTTAATACCGTAGATATTACTCGTTAAGCCATATCAGAGGCCAGTGCAAGCATTGGCGGCTTGAAAACTCTGACCTAATCTAGGATTGGGTCTGGTTTCCCTTCTGGGTTGCGGAGGTCAGATGGCAGTCGCTCTGTGTAAAAACCAGTACCCTCGTTCGATCCCCTAGATTAGGTAGCCGACCCCGTGATATACGAGATAAGGCTAGGGAGATGATGATGATGAAAATGTTTTTTTTTTATTCCATGCTGGACTGGGAGTGAGAGAAAAACATAGAATGTGCCAGCTGCATTTCCTCCCGGGCATGCTGTAAGCACGTGTTTTTCTTTCGCTCCCAGTCCGGCATGGAAGGAACTTAACTAGACTTAACTTAACTAGATCTTAAACTCATTTAATCTTATTCTGATTGGTTAATTAACATGCATTTATGAATGACATTTAAAACGTCAACCAATCAGAGGAGATTTTGTTTTTGAGCGCGCTAACCGACCAATCAGCGTTCTTACTTATTTCAGTTAAGGATATCAAATATTACTAGAACGCCGGGTAAAACCTGACATTTTCCAATAAGATTTGATAAAGGTTTCACCATTGTCTAATTATCCGTGTTTTCGTAAACTCCTTAGGACTTTCGCGAAAATACGAATTATTAAATCATCCTAAGACATATCTATTTGATAAGGTAACATGAAGATAACAAACTATTACAGCAGATTTTCCTCTGATAGGAAACTTATAGAAAAACGTACAAGCGTTACTTTTGTATCTTAGAATCACAACATTGGGCTTGATTCTAGATTTGCCGGCTAAAACTAAAATTCGTATTTCTCATTAATTACTCAATATTTTTAAATAATCTTAAGAGTGTAATGAAGAGCTGAGCCAACCTACAACATATAATTATTTCATATTTTTTATGTAACGATAAAGTATACTTTATAGGCCTTGTAAGCGACCGAAATATCCAGAGAGCCCCTTAACATGTATTTGTAACTTTCAGACCATAAACATTGGAAAAGGACAGGGGATCTATTCTCTCCGGTTTTTGATTTACAGTCAGTGGTTTTGTGCGTTATCTGTATTTTTTATGCACCTTCATATGATATGGCGGATAAAATTGACAGAGATACTGGGGAGTCGTGCAAAAGCGCGTTAAAATCTAGCGGACAAAGTGTTAAACCATAGAATATAAACGCCTGTCCATTTTAAATGTTTATATGATAGATTTTAATTTTAGTCTAGACTTGAGCCCAGTATCAGAATACATCATATTCATATTATTTTTGTAAAAAAAAGTTATTTTCTGCCCCAAAAACAATATCGATTCAGCTGGTTAGATCATGTAAATAATAATAAGGCGTACTTGTTAACAGCCATACCAAAAAAAAAAACGAATGACGCTAAATTTAGAATACCTAATGGGCGTTTTTTCACTAGACGGCACGGCGACGGTGCCGTCACGATGCCGTGGCACTGTTTTTCCACTAGGCGGCACGGCAACGACCCGATAACGTCCACCTAGTTCTAATTTGAGCGCACATACACACGCATGCTTCGTACGAATACAAAACAAATGCAGTTTGGCAGGTCAGCGACAGTACCGGTGAGAATCAATGCCGTGCCGTTGCCGTGCCGGCAAGTGGAAACGCGTACCATATAATGTCATTGATTTTCATAGATTATCTCATCCACAGTACCGATCCGTCGCTGTTGCCGTCGCCGTGCCGTCTAGTCGAAAAACGCCCAATAAATTGTTACTTTATATTTGTGTCGTCAAGTCAAGTGAATTGTCGTCCATTCAAGATCGATTTGATCTGATCATTTTGGTCAATCATTTCACGCACTATTGGACACAAAACGTGTTAAGCTTGTTCGAGTAGTTAATTGTGCTGAGGATATAAAGATAAGAACGTGAAGATATCACTTTGAATACCCAACTGCCTCCGTGGTCTAGTGGTGAGAGCCATGGGCTTACGATCCGGAGGTCCTGGGTTCGATTCCCACGAAGTTGATATTTGTCAATTTATCACTTTGTGAGGTTTTCCCCAGTTTGGTTAGGACATTGCAGGCAGAATCACCTGATTGTCCGAAAATAAAAAAGATTCCGTGCTTCGGAGGGCAGGTTAAGCCGTCGGTCCCGGTCGCTTTCTTCGATAGTGGTCATTTCTCAAAACCATGTTACAGCTATTAGACAGTGCTACTAGGCTGTTTGAAAACTTTGACACCAGGGTTCATCGGGTCGTTTTTCGACTCGAGAATCCACTCGCTAAGTAGAAAGAAGAAGCAAATCGCAAAGTGGGATATTCTGAGGAAGAAGGTGTCCCACAGTCGTGATGTCATGAATAAAGTTTTATTTATTTATTTAACATTAACGTTAAATTTATCAAACATAAAAACATCATAAAAAGGAAAGACACAACAGGCACTACTTAAAGAAATTTCTTACAGCAGACCTACAGAAGTGAAAGTTGATAATGATACGGGGATTTTGTACCTACTAATAAAATAATACTACTGTAAAATATTTATATTATGTAAATCTATTACATAAATATAAACAAGATATAAATAAATACCTGCATTTTTATACATAATCAAAAATAAATAAATACGTATAGCTATTTATATATATACATAGGTACATAATTATGTTGACTATTCCTTTCTATATCATTTGTGTATCTGTCATTCCTTTTCATATCAATCTGAATTATTTATTTCCTTTCCTCCATAATGTATGTATTAGGTATATAGTAGTTTATTATCTATTATAATTTATTTAAGTTATGTATATCATATATGTATTTAAATTTGTCTATATTAATTAGTTTTTAGTAAGATGCACTATCCCGCATTATCTACATTTGATTTCCTCTACCCAAGGTTGCCTGGTAAAATTGCTACCATAGCAATAAGGCCGCCTTCATTGTACTTTATTTTTTATTTAATTTGTTCTAATTCCTAGTGTTTTTGATTTATGTGCAATAAAGAATATATCTATCTATCTATCTATAATTATAGAGCCCGATGGTGTAGTGGATAGGGCCGCTGCCTCCTGAGCGGGAGGTCGTGCTTCGAACCCCACCACGTACCAATGTGTTTTTCGGTTTTCGAATTTCATATGTACGTTTATTCGGTGCTTTTTCCGTGCTTCGGAAGGCACGTTAAGCCGTTGGTCCCGGTTAATATCGTTTAATACCGTAGATATTAGTCGTTAAGCCATATCAGAGGCCACAGTGCTAAGCATTGGCGGCTTGAAAACTCTGACCTAATCTAGGATTGGGTCTGGTTTCCCTTCTGGGTTGCAGAGGTCAGATGGCAGTCGCTCTGTGTAAAAACCAGTACCCTCGTTCAATCCCCTAGATCAGGAAGCCGACCCCGTGAGATACGGGATAAGGCTAGGGAGATGATCTATCTATAATTGATATATTCCCTAAACACGTTTTACATCTGTAGCTCTTGAGATTGACTTTTACGTTGTAAATATTTTTAAAACTCTCTTTGCAAATGAAACATAATTTCGATGACATAATGTGTTTCTTCATTGTCTTTAAAAGTACACTTGAGGAGAAGAAAGCAGGCAAAATGGAAAAAATAAATACATCTTATAATCGTGTGAATTAATGATTACTGTTATATTATCTCGACTACCTAATCTAGAGGATTGAACGAGGGTACTGGTTTTTACACAAAGTGACTGCCATCTGACCTCCGCAACCCAGAAGGGAAACCAGACCCAATCCTAGATTAGGTCAGAGTTTTCAAGCCGCCAATGCTTAGCACTGGCTTCTGATCTATTAACCGGGACCAACGTACGAAGCACGGAAAAAGCGCCGAATAAACTTACATATGAAATTCGAAAACCAAAAAACACATTGGTACGTTCTGGGATTTGAACCACGACCTCCCCGCTCAGGAGGCAGCGGCCCTATCCACTACATCATCGGGCTCTCTATTAACGATTACTATCTCTTCAAATTATTAGAGTCCCCGATGGTGTAGTTCGAATCCCACCACGCACCAATGTGTTTTTTGGTTTTCAAATTTCATACATATCAACGTTTATTCGGCGCTTTTTCGTGCTTCGAAATGCACGTTAAGCGGTTAATATCGTTTAAGACCGTAGATATAAGTCAGTTAGATGGCAGTGGGTCTGTGTAAAAACCAGTACCCTCGTTCAATCACCTAGATTAGGTACCCGACCCCGTGAGATATGGGATGAGATGATATCTCTTCAAATTACTTTTTAATGGCATTTACAATGTCTGAATTATGATCTAACAAGAGCATGTCTTGCTTGGATGTTAACGATATTAGCAGACATTTTTGCCTAAAGTCATAAAAAGCAGTTACACATTTAATTTTGCTTATATTTTTTTCTTATTTCTTTTATTCCTATGAGCCAGGTTTGCTTGTGAGTTTTGTCAGCTCGTCATCTCTCTAGCCTTATTGCGTATCTCACGCGGTCGGCTACCTAATCTAGGAGTAATGGTTAACACAAAGCGACTGCCACCTGACATCCGCAACCCAGAAGGGAAACCAGACCCAATCCTAGATAAGGCCAAAGTTTTCAAGCCGCCAATGCTTAGCACTGGCCTCTGACATGGCTTAACGATTAATAACTACGGTAGTAAACGATATTAACCGGGATCAAAGGCTTAACGTGCCTTCCGAAGCACGGAAAAAACGACGAATAAACGTACATATGAAATTCGAAAACCGAAATATCGGTTCCGGTCCTACAAGGAAATAATTTCAGTATAATCAGATATAACTCTCTACTATTGGATACAGAAAAGGGTTGCTCAGAACGTATCTGAACAACTTTCACGAGAGTTTATTATAATTAAGTAATTAAAAAATATTACTTCTTATCTTCATACAAATATGACCACTTCGTTTTTGATGCAGTTTTCATTAATTAATTAAGCAATTATTTTTACTTCCATGCTGGACTGGGAGCGAATGTGCCAGCTCCATTTCCTCCCGGGCATGCTGTAAGAACCAGCTAAGGGATCCGAAGGTTTCTGCATATTGCAATTTAAGCGATAGGCTGACAACCTGTCACTACAGCAATATATCCACAAATCTATCTTAAATAACCCTAAAAACTTTGTCAGACGTGGCGGAACGATCTTTGTTTAGGTCGTTTACGCTCTGCCTGGGGTAGGGGTCAGGGATACATACATACATAAATCACGCCTTTATCCCTTACGGGGTAGGCAGAGCGTTTAACGCCTCGTAAAAGGCGCTTTCGCCACGTCTGACAAAAATTGAGGGCAATTTTAGATTGTAATATGTATTGCTTTAGTGACAGGTTGTCAGTCCATCGCCTAAATTACAATACACTGTAACCCTCGAGTCCCTTTTGCTGACTTCAACAGCATGCCCGGGAGGAAGGGCAGCTGGAACATTCTATGTTTTTCTATCTCTCCCAGTCCAGCATGGGTCAGGGATAAAGGCGTGATTATATGTATGTATGTAATATTTTTCTCTTTTACCAGAAGATGTTTTTTTTTTTAAAGTTGTTCAGTTTGCGCACTACCAGGCCACTCAGAAAGTATTGCGATAAATAGTTTTTATATATGGCAGACTGGCCGGTTAGAATCTTTTTTGAAAATATGAGTACTTGTAAGTAAAAATATGTGTGTTCCATTTTCAAAATTTCCCTCCACATTTTTTGCGAGCCAATTCAAAGTATCGTGTCTTACTGAAAAATGGATCTGCGCCGGGAACATTTTAGAGCTATGACTTTTTACGATTTCAAGTGTCGCCTGAAACCGGATGAATCGTTCGATAGACTTCAAATGTCATTTATGGATGAAAGCCCCTCCAAGGCAACCGTGTATCGTTGGTATAACGAGTTTAGGCGCGGTCGACCAACCTTGGGGGATGAAGAAAGAAGCGGTCGCCCTTTGACGGCTATTACGGAAGAAAACGTGCTAGCAGTGAAAAATTTTATCCAAGATAATAGGCGAATTACATATCAGGAGATTCAGCACATATTAAAGATTGGATCGGGAAGCGTTCACGAGATTCTACAAGGGCAACTTCGCGTGAGGAGGATAGTATCGCGCTGGGTGCCGCACTACCTCACCGACGCTCAGAAGCAGGCCCGGGTGGAATGGTGCCGTGATATGCTGAACAAATTTGAAGCAGGCTCGTCTCGGCGTGTTTACGACATCGTAACAGGTGATGAGTCCTGGATTTATCAATACGATCCTGAAACCAAGCGCCAGTCGACAGTTTGGGTGTTTCAAAATGAACCAACGCCTACCAAAGTGAAGCGATCTCGAAGCGGGGGGAAGATTTTGATCGCCAGCTTTTTTAATTTGACTGGCCACTTGGCCTCAATTCCCTTACGAGATCAAAGAAGCATTAACGCCGAATGGTATACTACCAAATGTTTACCAGAAGTTTTTTCTGTTTTGAGCAACAAGCGACCAAACACAGGGCTCCGCGGACTACTGCTCCACCACGACAATGCGCCTGCACACACCGCGCTCAAAACGAGGGACTTCCTGGACAGCACACCAGTCAAACTCCTGGGTCACCCTCCTTACAGCCCTGATCTAGCACCGTGTGACTTCTTTTTATTTCCAAAAATAAAAAATCAGCTCAAGGGGATACAATTTTCGTCGCCGGAAGATGCGCTGGCTGCGTTCGAGCAGGCTGTAAACGAGGTGTCTACGGCGGACTGGAAAAAGTGTTTTGAAAACTGGTTCAGACGCATGAATCTTTGTATAGAGGCTGGTGGAGAGTACTTTGAAAAGATTTAATAAAAATATATGTACCATGTAGAACAATTTTTTTTAGTGTCGCAAATCTTTCTGAGTGTCCCACGTATCTCCGAAATAACCCAACACAAAACATAGGAAGTGAACCGACCGGCATTGACTTTCAGGATTACGCCGGTATAATCTAATCTGTCTAGATATTCGTTATCGATTCGCTAAATTCCATGTACGATAAACGAAGTCATGTGACGGTGTTTATTATCAATGTCACGGGTGACTAGATTTTGTGGATTATGCGATTTTACGTATCTGAGATTAACGGTGAAATTTTTAGTCATCAGTATCATAAATTTAAGAGCTTTGCTCTTGTCGGTGGAGTAATCGCCAACTTTCTCTGGATTCAGGCTTCTCCTTAACTTCTCTATACGACGTGACGTCAATCTTTTCTTTGATTTGGTCCTAGTAAACCGCAATTTAAGAAGCACAATATTCTGGCTCTACCTTGCCAATACGTTCAGGAAATATGTAAATTTGTGAAACTTCATCCTGAGTATTATAAAAAGCTTTCTACTGACTGACTGAAAATTCTTTCATGCTGGACTGGGAGAAATAGAAAAACATAGAATGTTCCAGCTGCCCTTCCTCCCGGGCATGCTGTAGAAGTCAGCAGAAGGGATTCGAGGGTTACAATGTATTGTAATTTAGGCGATGGGCTGACAACCTGTCACTACAGCAATACACATAACAATTTTAAATTTTCCTCAATTTTTGTCAGACGTGGCGAAAGCGCCTTTTACGAGGCGTTTTACGCTCTGCCTACCCCGCATGGGATAGAGGCGTGATTTTATGTATGTATGTATGTTTCTGATACTAGTACAAGAGACGTAAGATCTTTTTACAAACACACATTGTAACAACCCCCTGCAAATACTTGCATGTATAGAAAAAAAATAATAATATGTCAATTGAGTTGTATAATAAGTTTCCTGACATAATTAAATCCCAAAATAATAAATGTTTTCAGACTTATTTACAAAAATGGTTACTTGACAAATGTTTTTATAGCGTTCAAAATTTTTAAATTTTTAAAGATAGTTGACATTTTAAGAATTTAGAATTACATTGACATTTTGGGACATCATTTTATAATACTATACCTACCTGACATTTTTGTAATTTAAATTTTAATTTTATTTGTAATTTGTGATTAATTAATACTTTGCACACCTGCCTGCAGGTTAGATACAAGGATTAAATTGTAAAACCACCTATGTATTACTGTGTTCAAGCAAATAAATAAATTATCTTATCTTATAGGTTCTTCTAGGTCGGCCTCTTCCTCTTGTCCCTTCAATCTTTTCTTCTAATATAGTCTTTAGTAGTAAATCATATCTTAACAAGTGTCTTAGCATCTTTCCTCTTCTGTTCTTGATGAATTTCAATATGTTACTCTTTTCTTTAACTAAATTTAATAATTCTTCGTTTGATTTATTCTCTGTTTATTAGTCAGATTTTAGAAATTTTGGAGCTTTCTACATAGCACAAAACTCTTTTAGAGTCACTCTATGCTTAACTAGGAGCGACAAAAACATAGAATGTACCAGCTTCCCAGGCATAGTGTAAAAAGACAAAAACACAGAAATTACAAATTACATAAACAGAAAAGTAGTACAATCAGCGGCCCTATTGCTAATGTAGCAATATCTTCCAGGCAACCAACAAAGGTTTATTATGGATTATACATATTCAAGATTTATTTCTGTTTATTTGCATTCCTTTTCAGATAATCTACTGAACAGATTTTGATAAAACTTTGCACCTATAAGTCGCAATGATGCTTGAAACTATATTTTTCACCATCATGCGGATATTGACGCTGACAAAAGAATTCTGTAATCTATATTGTTATATTCTTGCATAAAATATAATAAATTCAGTACGAGCCAATTATATTGGTATGCTGTTATAGATAATTACTGAGCCATAGCAATAATAATTACTTAGGTACTGTATAGAATAATTAGAATATCTGTAACGTTTATAAAGACATTTTTACATAACCATAGAATTCTATTATAATTTACTAGCGACCCGCCCCGGCTTCGCACGGATCATCAGTGTTTCTCTACTATATTATGTATGTATTGTACATATAAACCTTCCTCCTGAATCACTCTATCTATTAAAAGAAACCGCATTAAAATCCGTTGCAAAGTTTAAAAGATTTATGCATACATAGGGATATAGGGACAGAGAAAGCGACTTTGTTTTATACTATGTACACACACACACATACACATAATCACGCCCCTATCCCCAATGGGGTAGGCAGAGCGTAAACGACCCAACGTTCGTTCCGCCACGTCTGACAAAGTTCTGAGGGTTATTCAAGATAGATTTGTAAATATATTGCTGTAGTGACAGGTTGTCAGCCCATCGCCCAAACTACAATATACTGAAACCCTCGGATCCCTTAGCTGGTTTTTACAGCATACCCGGGAGGAAATGCAGCTGGCACATTCTATGTTTTTCTCTCGCTCCCAGGCCAGCATGGAAGAAATACATAATATTATACTATGTAGTGAAGCAAAATTCTACGTGTCAAGAGCCAACGACTTAGTGAAGAAAATATCTACAGGGAAAGATGAGAGTGTCGTTATTGTTGTATTGTTGAAAACAACTGATTTTGAAGATTGTTTTTATACTCAAAACTTTGCTTTGTTACTCAAGATCTAGAAATCGATTGAATCAACGATACTACCAAGTAAATTCGTCCACGCGTAAGAAAGTTCTAGTGCACTTTAAAAATTCACAGAGACACATAATACTCACGCTTTCATACCTTACGGGGTAGACAGAGTATAAACGATTTCACAACCGCGTCTGACAAGTTTTGAGTCATTTCGCAGAAAGAACATAACACATTTTTTGCAGTCGTACCTACAAAAAAAGTCCTTAATAATTCTATTGTTAAAAAGATAAAACTCTTAGGAAGAACTCATTAGGTATTTGAATTTGTGTATCACAAAAAATGTCTGTATCGTACAAAATACTTCCTTAAAATTGTTATACCATCTAAATCAGCAATTAATGATGATGATAGCTTATGTTAGTTATTTTTTGTGCACACTTTGCCACTTTTTTATGACGTTGGTTCATGACACAAAAAGAGTTAAAATATTCGACGACAGCACATATAAGTGAAATGAATGAATGGTGTTTTACATTGAAACGTCGATGTTTGCCAAATGAGTTTAAATGAGTTTTCCCGTGGAAATAAAGGTTATCCCGCGGTGAAATTAGCCTATGGCCTATCCCAGATCATGACGTCCCGCGCAGCCTAATTGACAGTGAACCTGCCTGCTATACAGAGGATCCCGGGTTTGATTCTCGACCGGGGCACACATTTGAATGATTAGTTTAAACGTCTGTTTCTGGGTCTGGGTGTTATTTGTGGTTGTTTCTGTGTATGTTCATTGTACCCCGATACAGGGAATTCTAGTGGGGTCTATGAGTGTGATCGTGTTTCTTTTTATTCAACATGTGCTTTTCATTCAATGTGTGCCAAATTTTATCCCGATCCATCCAGTGGTTGAAGCCTGATTGAGTAGCAAACATCCAAACAATTGCATGTATAATATTAGTGGGATTAGCAGGAAGATCCAGTGTAGAATGGTGCATGGAAAATAAAATACAGACAGCTATTTCAGATAGTTCCCGTTTTATATTCTAGCCTAGCATAAATGATTATCTATATTTAGGTACGCCAAAACAATCTGCAGCATATTAGTGCTCAATTTTAGTGCTTTTATAAGGTCATCTTCTACCAGTAAAAAAGTAATTGCTGAGTAGATACAGCTGTATATATTTTATAGTTCCGGTCTGTATCACTGTTAGTGGTCGTTTCGTAAACCATGTTAGAGACGAGAGGCATATTAAGCGGTTTGAAATCTCTTACACCAGGGTTCTTCGGGAGGTTGGTCGATCCACACGACAGATGTAAAATATTTTTTCTTCGAATTTCAGAGGTGCTTCATCGAGAGAAGAGAAGAGAAAGAGATTCAATGATTCTACTTAGTTTCATGTTTCAGCTTAAGGTAAATAAAATAGTACCAACAATTATTTTTATACCCTGTATTTTTGATCATAAATAAATTTTATATTCCGCAACTCAAATATGTTGTGTCTTAGTAAGAGTAACAAAAAATGGGTCATTGACTGAACGCCAGACAGAGTTAAGCAATAGTTAGAGAAAATAAACTATTGAAACTTTTGTTCTCAAATATCTTTGATTTAAAACCGACTATGAACTTGTAGTTAATGTCTTGTTCTCAAAACATCGTTGTCGGTTCGTTTCCAGGCAGAAATTCTGTTTCTAAGTTCTCCGACATTTTGTATTCCTGTTTTTTTCGAGAAGATGAAACTGGTGTCACAGTTTTTATATCGCCTGTTATAAGTATAAGGAATAAGGAGGCAAATGGTATGTTTTTATTTATCAGATAAAGTCACTGAAAATCAGTTTCTAGATTTAATATTCCAATTTCGACTTTATCAGAAGAAATGTGCTTTGGCGTCTAGAAAATTCTGACATCAGTAGTTTGATGTCATATTTAAAACAGAACGTAGAAGAAGATTTTTTTTGGGGTGGGATGGGATCTACCTCCTAGTGGTCCACCCCTGGCAACGGCATAAGCCCAGCTGAACGATCCCTACAAAGCGGTGGCAAGCTCCGCAAGGAGCCGCCTGGTTTACAACACCCTCTCACCGGAGTCCGGCGCCAAACAGCTTGCTGCGTTCCGTCGGAGCGTGAGATTGCCAGTGCTATAACAGGCAACTTCTGTGTGAGCTTGTTCCCTCGTCGACTCTGTCACGGTCATCCCTGAACTTGTGGCTAGAGTCAAGAGCAAACCCATTTCTAATAATAAAAAATAAAAGGCTTAAAATTTCAAAATAAAACTTATTATTCACGTTTTATAAACCGAAACTCGATGAATTTTAAGATAGTTTTCTATTCATACAAAAATACATGATTATTACTAAAAAGAGGACAATAAACAAATTAGTATGTCCTACCTAAGTCCTTATCTGCCATGTTTATTTGTTGTCGAGACAAAAATTAAACAAATTTCTTGTACAAATGATCAACTTTTGTTTAATTTCACATAACGATAAGATAATTTAACTGCACAGATTAGATAATTGTAAAAGCAATGATAAGTACCGATGTAATAATACTTGTTATATTAAAACGTCTTTAATGTTATTAATCATTAGACGATAATAAAAGCCTGTGGAAGGCCACCGATGAAGCCAAAGATTAAGAAAAAAAATTTTTTTTTATCGACACGCAAGGAAGAATAAGAAGACGATAATACCGGGTGTAAGGGACAGCGTCAGCAAAGTGATAGGGGTTTCTCAGTCAACGAAACTGAACAACATTCATCAGGATATTCTTTCAGGAGATGAAAAACAAAATGGCTTTCCCATACAAAATGGCCTTCTCGACTTATTTAACAATTTATTGTACACAAAATTTATTGTATTTATTGTACTCGATCAGACAGTTTGTATGGAAAAGCATATTTTTTAAACAATTTTCAACTTTGACTGAGCAACCCCTATCAGTTTGCGGGACGCTGTCCCGTACACCCATCACTTCTCATCTATGAAGAAAGATGATTCCGTGTTTCGGAGGGCATGATGAGCTGTCGGTTCAGTTTACTGTCTCTGATAGAAGTCGTAACAGAAACCATGTCCTAAGTCCTAATTATTGTTTGGCTAGGACGTCTTTTATCTTTCTTTTTCGCGTGGGGAGTCAATCAACCCGAAGAACCCTGATGTCAGAGTTCTTAAACCGCCTAATAGTTGCCGCAAATCGTGTCTATCGGGCACCGTTTGAATCAGAAAAGATGTTGGCAATTGCGGAGGGTCGCAGATATGCATCGTCCTAACCAACCTAGAAACAAACTCACAAAGACCACGAATGAAAGAAATGCTTTTTGTATGTACGTCGAAAGTTTATCGAAAGGGAAACATGTTGGAGTCAAATAAATATCTTTTACACAAAGTAATTTTATTCAAATTGTGACAGAATATGTATTCCGAAATGTGAATGGTACATAGTCAGTAAGTACATATGTGAAAAAAGACTAAAAAGTAACACTTTCACCTTATTTTTAGATTTTAGTCACGACTTTAACATTAATTGTAAAAAAGTAACTGCCTCCGTGGCCTAGTGGACTGAGCCATGGGCTCCTGACCCGGAGGTCCTGAGTTCAATTCCCATTGACGGGACTAGTTGGGTTAGGACAAAAGGATTTCTTGCTACGATAGGAGGGCACGTTAAGCCGTCGGTCCCGGTCGCTGTCTTAGATAGTTTGACAAAAACCATGTCAGAGGCCTATTAGCTGTGCTATTAGGCGGTTTAAAAACTCTGACACCAGGGTTCATCGGGTCGATTGATCCGAAACCCACACTACAGAAGAAGAAGAAGAACATTCATTTTTATCTTTCACAAGTTTTGATAAAAGTGGATGCTGTGTTTATGTTGTTAGTAATTAGAGTTTTATTTTAACTACATTTTAATTGGCCTTGTGCAGAAGATAATAAACTCAACTGGGTCATTTAACTATGTTAATTTGCTTCCTAATTAACTAAAAATAAATAAAAACAATTTATAAGGTTCTTAAAATAAAACCAGTTGTGATACTTACTCAAGACCCAAAAAAGCGAAATCACTAATAAAATACTGAAAAATCTAAATTCAATATTTAATTCTGAGGTGCCTTTGACTGTCCTTTCAACCATCACATATTATATATTTTCTCAGATAATATTTATAAACTCAAGATAACTAGTCTTGTGAGCTAGAAACCTAATATAAATATTAGGTGAAGGTATATTTGAAAAGTTTGCTTATTTAACATAAATAAAATTATGTTTGGTTTTCTGTTCTGTATAATTAAAAGTGAAATAATAGGAAATAATGTATAGGTAGACCATTGCCATTGCAAAAGTAAATTTGTCACACAAAAATCATATTCCTATGGTACAATTGCTGTAAGAAATTTCTTTGTAGAAATAAGCAGTGCCTGTTGTGTCTTAATTCCTTATGTAATTGTTCTGTGTACAATAAATTGTTAAATAAAATACAATTAAATTCTTGCAATAATAATGAACTGAACTGAAATGAACTAATTTTATTTTATTCTCATTTCAATTTAAATTCACTTGGTGAAGAATATTATTATTTATTAGTCTGTCAGTCAACAGTGTTATCAATCAGGAAATGATAATATTATATGTTTAACTATATACTATGTATGTTCTAATTTATTATAGGTCATACAAATAATACACAAATCTAACTAAAAGGACTCGCTCTTCGTTACAAGTTACTGAAAAAGGCTTCCATTAAGCCGCTCTGCCAGCCTACTCCATAAGAGATACTGGTGTGATTTTATGTATGTTTGAATGGTTCAAACAATGAACATAGTTTTTAACAAAATAACAATTTTGCAATGAAAAAGATAGATCTTTCTAGTTCAGATATTTAGACCAGTAACACTAATTTGTTACAATCCTTATTAGGACCATGCACGGACCATGTTAAGAGGTGTTCTGTAATAGTAAATTCTCTGAATATTATGGGGTTTGTATGGGTTTTCTCATGAGGATGGAAATACCTGACAATTAATTCTTAGAATACAAATTTAATTTCATAAAAATGCTAAATACTTATTTTTTTTATATGAATCAGTTCCTATCCTTAGCTCATGTAAAACTTGGCAACAAAAGATAAAAAATAAATTTAGATTTATACCATGTACTTCAATAAATTTATGCAAGGAATTCTATTGCCCAAATTTGATTTAGTAGTGCTGTACTAGTAAAATAATCAGTCGTGTATACTTTATACAAAGAACTATAAAAACAACAGTAAAATTGCATCACTTTTCTTGATAACTTTTCAATAACATTTGCTCTGGTAAGTATAAGTGTGTGTATATAAGTATTCCTTCTAGAAAACACAACAGCGAAAGCATTAAACAGCTCATTAGAAATGTAGATTTCCGGGTATGAATAGCTAAGTATTTTACTGCATTGCGCTAAATAAATAAAGTGATAAAATAACAATAGATCGATAGAAGATAATACGAGAAGTAAACCGCAAAGTTGTAAGAAGAATCAACTCTAAACAAACAGTTATCCAACCGGCTCGCTCGCAATTTTCTCGAAATTAGAAAGTTGCGCAAACTTTTCAAGTACAGAAAACTACTTACCAACGTGTTCTGATACCCCAACCCGAGCTCCTCATCCGATCCATCTTCTTTATTCTGCACTTCCTTCATCTTTACAACGAGAGTTCAACACTTTTCACACAAAAAACTGGTTTATTTATCAAAACAATCCAAGCGCAAAACTTCACTCGCACAGTGGATGAAACTTTTTTTTCTATTTGGCACGGATCACAGCGTCCGCCCGTGGTCAGTCATCTCCCCCGGCGACCCACAGACTCGCGGACCGTAATAAGATAATTTTGTAATTGAATAAACGCGATTTCAAGCAAATTGCTGGCCAACGGAAACACTTCACGCACGTTCAAATATCCCGTCACACGGTGGCCAACTGACGTTCCGTTTCGTCCAACCACTTGTCAAAATCAAAATCTGTGACAACGACGACGCGGTGCATTCAAATACGCGAGTGCGGCCATGAACTTGAACTCTCTTATCTTTTTCTATAACATAAATTAATCCAAACAGCTCGTAAACGTATGCAACTTTGTTTCTTTTATACAATATCTACTCGCGAATTATAAAGATAGCATAAATAATATTATTGTTTTTAATTTAAATAAATTGCGCGACACACACTCGTCACGGCACTCCGAACGCAACTAACATGATTGGCAACGTTCCGTTCTGCGTATTTGTTCTGTTTATTTCCGTCCTTGATAAATTAGATTTATCGTAAAAAGTTATCTCGTAATCTTCTTTTCTAAATAGAAGTATAAAAACTAGTCTTGAGAATGATGGGTTTTCTTCGTATTGATTATATCGTACCTAGCACATATTGGAGAAGGTATGCTAGCCGTAGCTACTTAGCAAAAAGGCCGCCTTTTTACGTGTGGATGGTCTGCCTGACTAATTATGCTTAGTGCCGCCTGATGGTAAGTGGGCATCGTACCTAAAACTACTCACACATTCACCCACTAGAGACCCGACCTGGATTGACACATTAATCAACATCAGATTGTATTACTACACTGCTAGAAATAGACTTCTCCCATTCCCATAGCCCGCCACAGAGCTCGATCTTCAGCCGTTTCTTATTCAATCTTTGCCCGCTGTCTCACTAGAACTGGGCTCATACCGGGTGTGAGGGACAGCGTCCCGCAAACTGATACGGGTTGCTCAGTCAATGACACTGAACACCTTCCACTAGGAGCTTTTTTAAGGAAGAGAAAAAAAAAAGTTTCACGATCGAGATGTTCATTTTGTATGATAATTTAATATGTTTTTTTTTACCTCCTGAAAGAATTTCCTGGAAGTTGTTCTGTATCATTGACTGAGCAACCCCTATCAGTTCGCGGGACGCTGTCCCTTACAACCGGTAGATAGCACCATTCTTATTCTGTCGTGTGGGTACCGAGTTGATCGACAAGATGAACCTTAGTGTCAGAGTTTTTAAACCGCCTAATAGCTTAGTTAATAGGCATCTGATATGGTTTGTGTAACGACCACTGGCATAAATAGCGACCGGGACCGATGGCTTAGCGTGCCCTTCGAAGCACGAAATCTTTTTTCTTCCAAAATCAGGTGATTCGGCCTGCATTGTCCTAACCAAACTGGGGAAATTGCACAAAGCGATAAATTAATAAATAACAACTTTGTGTTCCTCCCTCTGGGAATCAAACCCAAGACCTGCGGATCGAGAGCCCATCGCTTTGACCACTAAACCTAAACCACAGAGGCAGGTTATAGCACCCTATAAATCCAAGATACTACACTTAGTTTGCAAGTGCTTCGCTCTTGTGAGCTTTGCTTGTTTGGATCGGATCGGAATCCAACTCTTTAGGAGCAGCCGTTAAGCATGATCTCCGCAGAGTGGCCCTCCCCGCAAGGGGGCCCTTTCCCACGTATATCCCTGCCAAGAATGCAATGTTTAGTGTAAAGGCACTTTGGCCTTTGTGATGACTGTGAGAGAAAACGAAACGCATCTGTTCATCGTTCCTGCGCTCTATTCCACGTGCGGACACTTCCGCACCTGATGTATCGAAATGAAGACGAAACAGTGGTCAACAAACGACTAACCGATGCGTTTCGTTTTCTCTCACAGTCATCACAAAAGCCAAAGTGCCTTTACACTATACCATACTTACCTCATCTATACCTATCATCTCTTCCATGCTGGACTGGGAGCGAAAGAAAAACATAGAATGTGCCAGCTGCATTTCCTCCCGGGCATGCTGTAAGAACCAGCTTAGGAATCCGAGGGTTTCTGTATATTGCAATTTCCTTAGGCGATGGGCTGACAACCTACAGCAATCATCACTACATAGTATAAAACAAAGTCGCTTTCTCTGTCCCTATATCCCTATGTATGCATAAATCTTTAAAACTACGCAACGGATTTTGATGCGATTCCTTTTAATGGATAGAGTGATTCAAGAGGAAGGTTTTAATGTATAAAACATGGATAATATAGTAGAGAAACACTGATAATTACCGTGCGAAGCCGGGGCGGGTCGCTAGTATACCTATAAAGCTATCTTAAATTACCCTCAAAACTTTGTCAGACGTGGCGGAACGACCTTTGATCAGGTCGTTTACGCTTTGCTTACCCCATTAGGGATAAAGGCGTTATTATATGTATGTTTGTATACCTATCATCTCTCTTTATCACATGATGCCAACCATGATGTTAATCCCTCAATAACCAGGGTAATGTTAGAGCAATCATAGATGATTAGAGAGATTACCGCGGTCGCTATGTTCAGTTGTTATAAATGGACTTAAACAAAAGATACCTGCGCCTGAGTTGGCCATTGTTAAACAGTTGTTTGGATGTGCGAGTACGATTGTTTTAACACTAAGTGTTGCCCGTGACTATGCCTGCATAATTTATGGTAGCTATGCATACATACATACATATAATCACGCCTTTATGCCTAATAGCGTGAACGACCTAAATACAGGTACCGTACCGCCAAGTCTGACAAAATTTTGAGGGTTATTTAAGATTGATATGTAGGTATATTGCTGTAGTGACAGGTTGTCAGCCCATCGCCTAAATTGTCCACCTCGATCAGACAAGTTGTATGGAAAAAGCCAAATTATTCTTTCACTTCCTGAAATAATTTCCTGGTGGAAGTTGTTCAGTGTCGTTGACTGAGCAACCCCTATAAGTTAGTGGGACGCTGTCCCTTACATCCCGTATATGAAACTGTACGTAGGATATCAACGTAGAGGTTGTGTCGAGTTTGCATTGTCTTCTTCTGTCGAGTGGGTATCGAGTCTATCGACCCGATGAACCCTGGTGTCAGAGTTTTTAAACCGCTTAGTAGCACAACTATCAGGCCTCTGACATGGTTTGAGTAACGACCACTATCAAAGACAGCGACCGGGACCGACGGCTTAACGTGCCCTCCGAAGCACGAAATCTTTTCCTTTTTCGGACAATCAGGTGATTCAGCCTGCAATGTCCTAACCAAACTGGGGAAAAATTCACAAAGTGATAAATTCTCAAATATCAACTTTGTGTTTCCCCTCCGGGAATCGAACCCAGGTCCTCCTTATCGGGAGTCCATGGCACTAGCCACTAGACCACGGAGGCAGTTAGCAGTTTGCATTGTAGAAAGATTTGAATAAAACCATGTGAAACATTAGACAGATATAATTATTATTGCAGAATTTAAAATTATGCTAAATCCTACCTAAACCTACGAATTCATTTCATTAATATTAATTATAATTTAAATTCGTACATGGACAATACTTTGCGTTTCCCGAGCCACATAAATTATTTCTAAATAATATTTATTATCTAGACAATTTTAATACTTACTTGACTAAATATTAGAAGGAAATAAATTGAAAAGATTTTCCATATTTTATATTCTCTACACGAAGACATTTTTCATTTCTGTACAACTTTATAACAATGATCGTAAATAAATAATTATTTTGATTTATTTTTCCCCTGTGCTTTTCCCATATAGAAATACTTTGCTTTACCTAAGTTTTTTTAGGGTTCCGAAGTCAAGTAAGGAATACTTATCAATTCGCCATGTGTATAGACAGACATCTGTCCATCTGTATGCCGCGCCCCTGTTAAAATCTCAGTTTTTCAAATATTAACATGAAATTTAGTACGAAGATAGATTATAATAACGCTAATTCGGAAATGTAAAAAATGTATTCAAATAAGTAATTTTTGGATACAAGTGAATGATTTTCTTATACAAGTGAAAAGGGGGCAATTTTTTTTATAGTATGTCGAGTGGGGTATCGTTAGACAGGTCTTTTAAAATAAAATTGTGGATTTTTAAACAAAGTCTCTAAAATGTCCCTGTCTCGATATATTTGCATTCAAAGTTTGTAACAAATTTGTTACAGTCATATCTTCAAAACTATAATTGCAAAATTTATGAAAAAAAAAAATAGAACAAAGCTCTTTAGTTGTAGTTGCAATGAAAACTATAACAAAAAGTAGAGCTTTTATGGTTCGCGAAATATTCAGGAAAACCATTTGGGCGTGCCCGATACGCTCTTGGCCAATTTTAATTCTTTTATAATAGTTTACATTAGAGCATTGAATTAGGCTAGGTTGAATTGGACTATAGTCTTTGCAAGAAACAAATTGTTTATCCTAGTAAATACACGTATTGAAGAATTAACTAACATAGATGAAACAATAGATTTTCTAATCATAAAGATCTATATAGGTACAGTCAATCGTAGATTAGTGGCCACAAGATTGTTATTATAGAGGTAGTACAGTATGACTGTGCTCCATTTTACACCTAAAATAGTAATAGTTAATACAGAGTGTAAAGAAAAGCTATCGAATACCGAAAGAATTTCTTCGTGAAGGTTGTTTAGTTTTGTGAGGTCGTGTAGATAAATGTCAATATTAGTTTCACTTTTCTCCGCGCTCCCCAGCGCTTTTCTCTTGCTATCGAATGGCCGCACGCGCTAACGCAATTCTCTTGTGTAAAATTCTGTATCGAACTTTTCTTGTGAGACACGGTTCTTACTAAGCTTTCGCAAGTCATAACTTGGTTTTACTGTCTCAAGGCGGGTTTACACAGGGTCAGTGACTGACTCCGAAACCAAAACAAGTCAGGCCTAACGCGAAAATTCGTATGGAAATTTATAAGTCAGCGGTGTGAAGTCAGCACTGACTACTAAATTCTCATATGAATTCAGTCAGCGCTGACTTGTCTTGGTTTCGGAGTCAGTCACTGACCCTGTGTAAGCCCGCCTTCACTCTTAACGGACCTGCTCCCGCGTCTCGGGACGCCTCCTCCAAAGTTTCATTGTCTGAGCGACCGTTCTAAGTTTGCGGGAAGCTGTCCCTAAAGGCGGATTTACATAGGGTCTGTGACTGACACCGAAACCCAGACAAATCAGCGCTGACCCGAAAATTCGTATGGGAATTTAGAAGTCAGTGCTGACTTCACACCGCTGACTTGTCAATTCCCATACGAATTTTCGGGTCAGCGCTGACTTGTCTCAGTTTCGGAGTCAGTTACTTACCCCGTGTAAATCCGCCTTTACACCTAGTATATGCACCGGTTTCAAACGAAACGGTTATTGAGCATTACTTAATTAAATAAAGTTAATTGAATAAACCTATAGGAAACAATTCACTAGAATGATATAATACATAACTAAGTACATTTAATACACATTGAGGCAGTCAGATGTATTGAGCGAATTGAATCCAGTAGGTGGCGTTTAACACTGAGAAGAGAAGCGGGAAGAAAACGCGGGAAAACCGGTCGATGTTGATGGCTCGCATACGGGCTTTCGCTGCTTCTGCTGCATCCTGAGAAAAAAGGTTTAAAGTTAGGGATGAATGGGTGAACAAGTCTCTATATCAGTTTTCTTTACTTTGTTTTATAAGGGAGGGATAACCAATTTTTCTTCCATGCTGGACTGGGAGCGAGAGAAAACCATTGAATGTACCAGCTGCATTTCCTCCCGGGCATGCTGTAAAAGTCAGCTAAGGGATCCGAGGGTTTCAGTATATTGCAATGTAGGCGATGGACTGACAACCTGTCACTACAGCAATATACCTACAAATCTATCTTAAATAATCCTCAAAACTTTGTCAAACGTGGCGGAACGACCATTGTTTAGGTCGTTTACGCTCTGCCTACCCCATTATTGATAAAGGTGTGATTATATATATGTATGTATGTATAACCAATTTTCATTTTTCTAATTTTGCGTTGTTATTTTATTTATTTTTCTAAATGTCACATTTCACGTTGTAGCCGACAGATGGCGCCACATCAGGTAAGGAAGTTTTTTCAGCGATCTGCAGATATACAAGTTCCAAACTTGTCCGGTTGGACTTCGGTGGCCTGGTTACAACACCCGACCAGAACCCTTTTGTAACTCCTATAACAAAATCAACAGAATTATTGAGCCCGGGAATACAGACGCATTAAAAGTGTTAGTTAGCGAATGTCTGTTGCGCCCGAATGGAACCCTAAAAATAAAATGTTTGTTTGTCTGCCGCACTATTTACTATCATAACATACCTATTAACAATTCAGCTGTCATCGTACGGTTCATATCAATTTCCCTGATTCGACAAAGTAAATAAAGAGTATTTATTTACCTTAGGTTTTCCTGCTCCATCACCGAGGACGATATTCACCAAACAGTACTCCATCAAAGCCATGAACACAAATCTGAAACATAACAAAATGTTAAGTTAGAGAAAAAAAACATTGCTTCAAACAAGTTATTGCTTAGTTTAGTGGGTATAGGTGTACCTACTATAAATACAATACAATACAAGATACTTTATTGCACAAAGAAACACAAATACATACAGCAGAAAAGTAAGGAACAAATCAGTACAATATAGGCGGCCTTATTGCTAAAGCAGCAATTTCTACCAGTCAACCTTTGGTTAGTAGGATAGTACATAGCAGATAGCTATAAATACAAGGTATCCAGACAATCATAGGTACTAGCGGTAGAGCTTTCACGTTAAACTGAACAAAATGTAATGTAATGTATTTAGGATACTTATTTAACTAGGTTTGCACTATCCCGCTTCCCACTACGCATTTTTCTTTCACCCAAACGTTGCCTAGAAGAAATTGCCGCCTATGTTGTACTTGTCTTCTGTTGTTATCTGTTGTGTTGTATTCTTACGTGCAATAAAGTATTTTTATGTTATCTTAAAACAAGATAAATTTTGGAAGAAGTTTAAGAAAATTTTAGTCTCCAAATTAAGGTACGGTTTCCTGGACCAGACACCTTGTATTGTGATACGTATAAAATAAGTACTTACACAGTACAGACAGACATAAAAGCATCGACAGCCTTCAAATAGGACACCGGAGGCAGCTGAGCCTGTGACTTGGCATGCTGAGTAGACAGGGTCAGCAATGAAGTGACACCCAGGGTGACGCGGGCCGGGGCTGCGTCAGGCTTGATCCAGAAAGACACCCACTGGAATAGGAAATAAAAAAATAACTGAGTTATCTGGAATGGGTCCAGTGTTCAACATCATTTTGCCATGATAATATTTATAGGATCCCGTCGCAGGTGGCGCGACGAGCTGGACACATTTTTGAAGGACTGGCGCCTGGAGGCTCAAAATAGGGATACGTGGAAGGAGAAGAGGGAGGCCTTTGCCCAGCAGTGGGATGATGTGGGCTAAATAAGATAAGATAAGAAGAATATTATAAATAGAATTTCTTCCATGCTGGACTGGGAGAGATAGAAAAACATAGAATGTTCCAGCTGCCCTTCCTCCCGGGCATGCTGTTAAAAGGGACTCGAGGGTTACAGTGTATTGTAATTTAGGCGATGGGCTGACAACCTGTCACTATAGCAATACATATTACAATCTTAAATTGCCCTCAATTTTTGTCAGACGTGGCGAAAGCGCCTTTTACGAGGCGTTAAACGCTCTGCCTACCCCGTAAGGGATAAAGGCGTGATTTACGTTTGTTTTGTTTGAAGAAGAATATCTAATATCCATACATACGGGGTAAAGGACACCGTCCTGCAAACGGATAGAGGTTGCTCAGTCAACAAAACTAAATACAAATTGTGTAATCGAAGTGGTGATTTTGTATGGGAAGTTCAAATTAATTTATCATCTCCTAAAAGAATTTCCCAGTGACAGTTGTTCAGTTTCGTTGACTTAGCAACCCCTATCAGTTTGCGGGACGCTGTCCCTTACACCCGGTATAGAGTACTTATAAAATTGTTTTAAACACCATATTGGACTGCAATTAACAATTCATGCCATCATTTAAATCATCGGTTCAAATGATTGCCCGATCTGAAATCGAACCCGGAACACTCGCTTGATGGACAGACAAATAATACGCTATCAAATACCTACGCTATGATGCATGCGGTTGTCAACTGACATACATACATACATATAATCATGCCTTTATCCCTAATGAGGTAGACAGAGCGTAAACGACCCAAACAAGCTCGTTCCGCCACGTCTGACAAAGTTTTGATGGTTATTTAAGATAGATTTGTAGGTATATTTCTGTAGTGACAGGTTGTCAGCCCATTGCCTAAATTAAAATATACTGAAACCCTCGGATACCTTAGCTGGTTTCAACAGCATGCCTGGGAGGAAATGCAGCTGGCACGTTCTATGTTTTTCTCTAGCTCCCAGTCCAGCATGGCCAACTGGCTACATAAGTAATCAGAACTAATAGATACTTACAGACATAATAACGATGAGACAAGTCGGTATGTAAGTGTTGAACAAGTGGTAGCCGAGTCGTCGCTTCAGTTTGAATATCACTTCCAAACAGGTGAAGTTGCCTAAAACCAAGAAAAGGCATTATTAAAAATATCAAATCAACCGAGAATTTGATCATTTCAGCATGCGAGTGAGTGGTCGTCTTTTTGGAAATAAATTTATTGAGGCCAGATCACGGAGTTAAGACAAATGGAAGTGAAAAGGGTAGCCGTAACCCACCTGATCGGGTGTTGTGACCATGATTAAGGCCCGTATTTATAAACAGCACTTGAGAGTGATATCGAGTTTTAGTTTGGATCAGAAATGTAATTTCAGTACAAAATGACCTGTGAAATCCATACTTAATATCGCTCTCAGTCTTAAGATCGCTTTATAAATATGAGCATATGGCCCGTAATTATAATCCGCACTTGAGATTGACAGCCAGTTTGAGTTCGTATCAGAAATGTCATTTCAGTACTTACAAAATGGCTAGTCAAATCCATGCTTAATATTGCTCTCAGTCTTGAGATAGCTTTACAAATACGAGCCTAGGAAACTGAATTTCAATTGGTCGTTTTTGGAACTTGTACTTCTTAAGAAAAAACTGATATGGATCAATTTTAAGATGTTTCACTACAAAGTATAAAACAAAGTCGCTTTCTCTGTCCCTATATCCCTTTATATGCTTAGATCTTTAAAACTACGCAACAGATTTTGATGCGGTTTCTTTTAATAGATAGAGTGATTCAAGCGGAAAGTTTATATGTATAAAACATGCATAATAAAGTAGAGAAACACTGATGATTTCCGTGCGAAGCCGAATAAAATCTTGCCTGTAGAATACACTTGCGTGCAATCAGCTGTTCTGTTCTGCACCAGCTCCAACTGGGGCAACTCGATATTCTCATCCACTACGAGAGGCACGTCAGGGTCCCATTGGAAGATGAGGTCGTCTGTCGTGTGGGACACTGCAAACAATATAATAGTAATAAAACATTGAATATAAACAAGCTGAAAGTTTCACTTGGGTGGAATTTGAACCCACGGTCTCGGCGTACCGTGCCGTGTCGCTCTAAACCACTGAGCCTCAAACCGATTCAAACCACCCTGATATAGTACAAATGTGAATCAAAGTGAAATCAAAACTGAAACCGACACTCACAACTCGTAACTGGAAGAAATTGATACCCTAGCAATAAGTACATCTGTCATGTTCTTCGTAATGTTTTTTTTCCTCAGTAAATAGTTTAAAACTCGTAAATGAAACATTATCAAATCAAATGAAACATTATTATAGGATAATAATAATGGCTCCGAACAACAAATGAATCTCCAGCGATACCAATTAAGCTGCGTTTAAATGAATTACTAGAAAAAAAACACGAAATATACAGACAAATAATTACATAATTAACTAACAAACACAACCTTTGTCAAATTATAATTTTATGAACAAAAATCTAAAGTTCCAACGAATATCCTAAACTTGTGACCGAATTACTGAACGTCCCGCTGCACATGTACTGTTACATTGTTATATAGATTATTTCTATTTCTGGTTATAAAATATATATCTTTACTCTAAATTTCAATGAAAATCTAAAAAATTATTGGAAAAATTACAGACGGACCAATTTACACTAAAATGACCAAAACTGTCGCGGACTACGAAATTTGGGGTCAGGGGGCTAGGGGGGCCCAGTCCCAAGCGATAAAAAATAGTTTCCTACCATACATCCGACTCAGTAGGTTAGGTTAGGTTTGAACGGTGACCCTTTGGAGTCAACGAAGTGAGTGACCGTGCCGCGGAAGAACATACATATAGTCACGCCTTTATCCCTAATAGGGTAGGCAGAGCGTAAATGACCTAAACGTTCCGCCACGTCTGGAAAAGTTTTGAGGGTTATGATAAGATTTGAAGATATATTGCTGTAGTTACAGGTTGTTAGCCCATCGCCTAAATTGCAATATACTGAAACCCGCAGATCTCTTAGCAGATTGAAATGCAGCTGGCGCATTCCATGTTTTTCTCTCGATCGCAGTCCAGCATGCAAGAAAGAAGTCCGTGGGTGGTAACGGGGTAAAATGGAAATTAAGCTAGAAGAAAAGTATTTCCGCCAGTAAGTTACGAAATAATTGATCGCAACTTTAAATTTTTTTTATCATGTGAATTCGTAACTTATCATATTTTTTGGTTAAATGGAAATCAAGCTGGAAGACAAGTATTTCCATCAGTACGTTACGAAATAATTGATCGCAACTTTCAGTTTTTTTTATCATGTAAATTCGTAACTTATCATATTTTTTGGTTAAAAGGAAATCAAGCTGGAAGACAAGTATTTCCGTCAGTACGTTACATTGTTTACACAGTACGAATTAAATTGATCGCAATTTTTAGTTTTTTGAACATGTGAAAAAATAATAAATTGACGTGTCATAATTTTCGGTGTAACAGAAATTAAGCTGCAAGAATAGTATTTCCGTCAGTAAGTTATGCAGCTTTTAGTTTTCAGTCAGTTCTTTCTTTATTTTTTATGCGCACAAATGTGGTCAACAAGTTAATTATTCAAATAGTCATTTTATATTTCGAAAAATCTTAATTTTGAATTAATTTAATGGAACTTTTATTACTACCTAATATACCCGAGGCAAAGACATTATTTGGAAAACGTACTTTTCAAACGTCCCTCTAAACTTAATTTAACGGTTATCAATCGTAACCGGTTTCGAAGAATTTTGACATCTCTATTCACATCTGAAAAATGAATAACCGCATAGATTGAGATAAATCACCGCAATGCGATATTAAAATGCCCCTGTCATCATTCTACCGATTCTCCTTTGTGGCTATGAGTTGAGCTTTGGCAGACTATTCTACCTAGCACTTGTTGGAATTAAACTTGACTGCGGATAAAATCTACAGCCTAGGAGAAGAAATTAAAAGTCTAATTTTACAAACTGCAAAACACACCTAATTTCTAATGCAAATACTTTTCATTTATTTTCAAATTAAAAAGCGAAAAAAAAACCTTTTGATTCTACCGCAAAAGTGAGATACTTTCAAAGGTAGAAATCAGGCAGTAGGTACCGTGAAATCGACTTTCATAACTGACTGCCAAAACCTGTAGTCGGGTTGCATCGTAGAGACAGATGCACAACCTACTCTTCACACGTCAACAACCCAACTCCAATCAGGCTGAAAGCATTCCCTCGTTCATTTCGTCATGGAATATGGCGAGGAGAGCGCACTAATTAGAGATGACCTCAAAACGCCTGCGAAAAGCCTGCACGCAAAAGTGACGTGGAAAAAGGAAAGTTTATGGTGAAGGGAACCAAGCCAGGAATAGCTTTTGTGAATCAGCATCCCCATCCTATGATCCTATCAAAATATCAAACGCCTAAGTTCAAAGTCAATCGAATATTCGACATTTGATTGATCAGTATTCTTTTTTATGTTGTTAAGAAAATAATTGTATACATACATACATATAATCACGCCTTTATCCAATAATTGTATAGTCTGACTAATTGAAATGAAGTGGTCGCAAAGCAGCTGGTCTTTTCTATGGTTTTCTTTCTCGGTTCAGCATAAAAGTACATACATACATAAAATCACGCCTTTATCCCTTACGGGGTAGGCAGAGCGTTAAACGCCTCGTAAAAGGCGCTTTCGCCGCGTCTGACAATAATTGAGGGTAATTTTAGATTGTAATGTGTATTGCCATAGTGACAGGTTGTCAGCCCATCGCCTAAATTACAATACACTGTAACCCTCGAGTCCCTTTTGCTGTCTTCTACAGCATGCCCGGGAGGAAGGGCAGCTGGAACATTCTATGTTTTTCTATCTCTCCCAGACCAGCATGGAAGTAACATAATGGAAAAAAACAAGTCAGAATATTGTCATCCCTATTTACTCAAAAGCTTCGATACAGAAATTGTCCAGTAGAGGGGTACGTAAAATGTAGGCCAAGTACCCTCGACTGGCGAGTGGAAAGCGCCTCAACTCAGCGTGTTTTTATCGGCGCGCCGCTATCGTGACGACTGACGCGTTGCTTTCATGTTTCGAGTAGGCGTTAGTGGGGTATAAATAACCTATTGGTATTGGACCCTGGTAGTCCATGCCTATCGTATCGAAAACTTTGGGATTACCACAGATCGGATTAGTGGTAAAATGGATCAATTCGTCAAACTAATAAAGAATTGAATAAGATTTCAGAAAGCACTGCCAGGGTGGGTTTGATAGGTTTCGCCTTCCATGCTTCGGAAGAAACATTAAGTTAGGTACTTATTTAATTTCACAGTTACAAAATAGGGGCCATTTGACGCTAGGAACTCGAAACTCTGACATTCAAGTAACTACGGATCGACTGCTTAACTGTTACCTTATTTCTACAACTAACGCCTCTATCCATTGCTACGCCGGTATTGAGCGTTGCAGTAGTGTCCAGTTGTCAGTCTATCGACTAAGTTAATATAGGTACCGTCATCTTATCTAGGTACAGAATTTAACAGATATGATAAGATGCACCTACCTAGCTAGAGGTCTATATTTTCGAACAAGGAAGTACAACCACTTCAGCTCTCTGCATTCTTCGGCTTATTGATATCGTCAATGCTGGATAAAGCGAGAGAAAATCATAGAATGTGCCAGCTGCATTTCCCCCTGGGCATGTTATAAAAATCATCTAAGGGTTCCGAGGGTTTCTGTATATTGTAATTTAGGCGATGGGCTGACAACCTGTCAGCAATATACCTACAAATCTATCTTAAATAACCCTCAAAACTTTGTCAGACGTGGTGGAACGATCTTTGTTTAGGTCTTTTATGCTCTGCCTACCCCATTAGGGATACAAGCGTGACTATATGTATGCATGTCTATGAATATCGATATCATCAATTTCACGGCCTAATGAAGAAAACCTTCAAAGTGGTTTTCCGGATATGACAGGGTTCCTCTTTGAGACAAGTCAACACACTTTAGACCTTCTTTCTTTGATGTGAAGTACGTTTATAATATGGTCCAATCAACATTGGAAAGTCTCATGCTCATTAGCAATATTATTTCCGTGCTGACCTGGAAGCGAGAGAAAAACATAGAAATTGCCAGCTGCTTGTCCTCCCGGGCATGCTGTAAAAGCCAGCTAAGGGATCCGAGGATTTCAGTATACTGTAATTTAGGCGATAGGGTGACAACCTGTCACTACAGCAATATACTTAGAAATCTATCGTAAATAACTCTCAGAACTTTGTCAGACGTGACGGAACGACCTTTGGGTACCTACCCCATTTGGGATAAAGGCGTGATTATATATATATATATGTATGTATGTAATATTATTTCTCATCTTTTCATTAGGCGGTGACTTTTAGAATGATGAAGCATGCATTCTTCAAAGGGCACGAATAAAGAATTGTGTAACACCAGATGCTTCCAAACGTGAAAATCAAATTTACTTCCATGCTGGACTGGGAGAGATAGAAAAACATAGAATGTTCCAGCTGCCCTTCCTCCCGGGCATGCTGTAGAAGTCAGCAAAAGGGACTCGAGGGTTACAGTGTATTGTAATTTGGGCGATGGGCTGACAACCTGTCACTATAGCAATACATATTACAATCTAAAACTGCCCTCAATTTTTGTCAGACGTGGCGAAAGCGCCTTTTACGAGGCGTTAAACGCTCTGCCTACCCCGTAAGGGATAAAGGCGTGATTTATGTATGTATGTATGTGAAAATCAAATAAGGTCGTGCGTGGTCGGCCAGTAGGTACTATCGATTCGGTGAGGACACGACATATATTTTTTTTACTGTACAAGAATTAAAAATACCTGTCATAGAGGTACCATAGAGAAGGGCTTATAGGAAATGCATAAGTTCGTCTGTTATTCTGTCTCTATTTTTCTCTATGACATATATTTTTAAATTCTGTCAGAGGGGTATATCATTAAATATTACTTTGCCTTTGTGTTCCTAGTGAAATCATACGTTATAATATTAGTTAAGATTTGGTGCTCATCGGAATTGCCCCCAGTGCCAAACAAGGGTGCGAAGAAATGCACGAATTTCTGTATCAGACCCCATTTTCATTAAACATAGCTTAGGCAGGTAGATTTTATAGTCCAAAGTGAAGTGTACTGTACCAAGCTTGGCGCGTGACAACGCATTTTGTTTATTATATGCGAATACCATTAAACTAACGTTTACGTTAAACAGAGTTTTAAAATAGCTATTTCATATATTTTCCATTGTTTACGAATATCTAATATATAATGTTGTAAAAAATGTTTATCCCTACGGTGAAAATCTACTCTAATTTTCTGGAAGATTTCCGAAAGTACGTGACGTGGTATGGTTAAAATGCTGCGCAGATGTACTGGTTTTTATCTTCAAATTACTTATTGATCTTTAATTTGATAATTTTGTGCCGCAATGTTCGAAGATCTTTTACACACAGCTGAATACAGGAGTATCGTCTGCGTAAGATATCGGTAATGATACTTTCTTTTTCTGAAAGATATGATAAGTAGAGCGTTAAGAGTACAGGCCCTAGGACAAATCCTTGTGGCACTCCGGTTTGGATATTATATATTTTCGATTCACCTTAACCATATTTTACATGAACGGTCTGTCTTGAAGTAAGTTCAGTAGGAAGTAAAATGTATAGCGTAAAATGGTTTTTTCTGGTTGCGTGACTATAATAATTTATCTGCGATACTTTATCGAAAGCTTACTAAAAATCTTGTTGCTCCAGAACAGAACTTTGTAGGTCGTGTTGGGACTATATGGAGATGTGTGATTTACTGCTTTTATTTCTTCAAAATGTAAATCAGAAAAGCCTTACTTTTGACTGAGTCACACCCCTAGCTAAGGGCGCGGAGTCGGCGTGATTCAAGAGACTTTCCGTCCCCAATGAATGGGTAACGAGCCTTAAGAGCCCTTGCTGCCCTAGCCACAAGATATTTTTATGTTACAACACTTTGACACGGTTTTTTCGTATCCAACCGCAATTTTATCGTGATAATGATCCTGAGGTGTAATCTATAAAAAGATTTATAAATATGTTTCTTATATCCACGGACAATTAAAACAAAGATATTATAACCACGTAGTTTGTTTTGTCCATGCCTTATCTAATGAATTAACACATTGATTAGTGGGTATAGCATAATATGTTAATGAATCATTCATTTATTTTTAAATCAATTTATTTAACACATTGTTACGTTATCCAAATTAAATCATTTTAAGGAGAAGATTTTCGTGCTGAGATAGGCAATCGTGACCGTAGTCTATAACATCTTTTAGCCTAAAAGTGGGGTATACCCGTAACTCCCATAACCTGAAAATAAAGATTATTTTAATATGTAAATGGCCGTAAACATTGAATAACTAATCCAAAACATAAAAGATACCCTAATTTTAATTTCTGGGAGTTGAGAAGAACTTTGGTAATGAGAAGTTACACCAAACGGCTATTGCAGGCAAAAAACCACGAAAAACTGGAATGTTTATTTATGAAGCTATACATGTACTATTATATGTTCTGCCTATGGTTTAGGGTTTAGGTGACATATGTGACGTTACGTTACGTTACGGGAGCTTTTGTCCGTTTTAGTTTCCGAAATATTGAAGGTTTTGTAAAAATATCAAAATTTATCGATTTTCGTTTACTAACTTAATATTGTTAAGCGAATGCCAAACTGTAGTTTGACATGTTTTGTTTTCTTTTTTATGTTCATTTTGCTGAAAACGAGCATTAAAATGTATGTATCGTCAAATTTACAAAATACAGGCCATCTATATAACTTCTAACGGGGACATACTTTCTTTGGATCTGTAAGTTTATGATGCATTTTCTCAAAACCACCTTTCGCCACATACTAACTTAAACATTTTATTTCTCAATATCTATAAGAGCTTATTTGAATACATTTTGTTAGCCCAATGTATGTAGATTATGGAACATACACTGAGAACGTCACATTATGGCGATTCAAAAATCTGGTACCCTCTCACCGTAGAATATAAAGTTTGTATAAAAAAAATAGATATTTCTCACCCAAACCTGATCCATAACCTTGACTATATCCGTAAGGAGATGATATCATAGACTGCACGGGGACCTGATTTCCCGAGCCTAATCCATTGACCTGATACGGTACACCCATGGTTTGATATTGGTAACCAAGTAACGGGTTACCGACAAGCACTGAAAACAATCTTATTGGTTATGATGTGGTGTGCGTATCCGAACGCACCCCCACGTATGGCGTCTTGTCTGTGGTGTTAATGATACTTACAGAAGAGTAAAAGCCAGAGCTCTAGCGACTTCTCAAATCAGTGATGATACTACACCAGTGGCGAAGGGTCCATACAAGCCGATTCCCGTCGGCCATTTCAAGAATTCCACTCCAACAAATCCGGAGTTACGTCGAAACTATAAAGTACTCGAATGTATGTACTATAAAGTACTCCATAAAATTGCACCCTTCGCCACTGCTACACGCCGTTTCTGTCAGGTTTCTAGGGTTTCTCCTTATCTGTTATTTGCTATGTTGTATATTATTATCCTAGTATATGTTGATTATTGTAACTCATTTATCGTGCTTATAATAATAAATATAGTATATACATACTGGACTGGGAGAGAAAGAAAAACATAGAATGTTCCAGTTGCCCTTCCTCCCGGGCATGCTGTAAAAGACAGCAAAAGGGATTCGAGGGTTACAGTGTATTTTAATTTAGGCGATGGGCTGACAACCTGTCACTACAGCAATACACATTACAATCTAAAATTGCCCTCAATTTATGTCAGACGTGGCGAAAGCGCCTTTTAGGAGGCGTTTTACGCTCTGCCTACCCCGTAAGGGATAAAGGCGTGATTTTATGTATGTATGTATGTATAATAATAAATAATTATTACTGTAATACGGAGTCAATCTTTTATTAATCGGGGATACCTCAAGAAACCCGATAGTTAAAACGCTGAGACCACCGCAAGTTTAGTCGGCCATTTTCTTGACACCGCACCTAAATTAAAAACCTGTTTATTTTACATCTTTTTGTTTACTTACATGGCTTTCCATCGCTTACATGGAAAATTATTAGGCAAGTGAAAAAGAAAGTACAAATAATATTCATGATTTATAAAACGTTAACGCTCACAGCCCTTCTGAAAAATAATAATGATCACTATAGCTATTTAGCTAGTAATTTCAAATTTCGATTATAAACATAATGTGACTAATTGGTGACAAAAATTAGTTATTACGTAATATAGAAAAGATTATGATCGTAAGCACGTGATTACACTTACAAATTAACTACATAATGTGCAATATTTTCTTTTTTACACCCGTGCAGTGCCAGCGTACAAACAGAAACTAGCAAGGAATCATCGGGGAAAGAAAGAATAAAACAATTAAATTAAAAACATCGTTAGAAACGGAGTCATGTCAACTTTTATCGCGAGTGAAGCGAACACGATATGTCACGATTACTTAGTACGTTACGCGAGCGAAGCGAGCAAGTACCTAAATATGGGTGTTAGGGACAGCGTCCCGCAAACTGAGTTGCGCAGTCAACGACACTGAACAACTTTCTCCTTCAGAAGACGAACAAAAAAATGTACCTTCCCATACAAAATGACCACAAGTAAATTTCATTTTCACTTCCTGAAATGAAAAACCTGCTGATAATTGTTCAGTTTCGTTGAGAGAGCAAGTCTTATCAGTTCGCGGGACGCTGTCCCTTACACCCGGTATGTAAACTCACGGCTCTCCATCTGCAGCTTGCACTCCTGCGTGTCGTGCGGGTAGATGAGGAAGTTCATGGCACACGAGAGCCGCAGCGTCAGCTTCACCATATACAGGATCGTTTTGTCCTTCAATAATGGAAAGTCTAAATGAAAACCTCCATAGTTCTTGGCAGCGGGTTTGGTAGTTGATTTGCTGGGCAGAGTGTAAAAAAAGTATTATGGATCTTTGAACTACGTCACAGAGTAAGTGAAGATGCATCAAACATTGTTTGTAATTTATTATGCGGCGGTGATAAAATAACATAGAACATTCCAGCTGCTTGGCTTCTCGGGGATACTGTAGGCACAGAATAATAAATAGTACCTTAATGGCTGTAGGCACTATAGTATTTCCAAGTCAGTTGGAGAATAATGGTAAGTTTAATGTCTTTTTATTCAAAAACACATTTCAAAAATAAATTATACGTTGGCAAATTATTTAAATTACTAAAACTACTATTTCATTATATTGTAAAGCATATATTAGTAAAAAGATCTTCGATTAAAAGATATGAAACTTTGTTTACCTTTTTCTAAAACTGAGTTGGAAATACTTAGAAATCAGTAGAAGGACATTTGCTTATTTCATTGTATTGTAATTTAGGTGATCGTCTGTCACTCAACTGACACTATAGCCCGATATTAGAGCTCGTAGGCTCAAGCGATAAAAAAATCAATGTAACGCCTTTTACTACACCGTTAATTACTCTGCCTACCCAATATAGGATAGCATCTCTATTTGAGACTATTCTTCTTCTTAGCGTGTCGATGGCAGACACTACACTGTCGTAGCCCAGAATTTGGCCACGTTAACGAGTCTATTGTATACGATATAACAAATTCGTTTCTGGCAGGATTCAAACCTGCGTCTCTGGAATGCCGGTCCATCACTCTACCTACTGAGCTACAGAAACGGTAGCGGGAGTGACGAATTTATCATAGTCTTTCTTATGCACACTTCATTATTTTCTTTCTTTCATATTATATGAAATAGAAATAGCATTTTAAGTGCTCAAAATCCTCTATTGCAGTTGTCTATGAATCTATTGTAGTTTAAAGATCCATAATATGTTTTTACACCCTGCAAATTACACTGGCAAACTTATTAGATCCTTACTTTATACAGCCAGACGTAATGGTTGGGTATGGTCATGGTCTGGAAGGTGACCGACTTGGCATTCTTGAAGAATGAGTCGGGTCGCCACATGTGCTTCAGCCAGTCCACTTCGAGCAGCCTGTGGGGTAAAGTCGACATTTGAAAAGAGAAATACAGACATATTATCACGCCTTTATCCCTTACGGGGTAGGCAGAGCGTTAAACGCCTCATAAAAGGCGCTTTCGCCACGTCTGACAAAAATTGAGGGCAGTTTTAGATTGTAATATGTATTGCTATAGTGACAGGTTGTCAGCCCATCGCCCAAATTACAATACACTGTAACCCTCGAGTCCCTTTTGCTGACTTCTACAGCATGCCCGGGAGGAAGGGCAGCTGGAACATTCTATGTTTTTCTATCTCTCCCAGTCCAGCATAGAAGATAATAATAGGGTAGGCAGAGCGTAAACGACCTAAACAAAGTCATTACGCAACGTCTGCCAAAGTTTTGACGGTTAATTAAGATAGGTTGTCAGCCTATCGCCTAAATTTCAATATACTGAAACCCTCGGATCCCTTAGCTGGTTTTTACAGCATGCCCAGGAGGAAATTCAGCTGGCACATTCTATATTTTTCTCTCGCTTCCAGTAGGGAAAGTTATATATAGATAAAGATTTTTATTCATATTTCTACAAAACTCATGTACATTTTGCAAAATTAAAATGTCACATACAATAAAACAAAGAAATAAATCAAAGTAGTTTACACAATATGCGCATGTGTGCTGCAGTGATGTGAAAGGGCCAAGGCTCAGTGAATTTTACCCTAAGTTTTTCCCAAAAGGCAACACTGATTTTCTTAAGTTTTTGAGTACAGGTCTACTCAAATCTGCATACTAAAGAGGAAATTAAGAATGCTTGCCTGTATTCAGAAGTCATGTTCTCCGGAAGTCTTAGCCTGAAGTCCTTCCAAGTTTGCGCAAAGAAGATATCGGCAGCGTAGGTCTGTCAAAGAAATTAGAAATTATTTTATGTGGTAGTGGACCAATGATATAAATGAGAAGGTTTTTAGGTGACATCCTATGTACTTTTGAAGAAGAAAATACAGCTGGATTATTCAGGTCTAACAAATTAATGAAACTTTGAAACGAATCTGCGAATCTTTATCAATACAATACTTACAAAATTCTCAAATAAAAACAAATATAATTTCTATAGGGAGTAAAAATAATAGCTGATCATATTTTAGGGTGTGATTCTACCGCTGAAACTGAACAACTTTCCCCAAAGAACATAGGTCGAAAAATAAAATTAATTCGAGCAGATGTTTTTCTTTTTTTTTTATATTTCGACCTATGTTCCTTGGGGAAAGTTGTTCAGTTTAATGGGTAGAATCACACCCTAAAATATGGTCACCTATTTTTTTAACATACTGTTTAAAGATAAGTGATGGCCTTCTATTATGAATGTTGAAAGAGTTTTAACGAGAGTAGAGTTTTTTAGAACGATGGTCTGAAGAAGAAGAAGATATTACCATAGAGTTCTCATCAATAGAGTCCAGCCCCATCACGGTGACGTGGAAGTTCACTATGGTGGGCTGGTCGTTGATCTTCGGCGGTCGCATCTTGTCATACAGCCGAGGGTCATCTGGCAGCAGGTCTTGGAACGTCAGCAACGTGGATCTGATGAGGAAACATCATGATATTAATAACAAAAAGGCGAAACGTTTTGTGCCAAAATGTTTAGGTTGCATGCTGGACTGGAAGCGTTAAAAAAACATTGAATGTTCCAGCTGTATCTCCTCCCGGGCATGCTGTAAAAATCAGCTAAAGGGTTCAAGGTTTCAGTATATTGTAATTTAGGCAATGGGGCTGACGACCTGTCCTTCACAGCTATAAACAGATCTATCTTAAACTACCTTCAAAACTTGTCTTTGTGTTATCTGTTGTGTTGTATTAATATTTCTTAAGTGTAATAAGGTAATAATAAGGTATTTTTATATTTATCTTGCCCTGGATAATAAGCAAGTTTTGACCCGACAACCCACATACATAGGAAACCCCATACAACCCGTCAACCCATATCGACCAACAGATTTCCATCGATCTGTCGACCCCCATCTTTTTGATAACCATATGGACCGGACGACCCATTTCGACCCGACGATTCTTTTGACTCAACAATCCATATCGATCCGACGACCATATCGATCTAACAACTCCTCAATCCAACGAACCACATTAACCCAATAGAACCACATTAATAAACTCCCGTGGATGACTTGGAAGTCCCTGAACAGACTCCGGACCCAAGTCGGTCGCTGTAGGGACAATTTGTGCCGATGGGGATACAGCACGAACAACCAGTGCGAATGTGGTGCCTCCCCCCAAACAATGGCACATCTATTGTCTTGCCCCGCGTGCCCTTCATCTTGCACGCAAGAAGACCAGGTACTCGTACAACGCAACTGACGTCGCAGTGCGTTTGGCAGAGTACAGGTCAAAGTTAATATAAAAACGCCCATACTCTATAGAACGAAAACAGAGAGATACTCGTAGGTCGTAACGTGTCTATGCACAGCTACGTCTCAGTACCACGAAGACTTAAAAAGTCACCGCAGTTTTATCAAGTCCGTCGCCACGCTCTCTACTGAACCTGCACAGGAAAGATTGGCGCGAAAAAGCTTCTCTGCCTTCCAGTCCAGTGGCGAGTGCAGTTTGAGCGAGGGTAAGCCAAAGCAAAAAAAAAACATTCACGTACATTATAATCCCACCAAATTTTTACTGCCTCCGTGGTCGAGTGGCTAGTGCCATGGACTCCCGATCCGGAGGTCCTGGGTTCGATTCCCAGGGGGGAAACACAAAGTTGATATTTGAGAATTTATCACTTTGTGAATTTGTCCCCAGTTTGGTTAGGACATTACAGGCTGAATCACCTGATTGTCCGAAAAAGAAAAATATTTCGTGCTTCGGAGGGCACGTTAAGCCGTCGGTCCCGGTCGCTGTCTTTGATAGTGGTCGTTACTCAAACCATGTCAGAGGCCTGATAGTTGTACTACTAGGCGATTTAAAAACTCTGACACCAGGGTTCATCGCGTCGATAGACTCGATACCCACTCGACAGAAGAAAAGAAATCCCACCAAAAACATAAATGTAAAAGTGAAAGCCAAGTTCATGGTGGTCTTCGCTCAAAAAGTTGTGAGATCTAAAAAGGGAGCTAAGTCTAAGGTTTATTATTGTAATTCTTAGCTCTTCAATAAGGTTAATTTCATGTAATTTTGCCGTTGTAGACAATAATTCGACCTGTTACCTATAACGCCACTCTACAACGGCCAAGTCACATGAAATGAACCTTATTCACGCGCCAAGACCACCATGAGTTTGGCTTTCACTTTTACATTTATATTTTTGGTGGGATATCATTACCTTTTGTAGGTAAGTAAATAATTTGGTTCCTACATATTTTTCGTGTTTTTTTTAAAAAAAGTTCTATTGTATATTATAATCTACATTCATATTGAATTTGAACTTTCTATGACACCCATGATGACACCCCACCTTAATTTTTCGGGTAAAAAAATCACTTAAATGGGAAGGTGTCCAAAAAATAAGTTTTTTTCTTCCATTATGGTATCATTATTATAAGCTTTTTTAGGACTTCTAATAGTGGGTTAGGTTTTTGATTATTAATTTTGTTTTTAAAAACGGCGACTTTAAATGCAAATATCTCAATAAGGGCCTATTTAAGGCACTTTTGAAGAAAGCTCTACTTAATTTTATGAGACCTGTTAAACGATACCCCACTCAATTTAGGAATAAAAAAATAAAAAATTGCTCCCTTTTCACTTGTATGGGAGGCGGTTCAATTTTATTTTATTTTTTTCATTTCTAACCTTGCGTCATTATAATTAATCTTTATACAAAATATCAGGTTCCTAGGTTAATTGGAAGTGGATTAGGTTTTTGATTATTTTTTTGTTTTTGAACGACCACTTTAAATTCAAATATCTCGAGAAGGACCCATTTAATGCATTTATTTTCAAAGAAAACTCGACCTAATTTTTTGAGACCTGTCTAACGATACCCCACTTCTTCTTCTGTCGAGTGGGTATCGAGTCTATCGACCCGATGAACCCTGGTGTCAGTTTTTAAACCGCCTAGTATCAGGTGTCTTTGTGTTTCCCCCTTGGTAATCGAACCCAGGACCTCCGGATCAGGAGTCCATGGCACTAGCCACTAGACCAAGGAGGCAGTTACCCCACTTAATAAAGTAGTTAAAAAAAATAAAAAAATATGCTCCCCCCCCCCTTTCACTTGTATGGGAGGGGTCCAATATTTTTTGTAATTTATTATATTTTTACATTTCTCACTTTCTGTCATTATAATCAATCTTCATTCCAAATATCAGCTTCCTAGATCATTGGGTTTTTGATTAATTGATTTTTGATATGTATTTCTGTCAGTCTGTCATAAAAATGTCAATGTTTCGGAATTAATATTTAAATAACAGTTTAATCTATGTTTATAACATTTGATACTTCCATGCTGGACTGGGAGCGAGAGAAAAACATATAATGTGCCAGCTGCATTTCCACCCGGGCATGCTGTAAAAACCAGCTAAGGGATCCAAGGGCAGTATATTGCAATTTAGGCGATAGGCTGACAACCTGTCACTATAACAATATACCTCTATATTAAATAACCCTCAAAACTTTGTCAGACGTGGCCAAACGAACTTTATTTACGTCGTTTACGCTCTGCCTACCCTATTAGGGATGGTAGGTATGTATAAAATTTGAAGTACCTGTTTATCTAGAGGATCTAAATATATAAACCAAATTTGGTGTATTTAGTAGTTTTCGAGTTATGAAGGGGTTAAAAGTGGCTCCAAATGGTTCCTGTAAATATACACACGGTGCTGCCGGCCAGTTCTCTTCGTTTGGCTTGAGCTTAGCTTGGACACGCTACTGCGTGTCTAGATTTTGACGTAATCCAGATTTGGTGGTGGTGGAATTCTTGAAAGAGAAGCCGACGAGAATCGGCTTGTATGGACCCTCTTGGACATGAACTACCGTGACAGATCTGGAAGTCCTTAAACAGGCATTGTACTCAGGTTGACAGAAGTAAGGAGAACATGGTCATGTGCACCAGCGTCGTGGCTTCTGCTGAGTCAGCTCCTTTTCTCTGGCGCAGTACATAGCATAGCAGTTATAGTAACACTCAGAGTGGCGGAGTTCTGGTCCTCAAAAATTTAAATTGAGTTTGCCTCGAATCGAAAAGAAGAAGAAGTTATAGTAATGGTTATACGTCGTTTACATGCTTCAGACGTTGTTGTAATTAATAGTGTTACCTATTTTAAGATCTTTTATATACTGTTCTATGATTATGAATTGCGGACCGTCGAGCAACTAAAGCACATTCAGGCATGGTCATTAACACCTGAGACTACAGCACAAAACGTGTTAAACTTTTTAAATAAAATAGAACAGTCACAAGATTACACTGTAAAAAAGCGAGATATAAAATCGGACCGGCATCGGCGTGTTTTATAATCGGTATGCCGGAGAGTTTATATCCCAGAGTAAACAAACCATCAGTTTGGCCGGCCGGCGCGCGACTGTCCGACTGGTTTCTGTACAGCCCCCGCGCAGCGCGGGGATCACAACAGAAACAATAGAAATCAGATACTGATCGATCATGGAAAATCTAGTGGATCAGATGCATGCATGTGTGCGTAATTGTTCACCTGTGGTAAACAGCACTGCGTCGCCTGCGCCGTCTACGAGTTCCGCACTAGCATCGATTCAACAGAATAACATCACAGTATGTCACCAGAATATAAGAAGGATCAACAGTAAAACTAAAGAACTCGAGGTACTCTTGTGTAAAGAGTTAAGCTGCGATATTCTTATAATTACAGAACATTGGCTCCGTAGCTCTCAATTAGTCTCAGTCACGTTATGTAACTTCCATTTGGTTTCATATAGCTGTAGATCAAATATAGCTCATGGTGGTAGCTGCATCTAAGCCCGGTCCGGCGTTAAAATAGTAAATAAGCAAGACTACGGTAACTTGACGCAGGAACAGCTGATGGACGTTTGCGCCGCCTTGTTAGTTGACGATAATATACTTATCGTAGGGATTTACCATCAAACCAAACAAGCGATGTAGAATACCTAAAATTATTTAATAAACTGTTGGAACAAATTAACAAGGACGCGTTGGATGCGATTATATTAGGAGATATGAATATCAACTGTACAATGCATGTACATGTTTTTTTTATATTTCATAATTTTTAAGATTAGTTTGCAGAAGATACACGCGTCTGAAGCGTACTTTGATCGCAACCTAGATTAAGCTGCATTGTCATACGGCCAACCGTAGCCGCTTGCAATCTTTCAAACTTTTTATATGCAGTGTTCAAATATACGTGGATCGGACAAGACATGCATTTTCTTCTTTACTGATCCCGTTGATCACTCCACAAATGCAACCCCATGTATAGCGTATATGCACATAAATACGCCGTACATCAACTATCTCGAAAACTCAAGTGCAAAAAAGAACTTTCTGACAATCTCTCGGCTCATAATTTTTCGCAGCTAGTAGATGACCCCACCCGTCGTGTCAGTGGTACGGCACTTGACCACGTCTATACGAACATTGTGGATCGCGCATGCGCCTTCGGCAGCGTGCCAATACCGGACCACATGAGCGACCACGACGGCCAGCGCCTGTGCTTGGCTCGCCACCCGGCTTCACCTACTTCGCCTACTACCATCTGCACCCGCAATTTTAGTGATTATAACAAACTGCAGTTCTACTTTGCACTAGTGTCAATAGATTGGACTGAGGTTGTTAAAGAATGCAACCACGACTGCAATACTCTCTCTAAAACCTTGATAAATATAATTTTTAATAAATTTTACATTAGTTTCCCACTAAAAAAACGCCCTAATTTGATCAAACATAATAAATGGATAGATACCGATATATTAAACCTTAAGCTATTGCTATTTGACATTATAAAAATTAATAATAATTTACAATGTAATGACGATGCTAAAAAAACTCGCAGAAGAAATTTAATTAACACATTGCTGAAAAAAAGCGAACTGATTATTATTCACACTTAATTTTGAATGACCCAAATAAAGGGAAATGTATGTGGAGGGTAGTCAATACCGAGTTAGGGCGCGGGAATCGTGACCGCGTTGATTTCACTGACCTGGTGCGGGATGCCACGGGCAACCATATGCATCAAAGCAAGATCTGCTTGATGAGCTCAATCAGGAGTTCGTGACTGCGGCGATCAAGTGCGGGGCCCCGCCGGCCGACAAGCGACAGGCGGTGTCCGCGCTGCCTGCACGATCACACGCCAGCGACTCCACACTACGAATGATGTTTTTCACACCCTACGAAGTAGAAAAAATAATGTGCACACACATTGCACCTAAACGAAGCACTGACCTGTACGGGCTCTCAGCTTATATCTTAAAAGGCGCAATAATACCCATTGCCTCTGTAATCTGCCACCTTTTTAATATGTGTCTCCGCACCTCTAAAAAGAGTTAAAATCTCACCCCTTTATAAAGGAAAAGGTAAAAAGACAGAGATAAAATCTTACCGACCCATTTCACTGGTTCCCGTGATTAGCAAGATACTGGAGGTAGGCTTAAATAATCGGTTGTTGTCATTCGTATATGACAGAAACATTTTATCTGACAGGCAATACGCGTACCGCGCAGGCCGCGCCACTACAGACCTGGTTCGGGAGGTGGTGTGGCGCGTGCTGGAAGCCCGCGAGGCGGGGCGGCAGGTCGCGCTGGTGTGCTGCGACCTGTCTCGCGCCTTTGATACCGCCAACCACGCACTAGTTGCAGATAAGCTCAGCCACCACGGGATTCGTGGTCCTCCGCTTGCCCTACTTGTGTCTTTCATGTCACAGAGAGTACAGGTTGTGGTCGGGGACATGGGTTGCGCTGCGTCTACTGAAATGGAGAACATCATAGGGGTCCCTCAAGGTTCATGTTTGTCTAATACGTTATTTAGCCTGTTACTGAATAACTTACCACAATCGATCGAACACGCAGAAACGTATATGTACGCAGATGACGTGGCCGCGGTTGTCACCGCAACCTCCAAGAAGGAGCTTGAACACAAGCTCAACGTTACGGTGCAGCGACTCGATCGATGGTTCAAGTCAAACGGTCTGGCTCTGAACCGTGACAAGACAAGCTACATGACATTCAGTTTAAACGGTAGGACACCACAACCCCTCACAGTGTATGTGGGAGACACGCAACTCCAACAGGTCCAGTCGACAAAACTGTTAGGTTTCCATATAGACTGCGCACTCACCTGGGAAACGCACATTGAGCTAGCTACCGCGAAACTAGGTGGTGCGTGTTTTGCTCTGCGTCGTCTCGCTAGTACAGCGACCCAGGAGGTAGTTTGCTCGTGCTATTTTGCCACCGTCCACTCCAACGTGACATACGGACTAGAGCTGTGGGGACGAGCGGCCGACTGGCATCGAGTTTTTGTAATGCAAAAGCGCTCGTTGCGAGCCATGGCCGGTAAGTCAGACGACGACTCATGTGTACCCCTCTTTAAGGAGTTTAACATACTCACAATGCCCTGTGAGTACATATTCCAAGTAGCCCTGTTTACTCACCTGAACCTGACTCATTTCAAGCGTAGGGAAGTAAATGAGAGGCATAATTTACGCAGTAATGCATTGGAACAGCAACTTGTCACTCCAACTCATAAATTAATTAGAACTGAAAAATCGGTATATATAGTAGGCCCGTCCGTATATAACCGCTTACCACGCTCCATAAGAGATGCAGCTTCCACGGCTATATTTAACACGTTCCCTGCCAACTACGAGTTTATTCGTAGTAGCTGATCTGGTGCCCAGTGCCACCTACGAGTATATTCGTAGAGGTTTGTATGAGATTTCTAACAAGTTTTTTAGGATTAGCAATGAAAGGAGGGTTCAATTAAATTCTTTGGCATTGGAAGTAAAACATAGTTTAATCAGAAAAGTTGTAACTTGTTTTTTTTTTGGGTATACATTCATTTGAAATCATGAATAAATTATTTTTTTCGAAACAATTTTCTACACATAGAGCAGGTTTTTCGGAGCAAGTTAGACAGTAACAAACGGTTTCCTTGCGTTTTTTTTCTTTTATGCAAACACTACATGGCTTTGTTGGTTTTTGTTTTTTTTTTGTGTATGTGGTAGGTGATCTAGATAATGGAATGTTTCTATGGTGGTGCGTATTTTCTTCTGTGTTTTTTTGTGTCTAGCCAATTTTTCACCAAAAAGATGTTCAATCACCTTATCTTATCCAGTTTTTCTTGCGGAGGAAGAAACGCTTGGTTGTTTTAGATCATGCATGCATTATGTATGTATATTTATAAGATGTGAATCGCTAGTTTCTTGTACAAAAACAATGTCTCTCTCAGTGTTTCTCTTATAATCTTTAACCACATTTGGTTTCATGGAGACCTTATTGTTTTTGTTTGAAATTGGAACCAAAACAGGTTTATGCATATTGGAGATACACAAAACTTCTCGCTTTACTTTCCAGTTGCACACATAAATCTTGTTCTTCCTCTGAGCAATCAGTTGGCTTTTTTTCAGTTTAGTGCACAGTAGGCCTTTTGGGTTTCCTATGCGATTTTTTCTTAATGTTCTACAGATGTATGTCGATCTTTTAGTCAGTAATTTTGCGAGCAAGACTGAGTTATAACAGTTGTCTGTATAAACTTTGTATCCTTGGTCCAAGTAGCCTTGTAAAAGATCCATAACAATTTGGTTGAAGTGGTTATATTTAGCTTGGGCTCCTCGAAAATTAGATCGTGAGTTTTGCCAGTATAAATACGAATCTTTACGACTATTCTATTTGATTCACATAGTTTGTATTATATTTATGTTTTTTGTTCTTTATATACTGGCGAAACACCAAACGGCCTCTCCACAATACCATCGACTCATCTATACAAATGTTGACATTTGGTGTATAAATCTCTGACATGACTGAATTGAAATGACTAAACGGACTGCAGCTTATAAAGAGGGGATCCATCGTCTTCTTCATTATCAGTGAAATGAAGATAGCGGAGTAACATTTGGAATCTATTCCTACTCATGATTCCACCAAAATGCGGCATGTAATACAAGCCGTCTTGTTTCCAGTAATGTTCTAGACAAGGCAAGTTGACTGATCCTAGGAGTAACAGACAACCCAGGAAAACGCGCATCACAGCAGAATCTGTGTCTTTCCAGGCCTTCAGTCAAACAAATTCTGCATTGCATAGAGCTTAGTTTGTACAACAATAAGTTCAATTAAATTATCGAAGTTTCATGTGCGCCAAAGCTCGCGCGATGCGTCCGGCTCTAATACGCAAATGAACAGGGCAAGGGGACGCACGCGCAGCCGCGTTATCGCGCCAAATTTGACTACGATTATACTCGTAGTTGGCAGTGGGCAACAAAAATCATAACAAATTGCCAAACTACGAGTAAACTCGTAGTCTGTACTAAGTCTCCTTGCCAACTACGAGTATACTCGTAGCTGTAATTTTGTATGGTGGCAAATACCATAGGAAATATTCACTACGAGTATACTCGTGTGGCAGGCAACGTGTTAAGAATAAGTTAAAAAAATGGTTATATGAACACCAATTTTATAGCTTTACGGATTTTTTAAACAAACCTATTATTTTATAAAAAATAGATAAATGAATCATACTATACGTATGATGATCAATTCACAATTCTAATTGTTTTGTACTACTTACTTTTAATATGACTTATATAACAATGTTTGTTGTTTTACAATATTCATAAATTATTATTTTATATTTAATTTTTCTGTATTTCAGTATTTTAAGTTTGACATGTAATATTTTTTACCAATAAAGAATTGTGTTGTGTTTTGTACTGTGAACTGGAGAATAAAGTGTTTTCTATTCTATTCTATTCTATGTGGGGATTTTCGGCTAGCTTCGACATCCTAAAAATACATACGAGGGGCGGCTGATATAAAATCTACTTTGTTAAAGAAAGTTTTGAAAATCGAACTGGACATTGCAAAATCATATTCAAATTATGACGCTTATTTATTTTCGCTTGCTTTTGTTTTTTTGGCGCGGCTTTGATTTCACCGTGTCGAAAGAAAACTGCAAAATGATGAAATTTGAGCATCGAGCAGTGATTAAATTCCTAAGTAAAGAAGGAAATACGCCTACGCAGATCAGAGAGCGCATGTTAAAGGTGTTTGGTGATTCAAGTCCTTCTGAATTTGTCATAAAGTTTTGGTCAAAGCAATTTAAACATGGCCGTGAGAGCCTGGAAGACGACACACGTAGTGGAAGGCCAATTTCTGCTGTTACCGCAGATAATGTTGAAAAGGTGTAGAACCTGATTCTTGCAGATCGGCGAATCAAGCAGTGGGAGATAGCCAGAGATGTGGGCATTAGCAAGGAACGAGTTCATGAAATTATTCACGAACATTTGGGCATGTCCAAGGTGAGCGCGCGTTGGGTCCCTAGAATGTTGACCGCCTTTGACAAACAAAGGCGAGTAGAATGTTGTCAGGCATTTCTAGACCTGGTCAAAGGTAAAGAAGAAGAGACTATCTCTCGAATTGTGACCTGTGATGAAACTTTTATTCGCCAGTGGGATCCGGAAAGCAAACAAGAGTCAATTTCCAAGTCAATGCAATGGAAATTTAAAGGAGAAAAGCCGCCAAGGAAGTTCAAGGTTCGGCCGTCGGCTAGAAAACTAATGGGCACCGTATTTTGGGATGTCGAAGGGATTTTGATGATAGTATATTTGCCTAAAAATACAACAATGTATGCTGAATATTATGCAAACTTGCTTGACCAGCTTCGTGAACAAATCAAAGAGAAGCGGAGGTGCAAACTCAGCAAAGGTGTTCTGATTTTACAAGACAATGCTCCTGTACACACAGCCTTAACGGCGAGGTCAGCCCTGAGCAAAAACGGCTTCACAGAAATTAGCCATCCACCTTATAGTCCAGATCTGGCTCCCTGTGACTATTTCTTATTGAAAGATTTAAAGAAAAAATTGAGGGGTCGCAGATTTTCGACGGACGAAGAAATGAAAGAGGCTGTGACTGACCATTTTGACGAGCAAAATAAAAATTACTATTATAACGGCATGATGTCACTTATTTGCAAATGTCATAAGTGTATTTCACTTGCAGGAGTAGTCTCCTATAGAAAAATAAAAAATAAACTAGCCATCAAAGTCTTTTCTTTCATAGTTAGGTAGATTACTTATCAGCCACCCCTCGTAAATACATATACTCGCGCCTTTATCGCTAATACCGTAGGCAGAGCGTTAACAAAAGGTCGTTCCGCCACGTCTGACAAACTTTTGAGGGTTATTTAAGATAGATTTATAGGTATATTGCTGTAATGACAGGTTGTCCGCATATCGCCTAAATTGCAATATACTGAAACACTCGGATCCCACTAGCAGGTTTTTACAGCATTCCCGGGAGAAAAATGCAGCTGGCACATTTTATATTTTTCTCTCGTTCCCAGTCCAGCATGGAAGAATCCTAAAAATATGTCTCCTTTATTCTACATCTATTGTTTAAATGTAGCCATATGGGATCCGGGAAGGATGGCTCATAACTTATTAACTCTTGTTTTCATAATCGTAAGACAAAGCCTACCATTCTCTTTGTTTATTTTTGGACGTTGTTTACGTGAGTCGTTCTGTCATTTTATTTTTAGGGATAAAGGAGTGGTTATATTTATGTATGTATGTAAAACGTAGAATGTACCGGCTGCTCTGTTTCAGAGAAAACAATCTGTGTGTTTCCGAATGCATACAACACCCAACACTTGAAGGTTAAAGTGAACAGGCATCTTCTGGGTCAGCTCGCTCCATCGTCGACTTGGTCTCTGTCGCTTCCGATCTAGACTGGAGTCAAGAGCAAACCCATTTATACGTGCATACATACAATTACATACCTTTATCCCAAATGGGGGGTAGGCAGAGCGTAAACGACCTAAGCAAGGGTCGTTCCGCCATGTCTCACAAAGTTTTGAGGGTTATTTAAAATGGATTTGTAGGTATATTGCTGTAGTGACAGGCTGTCAGCCCATAGCCTAAATTGCAGTATACAGAAACCTTCGGATCCACTAGCTGGTGTTTACAGCATGCTCAGGAGGAAATGCAGCTGGCACATTCTGTTTTTCTCTCGCTACCACTCCAGCATGGAAGAATACAGCAAACCCATTTCTAATTTTAGAAAAAAACGAGTAAAATTAAATCGGTAAACTCAGAAGGCGAAAACTTTTTTTATTCAGTTGACGCTCTGCCTACCTCCGTAACCCCGTAAGTGATTGAGTGATATCACGTATATACGTACAAACAATCACATTTGGCAGAATATTTTTATACACATTGTTATGTCCAAAATACCGCTATTGTTACTCATAAGTGCCCTCGTGCGTGCTTGAGGCTGCGGATCGAAGGTAAGTGGGTTCGATTCTGTTCCAAGTGTGGGGGTTTTGAGCACTGCGTAATAATGGTCGAATTCCTTGGTACCCTTTTGGTTATATCGTTTTTTTAAAGTAGGTAATGAAGGTACAGTATTTTACTTATGTAGCTACCCACCTGCAAACCTTTTAGAAGATTAGTCTAAAATGGACCCTGCCATTTAATACACCTTTGCTATGTTTTAAAGTATAAATTATAAAAATCGTTATTAGCATAAAACATTATTACATTAGTTCAGATAGCGCACTGACACCCACACTAGGATTCCCTGTGTTGTGGGATATCAGCCTCTTCCCTTGGGATGAATTACATGGTAATTTATTACTACATACATATAATCACGCCTTTATCCCTAATGGGGTAGGCAGAGCGTAAACGACCTAAATTAAGGTTGTTCCGCCACGTCTGACAAAGTTTTGAGGGTTATTTAAGATATATTTGTAGGTATATTGCTGTAGTGACAGGTTGTCAGCCCATCGCCTAAATTGCAATATACTGAAACCCTCGGATCCCTTAGCTGGTTTATACAGCATGCCCGGGAGGAAATGCAGCTGGCACATTCTACGTTTTTCTTTCGCTCCCAGGCCAGCATGGAAGCAATAGTAATTTATTACTACAGTTTATTAGGCACTAAAATACAGACTTATTACAATTATTTACTAAGCGTGTGTGTGTATAAATATACATGTGTGTGTGTATGTGTGTGTACGAGAATGGGACATGCTTAATTGTTTTTTTTTTAACTAAGTATCTCCAAAATGCCCTCAGTTTCAGGGCAATTTAAGGTAAGTAGCCATTTTACTATAACTTTTTTGCTAGGAAATCTGGTTAGTTGTACAACACTGAGTTTAAGGTTAATTTTATTGAGAATTTTGAATCAGAAAATTGTTTGAATCATATTGTTGAATTGAATTTTAGAGAAACACAAAATTTCAGTTGAAATTCAACTTTAATTCAACTATTACCGTCAAATAGCCCTCAAAGCTTTGTTAGACGTGGCGGAACGACCTCTGTTAGATCGTTTACGCTCTGCCTACCCCATTAGGGATAAAGGCGTGACTATATGTATGTATGTATGTATTACCGTAACCGCGTTTTCCTCTAGGTTGTAGCTGAAAACCAGCGCTTTAATTAATTTTGATGCTGAACCACAGAATATATAATAGTACTGCATAGCATAGCTTCCATGCTGGACTGGGAGCGACAGAAGAACGTAGAATGTGCCAGCTGCATCTCCTCCCGGGCATGCTGTAAAAACCAGCTAAGGGATTCGAGGGTATATTGTAATTTAGGCGATGGGCTGACAACCTGTCACTACAGCAATATCCAGTTCTATCTTAAACAACCCTCAAAACTTGTCAGACGTGGCGGAACGACCTTTGTTTGGGTTGTTCACGCTCTGCCTAACCCATTAGGGATACAGGCGTGATAGTATGTATGTATGTATGTACTACATAGCTGAGCTATTACATATTTGCACTGCTACAGCACACATTGTATTAAGTTTACATGTACATGTTATCTGTTGTTTCTGTTTGTATGTTATAATAAAATTTTAGAACCTTGGTTTTTCTTCCATGCTGGACTGGGAGCGAGAGAAAAACATAGAATGTTCCAGCTGCCCTTCTTCCCGGGCATGCTGTTGAAGTCAGCAAAAGGGACTCGAGGGTTATAGTGCATTGTTATTTACGCGATGGGCTGACAACCTGTCACTAAAGCAATACATATTACAATCTAAAATTGCCCTCAATTTTTGTCAGACGTGGCCTTTGACCTTTTAAGAGGCGTTAAACGCTCTGCCTACCCCGTAAGGGATAAAGGCGTGATTTATGTATGTATGTGTTTTTTGTGTAAAATTTGTGTGTCTGTAGTACCAAATAAACGTTTTATCTATCTATCTATATAGGTATTAATTATTCTTCCATGCTGGACTGGAAGCGAGAGAAAAACATAAAATGTGCCAGCTGAATTTCCTCCCTGGCATGCTGTAAAAACCAGCTAAGGGATCCGGGGGTTTCTGCATATTGCAATTTAGGCGATGGGATGTCACTACAGCAATATACCTAAAAATCTGTCTTAAAAACCCTCTAAACTTCGTCGAAAGTGACGGAACGACCTTTGTTTAGGTCGTTCACGCTCTGCCTACCCCATTAGGGATAAAGGCGTGATTATATGAACTCTATATATTAATATCATAAACAATGGAAATTACCGGAACGTGACCTTTGAACTACCCTTTATAAAAACAGGCTTTTATTATTTTTTGGAATAATTTAATATCACATATTGTCTATAAGGTAATTGCTCGTCGAGCCATTATGATGATAATAAATAATGATGGTGATACATACATATAATCACGCCTTTGTCCCTAATGGGGTAGGCAGAGCGTAAACGACCTAACAAAGGTCGTTCCGCCACGTCTAACAAAGCTTTGAGGGTGATTTAAGATAGAATTGTAGGTATATTGCTGTAGTGACAGGTTGTCAACCCATCGCCTAAATTACAATATACTGAAACCCTTGGATCCCTTAGCTGATTTTTACAGCATGCCAGGGAGGAAATGCAGCTGGCACATTCTATGTTTTTCCCTCGCTCCCAGGCCAGCAAGGAAGTGATGATGATACCGCAATAATTTTGAGATATTCATTTGAATTGAAATATAAATTGGCCCTTAATCGCTCTACCTATAGTATTCGCAACTCAGTTTTAGAATAAAGGGAAACAAAGTTTCATGTCTTTTAATCGAAGATCTAGTTTCTGAAATAAGTTTTAGCTAATAACAAGATAATGAAATAATAGTTATAGTAATTTAACTAATATGCCAACACGTATAGTATAAGTTTTTGAATAAAAAGACATGAAACTTTGTTAGAATAAAGATTCTGAAACTGAGTTGGAGTCTGATGAGTAAGTGTCAAGAAAAAAACACTCTGCAGTGAGTATCCGTAACACGGGTGTAATGTAATCAAGAATATTATGTAGTGGTAGCCAAGTTATAATGGTACCAATTCGTAGTCGCAAAAATTATGACTTCACTACATAGTATAAAACAAAGTCGCTTTCTCTGTCCCTATATCCCTATGTATGCATAAATCTTCAAAACTACACAACGGATTTTGATGCGGTTTCTTTTAATGGATAGAGTGATTCAAGAGGAAGGTTTATATGTATAATACATGCATAATATAGTAGAGAAACACTGATAATTTCCGTGCGAAGCCGGGGCGGGTCGCTTTTAACTAATATAATGCTATACCTGTCATTTTCTGTCATGAGAAAACTGAATACTTCCATGCTGGACTGGGAGAGATAGAAAAACATAGAATGTTCCAGCTGCCCTTCCTCCCGGGCATGCTGTTGAAGTCAGCAAAAGGGACTCAAGGGTTACAGTGTATTGTAATTTAGGCGATGGGCTGACAACCTGTCACTATAGCAATACATATTACAATCTAAAATTGCCCTCATTTTTGTCAGACGTGGCGAAAGCGCATTTTACGAAGTGTTAAACGCTCTGCCTACCCCGGAAGGGATACAGGCGTGATTTATGTATGTATGTAGAAAACTGAAAAGGACGCCAATACTTTTTGGCAAGATTTTATTAAATTGTGCGCTCTACGAATAGATAGCATTATACCAGTAGTCTTTTACAAACTTTCACGGTTATCATAGCATACAAACATACATATAATCACGCCTTTATACCTAAAGGGGTAGGCAGAGCGTAAACAACCTAAACAAATGTCGTTCTGCCACGTATGACAAAGTTTTAAGGGTTATTTAAGATAGATTTGTAGGCATATTGCTGTAGTGACAGGTTGTCAGCCCATCGCCTAAATTACAATATACCGAAACCCTTGGATCCGTTAGCTGGTTTTTACAACATGCTTCGGAGGAAAAGCAGCTGGCACATTCTATGTTTTTCTCTCGCTCCCAGGCCAGCAGGGAAGAAGTAGCCGTAACACAGGGTGTATTGTAATAAAGAGTATTATGTAGTGGTAGCCAAAATATAATGGTACGAATTTGTAGTTGCAAAAATTACTACTTAACTAATATAAGTATACCTATATTATACCTATCATTTTCTGTAATGAGAGAATAGAAAAGGACACCAATAATTTTAATCAAGATATAGTTAAGTTGTGCGTCCGAATAGATAACATTATACCATTTACGAGTAAGTCTTTTTCAAACTCTCAGGGTTATCAACATTATAATGATTAAGAACGGGAAATATAGCGTGTTTTCTTGTACGAGTGTCCGATATTCCATCGTTTTTTATGCGTTATGATTATGACTTATGTTATGAGCAGTCCCTACGGCTCAGTTGTTGTTCAAAAGTGTCTTATACTACGACCTAGCAAGTACATGAAAATCCTACCAAAAAAGCGGTTTTGCCCCACATCGCCTAAAGTTAAATTTTATTTTATGTGTCGGTTGTGGTCGGTTTATATGTCGGGAGAGCCCGATGGTGTAGTGGATAGGGCCGCTGCCTCCTGAGCGGGAGGTGGTTCGAATCCCACCACGTACCAATGTGTTTTTCGATTTACGAATTTCATATGTACGTTTATTCGGTGCTTTTTCCGTGCTTCGGAAGGCACGTTAAGCCGTTGGTCCCGGTTAATATCGTTTAATACCGTAGATATTAGTCGTTCAGCCATGTCAGAGGCCAGTGCTAAGCATTGGCGGCTTGAAAACTCTGACCTAATCTAGGATTGGGTCTGGTTTCTCTTCTGGGTTGCGGAGGTCAGATGGCAGTCGCTCTGTGTAAAAACCAGTACCCTCGTTCAATCCCCTAGATTAGGTAGCCGACCCCGTGACATACGGGATAAGGCTAGGGAGATGATGGTTGTGATCGGAATGGGCAATACCCAGCCAAGAGATTCTTCATCTTCAAAAACCCTTTGGATCACTGTTATATGACGTCATGAAAATATTGTTTGGAATTAAAAATAAAAGTTATATTTATTTATTTTGTGGGATATCAAATGAAAGGTCTTCATGACCAAATTCAAAAACTGTAAATCATAAATATGTACCAGTCGCCTATTTTTTATAATCAAAGAAACATTTCTGAAACACTCCCAGTTTGAAGACCTTCAGCTAATAAACGGCTAAATATATTTTGAAATGACTGTACATACCCTATTTATTAATTGTATGGAAAGCAAATTAAACAATATTAAATTATCTTAAGAATAAAAGGACTTTAAGGACATTCGTTTTTACTATGTAAATTGTATAGAAAATTAATATCTGTAACATTGTAGTATAGGTATTGCTAAGTTTTGTTTTTTCTAAAATTGCTTTCGATACCGGTAATAAATAAGATATGTTGAGTCAGTAGTTAAAATATTCAGCCGTTTCTTAGTTGCAGGTCTTCAAAGTGGAGGTGTTTCAGAAATGTTTCTTCACTACATAGTATAAAACAAAGTCGCTTTCTCTGTTCCTATATCCCTATGTATGCTTAGATCTTTAAAACTACGCAACGGATTTTGATGCGGTTGCTTTTAATGGATAGAGTGATTCAAGAGGAAGGTTTGTGTGTATAATAAATGCATAATATAGTGGAGTAACACTGATGATTTCCGTCCGATGCCGGGGCGGGTCGCTAGTTGATTATAAAAAAAATAGACGACTGGTACATATTTATGATTTTCATTTTTAGAATCTGCTCATGAAGTCTTTTCAATTGATATCCCACAAAATAAATAAAGAAATCATTTTTATTGTAATTTCAAACTAAATTCCACGACGTCATATAACAATAACAGTGATCCGACGGGTTTTAGAACATAAGGACCTTGGTTTGGTATTGGCTCATAAAATCAACACATAAAATAAAATTATCTACCTTGCAATGTGGGGTAGACACGACCATTTCTACGTATTAAGTAACTAGCTAGTAGGGTATAAGATTTTTTAACATCATGGACTCTTGATACGCTATTCTCCTCCTAGTCAAATCAGCAACTTTTTTTGAATGTCAAAAACGTTTGTATGAAAATAGGAAAATAGTGACATCACTCCTCCTGTAAATATTGACTACTTAAATCAATAACTTCTAAATCAAATCAAATCAAATCATTTATTTAACTAAAATTACATGTTAAGTAGGTGGTTGATATGAATATAAGTACAATGCAATTTACCACTAGTGGTGTAGTCAATAGGTACATACATACATACATAAATCACGCCTTTATCCCTTACGGGGTAGGCAGAGCGTTTAACGCCTCGTAAAAGGCGATTCGCCACGTCTGACAAAAATTGAGGGCAATTGTAGATTGTAATAGGTACATTTAGCTAAAAATAGTGTCTGAGATAATAAAATAATCTCCTTAAACAAATCATTATATCTATATATTCAACTCGATTATTAAATGTAAATGTGTCTTTTTTTTACATACATACATATAATCACGACTTTATCCCTAACGGCGAAAGCAAAGCGTAAACTTTTTTTTTTTTTTTTAAATAGTGATTATGAGATCCACAATATTTTAGCCATCACTTTTAAGTATAAACGTTTTGAATTTTTTGAACCACCCAGTCAACATGCACATTCAAGCAGAGCCATGGACCTGAAACTTATTAAAAGAAGATGTATACTTACTGCGCGTAGCACAAATCGGTAGCCCCAAGCCAAAGACGAAGGAGCACCGTGGTCATCCACAGTAGCCGACCAGCTGCCATCTTGATAGTTCTTTTTTATTATTTTAAATATCTACTTATTTTCCGCTTTTCCAACGCAACGACGCATTTTTTAATTTCTAGTTACTTAAACCTAATTCCTTTTGGTTAATAAAAACGTTAAATTCAAAGCTAACATTTTAGTTTCCATTTCTTAACTATTTAATTACACTTTATACTCGTGGCTGTATGGTCTTTGACCTTAGCCTGTCCGAAATGGGCAATAGAAAAAAAAACTTTTATATTTTATTTTCGGCCTGTGCGAAGACGTTATGTCACAGAAAAAGCTAGCTTCAAACGGAAAGAGTAGCGCGGTAAAATTCACTTGACCGGGCGGCTGAGAAGTTTGTGACATGCGCAGTGATTTTTTTAATGCGCTGCTGACCAATCGGGAAGCTGTAGGTAAAGGTGGTTTTACATAATACTTACCTACCCAGAATTCACGTAAATATGTACATTTTAATTACGCCTTTATCCTTAATAGGGTAGGCAGAGCGTAAACGACCTAAACAAAGGTCGTTCCGCCACGTCTGACAAAGTTTTGAGGGTTATTTAAGATAGATTTGTACGTATATTGCTGTAGAGACAGGTTGTCAGCCCATCGCCTAAATTGCAATGTACTGAAACCCTCGGAAGCCTTAGCTGGTTTTTACAGCTTGCCCGGGAGGAAACGCAGCTGGCACATTCTATGTTTTTCTATCGCTCCGAGTCCAGCAAGGAAGATAAAATTTTACACCTTGTTTTTTATCAAAAGTACCGATTAATAAGAGAGCTTTCAGATAATGAGCTTTAAGCCTAAAACTTTTAATCATAAGGTACAAGACCTTATTGTAAGTAAACTATGTTCACTTTTTTTAAATAAACAGGAGTCCATTTTTCCGAACATTGGTCATGTTTATGTGTTCAATGGTAGTTATTTAATTTAACAAGCAAATTCCGTTAAGTGTACCGGCCCAATTCAACAGTCTATAAACTAGGTAATTAAAACTGGTTTCAAGCCATATACCTAAAACAAAAAGGAAGTCCAAACATGATTCAGATAACATCGTTTGATAATCAAACTATTGCCTTGGCAATCAAACGTTGATACAAAAACAATGGTTGGAATCATTCGTCCAGACCACGACCGAAAATTCCTAAGAAATGCTTGAAAAGGTGGGATGGCAAACGCATTGAAATTTGCGATCTATGAAGCAAATCGCAATCGACGACAAGTTATTTTTCTTTTCTTTACACATACATACATATAATCACGCCTTTATCCCTAATGGGGTAGGCGACGACTTAAACAAAGGTCGTTCAGCCACGTCTGACAGTTTCGCACGTTATTTAAGATAGATTTGTAGGTATATTACTGTAGTGACAGGTTGACAACCCATCGCCTAAATTGCAATTGGATACTCAAACCTCCGGATCCCTTTGCTGGTTTTTACAGCATGCTCGGGAGGAAATGCAGCTGTCACATTCTATGTTTTTCTCTCGTTCCCAATCCAGCAAGGAAGAAGTTTTTTTCTTTATAGATACGAAAGAAGCGCTATTTTCATGTAGTGTGCTACGCTTGCTACAAACTACGGCGTAGCAATTGTATTAGCAATTTTTTTTACACATTTTAAGGTGATTCTTAACGGCAATAGGTTGTTTTGAAGAGCTTATTTCTCTTAAACAAAACATTGGCAAATTCAATAAAAATATACGTCTAAGAAATTAGTTAATGGCCTGCAATTGCAACATCTAAAAATATTCTAGTTCATGGTTAAGTATGCTAAAAAAAACGAAAGTAAAGCTGTTTTTATCAGTAAATTATCCATATTATATTCCTTCTAAACTATTAGGAGCGCTTTCATAGTTTCTTCGGGAAAATATCCGTATTATGATTATCTAAAATCGCAACATAGTTTTCTTTAATCCGACTCGTAGTTTTTATGCAATTAGCTTTTTTGTGCGCTTTTAGCACATTTTTGACGCGGCTACAGACGTTACCGCCACACCGTAGCGCGCGCTGATTTGAACGATGTTCTAAGGCATTACGGGCAAGATGGCTGTATACCTTCGATGCTGGACTGGGAGCGAGAGAAAAACATGGAATGTGCCAGCTGCATTTCCTCCCGGGCATGCTGTAAAAACCAGCTAAGGGATCCGAGGGTTTCAGAATACTGCAATTTAGGCCTACAAATCTATCTTAAATAATCCACAAAACTTTGTCAGACGTGGCGGAACGACCTTTGTTTAGGTCGTTTACGCTCTGCCTACCCCATAAGGGATAAAGGCGTGACTGTATGTATGTATGTATGTGGTTGTATATCTTGAAATCTACCTGCTCATCTGTCGTTGGGATACACCTTAATATCTAGGTAAGGTGAGCAGTTTCATGGGAAAATGACGCTAGCTAATATGTGGAAGTAGTTCAGTGCTATATTTCGACGGTCCCTACGTACATCGACTTAAGTACCACATAAGTCATTTGCACTTTTTTATTTAGGGACCACCGGTTCATCATATTCTTTCGTTTGCCTAAAACAATAAGGTCTGAAACATTTAAATTCACCTGAAAATAGACAATAAACATTTCCCTTAACTACAAACTCCAACGTAAAATGACATCAGTGGTAGTTATGTTAAAATACGTCGGAATATTAGCTCGGCCCCAGCTACCCTCCCCCCTAACTGGTACTTAGGGACCAGTTGCGCTCGCGCCGCTGTTAGTGACGGTCCCTTTATGTTTTGCGGCCCAAATGCCTTGTTAACTTACGAAATCATTCCTAGAAACAACAATATAATGTTATTAGAAAACACGGTGAGTATTTTGCATGGTATTCTATTTAGATATCAATTTAGCGTCACATTTAACACAGTTTTACTTTTCCCACGTAATTAATCAAATCTGGTAGTTAAGGTTTTGTACGTGGGATTTACTGAAAATAATTTTACCTATGTGTTACATAGATTATTTTACGTCGGATAGTAAAATTAAGTCTTTTAATCAACTACCATTTAAGTAATTTTACTACGGAAATGCTGTAAAATTTTAATACGTAACTTCCATGTAAGTTATTTTACGTTACCAATGTACATAAATATATAGCCACACCTTACTTCCTTGTGGGGTAGGTAGAGCATTAACTGCCTAATAAAAGGCATTTTGCCACACCTGAGAAAATTCTGAGTGTCATTTTAGAAAGTGCATGTGTATTAGCTAAAGTAACAGGTTTTATTTTATCAACTACTACTGGTTTCTATGATCAATAACGAACAGCACTGTCTGATTTTGATTCCAGTATCAACTGCTAAACTACTGTAGTTCCCCAGCGCAAGGTTTCATTTAAACAATACTGTCCACCCCAAAGGAGTGTTTCGTAAGGGATTTTTTTAAATACAATTTATGTTAAACCCAGGCTTATGATATAAAATTTCATAAGTCTACTTACTTAATTACACCTACATAAATAAATATCCTACTTCATCATCATAACCCTTAACGTCTATGTCAGACGATTTAAACAGCGACTGTGATGCATCATTTCTGATGGCTGTATAAGCCAATACGAGAGCGGCAGATTCTACCACACACAGGACAGGGAAACGTTGCGCCGTTGTTATTATCGACGTTAGTTTGGTGTTTCTTGTTTCTCCTGTCCGATAAAAGTCCGAACCACGCGTCATCATGATATTTCTGGCTATCCTTGACGCTCTTACGCCATGGTCTCTGTTCTCGGCTAGTTTTCCCAACTATGATGGTCAATATTGAAAGCGGCCATATCTTTGAAACGAAGTAAAGGCCAGCCAACATCCCTTTTTGCATTCGCAACTGCGCCAAGCATGATTTGCCGTGGAATTCGAGTAGGTTCCATACGATGCACATGACCCAACCAACGCAACAACCGCTGTTTAAGCATGGCGGTGAGGCTGAATAGCTGTGCTATTTCAAGAACCCTCTTGTTGGTTACTCTATCCTTCCAACTTATACCCAGAATGTTACGTAGGCAGCGCATATAAAAAGTGTTGAGCTGACGTTCTTGCTTCGCATAGGATGTCCACGTTTCAGCTCCGTACAAGAGTACGCTCAAGACGCAAGCCTGGAATACAAACATCTTGGTCTTAGTAGTTAGATGTTTGTTAGTCCAAACTCTTGTACTGAGCCATCCGAACGTAGTCGCCGCTTTCCCGATACGACTGTTGATCTATATCTCTAGTGAGAGATTGTTAGAGACGGTTGACCCCAGGAAGCAGAACTTATCAACCACTTGTAGGGTCGTGCTGTCCAGCATTATTGCCGTTATTTCTACACTTCCTTGCGCTAGAACCACAGTTTTTTTGGAGGTTTATAGACATGGAAAAAAAAGTACAGGCTCGGGAAAATTTGTCCATTATTGTCTGAAGCTCGAGAACTGAGTTTGTCACGAAAGCTGCATCATAGGCAAATAACAAAGATTCGACGAAAATATTATCTTCACGCTTATGTTTCGCTTGAAGCAGTGTAATGTTAAAAAGCTTTCCGTCAACTCTTGTATGGAGATGGATACCCTGTTGGTTGTCACTGAAAGCAGTTATTAAGAATAGCGAAAAGAATATACCAAACAGGGTTGGAGCCAAGACACAACAAGACAAGTACACCCCTGCGCATTTCGAAATTATCCGATGTTTGGCCGTCGAAGACTACAGCGCCTTTTATGTCATCGTGAAAGGATTTAATGAGGCTTAAAAGTTTTGCGGGACACCCAATGCATTCTAGTGCAGTATATAGACCTTCCCTGCTGACAGTATCGAAGGCCTTATTTAAGTCATCAAACGCCACTTTTCCTGTAGTTGGCGGAGGGAGAAAATCATATCCACTGTGGAACGCAGGGGATGGAAGCCACACTGTGCCTCAGGATATACGCGATTTGCAAGTTTTTGAGGTTTGCCTACGATGACACTTCCAAATAACTTGCTGACTATGCTCAAAAGGGAAATGCCACGGTAGGAGTACCAATTGCCGCGATCCCCTTTCCCTTTGTATAATGTGACGATATTAGCGTCGCGCATATCCTGCGGCACGTATCCGGCTTCCAAGCATTTACACTGCAGATTGTGCAGAATGCATGCTTTGAACAGCCTCCGGCTCAATGCTGACTGGATTCGAATAGAGAATGGTGAAGTGTTCTACCCATCGTTCCATTTGACGGCCACTATATGTGATAATAGAGCCATCCGCTTCTTTAAGGAGCGCTGGTTTTTTTTGGATACAGAACCAAGGGCCTGTTTATGCCTGAGTACACACCACTGAAATTTCCTTGGTCTGCACACGCTTGTATATTGCGACACATATTGGTCCACAGCCACATTCGCGAAGTATCGTGTGGTACTCTGAAGAGCTGCTTTCGAGTTTGTAAGCTCTTTACGCGTTTTCGGACTAGGGCTCAAGCGGTGTGCACGTGCAGCTTCTCGTTTTGAGTCAAACAATGTTCCCTTAGTCGCCTATCTATATCCTACTTACACACTAATTATGATAGTTCCTTTGTTTTTAGCACAACCTGCCAGAAGTAAGCAACCTGACAGGAACCATGTAACGAAGAGTTTAGCCGTAGCGGAAATTCACCAGTCACCACCAGAATTAATTCTTGAAAAGACTGTAGTTTTATAACATTTATCTTTCAGTTTGAATCATTTGCAATGTTGAGGAGCATAATTTTAGAATTTTCTTTTTCTGTTTTGTATGATTAGGTTGTTATATTATAAGAAAAAGCAAATGATCTCTAAAAAGTATCTTAAGGCTGATTTTAAATAAATAAAAATAATCTCATAATCATATAATATTTTTTAGTACACTTTTTGGGATTGTTTAAACTTCTAACAGTTAAAATCATCGGCAATGTTGAGGAGCATAATTTTAGAAGTTTTTTGTTTATCTGTTGATCTCGATAAAAACATGAGCTTGATTATCAATAAAAGGAAAATAATTATATTGTAATTTGTACTGATTTGATTACATAATAAAAATACAAAAGTTGACCAAACATTTTTAGTTTAGCATTTACCCCACTTATACAAATGAACAATCCCGTATGTGTCCAATACCCCCCACGTAGAACTTTATATGTACCAGATGCATCTTTCACCATCGTTGTGACACCCACGTAAAAAACCCCAAGTACCTCTTAAGCTATCCGTAATAGGAATGGTTCCGACGTACATGTAAGTATGTGCCTGATTATACACAAATACACAATATTTTTGTGTAATTGTCTGTTATTCTTATAAATAACAATAATTAGAACCTATGTGCAAAATTTCATAACTATGTGACTTATAGAACCAGAGATATTCTTACTTGAACCTTTAAAGTGCTCTCCTGTAAAATTTGGAAAAACCATTTACGTTGTTTTACGTAGGGACCGTCGATTTGCTTATTTTAATGATAAAGTTATTTTTAACAGGCTATCCTTAAGGATTAAGATGACATGGTTTTAATTTTTTTCAAGTACCATTTTTCAAACTTTTAGGGTTGTATAGTTCAATAGGATTTCTTTTACTTTCACCTACTCGCGTGTATGTGTACATACTTACATACATATAATCGCGTCTTTATCCCTAATGGAGTAGGCAGAGCGAAAACGACCTAAACAAAGGTCGTTCCGCCACATCTGACAAAGTTATGAGGGTTATTTTGTAAGTATATTTATTGCTGTAGTGACAGGTTATCTACCCATTGCCTAAATTACAATATACTGAAACCCTCGGATCCCTTAGCTGGTTTTTACAGCATGCCTGTGAGGAAATGCAGCAGGCACATTCTATGTTTTTCTCTCGTTCCCAGTCCAGCATGGAAGAAATGTGTGTATGTGTAGGTATGCAATTTTCCGGCTCCCTGACCCTTATGTTGTCGACATTCCAAGTTTTCGCACAAAGCGGTACGCTTCTACATTTTTAATGCGAACGGCCAAAGTGTGGAACTCCCTGCCTGCGGATCTATTTCCGGAACGTTATAACCTGGGCCTTTTCAAGGCGAGAGTGAACAGGCATTTTCTAGGCAATCATGCTCCATCATAGTCTACATCATCACTTACCATCACGTGAGATGGCAGACAAATGATTGCCTATCAAATATAAAAAAAAAAAAAAAAAACTCTGCTCCTATATCAATGCTATATTGGCCTATATTAGCCGCTCTGAACCTCTACAAGTGCGAGAAACTATTTTATTTTTAATTTTGTTTATAAACATTTTTGGTCGGTTTTAATAGATATGTTGTGATTATAGTTCTTAAAGGTATATATTATTATTATTATATTTTTGTAAGCAAGAATATTCTGAAATGGAGAAATATCTTTTTATTTATTTTAGGCCTAAAAACTTCATGAATAATCAAAAACTTTGTCAGACGTGGCGGAACGACTTTTGTTTAGGTCGTTTACGCTCTGCCTACCCCATAGGGATAAAGGCGTGATTATATGTATGTATAATGATTAATGATGATGATGAATCAAAATATTTTTTTTCAACATTTTTAATCAAGGCTTTTAGTAGAGTGAGAACCCGATGGTGTAGTGCCGCTGCCTCCTGAGCGGGAGGTCGTGTTTCGAATCCCATCACGTAACAATGTGTTTTTTGGTTTTCGAATTTCATATGTACGTTAATTCGGCGCTTTTCCCGTGCTTCGGAAGGCACGTTAAGCCGTTGGTCCGGGTTAATATCGTTTAATACCGTAGATATGAATGCAATAAACAAATATGAATATGAATATTAGTCGTTAAGCCATATCAGAGGCCAGTGCTAAGCATTGGCGGCTTGAAAACTCTGACCTAATCTAGGATTGGGTCTGGTTTCCCTTCTGGGTTGCGGAGGTCAGATGGCAGTCGCTCTGTGTAAAAACCAGTACCCTCGTTCAATCCCCTGGATTAGGTAGCCGACCCCGTAAGATACGGGATGAGGCTAGGGAGATGATGCTTCAAAAATTTTTCAGCGATTTCTAATAAGAATCACCCTAAGTGGTGTCGACAACTATCACGGCCACGACCAATAGCCATACCACTCCATATCAGTCACAGCGACCGTACCCCCGATGCATGGAATCAACTTTCTCGACAAAGCGCCTGATGGTGATTAAGTCTTCATTTTCATAGCTAAACTGGGAAAATCCGTTCAAAGCACTATTCCCATCTACATATTACACGTGTTTCTACTTTGTGTCGCAAAATTTGTAATAGTTAAAGCTGATACCTACTTAACATTTTAAATCATGTAAAAAAGGGAGTAAAAATAGGTGGCTGGTTCGCGTGGCTCGGGGCCTCTTGAGCACGCCGGGGCAAAAGTCGCGCGCTGTGGGTTTGCTAATAAATATGTAGCAGGCGCTGCTTTTACATAACATAACATAAAAAACATAAAAATACTTAATTGCACGTAATAATACAACGTAAAACACAACAGATTACAGCAAAAGACAAGTATAACATAGGCGGCCTTATTGCTAAGGTAGCAATTTCTTCCAGGCAACCTTTGGGTGAAAGAAAAATGTGTAGCGGTAAGCGGGATAGTGCAAACCTAGTCAAATAGGTATCCTAAATATATTACATTACATATAATACATAAACTAAGTACAAGCTACTTTCTTCCATGCTGGCCTGAGAGCGAGAGAAAAACATAGAATGTGCCAGCTGCATTTCCTCCCGGGCATGCTGTACAAACCAGCTAAGGGATCCGAGGGTTTCAGTATATTGTAATTTAGGCGATGGCTGACAACCTGTCACAGCAAAATACCAACAAATCTATTTTAAATAACTCTCAAAACTTTGTCAGATGTGGCGGAACGATCATGTTTAGGTCGTTTACGCTCCACCTACCCTATGATGGATAAAGTCGTGATTATATGTATGTATGTCTTGTTCTTCTTGTCGTGTGGTTTTCAAGTCAATCAACCCGATTGTTGGTTATCGGGTTGATCAATACGATGAGGCTCAGGTGGTGCCTATAGTTTTTAAATCGCTTAATAGGTCTCTGACATCGATCATCTAACGACCACAGGTACCATAGAACGCGAACTAGACCCTCACCCTAACGTACCTTCCAAAGCACAGAACTGATACGCGATTAGGGACGATTGTGATTATCTGTTGAAGTAAAATTGTAATAAAAAGGGCAGATAGGCAGCACAGCGTAGAGAAGGCAATGATATGCCTACTAGAATACCTACTACAGCGAAGCCCTTAGCATAGCTCCTACTCTTGTCATCACTATTCCCGGGAATCGAAGTAGCTATATCTTTGTAGCTCCCAATCCTGCATGAAGTGACGTTACCCACGTTACGTTCTTAATGTGTATCCCAACGGCAGAAAAGCAGGTAGATTTCAGGATTTTTCGTCCAAGGCCTTAGAACATCGTACAAATCAGCGCGCGCTACGACGACGCACAAAAAAGCCAATTCCATAAAAAAAAAATATGTTGCCATTTTAGAAATATCGTAATACGGATATTTTCCCGAAGAAACCGTGAAAGCGCTCCTGAAAGTTTAGAAGGAATATCCAATTTACTGATAAAAACAGCTATACTTCCAGTTTTTTTTTAGCATATTTTAGCATATATGAACTAGAATATTTTTACATGGTGCAGGCCATGAACTAATTTCTTAGATGTATATATTTTTAAAATTTTCCAGTGATTTGTTTAGGAGAAATTAACTCTTAAAAACAACCATTTGCTTTGCAAATGCTTTGCTCTTGTGAGCTTAGCTTGTTTGCCGACAACCATTTGCCGTTAGGAATCACCAAAAAACTTTTTTTTTTTATTGGTTGTTGAGTTGGGATAAGGGCAAGGGAATGATGATGATGATGATGGTTGTTGAGTTGGTAAATCGCTAAAGAAGATTGATTGTTGTGGTGGTTGCATCATCTCTATATGAGATCCTTAGGAAAGAGCTGACAGACGTGCTCAAGTGTCGACCGACGATGTCGACTGCCAATAATAGGCTCAGCGGAATTGCAGCGTCCACATTGCTTATACATACATATAATCACGCCCTTGTCCCTAATGGGTTAGGCAGAGCGTAAACGACCTAAACGTAGGTCGTCCCGCCACGTCTGACAAAGTTTTGAGGGTTATTATGTAAGTATATTGCTGTACTGACAGGTTATCTGCCCATTGCTTAAATTAGAATATACTGAAACCCTCGGTTCCCTTAGCTGGTTTTTACAGCATGCCCGGGAGGAAATGCAGCTGGCACATTCTATGTTTTTCTATCGCTCCCAGACATGCATGGAAGAATTGCTTATACTCGTACTAATAACTAGGCCAGTGTTCCAGTATGGACTGGGAGCGATGAAAATGAATATAGAATGTACCAGCAGCTGTGTCAACTGCCAATAATAGGCTCAGCGGAATTGCAGCGTCCACATTGCTTATACACGAACTAATAACTAAGGCAACCTTAGGGAAAGACAAAAATCTATTTCTGGGCTGGGAGCGAGAGATAACATAGAATGTGCCAGCTGCATTTCCTCCCGGGCATGTTGTAAAAACCGAAGGTTTCAGTATATTGTAATTTAGGCGATGGGCTGACAACCTGTAACTACAGCAATATACCTACAAATCTAAAAACTTTATAAATAACCCTCAAAACTTTGTCAGACGTGGCGGGACGACCTTTGTTTAGGTCATTTACGCTCTGCCTAACCCATTAGGGATAATGGCGTGATTATATGTATGTATGTATATTTCTTCCATGCTGTACTGGGAGAGTTAGAAAAACATAGAACGTTTCTGCTGCCCTTCCTCCCGGGCATGCTGTAGAAGTCAGCAAAAGGGATTCGAGGGTTACAGTGTATTGTAATTTAGGCGACGGGCTGACAACCTGTCACTACAGCAATACAAATCATTACAATCTGTATGTAAAAAAGAAAAAAAAACTAAAATTTGCCCTCAATTTTTGTCAGACGTAGCGAAAGCGCCTGTTACGAGGAGTTTTACACTCTGCCTGGGGTAGGCAGAGTGTAAAACTCCTCGTAACAGTCATTAGGGATAATGGCGTGATTATATGTATGTATACTTCATACTCAATATTATAAATGCGAAAGTAACTCGGTCTGTCTTTTTCTTTGTTGCTCTATCACCTTGTCCTGCTCACTACGCTCGCCATATAAATTAATTTACTTTTGTCTGAAAATAGCCTACTTATGTACTTAGTTCAAATTACTTGAATCCTCGCTATGCGCGCTATTATGGCACCGATTACTAGAGATTCGATTAGGTAGCGCAAATATTAGAAAATTATTTAAACGTTATTAATTTTTTTCATAAAATACAACACAATTATATACAAAATACACAACTTAACCTACACTTAAAAATAAATTAAAAACTAAATAGGAGTCCCACTACGTCTACGTCACTAAAGCTAATATACTACTCATATTTCGAAAGTATTGTGCGTTATGGGCTTGAGGTCTGGGGTAAAGCATCTTCGATTGACTGTGTACTAATTTTACAAAAAAAGCAATAAGAATCTTGGGTGGTGCGGCCTATCTTGAACATTGCAAACCAATTTTTAAAAAACTGACTACTCTGACAGTGGTATCATTGTATATTTATATAGTGTCTGTAGAAATGTTTAAAAATAAAGATAAACACCTTCAAGGTAATCAGGACCACCGGCGGCGACACAATCGTGGAAAACTGAATCAACCTAGTTCTCAATATGGGGTCTTCACGCGAAGCGTTCTATGTATTGGTTTCCAAAATTATAATTGTCTGCCAATTTTTTTGCGAGTTAGTCCAAATCCAGGAGAATTTTCTCGTAAACTTAAGCTATTATTACTTGATATACCATTCTATAATCTGAAGGAATACTTTAAATATTGTAAGAATTTTTAACATGCTAGATTTGTAATAAATGATCATTATTTTTGTGTATATTAAGGACTTTTTCTTTAATTAATTAATTAATTTTCATTTGACAAGCCTATCTATATGACATTATTATGTACCTAATTCGTTATTATTACGATTAATTAAGTTTTATGTTTGTTTTGTACACTGATTTGCATACCAATTGTGAACTTGGTTTTTTTTACTTGCAAATAAATTAATCTTATCTTATCTCCACCAGACATGGTTCCCAACATGCTGGCAGCATTCCCCCGTTGTATAGCTAGGCTAATACGCTGAGCGAGGAACCTGCCAGCTCTGCGGTCACCTGATGTATTGTGGAGACGCACTTAAACTTCCCTCATGAACTGTTTAGTTTCGGGCCCCTATGTGCCTAGAGTCTCGAAGCCAATTGGTGAGAAACTGTAGTTTTCTGAAATCTGCTCAGCGCCTCTGCACTCATAACCGCGGCACCTGCTCTCGCATTTGTTGCCTGAATGTGTGAAGGGTCTGTCCACACATGTGACGTCCCATACCAAACTTCTTCCCCGCTGCCAAGGAATGAGTGTCACACCATCGGGTCTTCTCGTCGTCATCTTGCCGTCAGATCGAACGATACTGTTTGGCTCTAACTTTGCCGGTACGTTCGCTGAGACAAGAGCCCGACGAATTACATCATTCAGGGCGGCATGTCGGGGTATGCGGCCGGCACTTCTTTGGCAGGATAAACCATGGTGGTCAAGTTCGTTTACCCTGGTGCCGCAACCGCAATCATGTGGCTGGTTGGTATGAAGACCCAAGCGGAGAACTATCACCAGGGACAGAGTGCAGCTGTCAAGAAGGGTCCCAATATTTGCAGAAGGCATAGCTTTGAGCCAAAGTCCAGACTCTTTTTCAAAAGCCGCCAGAAGGCGGGCGCGGTCTGGTTTGTTATTGCATAAATGTAGTAAGTATGTCTGTACGTTTTTACAAATTGGCTGTTCCCTTGCCTCTGGGAGTGAAGAGATGAGGGAAGATCAGAAAATTATTTTGTTTTGACCAATTTCAGATTCAGTATTGCCAAAGGTTTTCTTTTTCACTCGTTTTAACAAAGATATCTTTTGTAGCGACGATTTCAAACTCCTTGTTCCCGCTTCAACGTAACACTTAAAAAATCCCGCGCAAAACACGTGATACAACACTAAAAAAATACATTCATTTTTCGTGCAAATAGTTTTGTACAAATCGGGCATACAATGGTCACACTATCTTGTGTCTCTGTCTATCATATATCTTACTCTGTCTTATGAACGCTAATCAGGTTCGAGTATTTTCTAGTACGTCAGTTTTAGTAACTGCTACTCGACACTAGATGGTGCTGTGTGTCCTACTTTGATAACGCGTTGATGTGTGCGTAGGTCAATCACATGAACAATAATAAGCATTCGAGAATTTTCTACTATTCTCCACTAGATGACACTGCATGGCGGACGAGTATAAATACCAGGATCGGGCGCCTTTTCGGCATGAATTTGAATCAAGCAATCGAAGTGCGAACAAGGAGCGAATCTTCGGATTCAACCAAGCGATCTCAACTGCGATTACAAGTGCTATTTCGAGTGTCTTCAAGTGATTTTTGAAGAAAAAGTGAGAAAAATGAGTCTGCTACCGTACGTGTTTGACTACGACTTCCCTCGCTTCCCGAGCCGTCTCTTCGACCAGGACTTTGGCCTGGCGCTGACCCCCGACGACCTTCTCACGGCTGTCCACCCGGTGCTATCTCGCGACTACTTCCGTCCATGGAGACAACTGGCCACACGGGACATCGGCTCCAACATCAAGTGCGACAAGGACAAATTCCAAGTAAATCTGGATGTTAAACACTTCTCCCCTGAAGAAATCTCCGTTAAGACAGCTGACGGTTACGTAGTCATCGAGGGCAAACACGAGGAAAAGAAAGATGATCACGGATACGTTTCGCGCCATTTCGTGAGAAAGTACGCCTTGCCCGAGGGTTGCCAAGTCGAGAATGTCGAATCCCGCCTGTCATCCGACGGTGTGCTTACAATCACGGCTCCTAGGCAGAAACCAGCGATCAAAGGCGAGAAAACCGTTCCGGTCCAGCAAACTGGCCCAGTCAGGAAGGAGATAAAAGACAACACTGCCACTGAAGAGAAGAATGAACAGAAGAAATAAGCCGTCACCAATCAGTAATCACCACAATAAAACCAAAAATTTTAGTCTCTGAACTGTTGTATATTGTATTAAATGTAAATTTCGCAAGACTGCTTGTAAAATATGCCTATAATGTTAAGTTAATTGTAAGTTTATAAAATAAATAAACAAAAGTTTAAAAACAATTCAATTTGTTTCCTTTTTTACTAATTATTATTTATTTTATTTCACATATAAAAGATTCTACAGACATCAAATTCTTAGTGCCAATAAACCTTAAAAAGGTTCCTTAATTCAAACACTGATTCGTCTTCACGAATAACGTGAAGTTTATTTACAGATATCAATAATAAACAAAACAGACTGAAGTTTATAATAGAAGTAATTTACAGTCACTAATATACCAATAATACAAAATAAACTTAATTTACCAGTTACTCTATTTACACACACATAAACTCACGCATTTATCCCTTACGTGTTAGGCAGAGCGTTAAACTTTTCAAAGGCGTTTACGCCACTCTGGCAAGTACAGATTGAAATGTGTTGTGTACTCTACTTATTATTATTATTTTTCTATACATTCCCACTAGTGTCAGGATACTTATAGAAAGTCCTCTCATTAGTTCCAGCAACTTCTATCATCAACTCCGTTAAATCATCACTGAGTTTCACGTGCATTACTGGCTGCTGCATATCTGGAGCTAATATTCCTGGAGCTGATATTCCTGGAGCTGATATTCCTGGAGTTGACATTCCTGGAGTTGATATTCCTGGAGTGGCAGTGACTACTGGGTATGATGGAGCTGGTATTAAGACAGGAGGTGGTGGTAGATCGCAGGTGGAAGGAATGGAATAAGATTCTGTTGGAGTTATTGATAGCTGAGGTTTTGACTGTCCTGTGAGCAAAAAAATAGAAAATAAAAATTTATTGTGCTGTTGTGCACAAAAATAACAACATACATACATATAATCACGCCTTTGTCCCTAATGGAGCAGAAAAACAATCATTTTTATAATTTCCAAAGCATCCAAAAATGCGTCTTTCTAAACACTGTATAAATGCATTTCTTTAAAAAAAAACAATCGCTCAAATACTTGCTGTGATTTTCCTTTATATCAAACAATTATAGACTTTTTCTTCTGGAATAATTTGCATGTAAATAGGTAGTAAATATACAAAGTGAATATATCATTTTCAAACTGAATTTAATTTGTAAACCGCTGGGATTCAGTTTAACCTTCCATGCTGGCTTGGGAGCGAGAGTAAAACATAGAATGCGCCAGCTGCATTTCCTCCTGGGCATGCTGTAAAACCAACTAAGGGATCCTAGAGTTTCTACATACATACATACATATAGTCACGCCTTCATCCCTTACGGGGGTTTCTGTATATTGCAATTTAGGCGATGGGCTGATTTATTTATTTATTTAAAAAAAAACAATGTAGGTTTACAGTACAAAACCAAACACCCACATTGGAACTTAAATTATTGTACAGTTTTGCTTAGAAATAGATATAAATATACGGCAATCTTATAAATACGAGTATTAAATAAATCAACATCTTGGACGTCTAACAAAAAGCTATTAAGAAGGGTGATAGCCCGGGCAGTAGGTGCATTGGCAGCATAGCAAGTGCGTGTGGAACTGGTAGCAAACAGTTGTCGATAGCGCCGACCAGTACGGGTGTAGTTATTAGGAACGAACAGACAGATCCTTTCTAAGACGCTAGGATTGTCTACTTTATTGCGCAAAAGCAAGCAGTAATGGACGGCTAAAAAAGATTTACGCCTTATTTGCAGTGTGTCGAAACCCACCATACCAGATACAAATAGGGAAGGGTACAAGAAAGGGTAGTACCCAAAATTTCTTTTATATATATATCTAGCGAATTTACGCTGTACCCTTTCAATCATAAGAACGTACATCTTTTCAAAAGGGTCCCAGGTAATTGAACAATATTCCAGCTTGCTACGGACGAAGGCATTAAAAAGCATGATAGCTAATCCAGAATTACGGAAGCAGGCAGCGGTACGCATTATAAACCCTAGAACCCTACTGGCAGATTTGCACATACTTATAATGTGCTCGTGAAAATCTAGTTTTACATCCAAGGTCAATCCTAGATCGCAAATTTTATTAACGCGCACTAACGCTTGATTATTTAAAACATATGAAAAATCAAGAGGCGGAAGAGTGGACCTAGAGAACGAAATGATACAACATTTGGATACGTTAAGGGATAGGCTGTTATCATGACTCCATTGTGTAACAGAATCAATATCCCTTTGGAGAGCAAGACAGTCGGCAGTACCAGATACGGGGCAGTAGAGTTTCAGGTCATCGGCAAACATAAGACAGTTTGCTCTTCTCAATTACTTTGGAAGGTCATTAATCATTATTAAAAATAATGTTGGACCAAGTGTGCTTCCCTGACTTACGCCTGATCTTGTAAAATAAGTTTCTGATCGATAGCCACACATTTGGACATACTGTCGACGATCTTTCAGGTAAGATGCAAAAAACTTTACAAATTTAGGGGCAAATCCAAACGAAGAGATCTTTGAGAGGAGTATGTCGTTATCAACGAGGTCAAATGCCTTCCTAAAATCAAAATAGGCAGCATCGACCTGTTTGCCATCCTCCATCAGTGAAGTCATCGAATCAATCAGTGCGACTTGGCAGGTTGTAGTCGACCTTCCTGGACGAAAACCATGTTGAGAGTCATCCAAATAATTACAAATTTTAGGTGTAATATATGCACACAATATTGACTCGAAAAGCTTACTAAAAACTGACAAAACCGCAATAGGTCTGAAGTTGGTAACATCTTGCGATTTATTGCTCTTTGGTACTGGAGACACCCTTGAAAGTTTCCATTTAGAGGGATACAGGCTACTCCGAAGGCAAAGGTTGAAGAGATGCAAAAGAGGAAGTTCAAAGGCATCTTTGCAGTCCTTAATAAGAAAAGGAGGGATAGCATCAGGACCCTCAGCAGAAGAGGCCTTTAAACGACGGATGGCTTGCCGCAGGTCAACCAACGTAACTTCTTTTAAGCAAATAATAGGCATCTGCTCCCCATCCCCGCACCTCTGAGCAGCATCAGGATCCAACATGGGTTCTAAATCATGAAATACTGAATAGAAATACTCAGCAAAAGCAACGACAGCTTCCCCGCCCCTAATAGTTCTACCATTATAGATGTAGTCATTACCTTGCCGTCCGCCCCCCCGTCTTTCTCGAACGAATTTCCAAAAGCAAGCTGGATCGCGGTGAATATTATTCTCAATGGTATTAGTGTATTTTATGTATGATTCTTGAATTAAGTCTTTAATGTGTGATCGGTAATATTTAAAAACCTCGCGGTTAAATACTAAGCCCTTAATTTTAAATATTCGGTGGTGAAAATACTTGATTTTAATTTTTTTGATAATTTCTGAGGTATACCAGGGAGGGTAAATACGTCCTTTGTTTGAAGACTGACATCTTCTTTTAGGAACATTTTTATCTATAGCTGAGTTTATTTTAGTATAAAATGTGTCCACAGCTACATCTACAGAATTTTCTGCAAGAACATCATCCCATTCTAAATGACTTATTTCATTATACAAGCTCAGAAAATTAGCTCTTCGAAAATTCCAACCTGAAATCTCATACGCTTTTATGTTATCCGGTAGTGGTGGTTCATCATTAGGCAAGTAAGGACGCGGGAGAGACAAAATTACCTCCAAAGGAGGATGATGCGAATCTACAGGTACCAAAGGTTCCACATCACCCGTCAATGCCAATTTATCCGATCCTATATCTGACAAGACGTAGTCCAAGATATGATTGATATCGTTTACAACATTTTTGAATTGTTCAAAGTTACAAAACTTCATAAATACCTGAAACTGTGTTCTGACAAAAGCACTACAGGAGTACATGTTGAAGTCGCCCAATATTACAATGGGTAGATTAGAATACTTACAATAAAAATTTTCAAGGCAAGTTAAAACAGCTAAATATTGTTCATCATTATAGCTTGGAGGGAAATAGGGTACACCAATTACAAACTTAATATTTTTAAAAGATATTAGAACAAACATAACATCCTTGACTTCAGCTTGTCCATCTACATCAGTGATAAGTTTAACAGTAAAAGTATCCCTGGCAGCTACCAACACACCACCCCATCCAGCATCATTAGGGCGGTCTTCCCTTAGAACAATGTAATTAGGAGGAAACAGCTCAGAGTCGTTTACAGAACTATTGAGTAAAGTCTCAGTTAGAACGATGACGTCGCAGTCACAAGAACTAGTTACATTGTTGTAAAAAACCGTGGTTTTACTGCGTAAGCCTCTCACATTTTGATAAAATAGACTTATACGTGGGACACTCAGAAAGTTTTGCGACACTAAAAAAAATTGTTCTACAGGTACATATATTTTTATTAAATCTTTTCAAAGTACTCTCCACCAGCCTCTATACAAAGATTCATGCGTCTGAACCAGTTTTCAAAACACTTTTTCCAGTCCGCCGTAGACACCTCGTTTACAGCCTGCTCGAACGCAGCCAGCGCATCTTCCGGCGACGAAAATTGTATCCCCTTGAGCTGATTTTTTATTTTTGGAAATAAAAAGAAGTCACACGGTGCTAGATCAGGGCTGTAAGGAGGGTGACCCAGGAGTTTGACTGGTGTGCTGTCCAGGAAGTCCCTCGTTTTGAGCGCGGTGTGTGCAGGCGCATTGTCGTGGTGGAGCAGTAGTCCGCGGAGCCCTGTGTTTGGTCGCTTGTTGCTGACAACAGAAAAAACTTCTGGTAAATATTTGGTAGTATACCATTCGGCGTTAATGCTTCTTTGATCTCGTAAGGGAATTGAGGCCAAGTGGCCAGTCAAATTAAAAAAGCTGGCGATCAAAATCTTCCCCCCGCTTCGAGATCGCTTCACTTTGGTAGGCGTTGGTTCATTTTGAAACACCCAAACTGTCGACTGGCGCTTGGTTTCTGGATCGTATTGATAAATCCAGGACTCATCACCTGTTACGATGTCGTAAACACGCCGAGACGAGCCTGCTTCAAATTTGTTCAGCATATCACGGCACCATTCCACCCGGGCCTGCTTCTGAGCGTCGGTGAGGTAGTGCGGCACCCAGCGCGATACTATCCTCCTCACGCGAAGATGCCCTTGTAGAATCTCGTGAACGCTTCCCGATCCAATCTTTAATATGTGCTGAATCTCCTGATATGTAATTCGCCTATTATCTTGGATAAAATTTTTCACTGCTAGCACGTTTTCTTCTGTAATAGCCGTCAAAGGGCGACCGCTTCTTTCTTCATCCCCCAAGGTTGGTCGACCGCGCCTAAATTCGTTATACCAACGATACACGGTTGCCTTGGAGGGGCTTTCATCCATAAATGCCATTTGAAGTCTATCGAACGATTCATCCGGTTTCGGGCGACACTTGAAATCGTAAAAAATCATAGCTCTAAAATGTTCCCGGCGCAGATCCATTTTTCAGTAAGACACGATACTTTGAATTGGCTCGCAAAAAATGTGGAGGGAAATTTTGAAAATGGAACACACATATTTTTACTAACAAGTAATCATATTTTCAAAAAAGATTCTAACCGGCCAGTCTGCCATATATAAAAACTATTTATCGCAATACTTTCTGAGTGGCCTGGTATCTCTAAAGCGTCTCGACCTCTTTTTTATTGTTCCGACGAAAGTTCTGGCGCCAAGGTTTAACGCATATATCTTTAGCCCAATTTTCAGGAGACATAACATTGTCAGCTTAGCTAGATGGTACACACAGTTTAAAAGATGCATAGTTTCCCCTTGCATTGAGCTTCTCAACAGTGCAGCTCTCGCCGGTAGTAATCGTATTTAAGTAGTCCAAAACCTGTTGCTCAGTAGTACCAACTTTGACGTAATACAAGATAACCTCTGACAACCTGTCACTACAGCAATATACTTACAAATCTATCTTAAATAACCCTCAAAATTTTGTCAGACGTGGCGGAACTTACGCCTTCGTTTACGTTCTTCCTACCCCATTAGGGATAAAGGCGTGATTATATGTATATATCTATTCAGTTTAGTCAGTATTTTATACTTACTTTTACTACTAGTAACAGTAGATATAACAGGCATCATATTCGGATATTCACACTTGACGTCATTGACGTCGGCGAACACGACATCTGGTGCGAGATTCCCAGCCAAGTTCATCTCATTTTGTTCTATCTTCATTCTTTTCTTGGGTAAAACAACGCGTTCTCTCTCTGATTCGTTGTCGTTGCCTTGTCTTCTCTTATCTTCTTTTTTCTTCTGCAACTTGGCTGTCTTCTTGGCTTTTCGCTGCTGGTCCAGTTTTAGGCTCGTGACTCTTTGTATTTCCTAGAGCAAATGATACATTATTGAAATAGGGAGTCTTTGATAGTGGTTGTTACTTAAAACCACGTCAGAGGCCTAATAGCTGTGCTTCTAGGCGCTTTGAAACTCTGACACCAGGGTTCATCGGGTCATTCGACTCGAGAATCCACTCGCTAAGAAGAAGAAAATAGGGATATTTATTTTGATCTTCGTGGTTTTTGGGGAAAGCGATGATGAGCTTTAAATAGCAGAGCACATATTTAGAGTGTTAAGCCCCTTAAGCCCAAAGGGGCTTCCCTGGCGCCCTCATCAGTCAAAAAATCATAATTCACTGAAAGCACAGTCAATCGAAAATCCGGTAGATCAGATTGAGGTTAAAGCAATGAAGGTCATTTAGAACCTCATAAAGTTGCCACTTATAGTTTGTTATAGTAACAGATAGAAAAATTGCGAAAAACGGCCACTTTTAGCACTTTTGCTATCTATAATTGCAGTGAACACTGAATCATTAATTTATAATGCTTAAAATAAATGTCAGTACCTATACGTCTATCTGATCTACCGGATTTTCAATTAATTGAGTTTTCAGTGAGTAATGATTTTTTAATTGATGAGGGCGCTGGCGTGCACCTGAGATCCCCTTAAATTATCACAGAACCTGTTATAAGGTTCTAAGACATTTAGGTTTTGGGATTCCTACTGGGGGAGATGCACACTAATTTTAGTGTTAGTAAAATATAATATTTTAGTAAACAAACTTAAAACCAGTGTTTGAAGCTATTTTATTAAAAAATATACTGGACCTATATGTCTGCTAATGCACATTTCAACATACTCCTAATATTATACATACATACATAAATCACGCATTTATCCCTTACGGGGTAGGCAGAGCGTTTAACGCCTCGTAAAAGGCGCTTTCGCCACGTCTGACAAAAATCGAGGGCAATTTTAGATTGTAATATGTATTGCTATAGTGACAGGTTGTCAGCCCATCGCCTAAATTACAATACACTGTAACCCTCGAGTCCCTTTTGCTGACTTCTACAGCATGCCCGGGAGGAAGGGCAGCTGGAACATTCTATGTTTTTCTATCTCTCCCAGTCCAGCATGGAAGAATTTATTTATTTCCTTTCCTCCATAATGTATCTATTCGTTTATTATATACTACGGACCCGCCCCGGCTTCTCACGGAAATTATCAGTGTTTCTCTACTATATTATGCATGTATTATACATATAAACCTTCCTCTTGAATCACTCTATCCATTAAAAGAAACCGCATCAAAATCCGTTGCGTAGATTTAAAGATCTAAGCATACATAGGGATATAGGGACAGAGAAAGCGACTTTGTTTTATACTATGTAGTGATATAGTAGCTTATATCTATTATAATAATTTATGTATATCATAATCATTTCATTTCTTCCATGCTGGCCTGGGAGCGAGAAAAAAACATAGAATGTGCCAGCTGCATTTCCTCCTGGGCATGCTGTAAAAACCAGCTAAGGGATCCGAGGGTTTCAGTATATTGTAATTTAGGCGATGGGCTGACAACCTGTCACTAAGCAATATACCTTCAAATCTATCTTAAATAACCCTCAAAGCTTTGTCAGACGTGGCGAAACGACCTTTGTTTGGGTCGTTTACGCTCTGCATTGGGGATAAAGGCGTGACTATATGTATGTATGTATGTATATCATATATGTATTTTATGTAGATTTGTCCATATTAATTAGTTTTTAGTAAGATGCACTATCCCGCATTATCTACATTTGATTTCCTCTACCCAAGGTTGCCTAAATTGCTACCATAGCAATAAGGCCACCTTCATTGTACTTTAATTTTTATTTCATTTGTTCTCAATTCCTGTTATTTTTGTTTTATGTGCAATAAAGAATATATCTACCTACCTACCTACCTTACGAATTTGCTCCTTGACATCCTCACACAAGTCTATTCCACTGTCATAGTTCTTAGCGTACTTGGTGATGGGCTGGTCATCATCACTGCTCTCATCACTCAGCGCAGTTTCATCATCTTTGGTCAAGGCGTCCGGGGTTACGTGCTCCTTGTTGAAGAGTTTGCGCCATTTCTTTTTTAGAGTGTCAGCCAGTTTCTGAAAATAAATAATTTCGTTAAATTATACAGAGTGCAGGGACAGATCTTCCATGCCGGCCTGGGAGCGAAAAACATAGAATGTGCCAGCTACGTTTCCACCCAGGCATGCTGTAAAAACCAGCTAAAGGATTCGAGGGTTTATTGCAATTTAGGCGATGGGCTGACAACCTTAAATAACCCTCAAAACTTTGTCAGATGTGGCGGAACAACCTTTGTTTAGGTCGTTTACGCTCTGCCTACCCCATTAGGGATAAAAGCGTGATTATATGTATGTACGTGTGAAAACGTAAAGGTGCAATAGAAACTAAAAGTATTAGAAGTAAAAATCAAGATTTGGTTAAAAAACATATACAACTTACAAATTTCAATGGTTTCGGGATCCTCAACATGAAATGCTCCCGGTGCATCTCTGAATTGTTGCAGTTATGGCAGAGATCAAAGTCCTCACAAGTCACACATTTGTACCGGAACCCAACTACCGGTTTCTGGCAGTAGTTACAGGCGATGTCTGTGTGTTCATCGTCTGATTGTTCTGTGTACAAAATATATGATAAAATAGGAATTAGAATGAAATAAGACCCCTAACAGGGTACAAAATTATGAAAGTTACTATAGTATTTCCAACTCAGTTTTAGAATAAAGGTTAACAAAGTTTCATGTCTTTTTATTCTAAAACTCATTGAAAATTTAAATGATATGCATTGGCAAATTAGTTAAGTTACTAAAACTACTTTTTCATTATGTTGTCATGTCTATTAGCTAAAACTTATTTTAGAAACAAGATTTTAGATTAAAATACATGAAGTTTTGTTTACCTTTATTCTAAAACTGAATTGGAAATATTATAGACCATGTTGAAGGTCAAGTGATAAGAGTAATTGAACCTGCTACCTCTAGATTGAGAACCCAAAGTACAGACCACTATGTCACAGAGGCAGTTATGTTATGAAGCATACATAAATATACAGGCAAAACCCATTTGCAATGCATTAATTAGATGTTTTTATTATAGTATAACTTATAGATAACTTTTTAAGTTTAAGGTGGAAACAGAACATAGGTGGCACCCACATTAGTATTAAATTAATTGTGTCTAAAATAGAAACAATTTCATGAATATTTTACGTTTAGCGGGAATCGCAAGTAATTCTCCATTTTATAACACATAATATCATAATTCATTATGAATACTTCATAATTAATTAGTACAAAACTTGAATATTCAATATAAATTATGGATGATAAAATGGACAATTAGTTGCAACTCTCGCGAAACGTAAAATATTAATGAAAATGTTTGTATTTTAAGCACAAATAATTTAAAACTTATGGCGCCCCAGTCGCGCACCCCTAAGTATACCTCTTTCCCAAGCACCAGGGAGATATAAAGTAGGTATAACATCAGCGCCAAGGTGTCTGCTCTTATTCTTAATATCCTCAGGAGCGAAGTGGCGCGAACAGAATCTTCGCGACGAGGATTTAGCTGCAGACCAACTAGAGTCATTTGGTTGCGATAGTAACTTCTCCAAAAGATCTTCCCTGCCTGCTGCTTGTAGCCACGCTACTTTACTGTTGACAAAAAAGATTTTTGTGTTAGATTTTATGGCTGAATGTTTTATTTACCTGTGCCTGTACAAGGTAAACTTTGAACATAACCTCAAAATATTTTAATTGCGTTTTTAGCATGGAAATTATCTCTGCAAAGATCACAGGTATTACAGTCTTGGGCATAGTTGTGTTTGTAATGATGATGTATTTTTTATCCCGTTTAATAAGAACTTATTATGCCTAATATTACAAATAAACTTTTGATGTGACATACCGATGTTTGTCGTGTGGTAAACTGTAGAAGCTTAGATTCTGATGAGTTTTGGTATTACGGCCACAACCATACACACAACAATAATTCACCATTGCTGAGATTTTATTTATCTGATTGATAAAATACAAAATTACAACAAAAAATCAAAACAGCTATAGATGTAAACAAATAAAATACCATCTTGTTTCCACTAGCACTTTTAAATTCAATAATTATTTATTATGCTGTTCTTTTCTCCCAAACGTACTATCCGTAAATAGCTATCTCACCTGTATGTATGTATGAAAACAGAGAACCCTTTCAGAAAATGAACGATTGTAATTCAATTTTTACTTACTGTATCCTCCTGTAAAAATAAATAGAAAGCTTAATTTTTTTTTTTTTAAGTGATACGACTTTAGTATTAACATAAAACTCCTGGAACATAAGTTTGATAATGAAAGCAAGTGAGATAGCTAGACCTGGCTATAGATGGAACGCTGGAGAAAGACAAGGATGGCGATAGTGTACTTTGCACGATTTAGCGCCATCTGGTGTCGAATAGCGGTGTGTTCACCAGTGGTTAGCAACACTTTGTGTATGGAAATGTAAAAACAACCGTAATACATAAATACTAATCATCATAGTTATTATCAGTCAAAATGAATTAAAATAATGAAAAGACAACGTAAATTTTTAAATAAACTAATTTAAAAAAAGAAGTATACAATATTCTGTTCAAATATAGCTTGAAAATGGAGTGAATAACACCGGTTAGTCAAGGTTAGACCGGTAAAACTGTTTAGGATATCTGACTGTATAGACACAACCTACGCACACATGCTTGATCGAGTGCATTGCCCCTAGGACTATTCTAGATATTTCGCGAAACGAACCATGATCTACCTCAAATTGGTATCTATAGTACCTACTTGCGATGAGGAATCATCGTAATTTTTGTTGATCGATGTTTCTTGAATGTTTATTGTAATCAGATGGTTAGGTGTGTATAAAATAGCTGTATTATATTGTATGTAAATGATTTATTATCGGTTTAGCAGAATGTTTTTCAATTATACCTTCTTGTTTACCCAGTTTAGAACTTTAGCCATCTTATTACGGTTACTGTGTTCTGTAATTTATGGCAATTTTATAGCCCATTTTTAGTCTAACGAATTCATCATCATCTTTTAATTAATGTTTTATTCTTAAAAGTCCGGGGGTTACCTAACTCTCCAAATAAATTCTTTTCCCTAGTACCAACTTTTTATGGTCTTGCCTAAATTTGTTCCTACCTTCCCTTACTTTACGATACGATAAAATATCTACCTTTCGTTGCGATAAATAGGTACCCATAGTTCGTTTTTACTTCACTGCTAGGAGGACTGGACATTTATAAAAAAATACAAGTTGATGTGATATTCAGATTCACATTATACCTTTAGAATAGAAACCATAATAGAAACCTTTTCATATCTATTATGACATCAATGATCTCCAGAAATGGCGAAATATAAAATCACGTCTGTGTAGTGCTGTATTGACAAGTTTTCAGCTTATGCTGTATTGACCAGTTGTCAGCTTATAATAGTTGAATCTTCGACTTCCTTACATTTTACAGTTTTCCCAAATAAATTAACAGCTATAGTATTTCCAAGTCAGTTTTAGAATAAAGGTAAACAAGGTTTCATGTCTTTTTATTCAGAAACACATTTTAAAAATAAATGATACCTACGCGTCGGCAAATTAGTTAAGTACTATTTCATAAGGTATGTTGTTATATCTAAAAGCTAACAGTTATTTTAGAAACAAGATCTATGATTAATAGACAAGACACTTTGTTTACCTTATTTTTAAAACCAAATTAGAAATACTACAGGTATCGTAGCTTTTACAGTTTTCCTAAAATAAAACAGTTACATAATATTTAACCATAATCTTGTATCTGGTAGTTACATTTTATGTAATTAAGTAGGTACATTCCATGTTATCATTGCTCCTAATCCAGTATAAAATAAAAGAAAGTAAAAGCAAACTGTTTTAAGTCTGTTATTTGGTCTAGACTTGGCGAGGAGCCTTGGCAGTCAGCAAACAAGATCCATACATTGTTGCATGCAAGCAACGAGTGCAAGTTAGCTATTTTGCTACCAGCTGTCTGGCTCTGGCATCGGTTTCTTTGAATTCACTTTTCATTGCACTTTTACAAAACATTTCAACATTCTAGTTATCTATTGGTCTAGTTCAGAATTGAAATTAAGTCAAGATTTATCTTTAAATTGAAAGAGTATAATATAGTAGGTAATTCAAAGAAGAAAAGAGACTATTTTATAGAAAATCTGGAAGAAAAAAGTTTGTAGTTAGAACTATTTTTCAAATACCAGGTGTAAGGGACAGCGTCCAGCAAACTGAAATTATTAAAAAAAGGCTTTTCCGTATAAAATGTTCACCTCGATTAGACATTTTGTATCGAAATGCCTTTTTTTCTTCTTATAAAATAAACCTGCTGATAGTTGCTCACTAAGCAACCCCTATTAGTTTGCGGGACGCTGTCCCTTACACCTGTTATGTGTATATTTCACTTACTACTAGAAACTGGCATCGTGATTCAAGCTAAGTTTCTATAATATTCCTATTTTTTTTCAGTTTACCGCCTTTATCCCTAATGGGGTAGGCACAGCATAAATGACCTAAACAAAGGTCGATCCACCACGAGCACGACTGACAAAGTGTTGAGGGTTATTAAGGATAGATTTGTACGTATATTGCTGAAGTGACAGGTTGTCAGCCATGTGGGTTGTAGGCTATCGCCTAAATTGCAATATACAGAAGCCTTTAGCTGTTTTTTACAGCATGCCCGGGAGGAAATGCAGCTTGCACATTCTATGTTGTTCTCTCGCTCCCAGTCCAGCATTTTTAAACCGATGCAAAAATGGGCAATGCACGCCGAACCAAGTTACATTTGCGATGTTATCATAATACGTATGGTTTAAAGTTATTTTTAGCTCAAATAACAAATGGTTCAACGAACCAGACAGACGGTGTCACGACCGTCCGTTACGACAACCGATGCAATGCAATATTCAGGTACCTATTTACATACATACATACAATCACGCCTTTATCCGTAATGGGGTAGGCAGAGCGTAAAACGAATCTAAACAAAAGTCGTTCCGCCACGTCTGACAAAGTTTTGGGGGTTATTTAAGATAGATTTGTAGATATACTGCTGTAGTGACAGGTTGTCAGCCTATCGCCTAAATTGCAATATACAGAAACCCTCCGTTCCCTTAGCTGGTTTTTACAGAATGCCCAGGAGGAAATGCAGCTCGCACATTCTGTGTTTTTCTCTCGCTCTCAGTCCAGCATGGAAGATATCTAGTTGCGAGCAAACATTCATTTTGTACCTATTCTAGAATGGTAAAGTCTAGAAAATGAAGGGATTGGACTTCAGATAACGGGATCGTGGATACGAAAGACAAAAAAGCAGGAATCTAGTTTTAAACCGTACCTAGAGTATTTAAACTAGATTACAACAAAATACATTGCAGTTGAATAGGTACAATTTTAATTAATAATAACTTCTGGGATACATTCTGGAAAGCTATACAAATTTAACTATAGTAGTTTTCACTTTACTACCTAATCTACCTATATAAATATAATCACGCCTTTATCCCTAATGGGTAGGCAGAGCGTAAACGACCTAAATTAAGGTCGTCCCGCCATGTCTGACAAAGTTTTGAGGAATAGATTTGTAGATATATTGCTTTAGTGAAAGGTTGTCAGCCTATCGCCTAAATTGCAATATACAGAAACCCTCCGATCCCTTAGCTGGTTTTTACAGCATGCCCGGCAGGAAATGCAGCACATTCTGTTTTCTCTCGCTCCCAGTCCAGTATGGAAGAAACAGAGACCGCATAAAATATTTTCCCCTAAATGCATTTATTCCCTTTTAATAATTAATTTCTACAGAACGCCCGAAGAGATGCAGCTCGAACATTCTATGTTTTTCGATCGCTCCCAGCCCTTCATGGAAGAAATTGTAAACAAAGTTATAAAATTCAATTTGTAGAATGTTCTCTGGCATCCTGTTGATTGTTGTTTATCGCACTGATTGAGCGAACAGCATTGAATTCTCCGTTCATTGCATATTTTGTGCCAATGGCTTTATTGTCCTGTCCTTGAACGAAAGTGAACCCTTTCGATTTCTTTCCAGAGCGTTTATAAATAGGGTAGATACGTATCACTTTTATAGCTTATTTAGACGCCCTACCCTACTCGCCCTTCTTGTAAAAGTATCTAGATACATACATTTAATCACGCCTTTATTCCTAATGGGGTAGGCAGAGCATAAACGACCTAAACGAAGGTTATGCCGCCACGTCTGACAAAGTTTTGAGGGTATTAAGATAAATTTGTAGGTATATTGCTATAGTGACAGTGTGTCAGCCCATCGCCTAAATTACATACATACATACATACATAAAATCACGCCTTTATCCCTTACGGGGTAGGCAGAGCGTTAAACGCCTCGTAAAAGGCGCTTTCGCCGCGTCTGACAATAATTGAGGGTAATTTTAGATTGTAATGTGTATTGCCATAGTGACAGGTTGTCAGCCCATCGCCTAAATTACAATACACTGTAACCCTCGAGTCCCTTTTGCTGTCTTCTACAGCATGCCCGGGAGGAAGGGCAGCTGGAACATTCTATGTTTTTCTATCTCTCCCAGTCCAGCATGCAGCATCAATTAAATTACAATATACAGAAACCCTCAGGACCCTTAGCTGGTTTTTACAGCATGCCCGGAAGGATATGCAGCAGGCACATTCTATATTTTTCCCTCGCTCCCAGTCCAACATGGCAGTTATTAGTTAATAGTAATTTTATAAGTAATTCACTGATTTAAATTTTATTATTAGCACAGGTAAGGTAGGATATAGGATAGTATTTTTTTTATCTTACCTTATCTTAAAAAGTAAATTACCTTTTATTGTAAAATAACTCTCATGTTTAGCTAATATTATATTTTCTTTGCTCACGTCATTATTCACTTACTATTCATAAAATTATCATCCATAATCCTCTAAATAGGTCCTAGCCGTCCCAGCCTAGAAGTTTTTTAAATAACCTACGACATAAATTAAATAGGTAGGTAGGTTTATCAATCGGCAAATTGTACAGGGCATAATCGTAATCACGATCATAATACATAATACCTATCTCCCTTTAGCCCTCTGAATGTCCTTTGTGTATCCTTTTGACATTTATCGATCGTTTACCGGCGGGCATCTACATCCGTACACAGTACTAAAAGTCTAGAAGTGTCTGGAACGCGCCAAAATCGATACGGCCAGACAGCTGTTCACGCACACATACTAAGATTTCGCGAAACTTCTATCCGACACCAGAGGGCGTCGCGCCACAGTATATAAGCGCGCCGGCCGGCGGCAACGACATTGAATTTCGAACACGCTCTCGAACAAGCAACTTGGTGCAAAAGCACTGCGATTTTTACCTTACCAACTGCGATCAAAAAACCGAAAAGAAAAATGTCTCTGCTACCGTTCCTGTTGGGCTACGACCAACCCCACCACCGCCACCGTCTGATGGACCAGGACTTCGGGCTGGCGCTGACTCCCGACGACCTTCTGACCGCGACCGTGGCTCCGATGCTTTCCCGCGATTACTACCGGCCATGGCGTCAAATGGCGGCCGTGGCGCGCGACATCGGATCCACCATCAAGTCGGATAAAGACAAGTTCCAAGTCAACTTGGATGTCCAACACTTCGCGCCGGAGGAGATCTCTGTGAAGACGGCGGATGGCCACATTATCATCGAAGGCAAACATGAGGAGAAGCAAGACGAACACGGGTACATTTCTCGGCAGTTCACGCGGCGGTACGCGCTGCCTGAAGGCTGCAACCCTGAGGCCGTCGAATCCAGGCTGTCTTCGGACGGAGTGCTGAGCATCATCGCGCCGAAGGTCGCTCCAGCTATCAAGAACGAGCGGGCAGTTCCCATCTCGCAGACCGGCCCCGTACGCAAGGAGATCAAAGACCAGGCTCCCCAGGCCGCCGAAAACGGTGCCCAGTAATTTCGAGATGTTTCTAGAAGCATTTAGTTGATCTAATTGTTTGTCTGATTGTTTTAATTTTAAGATTCAGAGTCTGTGATAAGACTGAAAAAGTAAGCTTACTCAAAGTATTATTCCTTAATTTCTAATTTTAAGTTATAATAAAAGCTTTTATTAAACTTATTTTTGTCGTTTCACTTATTATATAAAACAAAGTAAAATATTAAAACTACATAGACACACAAACACATATTCGTAAAATGTCTCTTTTTCAAAATATATCTGAAAACACACACCTTCAAAATGTCTCTTGCAAAATATCTCTGAAAACACACACCTTCGCAAAATGTCCCTTTGTATCATCTTGGGATTTTTCTCTCTGGATCTAAAATAAACATTATGCGACCAAGAAACATTCTGTGACAAGGACCAAGCCTAGACTTTGAGCACGCTTGGACCTTTGTCAGGTTTACTGGCTCTAAAGCCGGGAAAAATACAATGTTCAAGGCTAAGCAAGGCATTATAAAATAAAATATTAATCACTACATAGTATAAAACAAAGTCACTTTCTCTGTACCTATATCCCTTTGTATGCTTAGATCGTTAAAACTACGCAACGGATTTTGATGCGGTTTCTTTTATTAGATAGAGTAATTCTAGAAGAAGGTTTATATGTATAATACATGCATAATATAGTAGAGAAACACTGATGACTTCCGTGCGAAGCCGGGGCGGGTCGCTAGTCACTACATAGTATAAAACAAAGTCGCTTTCTCTGTCCCTATATCCCTATGTATGCTTAGATCTTTAAAACTACGCAACGGATTTTAATGCGGTTTCTTTTAATGGATAGAATGATTCAAGAAGAAGGTTTATATGTATTATACATGCATAATATAGTAGAGAGACACTGATGATTTTCGTACGAAGCCGGGGCGGGTCGCTAGTAAAATTATATAATAATAATATTGAACATGAACTGTATGCTACATGAACTGTACACATTGACTGTAGGTACTTTAAAATATGATACGCAGTTTCTCTCGCGTGTTAATAAAAATATTTGCAAGCAATAAAACTTTAGTTTTCTACTTTCATACACAATATAGTCGGGCGAAAATAAAATAAATAAAAACCGGCCAAGTGCGAGTCGGACTCGCATGTCCGCAAGGATTGAGGAGCCACATCAGATTTTTAAAAGCTGATCTCAACATTATTTAGGAACAAAGTAGCTGATTTTGCAGCACGAATTCTGGATTTAGCAGCAAAATATATCACTAGTTATATTAATTCAAAAGTGGCCCCTCAATCTAAACATCTGAATTGAGGAGCCACCTGGAACTCGTTGAGTATTAGATGAATATTTTTGAAAATTTGCTTCATTTAGCAGCAATTATGTATAGTATCTTCTAAAAATTTGGCTTCTGTAGCGCTGAAATTACAGAAATATAATACTTTTAGTATGGCTCCTCAATATATACTCTAGAGGTGAATTTCCATTAAAGTGAGCTATCAATTAACATATTCGACCTAATGATCGTTTAGCAGGTGGTGTGTTTTATTTTGGTAGTATAGAATTAAAATAGAAAAAACAGAGTAAATTTTGTAGGTGAACGAATTTTCTTTTGCTCCTCAATCCTGACGTTCTACTTTTATATTAGGAGCTACATCTGATGTGGCTCCTCAATCCTCACGGACATGGACTCGCGCATGAAGGGTTCCGTATCATTATCTATGTTCTATACAATATTTAGACACTATATTTTAACTATTTGTTACCAATTACCTACCGTTTTTAATGGGAGCCCCCTTAAATAATTATTTTAATTATTTATTTTCAAAGTAATTATATAACTCAATGTACTGTGAATATTTCAAGCGTTTACCGTTTTTTTAATATCTCCCTTAAATATTTAATTATATTTTTAGTATTTGTTGTTAGCTGCAACAGAAATATATCATTGTTAAAAATGTCAACTCTCTATCTATCACGGTTTATGAGATACAGCCTGGTTATAGACAGAAAATCACGTTTGTTGTATGGGAACCCCTCTTAAATATTTATTTTATTTTATTTTTAGTATTTGTTGTTACAGCGGCAACAGAATGCAGAATCTGCGAAAATTACAACTCTCTAGCTATCACGGTTCATGAGTGATGGTGACAAACGGACAGACGGACGAACAAACAGCGAAGTCTCAGTAATACTATGTAGTACTATTATATGTATATTCTGTGGTAATAGGGTCCCGTTTTGCACCCTTTGAGTACGTAACCCTAAAAAAATACAATTCCGATAGCAAAATTTTTCTTTGCGTGATATTTTATATTAAAGTCCATGTAAATTGTAAACTTTGTAAAAAGTACCTATAACACTAATTTGATATATTTTTTTAAAATAATTATTTACAATAAACTTGTATCTATTAGAATAGCCCCACAAAACTGCTTGCGATATACTATTCTTATATGATAATTAATATATAATTTATTATATGATCTACCTACATTGTATACTGTATTATTTTATATTTAACGAATTATATATTTTTTTATAAAACCAGGTTGGGTAGCCTCCATACAAAGTAATGTGTCCTCTTCACGGGCGGGGTTACAAAAAACACCCCAAAAAATAAACCGGATACAGACGATACAACGAAACTGAACAACGATCAGCAGGAATTTCTTACAGGAGATGATAAAAATAAATTTAGCTTTCCATACAAAATTACCTTCTCGATCAGACAATTTATATGGAAAATATTTTTTTTATTTTTACTTCCTGAAAAAAAACCTGCTGATAGTTGTTCGGTTTCGTTGACTTAGCAACACCTAATCTTTGTAGAATGTCTTCCATATTTGCTTTTACTTATTTAAATTAGAATGCCTGTTTAGCGAATAATTATCTGACTAATTGAAATCAAAATCTGTAATATAATCTGTGATAAGGTCCTGTACCTATAATTATATATATATATTATAATTATATATAACTATTCAGGTATTTGATATCAAATTGTAATTAAACTTTTAAATTTCTTCCATGCTGGCCTGGGAGAAAATGAAAAACATAGAATGTGCCAGCTGCATATCCTCCTGGACATGCTGTAGAAACCAGCTAAGGGATCCGAGGATTTCCGTATATTGTAATTTAGGCGATGGGTTGACAACCTATCACTAAGGAATATTCCTACAAATCTATCTTAAATAACCCTCAAAACTTTGTCAGACGTGGCGGAACGACTTTTGTTTAGGTCGTTTACGCTCTGCCTACCCCATTAGGGATAAAGGCGTGATTATATGTATGTATGTAGTAATTAAACGCGATCATTCATTTTGTCGGCTTCAACACATAAGGGCGTAACTGTCAAAATGTAAATTGTTCAGTGGACGCGTTATTAGTTAAAAAATAATAGTAAATACTTTAAGTTGTTATGAACATGCACTAATCTTATTTTACTCTTAGTTACAGTATCTAGATTATTTTGACACTATAATTTTTACGATTATTCTTTTATTTTGTATGGAATATTTGCAAGATACGCCCTTATGTATGACACAGTTTTTCGGTATAGGGTAAGTTACGTCTATTATGTTTGTTTAAGTTAGGGCTGTTTTGTTTCGCCCTGATGAACCCTGATATCCGAGTTAGCACATCTAATTGTCCTCTGACATGGTTTGTCTAACGACCATTATCAAAGACAGCGACCAGAACTGACGGCATATCGCATCCTCCGAATCACCGAATCAGGTGATTCAGCTTGCATAGTCCTAACCAACCTGGAGAAAATCTTACAAGGTGATAAATTGAAACTTTAAATTACTAAAATCTTCTCTTTCTGTCGTGTGGGTTTCTTGAAATATATTATTTACTGAGTTTAGAGTTTGTTAGGTGGAAAATTTTATTAAAACAAAATGAATTGTTCAATAAATTACATTTATTTAAAATGCCTACAGCCTTTTTACTGTTGTTCTTGTTGACTAGAAAATAATCAAACACTTAAAACAAATCAAGTATTTGATCATTTACTACGTTTAAAAACTTAAAAATACTCAGTCATGGAAGCTCTAACTTAAATAATTTAGGAAATGTCTAGAATTTATTTTACTCGTCTGAAACGCAGGCCTCACTTTGGCACTGTCCATCTGGAGCTATAGATTCCTGGGTCTGTTTTCTGATTGGTCCAGTTTGGGTGATAGGAATTATTCTCTCATTGGATCCTTCGATAGCTTTCCTAGGAATCGACACAGTGAGAACTCCGTCGCTGGAGAGTTGTGAAACCACATGTTCAGGGTCCGTTCCGTCGGGCAGGGCGTATCTTCTCTGGAACTGCCTTGAAATATAACCATGTTCGTCCTGTTTCTCTTCATGTTTAGCTTCAATGATGATGTAGCCGTCAGCAGTTTTAACTGTGATTTCTTCAGGTGAGAAATGCTGCACGTCCAAGTTAATCGAGAATTGGTTCTTGTCTGTTTTTATCGTGGATCCGACGTCTTTAGCCAAAGCAGCCAGTCGCCTCCAAGGTCTGAAGTAGTCCCGGTACATGAATGGTGACATCATGGAGAATGGGGAAAGGAGGTCGTGTGGTCCGAATGATAGCCCGAAGTCTTGGTCAAACAGCCTGTTGAGGTCGTCCGATTTTGATTTCCTCTCCGACATGCATTTTTCCTCCCCCGCCAGCACTCCCGCAAAAAGCAGGATTGAAATTGCACTAACTAGGCTCAAACTCTTCATTTTTCAGCTTTCTTCTTCCTTGATAACGAAATAGACGTCTCAATACGTGAAATCACTTGAAAATCTCGCTGGTTAAAAGCGCGGTTGCACCGAAAATCGCAGTAGAATGCTCTCGTGTTACTCGCTTGCTTGTTCACAATGAAATTCGAATGTTGCCGCGGTTTCCTACGCTTTTATACCAGCACGGCCATCTATCGGCGAGTAGATAGTTCTCGAAAACTGACGTGGACTCTTCTGAGTAGTCCACGTAAGATAACAATTTAAATCTGAAAGAAATTGTTGTGAAATTATCTATTGTTTATTTTTAGGATGTTATCTAGCTGCGATAACTTGTATTTATTATTATGCAAGCGAGATAACACTATATTTGCCGTGATAAAGGTGTTAATGTGTCATTTCAAAGGCACCTAGTGACATCTAGTATGTAGTAGTGTTCCACACTAGAAACATGGGCGTACTCAGGTAATTAAAGACGGAGGGGTTCGTCGGTATGCTCAATACTATTTCCAAATCGGATTTTAAACAAAGTTTCATGTCTTTTTATTCAAGAACACATTTCAAAAATAAAATTTACATGTTGGCAAATTAAATGACTAAAACGACTATTTTATTATGTGGTCATATCTAAAACTTATTTTAGATACAAGATCTTCGATTAAAAGACATGAAACTTTGTTTACCTTTATTCTAAAATCTGATTCGGAAATAGTATAGTTTAGATAGATAACACAAAGTATGGAAAGATGTTTGACGACATTTTAAATGAAATGTAGTGTTCGTGATATCGTGGCGATTCCATTTAAGTTTCCTTATTTCACGAAATAAAATGTGTAGAAAAAATACCGCTCAAATTTTATAATATGGCAGGCCCAAACGTTTATTTTCTCATTTTGATTGTAAAGTCTTTCAGTTTCATGAGTAGAAAACTTCCTTATAATTATAACTTCTTTATTGCACTTATAATTACACTTTAATAATTTTAGGTATATCAAATACATACTTTCATGCATGCCTGCGTACATTGCGGGGTAGGAAGACTGCCAAAGGCATATGAAACCTTTTCTTTTAGATAAGATTGAGATTAAGTATGTATTATTAGCATTATCTCATAATTAATAAAAAAAAACCGTATCCACAACCCGGCCACACCCTAGCCAGACGACCCCACCCATACATAACCTGAGTGCTTCCCTGCACTCTACAATACAATTATCTCGCTCACTCCTACTCAACTTACACTTACCTTTTTCTCGCTCACTCCAGTGAGAATGTTCTAGTCTAGTCTGGAATACCTTTCTACATGTTTCCATAGGGTAGGGTAGGGTGGCGTATTCAGAGGGTGAAGGTAGACGATTGCAACGCCACCTTAGGGCGAGTAGATTATACTATGGCTATAGTATTTAAAACTCAGTTTTAGAATAAAGGTAAACAAAGTTTCATGTCTTTTAATCGAAAATCTTGTTTATAATATAAGTGTTAGCTATTACATATGAGAACATGATGATATTATAGTTTTAGTAAATTAACTAATTAGCCAACACGTCTCATTTATTTTTGAAATGTGTTTTTCAATAAAAAGATATGAAACTTTGTCTACCTTTATTCCAAAGCTGAGTTGGAAATACTATGTAACAACTACTAGAATGTTCGTTTCTATCAATGGCTAGTTGGTTTCTTTGTAATGTCCCGTAATGTGTTATTTAGAAAAATAATGTTTTTTTAAACAAAAAATACTTGTAAATAACAATACTATACCTACTGGAAGCTTTCTTCCATGCTGGACTGGGAGCGAAAGAAAAACATAGAATGTGCCAGCTGTATTTCTTCCCAGGCATGCTGTAAAAACCAGCTAAGGGATCCGAGCGTTTTAGTATAGCTATTGGAATTTAGGCGATAGGCTGACTACCTGTCACTACAGGAATATACCTACAAATGTATCTTCAAACCCTCGAAATTTTGTCAGATGTGGCGGAACGACCCTTGTTTAGGTCTGCCTTCCCCCATTAGGCATAAAGGCGTGACTATGTATTTATGTATGTTCCTACTGGAAGCGACGAAAAAACATAGAATGTTCCAGTTGATTCTCTTTTCGGGCATATTTGTGAAGAAACTGTTGAGTATTATACCTGGGTATCTATAGCAAGCAAATGAGTAATGACCCATGTTCGGGTTGGACTTTTTGTCTACATCTTATCTTTATACCAGGTGTAAGGGACAGTGTCCCGCAAACTGATAGGGGTTGCTCAGTCAACGAAACTGAACATTTATCACCAGGAAATTCTTTTAGGAGATGAAAAAAATATAACTTCCCATACAAAATGACCACTTTGATCAGATAATTTGTATTTTGCAAACAATTTTTTTTTTCAAAATCCTGCTGATAGGAGTTCAGTTCCGTTGACTGAGCAACCCCTATCAGTTTGCAGGACGCTGTCCCTTACACCCCGTATGTTACTTACAAACTAACTAACTGCCTCCGTGGTCTAGTGGCTAGTGCCATGGACTCCCGATCCGGAGGTCCTGGGTTCGATTCCCAGGGGCGAAACACAAAGTTGATATTTGAGAATTTATCACTTTGTGAGTTTTTCCCCAGTTTGGTTAGGACCTTTGCAGGCTGAATCGCCTGATTGTCCGAAAACAAAAAGATTCCGTGCTTCGGAGGGCACGTTAAGCCGTCGGTCCCGGTCGCTGTCTTTGATAGTGCTCGTTACTCAAACCATGTCAGAGGCCTGATAGTTGTGCTACTAGGCGGTTTAAAAACTCTGACACCAGGGTTCATCGGGTCGATAGACTCGATATCCACTCGACAGAAGAAGAAGACTTACAAATAGTTTTCTAATTATACTTTTAGTAATTTTATTCTCATGTTTTTAATTGTACAGAAGCAGCAGAGTGAATGGATAAGGTGGTGGCAAATTCTTCATCGCCTCATCCTCTTTCCCTTCGTTTTTTCCGCCATTGTTACATTTGCTAGAGTTATCTGACACAGCCGTGGTTATTTCTGGGTTTTCATGTTCGTCTTTCTGTTTTATTTCACTCAGTTTTAACTGGAAAAAGTTACGAGTAGGTAATTTGAATTGTTTTTTGTTGTATTTTTGTAATGTCGGATTGACGTGAAACTTTAGAACTTCAGTTAGACAACCATAAACATTTACATATAGTCCGCTGGTCTATTTTGACACCATAAGTTTCAAAAACTCTAAAGTTGCTTATTTCTTGCCTGTGGATACAGTCGTATTTATGAATCATATTTTTTGCATTTTGTGTCACATCTGGTACTTGCATTTTCAGTAATTCGATGATTTGTAGTTGTTTTTTTTATTCAAATTAAAACTGGCAAAAGTAATTTAAACTTTAAAATAACTATAATATCATATCTAGGATAGCCTGCGGAGTGTGCAAACCTAGTTACGGTAATAATTAAAGAGATGATTACAATGCAGTCTATCCATTCGCCCTTCCCGCATTAAAAATATAATTTCCATGTACTAGGTAATATAATACAAACATTAATAATCACGCCTTTATCCCGTATGGGTTAGGCAGAGCGTAAACGATCTAAACAAAGTTCGTTCCGTCATGTCTGACAAAGTTTTGAGTGTTATTTAAGATAGATTTGTAGGTATATTGCTGTAGTGACAGGTTGTCAGCCCATCGCCTAAATTGCAATATACTGAAACCCTCAGATCCCTTAGCTGGTTTTTACGGCATGATGCCCGGGAGGAAATGCAGCTGGCATATTCTATGTTTTTCTCTCACTGTCACTACAGCAATATACCTACAAATGCATCTCAAATAACCCTCATAATCATAACTTTGTCAGACGTGGCGGACCTTCGTTTACGCTCTGCTTACCCCATTAGGGATAAAGGTGTGATTATATGTATGTATTATTTGGACTCTAGGATTGGGCCTGGTTTCCCTTCTGGGTTGCGGAGGTCAGATGGCAGTCGCTCTGTGAGATACGGGATAAGGCTAGGGAGATGATGAGACTATTATTTGGGCTGTGCTAGAAAAGGCATTTAACCGAAGACCAACCAGTTTTATAATTTGGCGACAAATTAGCAACTAATTTTAGCGATAATTATAATCTAATCTTAGCTTGGTATATCGAATGGGCTGATAGAAGGAAATTAGTCAGTTTTATTGTTAATTTAATTTACCTAACTACCTAATGGTTTTGTCGAATGATTTATTGTAAATTCTTAACAATGTTTGGGTCTATCAAGTGCAAAGGGCAGAATTTTGATATGAATCAATTTTCACAATTATTAATTTGTTGGCCAGCGCAAAGGAATTTTGATAACGATCAATTTCCCAATATTATTAATGTGTGGCGAGCACAAAGAAACTCCTCTGGTAAAAAGTCCAAAAATAAAAAACTCATTTGTAGATAAATTTCTTATAATATATTTTTACATTGAAAATAATACAGGCGGTTACATAAAAAATAAATAAGTCTTACGATTTCCATAGTGAATGTGATGTTACATGTCTTAAAAACTGTACAAAAAGTTATACTTACCAAGAAACGAATATCACTAGCCTACACTTACTTAACTTTCTAAAGAAATTATGCAATGTTTTCATCATAAAGTAATCTGATGCAGAAACAAATATTATACCGGGGGTAAAAAAAAAGCTGGCCATGTTTTAAGGTGTGATTCTACCTATAAAACTGAACAACTTTCCTTAAGGAACATAGGGCGAAATACGAAAAAATTAATTGTATGGTAGGGCCAAAATTCTTTTTCATGTATCGACCAGTCTTCCTTGGGGAAAATTAATCAGTTTCATGGGTACAATCCCTAATATATATAAAAAAAATATGACCAGTTCTTTGTTTTACTCTCTGTATATCCTTATAATATGAATGTCTGTTTGCAAATTATGAGCATACAAATAATTTGGATTAAATATGTTGCTCCCCTGACCTATCCCTATGTATAGATAAGCTCACCTTTGTGAACTAAATTTAAGATTGTTATTTACTGTAAACTTTTTGATGACAAAAATCTCGTCTTTCAATAAATTAATGTTAAACATTGCTTAATTTCGATATAAGCGCTCCTGAAATACATCAGGTCACATTAGCCTGGGAGAAACAGGCGACAAAACAGTTGCGGGACGCACTGGCCACGATTCGGCATAAACTAGATTTAACTAAAATAAAACCAACCTATCATTTTCCGTCTTGAGCGAACAGAAAAGGATGGCAGTATAGACGGACTTATTACAAAAGTCTATGGAGCGTTACGTCAAGTTATAGTATTTAGAATAAAGGTAAACAAAGTTTCATGTCTATGTCGTCGTTGGCCAAATAAGTCTCAAATCACGATGCGAAGCAATTAAAAAAAACAGTTTCATGTCTTATCTTGTTTCTAAAATAAGTTTTAGTTATTAGATATAACAACATAATGAAATAATAGTTTTAGTAACTTAACTGATTTGCCAACACGTATCATTTATTTTTGAAATGTATTTTTGAATGAAAAGATTTGAATAAGAAGATGAAATTTTGTTTACCTTTACTCTAAAACCGAATTGGAAATACTATATGTCGTCATGATGTGAACGGGTCCCGACTAAAATCCTTTGAAATTGAACGAGTTTTGAGTATCATAATAAGCCCGTCTACACTGCCTTCCTTTCTGTTCGCTCAAGACGGAAAGGGACAGGTGCAAACTGGCAGCACTGAGTGCAACTGTTATGTCGCCTGTGCGCGCCCATCCTTAGTTAAATTAAAACAATAGGTAATATTATGCAAGACGAATTGGTTTTTTTTCAGATACAGATAAGTTAACCATCTAAGACAGACTTCATAAGTTTATGATAGAATTTAACAGGAATTCCCTATAAGTAAGAGACAGCATCCCACAAACTGACAGGGGTTGCTTAGTCAACGACACTGAACAACTTTACAAGGAAATTCTTTTAGGAAGTGTTTTTTTTATTTTGAGTTTTCCATATAAATTGTCTGATCAAACTAATTTTGTCGATAACACAGTTTACAAAAAATATTTATTTCTCTCTAAAACAAGAATGATTCATTATTTCATTAGTTATATTATTTAAATGCTGTGTGTATTAAAAAAATACCAAACAGTCCGCTTTGTGCTATCAGAGTATATGTCTCCTACAATTTATCATTCTTCTATAGGTACAAAATGTTATTCACATTCTTAATAGCTACAAATTCTATTATTTATTTCATTAGGCAGAGGAAGTTCGATAACAAGGTCACAACACCTCATTTCCTAGGAAAACTAAGAATTCTCTTATTTAATGGAGTAATAATAATGATTTTAACTTATTTTTTGTTTCATGCCAATATAAACATTGTTTTGTTATACACACATCTTGCAATCGAATCTTATTTCATTTCTCAACTTGATAAAAATGTAAAACAAAAATATAAATGTATCTTGTGAAAAAATTAACTAAAATGCATACAAATATCAAATCAGCTAAAGACCTAACATGACGACATTTATATTGAAAAACAATAAACAAGTAAAAACACTCGTTCTTGGGTCACAGTATATGAAGACTAATGAACAGTATAATTGTATAACATAACAAGTCAGTCAACAAAGATACAAAGCAAGGTGCTTCTTAACGAGACATATACGCTCTCGATTCAGGTGGCACTGGGGCGGCACTATTACTGAACTATTATTTTTGTCATTTTCTCTACTTTGACATATGAAAAAGATAGCAAATAAACACGGCGGTTTAAGATTATACTTTTTTTTATTTTTGGTTACTTGCGATTATGTTCACTCATTTTACTATTTTAATTTGGTAAATATTTAGGTAAAACGTAGGAATTATCTTTTTATCCTGACGTTTTGGCTGCCGGTGCCGCCAGAAACGACAGCAATGGCCTCGATTCTGTCAAACGCATTTCTTATCTAATTATTTAATTATCGAACGAAAGGCTCTCAAATTGTCACCAGTGTTTTAAAAAAAAGAAATAGGAATGTGTTGTGTTACAAAATTGGCACAATACTTCAAAGGCGGTCACATTCGAATACTTATTAAAAAAGTGATTCTTTTTTACTTCTTAACTACATTCAGGAATCCGATATTTGATCAATTTAATCTCAATTAGGTACTAAACCGTGGTTCTGCGCTAACTGTAAAATTTGTTAAACAAAACAAACCTTGTGGGTGCTTATGCGTATGTACTGACGTCAAAAATACAATTTTACGTTGAAACAATGGAAGACCAAAAATCTATATTTCGAACTTTGTATGTGGTAAAATTAATTCTTGTTACTAGTACATACGCGCACATATTATTACGGATTAGAAACATTTCTAAACTAAATTGCGCTGTCACTTTGTACATTTTGAAATAAGAAAATCAACAACTGCCTTTATGGCTGAAAAACCGTTTCTAATGTTTCATAATTTCAAACTTCTTACGTCATTATGACAGCCGTAAAGACATCCAAGAATCGTATAAGTACTTTTCATTTCTAATAAAAAAAAATGACTGGAATAATTTAAGTTATTAAGAGTCCCAAATCGATCAACACCAGTATCTTCATAACACCTTATATTAACGCGGGTTTACAAGTGAATACAGGGTGTTAATTTGTAATTAAAACAAGAATCATGACATGATGTGTCTACGATAATTATTAGTCATTACCCTGATAGAATTTACTCTCAATAATGATTTTCTTCATGAATTTCAAGAAGTTAACGTTGATTACAATGATCGAGGGGAAAGTTGGAAATTCCGAATAATTATTACATACTTATTTTATATGACATATTTATAGTGTTATTCTTATCGTTTTCTGATAAAAGAAAAAGACAATGGAACAAAAAATATGTGTCTTACAATAATAAAAAAAACTGTGAGTAGATATTGAAAGAAAGTAGAACATACATAATGTTTTTGAGGATTTTTAGCACTCACAATGCTAATATGAAATAAAGAAAATAATAAATTCGTTTCAAAAATATGTAAAAAGTGAGGCGATATGATGCGATTGACTTGAATTCCGATCTTAATTTGGACTTGTCAAGCGCTGCGTAGTTCTTAAACTACACGACTATAGTCTGTCAACGTCGTGCTTACCGCGCCCTAGGGGTACAGACGTGCGCGGGGGGGGGGGGGGGGGGACGCGCTAACGGGGGTGCGGGCGGTGAAGCAGGAGGGTGAGCGAGCACGACGCAATGTGTTCATGTTCGCAATCGCCGCGTGCTACCGCGTCCCCGCCAACGTCTGTACCCCTAGGGCGCGGTAAGCACAACGTTGACAGACTATAGATGTCGCTAACGTCGCTATGACGTGTAAATAACGAAAGGCTAATATATATTCGTCACTCCCCCTACTGTTTCGGTAGCTTAGTGGTAGAGCGATGGACCGGCATTCTAGAGACGCAGGTTCGAGCCCTGCCCGAAACGAACTTATTATTTTCTCTCTTTCATATTATATACATAATATTATTCGGCGGGCTAGATTATTTTGCATGCAAAATGCTGGTTGTTCTAATCTGTAATCAGCACATTAAGTCAATGGTCAAAATAGTGTTCGTATGTTACCAATACTTGGTATTCATTTCAAATTACGCTATTCAATTACAATACAACAAATAAAACGGGTATTTTCTAAGTTTTCTTACTTAAATATAACTGACTTTGTATAATAATACAAAGGAGATTGGTTGGGACAAACCAGTACAAAAAGACGCGAAGTTTAATATACTCCTTATTTAGATTGGATTGAGGTTCGCCATACTACAACTTGGGCTTTAGGAAAGCTAAAATTCCTTAAAAAATTGATAAGAACCCGTCAAGTATTTTTATTTTTCATCCCTTTTTTTTCTTCCATGCCGGACTGGGAGCGAAAGAAAAACATAGAATGTGCTAGCTGCATTTCCTCCCGATGCTGTAAAAACCAGCTAAGGGATCCGAGGGTTTCAGTATATTGCGATTTAGGCGATGGGCTGACAACCTGTCACTACAGCAATATACCTACAAATCTATCCTAAATAACCCTCAAAACTTTGTCAGGCGTGGCGGAACGACCTTTGTTTGGGTCATTTACGCTCTGCCTACCCCATTAGAGATAAAGGCTTGATTATATGTTTGTATGTATGTAAGTATTTTTATTTGTCGTAATTTAGTTTTTTAAGGAATTTTAGCTGTCAACTAAAGTATTCCTCTTACGGCGATCCTTTGTCCTGTTATTTCGTTTATACTATAACTAATAATATAGAATGGAGTCGATTCTCGCGACATAATTCTAATTCTTAGTTGCGCTGTCACTTTCATAACTTTGACATAAGAACAGGATAGCAAATAAACACATTAGTTTGACATTCCTTATCTGACATAAGTGACGTAACTTGCTATCTCGCTCGTATATCAAAGTTGAGAGCGAAACATGACAGCGCTATTTCAAAATCAGAATCAGAATACTGTCGGGAGGATAACCGCCATTGTATGTACATATACCTATATACTATATAGCTGCAACACTCATTCCACTACTGACTTATCCTACACAAGTACAATACAACACCCTCTTCTTTGGTTTATCGTGCGAAGGCGGGTATCTTTGCGCGCAATGGATAACTATACTACAAAAATAAATTAGGAAAGTAGCTTATACAGATGCATTTCCTATAGATTTCAGATTTTGGGCGCACAATTTTAAACTTATTTTAAGATAGCGCTGTCACTTTATTAACGTTACAGTCTTTGTTTGATATCTTGTGCTTATGTCAAAGTTGAGTAAGTGACAGTGCTATATTAAAATTAGTTAAGGAATTGTGTCTCCAGAATTGACGCCATTTTCTTTTATTTTCGTTTGGAGTGGCATCTGTACCAGCCATCTTCTTTCATTTTACAGAGTATAAGTTTCAAATCAAACAAAACCTTCCTAAAATTAGATTAGTCTTCTATGAATTTCAAGTATTAACTATGTATGAAATTAATGTTACTAAAAAGTGTATCGGAGAAAGGAATCGCAACTTAGGTGTTTGTTAAACAGCTGACATTCGGTCGGCCATCTTTGATTGCAAAATAATACTGAATTCTATTAATATTCAACAATTACTTATTTAGGCAAACATTACAGTCAAGGATAGCTTTAACTACCTTGATAAAATGGCTGAAAAGTGATGCGACACTAGGCAGTAAAAAAATCTATAAAATTTAGTTTTATATAATTATTCTACCTACGCTGTACATTTAGCTAAGCCTAAAATGGCACGACTGGGTAGCGCTGCGCCACAAATACCCGCCCGACTTCACATTATAGCCCTCCGCATATTGGCCGAATAGGGGGCTCAATTCTAAATACCTATTAACCGAATAGGGGGCTCAATTCTAAATACCTATTAACCGAATAGGGGGCTCAATTCTAAATACCTATTAACCGAATAGGGGGCTCAATTCTAAATACCACCTGCTAAAGCTGAATTGAAAACTGCCAGCCACTTTCGAAAAAAGAAATGAAAAGGGACAGTCTATGATTTTAAACGGCGGAAATGTGCAAATTCGTGCCAGTTTTGCAGACAGAGCGTATAACAGTAATGAATAAATCCTTTCAATCTTATTATTCTAAAAGTGACAGGTTTTAAATTTATCTTTAGTCGGTAGCATCTAGAATTGAGTCCATTATTTAAATTTAATATTTTAGCCGGTTTCTTATGGAAAGTAAGTTGTTTTATTCCCATAAAAAATATTCGGTCAATATGCTTTGAGCCTAATTTCCAAATTTTAGGAAATAGCAGAGTATAGTTAAACTTTTTTTTATTATGTGCCCTCTCTTCATGTATATTTGCATGAATTCTATAAAAAAGTGATTAATTTGATTTCATTTCTAAATAAAATGTTAAATCAAATCATAAAAAATAACACTGATTATAAAATGTTCGTAGCTATCTCTGCTATTTCCCTTCGTATGACATTGGAGGTCCAATTCTAATATGTTAAACAGACGGGAGAAATTGGATCTGATGGAAACACAGCTAGAGAACATCTAAGGAAAAAAATGCTAAAATAGAATTTGACTATAAATTATATGATCTCTTGAGATGATGAGACATTGGCGGCGATTCTGGCCGCACCATTCCGTAACTAATTTTAAGATAGCGCTGTCACTTTCTTAATTTGACATAAGAACAAGAAATCAAGTAAACACACGACGACGTTGGCATTCCTAAACTGACATAAGAGAGTTAAATTAAGAAGTGAGCATAGAGCATGCGTTATTTTACGTCAAATATGCAATCTGGTCAAAGTCATGTGTTTATTTGCTATCTGGTTCTTATGTCAAAGTTAAGAAACTGTCAGAGCTATCTTTAAATTACAATTAGAATGATGTCACGAGAATCGACAGCATTCTCTATTTAAAAAGAATTAGAATCAGACCTCCCAGCTCCAAACCAAATCCCTCTATACATTACCTTAATTGACAAACCACTAAAAGCAGTCTTCACAATTATATATATTTACCCCTAAGAATATTTATATAATAATTAATATTATTAGGATAAAAAATACTGGACCATAAACTTGATTTTAATAGGAATTATGAATACGTTATACACAATATTCTAATTTTAAACACAGACAGACAATCTTCGTACCACAAACGAAAAATCAATTATAAACATTTTTTTTCTAGGCTCTGTTAGATATTTTTTTATATTATTGCACGGCGAATACTGTAACTACAAACTGTTTAAACAAATATAATAATAATAGTATTTTATCGTATATTCAAGATATATTATTATTATATTTAAAACAGAATGCTAGAACATTGAAACTATAAGTAAATATAACGATTTATGAACTCACGAAAATCTCACTCTAAATTCGCTATTATATCAGTGAGTTAAAAAATGGTGTAAAAAAAATGCTGACACTATTTTCTGAACAACTTTCCCCAAGGAACATAGGTACAAATACGAAAGCTAGTTGACTCATTGTGATCTATGTTTCTGCATTACATCATTTTGAATAAGATTCTTGAAGAAAGTTGTTCAGTTTCATAGGCAGGTTCATGTTGATACTCTAAAATAAGGTCAGCTATTTCTTTAACACCTTGTGTAGTAGCGTAGTCTATGAAACAAAAGATACGCAACACAATTCATATCTAGTTACACAATTTAAAAAATGCTAGAAAATCCATTTTTAGACAAAGATTGAATATTCTTAGACACACAACCACTTCTTATTTCATAAGAGACGAAGCTTAGAAAATATTTCAGTTCACTAACACTTAACCGACTAAATATTTAGTCGCACGGTTGACTAAATCTTTAGTCAACAGTGTTTCTTATTGTTTGTTTGAGCATTCCATGTCACGTGGGAGAGACTACAAATTAATAAATGCTACTTTTGTGTTCTGTATACATTTGCTGGGAGTATATAAGGTGACTGTTTGTTCCGTTACGGGTATATACAGCAAAACAGTGATATAGTTAATACGTCGATATAACAACACGAAGAACAACTGACTGACGTAATAACACCCACATACAAATTCGCTGTGTAACGAACAAACTACGAACGTGCATCTGTCAAAATATAACGCTATAAAATTACAGAGGTCGCTTCTCATACGTACGGTGTATGAAGTAACGCGACGTCTTTATTCGGCCGTGTCGCCACACGACGCGTTGAGTATTCCATTTCTATACAATCAGGTATTTCTTCAGTGTATTACCGATGACCTGCTTTTGTTCCGTTCCAACGTTCCCTGCAGGAAATAATTATAATATGAAATAACTTCTACACAATATATTTTACTACTCTGAATAGAGTTTTAAAAAAATTAACATTGTCGCCAGGTTTTTTTTTTCACTGGTTTCAATATTTAGTACTCGTACAATATTAAGTTGCAAAGTTCAATATTTTTAGATTCATTTTTCAGTTGTCAGGTTTAAAATTCAAGTCGTCAGATTCTACATTAAGTCGTCAATTTCAATATGTTTGGATTTTTAGTCGTATTTTTTAATATTTAGTTGTTAGGATTAATAATCAAGTCGTCAGGTTCAATATTCAAGTCTTCAGATTCTATAATAAGTGGTAAGTATCAATATTTATTCATCAGGTTCAATATTTGGTCGTCAGGTTCAGAATTTAGTGGTCAGGTTCAATATTTTTCATTAGATTAATTATTTAGTCGTCAAGTTCTACATTTAGTCGTAAGTTTCAATATTTAGTCGTCAGTATCAATATTTTGGTGTCAATTCAACCTTTAGTGATTCGGTACGACGCTAGGTCATCGGTGGTACCTGTTGCTGTGGTAGACTAGGCCCCATAGCCGCTAGCGCGCAGTAGCTGGCGAGCAGCGCGCTCAGGCTGTGCGGCTGGTGGTGCGTGCCGCAGCGCGCGTGCGCGGCCAGCGCCGCCCACGTGTAGATCGAAGCTGTAGGAGATAACGAGTTTATTTACACAACTTTATGGCACACAGTGTTTGTAAGAGTGTACGTGTGTGAACTGTGAGTGTACGTTTGTGGGGTTAGTGTATGTGAGTGTGTGTGTAATGAAGATGCGTACGTTTGTGGGGTTAGTGTATGTGAGTAAGTGTGTGTGTGTAATGAAGATGCGTACGTTTGTGGGGTTAGTGTATGTGAGTAAGTGTGTGTGTGTGTAATGAAGATGCGTACGTTTGTGGGGTTAGTGTATGTGAGTAAGTGTGTGTGTGTGTAATGAAGATGCGTATGTTTGTGGGGATAGTGTATGTGAGTGAGCGTGTGTGTTATGAAGATGCGTATGTTTGTGGGGTTAGTGTATGTGAGTAAGTGTGTGTGTGTGTGTAATGAAGATGCGTACGTTTGTGGGGTTAGTGTATGTGAGTAAGTGTGTGTGTGTGTAATGAATATGCGTATGTTTGTGGGGATAGTGTATGTGAGTAAGTGTGTGTGTGTGTAATGAAGATGCGTACGTTTGTGGGGATAGTGTATGTGAGTAAGTGTGTGTGTGTGTAATGAAGATGCGTACGTTTGTGGGGTTAGTGTATGTGAGTAAGTGTGTGTGTGTAATGAAGATGCGTATGTTTGTGGGGATAGTGTATGTGAGTAAGTGTGTGTGTGTGTAATGAAGATGCGTACGTTTGTGGGGTTAGTGTATGTGAGTAAGTGTGTGTGTGTGTGTGTGTGTAATGAAGATGCGTACGTTTGTGGGGTTAGTGTATGTGAGTAAGTGTGTGTGTGTGTGTGTAATGAAGATGCGTACGTTTGTGGGGTTAGTGTATGTGAATAAGTGTGTGTGTGTGTAATGAAGATGCGTATGTTTGTGGGGATAGTGTATGTGAGTGAGCGTGTGTGTTATGAAAATGCGTATGTTTGTGGGTTTAGTGTGTGTAAGTGCATGCGTGTGTGTGTGTGATGAAGATGCGTATGTTTGTGGGGTTAGTATGTGTGAGAGCAAGGGTGTATATTTTATGGGCAAGATGTGTTTGTATAGTGTGTGTGTAATAACGCCGAGTTGTGTGTGTATTTAACTATTCACCTGTATCGTCCGAAGCGGGTCTGTAAGGAGCAGCCGGGTCGGGTAGGTTGGGGTCGCGCGCGCCGCCGCACGCCGCGCTCAATGTACAGAACGACATCGCCTTCCAGCCGCCATACCTGGAGAGATAAGTCAGTTTTTTATTTGGTGCTTTTATTACCAGTCTTCTTCTCACACAATCGATCTCAGACAATCGGGTTATTCAGCCCGCATTATCCTAACCTAACCAAATCAAGGAAAATTTCACAAGTGATACATTGACAAATGTCAATTTTATGTTCCTGGAATTAAACCCAGGACAGGATCCAGGTCCGAAGTCCATGGCTCAGACCACTAGACCGCGGAGTGCCGCTGTGGATGAGAGATATTTTATTATCTCTAGCTGTTGCATACGATGTTAGTCCATATCTGTCTAAACAATGCCTATTCACTCTCACCTTAAAAGTTAGGACATTGCAGGAATCACCTGATTGTCCGAAAAGAAGGATTCCGTGCTTCGAAGGGCACGTTAAGCCGTCGGTCCCGGTTGCTGCCTTTGATAATGGTCATTACTCGACCCATGTCAGAGGCTTAATAGCTATGCGGTTTGAAACTCTGTCACCAGGGTTCATCGGTCGTTCGACTCAATAATCTCTTTTTGTTAACTCCATAATATTTTCTAAAGAAATTTGCATGTTAATTATAAGTTACCTAAACATGTAAGCACTACTCAAATATGTAATAGTAGTTTATCTACTCTCATATAGTAATGTTCGAATTATAAACTTCTAAACGAATTTATTTTTAATAGCATACTTTTTAAACGCCGATATTTTAGATGCCGATATTTTAAATATCCGGTAGAGTATTAATATATTCCTCACTAGTCACTAGAGTCGCACATTTTTAGCAAACAGTAAATTAATTCTTCCTTGAGTTGCGCGATAAACAAACAATAAAAACCTTTCACCGTAGAAAATGGCGGCAAAATTAAGCGCGCAGGAAAACCGTTACCGCGCATGCGCCGTTACCATAGATTATTATTTTACAGATTTTTGGCTTGGAATCGGGATTTTTTGGTATTTACTGTGTGATTTTTATCTTTCCTTGCTTCCAGCAAATAAATTTTACTTTTCGTTGCATCTTTGTTAGAATTTGCTAGGGCAGGTGCAATGAAAAGTAAACTAAGATGTAACGAAAAGTAAACTTTTAAATTTTTTCATCATTCTGTTTAAAAAGTATGCTATTACAAATTCGTTTAGAAGTTTATAATTCGAACATTACTATATGAGAGTAGATAAACATCTTTATATACCATGTTTATGCAAATAAAGAATTATTGATTAAATAAAAAAATAAAATAAAAAGATATTTATTTCCTAACCACAAAATTTGTTGACATACATATAATCACGCCTTTATCTATAATGGGGTAGGCAGAACGTAAACAACCTAAACAAAGGTCGTTCCGTCACGTCTGACAAAGTTATGACGGCCATTTAAGATAGATTTGTAAGTATATATTGCTGAAGTGACAGGTTGTCAGCCCATCGCCTAAATTACAATATACTGAAACCCTTGAATCCCTAAGCTGGTTTTTACAGCATGCCTGGGAGGAAATGCAGCTGGCACATTCTATGCTTTTCTCTCGCTCCCAGTCCAGCAGGAAGAATCTCTCGCTCCCAGGCCAGCATGGAAGAAACCTTGTAAACTTACCTGTTGATAACGATGTATAAGATGACATAATAATGCCTATTCACTCTCACATTAAAAGGCCCCGATTATACTCACTTATCAACAACAACGACAGGTCCGTTCTTATACTCCATCTGCGCTCCGGCCACATACTCTATAAGTGCGAAGGAGTCCTTGTAAGGTGCTATGAGTCTGTCTATCGCTTCCTCTCGCTCGCTCTCCGTCTTCGCTTCTCTTACTGCTTTGACGAATTCGTTCTCCTCCGGTTTGCCGGCTATGTAGTCTGCGGAAGAAAGAAATGTGTTAAGCAACAATCGTCTATTAGAAATTTGTTTAAGGGGCTTCCCTGGACTAAGTGGCGCCCTCATCAGTCAATAAATCATAATTCACTGAAAGCACAGTCAATCGAAAATCCGGTAGACCAGATTGAGGTTAAAGCAATGAAGGTCATTTAGAACCTCATAAAGTTGCCACTTATAGTTTGTTATAGTAACAGATAGAAAAATTGCGAAAAACGGCCACTTTTAGCACTTTTGCTATCTATAATTGCAGTGAATACTGAATCATTAATTTATAATGCTTAAAATAAATGTCAGTACCTATATGTCTATCTGATCTACCGGATTTTCAATTAATTGAGTTTTCAGTGAGTAATGATTATTTAATTGATGAGGGCGCTGGCGTGCACCTGAGATCCCCTTAACCTGTTAATTGTATATTCGGTTCCAGCGATACAAGCCTAGAGCTTAGTGTAGAAACCATTGTAAATGTTTTGATTTTTGAGTGTTTTTTCAATAAATTATTATTATTTATTTATTTAATAACATAAAATACACCAAACTTGACGAGCAAGTTATAATTTAGATAGATTTAGCCCATCCGCACAGAGGCGACTAAACAGTTTCGGGGTAGTCGGATCTCTCTTTTCCGCACTCTGGTCTCTCTTTTTAGCATTGTGAGTGCAAGATAGACTTAAGAGGCCTCACCGCGAGCGGTGGCGCCCTCAATCGTTAAAGAATCGTAACTTGCAAAATATAGACATTTTCAAAACTTTTATCTGTCACTTCCTTAGATTTAGACCTAAAGATGTTTTAGAAGTAATTAATTGAGGAGTAAATAGTACCCTGGAGTTACTATCGAAATTTCCGCCAAGAGTGGCCGTTTTAGCAATAATTTCAATAGTAACTGTCCGGTAATATTTGCTCCTCAATTCATTACTTCTTAAAAATCCATAGGTCTAAATCTTAGGAAGTGACAGGGAAAAGTTTTGAAAATGTGTATAATTCAGAATTCATTTATTTGCTGTCACATGGTGTCTTAAGATCTAATATTACAGATAGTATCACATATGACGCCCTGTTGAGGGCACTGCAAATTGAGGACTGTCATTAAATTGAATATAAAAATAAAAACTAAGATTGATATGAATGAATATGTCAAAAAAATATTTATAATAGCAATAATGTACAAAAATAAGTAACAAAAATAAAATAAAAATTTAAACAGTCAAAAAATAATTAATCAAATATATATTGCGAGTTATGATTTTTTAACGAGTGAGGGCGCCACCGCTCGCGGTGAGGCCTCTTAAAAGTAATATTAACAACCCAAACCCAAGATAGATATTCAAATGCCTGATCGAAAATGAATCCCAGACCCTTTGGAAAACTATTCTTCTTCTTAGCGAGTGGATTCTCGAGTAGAACCACCCGATGAACCCTGGTGTCAGTTTTCAAACCGCCTAGTAGCACAGCTATTTAGGCCTCTGACGTGGTTTGAGTAACGACCACTGTCAAAGACAGCGACCGGGAGCGACGGCTTAACGTGCCCTCCGAAGCACGGAATCATCTTTAATTTCGGACAATCGGGTGATTCAGCATGCAATCTCCTAACCAAACTGGGGAAAAGCTCACAAAATTATAAATTGACAAAAAGCTTTATCCAGGGGGGATCGAACCCAGGATCTCCGGATTGTAAGCCCATGGCTCTGACCAGGAGACTACGGAGTGACTAAATACATCTGCGAATAGAGTAGCATTCAATTAGAAAATCGTGTACGAGACAAAATAACAAAACGCAATAAAAATGAGTATTTAATATTATTAGTAGTAATAACTGCCTCCGTAGTCTAGTGGCTAGTGCCATGGGCTCCCGATCCGGAGGTCCTGGGTTCTATTCCCAGGGGGTAAAACACAAAGTTGATATTTGAGAATTTATCACTTTGTGAATTTTTCCCCAGTTTGGGTAGGACATTGCAGGCTGAATCACCTGATTGTCCGAAAAGAAAAAGATTTCGTGCTTCGGAGGGTATGTTAAGCCGTCGGTCCCGGTCGCTGTCTTTGATAGTGGTCGTTACACAAAACCATGTCAGAGGCCTGATAGTTGTGCTACTAGGCGGTTTAAAAACTCTGACACCAGGGTTCATCGGATCCATAGACTCGATACCCACTCGACAGAAGAAGAAGAAGAGTAGTAATATCCACTATTTCTCAACTTCGCGAATTTTCTATACATTCTCACTCTAACGAGAAATCAATACTAGAGGTTTCTCACCTGCAGTGTGTCCATCCAGCCACTTGTGACACTTGATGAACTTGACTGACAACTGGTAGTCATCCTGCAGCGAATGCACGCTGACATTGATGACCTCAACAACCCTGTCAGAGGGTACCGCTTCAGGGACCGTGTCTACTTTCTCGAAGTGGTATATGGGGCGTCGGAGTTCGGCTTCTTCTTCTACGGAGAGAGGGGGCGCGACGGGGGGCGGGGGGGGCGCCATCTCGGGGGGGGAGCCGGCCGTCTTGGAGCCCCATTCTGGGAACTGGAAACAAACATCATAAAGGGTGATTGTTGAATCATAGAATCATAAGGTTGTTGAATCATAATCATAGAGTCATAGGGTATAAGGGACAGCGTCCCGCAAACTGATAGTGGTTGCTTAGCAGGAGATGAAAAATGATTGACCTTCCCATTCAAAAAGACCATCTTGTTCAGACAATTTGTATGGAAAAACAAAAATATTTTTTTACTTCCTGAAAAAGAATCCTGGTGATAGTTGTTCAGTTTCATTGACAGAGCAACCCCTATCTGTTTGCCGGACGCTGTCCCTTACACCCCGTATTTACTCATACTCATAAGGATTGCTGAGTCAATGGAAAAAAAAACAATACCATATATTATTTTTTCATTTTTATGAGCTATTCGTCCTGTGACATCCTATATAATGAACCATACGATTGTTGACAAATTTCTACAAATATTATGTTTACTTATTTTATTTTATTTTTATTTATTTGGCAAATCATCAGCGACAATAAAATAATAATACAAAAATATACAAAACTGAAAGCTATTTACAGATTTGCACATATAGGAAACGAAATAGACAAAACGAGCAAAACCATAAATACTAACATAAATTAACATAATATTATTTATCCTATTACATTGAAACAAGGATCACTGAATTCGGCATAACTGAATGTGCAGTACAGCAATGTTTTTTTAAAAGACGAAATCTATTATATAAAACTTGGTACATAATAAAATATTTATAGAATAAAAAAAAAAATACTATTCACCAAAAAAACTCTCGCTTAGAAGCTTTCTCGCAATGCTCACGCTAGTGTTAAATATGTCAAGATCGAATTTTAGCGATAAAGTATTAAATTGCTTGCTGGCTCTCAACAAAAAACTATTTTGCCTATAATTAGTACCTGCCGAAGGTACAATAAGTGGAACCTTACGTCTATATCTGCGAGGTGTATGAAAGTTGATTTTGAAAAGAAGATCGGGACAATCCACAATACTAGTAGCAACTTTTAAAAGATAAATAATGTCGGCAATGTCCCGACGCTTCTCCAAAGGAAGAATATGCATAATTTTACATCGTTCAAGATATAGATCAGGGTAGTAGGGCAGTTTAAGGCGGAAAGAAATGAATTTAATAAACTTTTTCTGGATGCGTTCAATTCTCATTTTATAAATATCATATTGCGGACTCCAGATCTGAGACGCGTACTCCAGGGTACTGCGTACGTAAGAGCAATACAGTACTTTGAGCGTTTTAACATTTTTAAAATCCCTGGAACTACGCATCACAAACCCCAGAACTTTCGAGGCTCTAGCAATTATATTCTCTACGTGACTATCATACAGAAGTTTGGAATCATTGAGTACACCTAAGTCGCGTATAACCCCACTTCTAGGAACTATTGAGCCTCCAATCTGGTAGTTAAATTCAACATTCGTAGTCTTTCTGCTAAAGGTAACAACAGCACACTTAAGGGGATTTAAATCCAAGCAGTTAAGACTACAGTAAGTTTGCAGTCTATTTAAATCTTCCTGCAGTAGAAGAGCGTCGTGAGGAGATGAGATTCTAGAGAAAATTTTCATATCGTCTGCAAAACATAATAATTTCGAGAAACGCAAGCAGTGGTTGATATCATTAATAAAAATGACAAAGAGAAGAGGTCCAAGCAGCGAACCTTGAGGAACACCGCTGGGAACCTTAACCCAGCTCGAAATGTAATTATTAACCACAACTGCTTGCGTCCTATTGTCTACATATGACGCAAACCATCTCAGCAAATCCCCCCTTATACCTAACGATTCTAACTTAAATAATAAGCGCTTATGATGAATCCGATCAAACGCCTTACTGTAATCTGTATAAACTTCATCAACTTGATACCCTTCATCCATCGAGTAAGTAAGAAAATCATTAAATAAGATCAGGTTCGAGACGGTCGACCTACCCGGGAGAAAACCGTGTTGGAAGTCGTTCAGCGACTGCCTGATACCTGCATGTACCTGAGTGTGAACAATTTTTTCTAGTACTTTAGATAGTATACAAAGTTTAGAAATGGGCCTATAATTTAACACGTCAGTCTTGGGACCCTTTTTGTGAACCGGAGTAATGTATGCCGATTTCCAGATATCAGGCACAGTACATTCACTTAACGACCTCCTAAACAATAACGTAACAGGAAGGGCAAGTGATTTCGCACAATTAATTAGGAAGACAGCAGGCAGATCATCCGGACCAGCTGACTTATAGGGATCTAGCTTTTTGAGCAAATTTAGAACAGATTGTTCATTTATACTAACACTAAAGATATCTGATACTGAAATAGAAGAGTCAACTGAATCCTGAGCATGAGACTGAGGGCCAGGGTTTATAAAATTAGATTGAAAATAGTCAGAAAATACATTGCAAATAGCCTCACCTGTGTTCACTATATTATTATAATAGGACATAGAACTCGGCATGACGTTAGACTTTAAGCGCGATTTAGTAAAACTCCAAAAATGTTTAGGATTACTGACTATTGAATTTTCAACTGATGCAATATACTTAGAATAACACTTTTGCTCAAGATCTTTTACCCTGTTACGCAGTAACTTCATAGAATCTAAATCACTTCGGTTTCCATAGATTTTATATTTACTAAAATATTTAAACTGTTCCTTAATAACCTTTTTAAGTGCAGCTGAATACCAAACTGGAAAGCTTGTATTATTCATACGCCTAGATGGTATATATTTATCCCTTAATTTACGAAACATTGAGTAGAAAAAATCAACACATTCAACTAGCGACCTAGAAGAGAACTCATAAACCCAATCCAGTCGTAACAACTCCGCGTTAATTTCATCATAGTCACCCTTATTAAATAAAAACTTACTACGCGGAGCACAAGTGAGTGGACTTATATTGAAAAACTGGGTTTCAATTAACAACGCACCATGAAGTGAGTCAATAGGAACGAGTGGGTCGTTGTTGCAACTACTGACCACCACATCATCGTTACTTAACACTAAATCTAGAATTCTCCCTTGCGAGTTTAATATTCCGTTAAATTGGTTTAATCCTAGTAAGTTTAGCTCGTCTATTAGTAAATTCTCCTCATAGTAATTATTTCCTACTGGTGTAAAATAATTAAACTTAGGCAACCACCGTATTTTACTGAGATTAAAATCACCTATTATTAAGAAATTATTATCTGGCGCCATATTAACTACACGCTCAAGATTCAATAAGAAATTATTTAGCTGTGTAGCGAAAGAGTTACCCAGATTTTGGTTACACAGATAAAGCACGCACAGGTGCAAGTTAATGGGGTTCGGCGACCTACTAGTACTTAAACTAATTGATAACCACAGGTCTTCTGCTGAAGATTGGAAGCTAGGCTGAGAAATAACCCGTAAGTTTTTGTGGGTCGCAATGAGAACACCGCCGCCGCGGGACTGCTGTGTTAAATCGTAATCACGGTCCCGACGCCACACCACATACCTACTGTCAAACAGCTCGGTGTCGTTTAATCCATCCAACAGCCAGGACTCCGTCAATAAAATAACATCATAATTAGACATACATAAGTTTCGGTAAAAAATTGTAGTTTTAGTGCGAAGTCCGCGAACATTTTGGTAATAAAATTTGAGGTTACCTACATCAATGTTACTGCTGCCCATTATTGTAACGTAATATACTATAACAGAATAACAACATGCTATGAGATACAAAGAATGCGACCAAATAATTATATGAACGCAATTTTAAAGCATAATAAAAAATATAATATCCGATAAATACGACAATGTAGTAATATTTCGAATACAATAGCATAATAATCCCTTTAATTGGTAGGTAACGTAGTAAGATAATATTTAGTAGCATAAAGAATAGAACGCGTTTTGAGCAAAGACAACAGTCTAAATTAATTTTTTTAAATAAGTAAATTGTTATGAATGGCAAAAACACATAGTTATGAGCAGGATGAGAGCGAGCGAGCAAGGAGTAAATAGCAAATATATCGAGTGCGAGTGAATCAGCAATGCGAGACTTGAGAGTGATTAGGCGAAACCGGTCGTGAGCGGACAATGCGTAGACCAGAGTTGCAGTTGCGGTCAACATTTTTTGCTTACTGACCGTATGTAAACATAAGAAAAATGAAAAAGCAAAGATTAACATATTAAAATTTAGTAGGAAATTAAAAGTGGGAAATATAGAAACTAAGCAACTGCTTAAGCTATTTTGTTTAAATCATTCTCCTTGGCGATGATAAATACGTTCGACGTATCATTCTTCCTCACGTGTATTTTACCATACTTCACCCAGATATAGTTGTACTGTTTTTCCTTTGCAAGAGCTTTAGCACGCGTAAGCAACTTCTTGTGAGCTGGTGTTAGGTGATCGTTTACAAAAATTGGCTGCCTGACACAGTTCAAATTCGGAATCACGTCCGTACCAAGTGATTTATCCTTGATCTTGCTACGAGCCGCTGCCACAAACTCCTCCTTTACGTAGCGATTGTTAAAGTTAACAATGATCAATTTTTCCTTGGAGTTTTGCATAGGTACACGCGAAACGTAATTAATCTGCGTCTGCGGGATGTTATAGTCAGCCGCTTTACCAATAGCCTGGACGATGTGAAACAAGTTTTCCGATGTTTTCGTTGGTACTCCTTTGATTTCAACATTATTCAATCTCGCCCATTGCTCCTTAGCTTCAAGCTCCTTTTTCACACTGTCCAGCTCAACTCTCGTCGCATCTAATGTCTGAGAGATCATTTTGAATTCAATAATATCTTGCTCTATGCGAGATATTTTGTCTTTATGCTCATCTAGTGTAGCGCTGTTAAACTGACAAGCATCCTTTAGACCGGCAATTTCTTCCTTGATGCTTTTAACATTCGCAATTAGAGCAGGTAGCCCAGAAAGTTGGCTCTTGAGGTCACGAATTTCCGCCAATACTGTATTCAGCGAAACAGCAGTATCAAGAGGGTTAACGACGTTGTCCGCTGGCAGGCGAGGACTGACTGGTTGGCTATTCTTCTTGCACCAGGGACATCTCCAGGCACAACGACGATCAGGGCCAAGTCTTCGATACCCCACTTCAGTAATTTGGGCACAATTAAAGTCATAGCGCTTATTGCAGCCATCACACTCAGCTCCATCGTTGAAGGACTCCTTACACTTCTCACACTGGTACATCATTGAACGCACGGATTTAAAGGTTCGCGACTACTGGATTCGGAGTGGCTTCCGAGAATACGGGTTGTCTCTTAGAATGCTCGCAGAGAACTGATCTTATCAAGGACATATTTTACAAATGAGCGAAGACAAATTTTCAATACAAGAAATCGGATATTAAAAATATTATTCTTAAACATGCGCGAAAATATTGTCTTTATTTTTGAATAAAGAATACGCGAAGTATCATATTTACGTAGACTGAAAAATCAAAATCACTTCCCGGCGCGTTTTTTGAATTTGGAACGAAGAGCGCGCCTGCAATGTTGTATGAAACGGCGTGCTGTTTGAATTTAGAACTCTTTCATTTATCGTACACATTGCGTTCTCGTGGCTGTATAGCCACAGACGCGTTTACCTTTCGGACCAAACTGTAAAACTGTTTTCAGTCTACGTAAATATGATACTTCGCGTGTTCTTTATTCAAAAATAAAGACAATATTTTCGCGCATGTTTAAGAAATGTACTATTATAGCAATTTTTTCGAGAAACAATGAACCAATCCTCAAAAAATTACTAAATCACCCACAAAAATCATTTTTGCCGCAATAGGTTAGGTTAGGTTCGGAGCTATTATTTCTGAAGCTGATTTAATATTTTTTGGGGTTGGGTTGAATACAAACCTTTTTTTCTATATACTATCTATTAGAAAACTTTCTTCCATGCTGAACTGGGAGCGAGAGAAAAACATAGAATGTCCCAGCTGCGTCTCCTCCCGGGCATGCTGTACAAACCAGCTATGGGATCCGAGGGTTTCTGTATATTGCAATTTAGGCGATGGGCTGACAACCTGTAATTGGGTTAAGAAGTCAGCAAAAGGGACTCGAGGGTTACAGTGTATTGTAATTTAGGCGATGGGCTGACAACCTGTCACTGTAGCAATACACATTACAATCTAAAATTACCCTCAATTTTTGTCAGACGTGGCCAAAGCGCCTTTAACGAGGAGTTTGACGCTCTGCCTACCCCGTAAGGGATAAAGGCGTGATTTTATGTATGTATGTATGTATTAATAAAACTTACCTTGAATTTGTTCGGCGAGCCCAGTTTGAAGTTCTTGAGCGACATCTTGGAGGGACTGCGCGGCGACTTCGGCCCGTTCTTCTTCTCGGAATAAGACGAGAACAAATCTCCGTTAGCGATAGATTTCCTCGCGGAAGGATCTCTGCCCGTACTCAGCCTCTCCAGTCGCAGCTCTGTCCTGTCGAACCTGTAGTGTGGTTCGTTGTCAGAGACGGGCGAACTGTTTTCTGGTATTAGTCTTTCGTCGTCCGCGCAGTCGCTCTCTTGCCTCCTGAGAATAAATAGAATGTTAAATGTAAAAAAATAGCATATTTTAGAATGAATCCATGAATTAACAAGTTTTTCCAAAGAAAATAGGGAAAAATAATGTTTTTTGGAATTTCCCATACAAAGGATGTCGTCGGCTGCTCGGGTCAATTTTGTAGGACTAAAATTGTTAGTACATTTATTTTTTATTTTTTTGCATATAAAATGCTATTTCAAACGCAGACAGATTCTGCGTCCTTGGAATACAGTCCCAACTCATTAGCTAATTATGCAACCGCTGTTTTAGCCCCAAACGGCGAAATTTTAATGTCATATTTGATCTATGTTTTTTGAGGAAAGTTGTTGAGTTACACGGGAAATTATGGGCTAATTTAGTTATAAATTTACCTTGCATATTTTGTCAAAACTACGAGTATTATTGTAATAGTTACGAGTCTGTAACTATTACAATAATAGTTTAAAGGAAATAGATCCATTTCATGATTCTCTTTTTACCATCAAAAAAGCGCTATAACCAAGATTTTAGCAAACTGATCCGTGTATTAATTTTAGTGTATCGTTTTTTTTTTATTGTGATTGGCCCTTGTTTACAAAACGTACTGCCAAGTTGTTTACCGAAAGCTCGTACCTTTATTATTGTTAAAATTACAGTAATGAACCTCCAGGTCTGTTTATTACTTATATCTAAGAATGATGTTTATATACGACTGTTTGTGTTCTAAATAAATAAATAAAAAGTACATCATCATCTCCCTAGCCTTATCCCGTATCTTACGGGATAAGGCTAGGCTTACTAAATCTGCCATCTGACCTCTGCAACCCAGAAGGGAAACCAGACCCAATCCTAGATTAGGTCAGAGTTTTCAAGCCGCCAATGCTTAGCACTGGCCTCTGAAATGGCTTAACGACTAATATCTACGGTATTAAACGATATTAACCGAGACCAACGGCTTAACGTGCCTTCCGAAGCACGAAAAAAGCGCCGAATAAACGTGCATACGAAATTCGAAAACCGAAAAACACATTGGTACGTGGTGGGATTCGAACCACGACCTCCCGCTCAGGAGGCAGCGGCCCTATCAACTACACCATCGGGCTCTTTAAATAAAAATAAGTACATCATGTAAATTTTTAATCAATTTTTTTTTTTTTTTTTTTTTTATATATATAGGCGAGCATTTGTCCGCCATCTCACCTGGTGGAAAGTGACGATGCGGACTATGTTGAAACATACTCACCTATGTAGTGCCTATTCACTCTCGCCTTGAAAAGGCCCAGGTTATATTGTTCCGGAAACAGATCCGCCGGCAGGGAGTTCCACTCCTTAGCCGTTCGCATTAAGAATGTGGAAGCGAACCGCTTCGTGCGAATTTGTGGTATATCCACGACATAAGGGTGGAACCCCTGTCCACGCCTCGTGCTCCGGAGATGGAAAGGGGAGGGGGGTATAAGGTCATGAAGTGCTAACGCGCACTCCCCGAAATGTATCCTGTAAAATACCGACATGCACGCCACTCTGCGACGGTGCTCAAGGTTCTGTAGTTTTGCCTCAACCAGTGCTGAGTCTCCAATGAGCTTCTTAGCGCGTTTCTCGATTGAGTCTAAGGCAGCCAGCTGGTATTTAGCTGAACCGTCCCAAAGGTGGCAGCAGTACTCCATACACGATCGGACTTGAGCTGTGTACAACTGCAATAGCTGTCCCGGTGTGAAGTATCGCCTCACCTTCGAGAGGATACCAAGTTTTTTGGCAGCTGTTGTGGCCAGAGACTCAATGTAACGTCCAAAGTTCAAGTCGGACGTAAGGCTCATACCAAGAAGCTCAAGATGGTCAGAAATCGGTACGGATACATCCCGGAAAGTTGGAGCCAGGTTAAAAGGACTCCGTTTTGTCGAGAATAGACACGCCTGGGTTTTGGATGCGTTGAACTTGACGAGATTGGCATCGCCCCACTCGGATATCACCCTTAGCGATGAGTTCAGACGATCCACCATGGACTCCCGACAAGACTGGATTGTTTCACTGTTGGCCCTTGCACTGGACAGAAATCTGTCAACAACTGTGCTGTCATCAGCGTACCCAAAGGTATCGGGTGTAAACATGTCGTTGATATGCAGCAGGAATAAGGTTGCAGACAGGACAGAACCCTGAGGAACTCCGGCATCAATAGCCTGTTGTCCGGAGGAGCAGCCTTCTAAGACCACTTGTATGGATCGTTCGCTCAAGAAGTCCGAAATCCAGTTGCAAAGGCCAGCAGGTAACCCGTAGGCGGGAAGCTTGCCAGTAAGGCTAGCGTGCCAGACCCTGTCAAAGGCCTTGGAGATATCCAGAGACACGGCAAGTGCTTCACCATGTCTCTCGATAGCCTCGCTCCATAAGTGAGTGGCATGCACGAGGAGGTCCCCCGTCGATCGCCCTCGGCGGAAGCCGTATTGGTGATCGTTAAGGAGATCATTATCCTCAAGGTATGCCAGGAGCCGATTATTCAGTACACGCTCCATAATCTTGCAGAGTATAGAGGTTACCGATATGGGTCTATAGTTGACAGGGTCTGCTCGACTACCTTTTTTGGGTACAGGTTGCACATTTGCAAGCTTCCACGATTTGGGAACAACACCAGTCTCAAGTGAGAGGCGGTACAGGCGTGTCAACACCGGAGACAACTCAGGCGCACAGTTACGCAGGACGATTGCAGGGATACCGTCAGGGCCACTTGCTTTATTCACGTCTAGATTTCGCATGGTTTTAAGGACCTCTTTTTGCCGGATGCGTACGGCTGCCATAGAGCAGTCGACACGAGGTAACGGGGGTGGTATTTTACCTGCGGCATCAAGACGCGAACTTTCCGCAAAATAGGAGGCAAAAAGATTGGCTTTCTCCTCCGCAGTATGAGCAAGCGACCCATCAGGTCTCTGCAGAGGCGGTAAAGATGGCTGGCAGAAATTTGTTTCCACTGCTTTCGCAAGCGACCAGAATGCTTTACTGCCAGCCGGATAGGAAGCAAGCTTAGCGCCTACTCGGCCTATGTGGGCGAATCGAGCCCTGCGTAATTCCTTTTTGCTTAATTTGGTGGCTTTGTTATAGTTTTTCTTCAGATCGCGAGTATTCGGAGCTTTGCGTGCACGAGCATCAGCCCAAGCAAGGAATGCCGACTGTTTCTGCGATTCCGCGCAGTTACAGTCAGCATTAAACCACGGGCGAGCTTTGCTACCGGTAGGAACATCAGAGAACGGTATGAAATACTCCATACCCTGACGTATGACTTCTGTAATAGCATCCGCGCAGCTCGACGATTCGGCTGAAGAAAAACAGTCCTGCCAAGGATACGAAGCAAAGAAGTGGCGCATCTCATCCCATTCTGCTGACCTGTATCGCCACACCCGTCTTTTACCACAAGGGCCCTGATCGGGTGGTGAATACACTGATACAGATTTCACCAGACAGTGATCTGAGGTGCCCAATGGGGCAGAAACAGACACAGAGTATCGGTCTGGATCGGTAGTCAGCAGAAGGTCTAAGCAGTTGGCTGTATGAGACTCAATATCCGGGACCCTTGTTGCACAGCTGACAAGCTGGGAGAGATTTAGCGACAATGCAAATTTGCGCGCCTCTCGCCCAGCATGATCGGTCACTAGGTATGGGAACAACCACTCTTTATGATGAGCGTTGAAATCCCCCAGGATGACTAGCTGCGCTGCCGGGTATCTCTGGAGAGCTTCATCAGCACCTTCACTGAGGTGTTCAAACAGATTGGTTGTCTCCGTGTCTCCACTATGCGAGCGATAGACGCAAGCATACACATTTTGAGCTACACCAGTGTCGACCAGTACCCACAATACGGAAAAACTTGGTGCCTCAAGGTTCTTGAGACGCTTGATGCAAATGTCATCGCGAGCGTACACACAGACTCCGGCACGAGGTAGAAACCTGTGTTCTAGTGTGTAGCCGGGATAGCTGAGGTACGCCGCGTCAGCCGGACAATTGATCTGCGTCTCAGTGAGGAACAGCAGATGCGGTTTTTCAGTCTCAAGATGGTGATGGACGGGGTTGAGATTTGAGTGCAAGCCTCGAATATTTGAGAGGTGCACTTTAAGTGGGAGGACGTGCAACCGCTGTTTAACCAATTTCATCATTACCTTAGTCCATGTCCGTTGACATCGGGTTCTGGCGTTGCTTTAGCGGGTCGGTCCGCTTTTCGGTACGCTACATACGTCTCTTTAGATACGAAGCTCGCTTTGAAGTTGGCTATGAATAGTTCCTTTTCGTCTTCCGTGGGCCAGAACTTTTCGCATTCCTGTGGGAAAAAGGTGTCAAATTAGGTCTCCATTAAACTTGACGTTTTCAAAGTCAATAATTTATTTCCAAATACATCCCTAAAAACACTTTTAGAAAGTCACAAGCGAGTCTATTTCAAAGAAAATTGCATGTATGTTACAAAATAAAATAAAAAAATATCATAATGAAGAAGAAGCATGAGAAAGTCGCACTTTGCGCCCCTTCGTTTTGATTTATTCTTACTTTTAGCTTTCCTTTTGCTTTAAATAGGGTTGGTGTCCGCAATGTGTGCCAATTTCTTGGGCTTCACTGAAATATCAGAGCTTCATACAGCTTTGTCATTAGTATAGTCATCTAACTTATTAAAATCGAGACAAACTTTATTAAGGTTTAGCGATGTCATTTAACTTGTTCAATTGTGTTAAGTAAATGATAATAAAAAAAATAAAAAAATAGACTTTATGATATAATGCGTTTTTAAAAGTATCCAGTTTTAATAACTTTATATTATTATAACTGGATACTATTACTCACCGGGTCACTGGTGTCGGACAGCACCAGCACGAGTTGTGCGGTGTGGTCCCACAGCAGGCGCCACAGGTCCGGCACGGCGGGCGCCGGGGGGTGCGCCGCGACCGCATACTCGCGCAGGCGACGTCTGCCGCATACCCACGACGCGTTCAGTATGAGCTACATACTCACCGGGTCACTGGTGTCGGACAGCACCAGCACGAGTTGTGCGGTGTGGTCCCACAGCAGGCGCCACAGGTCCGGCACGGCGGGCGCCGGGGGGTGCGCCGCGACCGCATACTCGCGCAGGCGACGTCTGCCGCATACCCACGACGCGTTCAGTATGAGCTACATACTCACCGGGTCACTGGTGTCGGACAGCACCAGCACGAGTTGTGCGGTGTGGTCCCACAGCAGGCGCCACAGGTCCGGCACGGCGGGCGCCGGGGGGTGCGCCGCGACCGCATACTCGCGCAGGCGACGTCTGCCGCATACCCACGACGCGTTCAGTATGAGCTACATACTCACCGGGTCACTGGTGTCGGACAGCACCAGCACGAGTTGTGCGGTGTGGTCCCACAGCAGGCGCCACAGGTCCGGCACGGCGGGCGCCGGGGGGTGCGCCGCGACCGCATACTCGCGCAGGCGACGTCTGCCGCATACCCACGACGCGTTCACATATTCGCTTCCTGGGAACAGTTATGGTGTTTACGATTATTTTACATCGGATTTAAATACCAGCGAAGTGTTTCGTAGATTTCAGTATATTGTTATTTAGGCGATGGGCTGACAACAATACACAATTCTTTATTGCACAAAGAAACACATACATCAGAAACAAAAGTGAAACGTGACAGTACAATATAGGAGGCCTTATTGCTAAAGCACCAATTTCTACCAGGCAACCTTAAGGTATAGAAATTGTACAAGCAGAAAGCGGGATAGTGCATATTACTACATATAATACTTAGCCAATATTTACACATTATTAAATAAATATTTCAATAAAATATACTGATATATATCTTATGATAAACTAATACATAATATATGCTACATGCTACAGGATACTGTATGCTATGTGTCAGAGAAATTGGTAGATAGAATATCACTACAAATACTTACTTAAACATGCTTAAACGACACTTATGAATCAGACAGCTACACATTATACATTATTAGCTAGTCTTGATACTTAGGGCCGTATTTAAAATCAGCTCTCATGAGTGTGAAATGTCATTTAAGTACAAATTGGCCCGTCTAATCCATACTTAATATTGCTCTCAAGTTTGAGATCGCTTCATAAATACGAACTTAAGTCTAGCTAGATAAGCGGCAAAGACGAATGGTGTGGTGTGAACCTATATCGAAGATATGGACTGACGGAAAACACCAAGCTATTTGGTGGTGGAATGTACATACATACATCTAATCACGCCTTTATCCCTAATGGGGTAGGCAGAAAATGTAGAACGCAGCTAGCGCATTCTACATTTTTCTCTCGCTCCCAGTGCAGCATGGAAGAATCTCCTTATCAAGTCAAACTACATGAAACTGGAAACTAACCTTCCACTCCTGGCTTAGGCACCAGCATGACCCTGGCGGAATCTGATGGCAGTACTCCTCCTAGCCGGTTCTTCTCAGCGTTGTGAGCGGCGCGAGCGCACACACTTGGCTCCACACACGACCGGGTTATCAACTGAAACAAATCGCAATACATTATAATCATTCTATTGTAGTATAGAGACACTGCCTTCCCGCCTTTAGGGATAGGTTAGTGCATAAGTATTTGTATTACTTATTGATGTCCATTCAATAGACGTCGCTTGAACTCTGAACACGTGTTTTATTACGAACCCTCTACAGCCCACATCACACTATCTTTATTTATAACTATAAATATCTATACGGAGTGTAAGGGACAACATGCCGCAAACTGATAAGGGTTACTCAGTCAACGACACTGAACGTAAAATTTGACTAATGTTGGTGTTCACATAAAACAACTTTCACCAGGAAGTTATTTCTGGAAGTGAAAAACAAAAGGCTTCTCCATACAAATTGTCTGATCGAGGTGGACATTTTGTATTGAAAAAAGAAACAGCACTTTCACTTCCTGAAAGAATTTCCTGGTGAAAATTGTTTAGTGACCGAGCAACCCCTATCAGTTTATGGGACGCTGTCTCTTACACCCCATATTTACGGATTTCAATATTATTATACTTTTTATTACCGATCGATATGTTCCTTATTTCTTAGCAACTTTTAGTACTTATCTAACCTACTACTGCAACAACAATAACTTTAATTAATCTCTAGTGTATTTATTATTGTGTAACCAAAAGGATCTCTGTATGGTTGTACCACTCTTTAATATAAAATGTAAGTTTTGTTTCTCATGTAAGTCAGTTGTATGTACTCTTTATAGGAAATAAATGTCTTGAACCATTATTTAACTTAATAGCTACTTTGCACACGAGCACGCAGTTAAGATAACTATGAATACACGCGCACACACACACACACACACACACACACACACACACACACACACGCACACACACACACAATAATTATTTCTAAGAGAAAAAAAAATACTGTAATTATTATGTTCAGTTGTCGAAATTGTGGGGCCTGGCGATCCGTCACACAGTTTATACTAGCTCGGACACCAGGCTCTCACACTGTTAAGTAACCACTGTTGTAAAAATACATAGTAGTTAAGTTCATGTTAAGAATGTACATATAATCATACATACATATAATCACACCTTTATCCCTAATGGGGTAGGCAGAGCGTAAACGACCTAAACATAGGTCGTTCCGCCACGTCTGACAAAGTTTTGAGGGTTATTGAAGATAGATTTGTAGGTATATTGTTGTAGTGACAGGTTCTCAGCCCATCGCCTAAATTACAATACTAATAATAATAATACTATAATTACTTCCATGCTGGTCTGGGAGCGAGAGAAAAACATAGGATGTGCCAGCTGCATATCTTCCCGGGCATGCTGTAAGAACCAGCTAAGGGATCCGAGGGTTTCAGTATGTTAAGAATGTGAGAGCAAATAAATACATTTTATTATTATTATTCAGATTCGCTTACCAAGAACTGTTTTTCCAGTACATTAACGGGCGGCGGGCCCTGGTACGTGTGGTGTCGACTCGCTAAGGACCGCATTCGCTCCAACAGAGCGTAGTTCTCAGCACGGTTCACCCTGCAAATAAGCATATAATTGAAACCATCATATACATACATATAATCACACCTTTATCTATAATGGGGTAGGCAGAGCAATAACGTCCTAAACGAAGGTCGTTCAGCCACGTCTGAAAACATTTTGAGGGTTATTTAAGGTATTATAGGTGACAGGTTGTCAGCCCATCGCCTAAATTGCAATATACTGCCCTCTGATCCCATAGCTGGTTTTTACAGCTTGCCTGGGAGGAAATGCAGCTGGCACATTCTACGTTTTTCTCTCGCTTCCACTCCAGCATGGAAGAATCATAAAACATCATTTAAAATACATAAATGCCGAGAGTATCACATAAAAATACTCCACTATTTGTTTCAGCAGGAATTTTAAAACAGGATTTAATCCTTCCTTATGTATACGTCATAGCGACGTTAGCGACATCTAGCTATGTCGTTTAAGAACAAATGAGGTATACATAAGAAAGACTATGATAAATTCGTCACTTCCTCTACCGTGTCTGTAGCTCAGTTGGTAGAGTAATGGTCCGACATTCCAGAGACGCAAGTTCGAGTCCTGTCAGAAACGAATTTATTATTTTCTATCTTTCATATTATATGAAATTAAAATAGCATTGTAAGTACTAAAATCCTCAAAGTAGTATATAATCCGACTAAATTAAGAATCATTATACGATATAAGACTTCAAAGTGTGTTCTCTTTTTTTTCATCCTAAATTTTGGTCACTGCATGTTCTAGTTCAAACTCAGGGCAAATGGTATAATAAATTGAGCAATTTATTTTATTATTTTTAGTTTAAGTTTTTTTTTAATTCTAATTGCGTAAAAATAAAGTTCTTACCTCCTTATCTCTTCTTTCTCCTGCTCACTCAAGTTATTATACGCGGCCATCTTCTTGCTATACGTGTCCGTAGACCTCGGCGCCAAGTCATAAACTCCTTCCGACTCTTCCCCGTTCACCATATTCTCTTTGCTTTCCTCATCTTCTTTCACTGATTTACTCATTTCGCTGTTCAAATCATCCGTTTTGATCGACATTTGACTGCCATTTTCTAGAACTTCCGGGTCGCCTTCAGTGCTATTTTGGGCATCGTTTTGCTCTGGAGTATTTTGCGTGTTCTGAGTATTTTGACTCTTAGAGCTCTTCAAACTGGCTGTGTCTTCTATACCGTTGGTTAGATCGTTGATGCTTTTGCTCGGCGTGTTAAGATCCAAAACAGCTAGCTCCTCATCGGTTATTGGTTCTAGAATCTTGGCTAGATATTCCCTGGCTTTAGGGAACTCTACCTCTGTATTTCCAGATCTGACATGCTCTAATAGAGCATCATGGACGAACACGTATTGTTCCTCGGTCTGTACGAGATGGTTTCTCTGTGTGCGCGCGCGACAGAGGAAGCCTAGTGGGTTCAATGTTCCAGTCAACTTGAGTTGGTTGAGTTGAGCGTCCAGGACGATGTAAGTGCCTGTTCGACCGACGCCCGCACTGTGGATGATAAAACAGTTATCATCATAATAGCTAATTTTGTAAGTACATACTAATTACATAATACCTATTGCTGCCGACAAACTTTAAATAAATTTGGCAGATGTAAGGAATAATGTAATGTGGTTCTACAATCAAATAAACGTATTTTTCATTTCATTTTCATTTTTCAAATAAAAAATATGCAAGGGGAATATCCAGTTCTAATGGAAAACTATGACAGCTGGAGGGTAGCCTGAAATGGGAGGGTCTGCCTCGGGGACGGAAATATATAGGGATGGAGCGATTCAGGGACGGAGGGACGGAGTATTTAAAGGACGGGGGAATGGAAGGACGGAGGGACGAAGAGCTGGAAGGACGGAGGAACGAGGAGCTGGAAGGACGGAGGGACGGGAGCTAGAAGGACGGAAGGACGAAGCTTTGAAAGATAGTTGAAAGGACGGAAGGTTGGAAGGACGAAGGGCGGAGGGTGGGAAGGGCGGAGGGACGAACGGCTAGAAGGATGAAGGGACGGAGGGTTGGAAGGACGAAGGGCGGAGGGTGGGAAGGACGGAGGGACAGCCGGCTAGAAGGATGAAGGGACGGAGGATTGGAAGGATGAAGGGACGGAGGGTGGGAAGGACGGAGGGACGGACGGCTAGAAGAATGAAAGGACGGAGGGTTGGAAGGATGAAGGGACGGAGGGTTGGAAGGACAAAGGGCGGAGGGTGGGACGGACGGCTAGAAGGATGAAGGGACGGAGGGTTGGAAGGACGAAGGGCGGACGGTGGGAAGGACGGAGGGACGGACGGCTAGAAGGATGAAGGGACGGAGGGTTGGAAGGACGAAGGGCGGAGGGTGGGAAGGACGGAGGGACGGACGGCTAGAAGGATGAAGGGACGGAGGGTTGGAAGGACGAAGGGCGGAGGGTGGGAAGGACGGAGGGACGGACGGCTAGAAGGATGAAGGGACGGAGGGTTGGAAGGACGAAGGGCGGAGGGTGGGAAGGACGGAGGGACGGACGGCTAGAAGGATGAAGGGACGGAGGGTTGGAAGGATGAAGGGACGGAGGGTTGGAAGGATGAAGGGACGGAGGGTGGAAAGGACGGAGGGACGGACGGCTAGAAGGATAAAGGGACGTAGGGTTGGAAGGACAGAATTATAGAAGGATGAAGGAACGAAGGAAGTTAAAATAGAAATACAAGGGAAGGGGGGATTTTCCGGGCACTAATAATTCGAACCTGCAGTGCACTAGCACGGTGCCGGTGTCGGCGGCGGCGCGCACGAAGGGCAGCACTGCTAGAGGGTGCCGCGGCGTGCCGTGGTCAGGCCACACCGTGTAGTGGTACTGGGATACCGATCGATATCCGTCACTGGAGTTGCTCCCGTTTGAGCTTTCCTGGGGGATAGAAAGGAGCATTTTGTATTGATTTTACATACATACATATAATGACGCCTTTATCCCTAATGGGGTAGGCAGAGCGTTAACGACCTAAACAAAAGATCGATCCGCCACTTCTGACAAAGTATTGAGGGTTAATTAAGATAGATTTGTAGGTATATTGCTGTAGTGACAGGTTGTCAGCCCATCGACTAAAATACAATATACTGAAACCCTCGAATCTCTTAATTGATTTTTACAACATGCTCGGGAGAAAATGCAGCTGGCACATTCTATGTTTTTCTCTCGCTCCCAGGCCAGCATAGAATAAATTGTATTGATTTTATGTGAAGGTAAGTATACTTCTATAAATAACGTAAACCCATAGTAGAAAGAGGTGTAATCTCTTGACAAGCAGTTCGAGATAGATAAACTCTTCTTCTTCTTCTTCTGAAAAAGATATCGTGCTTCGGAGGGCACGTTAAGCCGTCGGTCCCGGTCGCTGTCTTTGATAGTGGTCGTTACTCAAACTATGTCAGAGGCCTGATAGTTGTGCTACTGGGCGGTTTAAAAACTCTGACACCAGGGTTTATCGGGTCGCTCGACTCGAGAATCCAATTGCTAAGGAGAAGACATACATACATACATTCACGCCTTTTTCCCTTACGGGGTAGGCAGAGCGTAAAACGCTTAGTTAAAGCTTGTACGCCACTGACAAATATTGAGGGCAATTTTAGATGGTAATGTGTATTGCTATAGTGATAGGTTGTCAGCCTAAATTACAATATACTGAAACCCTCGAATCCGTTAGCTGATTTTTACAGAATGCCCGGAAGGAAATGCAGCTTAAAGTGGCACGTCCTCGTGCACCAGCGTCACGTGCACGCGCCGTACTCACCTCCCCCCCGGGCGGGGTGTCCCCGCGCGCGCGCCGCACGCGCTGGTGCCGCACTGTGTACGCGGCGCGCACGTCCTCGTGCACCAGCGTCACGTGCACGCGCCGTACTCACCTCCCCCCGGGCGGGGTGTCCCCGCGCGCGCGCCGCACGCGCAGGTGCCGCACTGTGTATGCGGCGCGCACGTCCTCGTGCACCAGCGTCACGTGCACGCGCCGTACTCACCTCCCCCCCGGGCGGGGTGTCCCCGCGCGCACGCCGCACGCGCAGGTGCCGCACTGTGTACGCGGCGCGCACGTCCTCGTGCACCAGCGTCACGTGCACGCGCCGTACTCACCTCCCCCCCGGGCGGGGTGTCCCCGCGCGCGCGCCGCACGCGCAGGTGCCGCACTGTGTACGCGGCGCGCACGTCCTCGTGCACCAGCGTCACGTGCACGCGCCGTACTCACCTCCCCCCCGGGCGGGGTGTCCCCGCGCGCGCGCCGCACGCGCAGGTGCCGCACTGTGTACGCGGCGCGCACGTCCTCGTGCACCAGCGTCACGTGCACGCGCCGTACTCACCTCCCCCCCGGGCGGGGTGTCCCCGCGCGCGCGCCGCACGCGCAGGTGCCGCACTGTGTACGCGGCGCGCACGTCCTCGTGCACCAGCGTCACGTGCACGCGCCGTACTCACCTCCTCCCCGGGCGGGGTGTCCCCGCGCGCGCGCCGCACGCGCAGGTGCCGCACTGTGTACGCGGCGCGCACGTCCTCGTGCACCAGCGTCACGTGCACGCGCCGTACTCACCTCCCCCCCGGGCGGGGTGTCCCCGCGCGCGCGCCGCACGCGCAGGTGCCGCACTGTGTACGCGGCGCGCACGTCCTCGTGCACCAGCGTCACGTGCACGCGCCGTACTCACCTCCCCCCCGGGCGGGGTGTCCCCGCGCGCGCGCCGCACGCGCAGGTGCCGCACTGTGTACGCGGCGCGCACGTCCTCGTGCACCAGCGTCACGTGCACGCGCCGTACTCACCGCGCAGGTGCCGCACTGTGTACGCGGCGCGCACGTCCTCGTGCACCAGCGTCACGTGCACGCGCCGTACTCACCTCCCCGGGCGGGGTGTCCCCGCGCGCGCGCCGCACGCGCAGGTGCCGCACTGTGTACGCGGCGCGCACGTCCTCGTGCACCAGCGTCACGTGCACGCGCCGTACTCACCTCCTCCCCGGGCGGGGTGTCCCCGCGCGCGCGCCGCACGCGCAGGTGCCGCACTGTGTACGCGGCGCGCACGTCCTCGTGCACCAGCGTCACGTGCACGCGCCGTACTCACCTCCCCCCCGGGCGGGGTGTCCCCGCGCGCGCGCCGCACGCGCAGGTGCCGCACTGTGTACGCGGCGCGCACGTCCTCGTGCACCAGCGTCACGTGCACGCGCCGTACTCACCTCCTCCCCGGGCGGGGTGTCCCCGCGCGCGCGCCGCACGCGCAGGTGCCGCACTGTGTACGCGGCGCGCACGTCCTCGTGCACCAGCGTCACGTGCACGCGCCGTACTCACCTCCCCCCCGGGCGGTGTGTCCCCGCGCGCGCGCCGCACGCGCAGGTGCCGCACTGTGTACGCGGCGCGCACGTCCTCGTGCACCAGCGTCACGTGCACGCCGCCAAACTCCGCGGAGCTGCCTCGCCCGCCGTCCGGCCAGTACATGTCGCACTTGCGCTACGGAACATAATTATATTTGTATTAAAAAGTGAAATCTCACTCACGATTTTAATTATTTATTATACCTAACCCAGTAAGTTCTCCTACTATTTGAGTAATTAAAACCGTTCTGAACCAGAAATGTGAGATCCCACACTCGCTATTTGAGTCATAAGAACGTTCTGAGCCAGTAATATAAGATATCCTACTCGCTGCGCTCGCTATTTGAGTCATATAACTGAAACAGTAATATCAGATCTCCCACTCGCTATTTCAATCATTAAGAAAGTTCGGAGCCATTAATATGAGATCTCTTACTCGCTGCACTTGCTATTTGAGTCATATACCTGAGATAGTAATATGAGATCTCAGCTCGTTATTTGAGTCATTAACTACGTTCTGACCCAGTAATATGAGATCTCTTACTCGCTGCGTTCGCTATTTGAGTCATATACATCAGATAGTAATATGAGATCTCAGCTCGTTATTTGAGTCATTAACTACGTTCTGACCCAGTAATATGAGATCTCTTACTCGCTGCGTTCGCTATTTGAGTCATATACCTCAGATAGTAATATGAGATCTCAGCTCGTTATTTGAGTCATTAACTACGTTCTGACCCAGTAATATGAGATCGTTATTTGAGTTATATACCTGAGCCAGTAATATAAATAAATCGCTCGCTATTTGAGTTCTTAAAATATTCCTAGAGTAAAGAGCATCTTACCCGACCGCGCTCAACGAGGTTGGTGATCATGACGACAGTGTGCACCCGGTGTTGCCAGATCATGCGCCAGAAAGCATCAAGTGTTGCCGGCGTCGGGCCCTGTGTCGCGATGTACCGCCGCTTCCATAACACCCACTCTAGTTTTATGCGGGTCTTTTCGCCGGCTGTGGACAATATTCATGTTAAATTGACCAACACAAAAAAAAAACACATATTTTTTGCCTCACACGAGTATCAAGCACATGGAAATGAATCTAGGGAATTCGAAAAAATAATGTCGCTGAGCGAAAAGGTTAGGGTACAGGCACTATTATATATTCTGTGGTACAGGGCAAACCCTTAACCCGATCGCCTTTGTTTTAGGTTCAAATTATAACTGAACATGCTGGTCTGGGAGCGAGAGAAAACCTTAAAAGATCCGAGGGTTTTAGTATATTGCAATGTAGGCGATGGGCTGACAACCTGTCACTACAAAAATATACCTACAAATCTATCTTAAATAACCCTGAAAACTTTGTCAGACGCAGCGGAACGGTCTTAAATTAGGTCGTTTACGCTCTGCCTACCCCATTAGGGATAAAGGGGTGATTATATGTATAAGTTAAGTAGAATAAGTTGTTGCTACTAACCAATATATGGACTTTGTAATTTGTCTGAAATAAAGTATTTGAATTTGAAAAACATAGATTGTACCAGCTGCTATGCTTCCCAGGCTTGCTTGGTAACTTCTTCTGTCGAGTAGGTATCGAGTCTATGGACCCGATGAACCCTGGTGACAGAGTTTTTAAATCGCCTAGCAGCACAACATACATACATATAATCACGCCTTTATCCCTACTGGGGTAGGCAGAGCGTAAACGACCTAAACAAAGGTCGTTCCGCCACGTCTGACAAAGTTTTGAGGGTTATTCAAGATGGATTTGTACGTATATTGCTATAGTGACAGGTTGTCAGCCCATCGGCTAAATTGCAATATACTGAAACCCTCAGATCCCTTAGCTGGGTTTTACAGCATGCCTTTGGTTGTTATCCTAACTCACCAATATCAACGTAGACATCATCTAACTCGCTGTCGGTGTCGCTGCGTTCGCTGTCGCTATCCTCGTTGTTATCCTAACTCACCAATATCAACGTAGACATCATCTAACTCGCTGTCGGTGTCGCTGCGTTCGCTGTCGCTATCCTTGTTGTTATCCTAACTCACCAATATCAACGTAGACATCATCTAACTCGCTGTCGGTGTCGCTGCGTTCGCTGTCGCTATCCTCGTTGTTATATTAACTCACCAATATCAACGTAGACATCATCTAACTCGCTGTCGGTGTCGCTGCTTTCGCTGTCGCTATCCTCGTTGTTATCCTAACTCACCAATATCAACGTAGACATCATCTAACTCGCTGTCGGTGTCGCTGCGTTCGCTGTCGCTATCCTCGTTGTTATATTAACTCACCAATATCAACGTAGACATCATCTAACTCGCTGTCGGTGTCGCTGCGTTCGCTGTCGCTATCCTCGTTGTTATCCTAACTCACCAATATCAACGTAGACATCATCTAACTCGCTGTCGGTGTCGCTGCGTTCGCTGTCGCTATCCTCGTTGTTATCCTAACTCACCAATATCAACGTAGACATCATCTAACTCGCTGTCGGTGTCGCTGCGTTCGCTGTCGCTATCCTCGTTGTTATCCTAACTCACCAATATCAACGTAGACATCATCTAACTCGCTGTCGGTGTCGCTGCGTTCGCTGTCGCTATCCTCGTTGTTATCCTAACTCACCAATATCAACGTAGACATCATCTAACTCGCTGTCGGTGTCGCTGCGTTCGCTGTCGCTATCCTCGTTGTTATCCTAACTCACCAATATCAACGTAGACATCATCTAACTCGCTGTCGGTGTCGCTGCGTTCGCTGTCGCTATCCTCGTTGTTATATTAACTCACCAATATCAACGTAGACATCATCTAACTCGCTGTCGGTGTCGCTGCGTTCGCTGTCGCTATCCTCGTTGTTATCCTAACTCACCAATATCAACGTAGACATCATCTAACTCGCTGTCGGTGTCGCTGCGTTCGCTGTCGCTATCCTCGTTGTTATATTAACTCACCAATATCAACGTAGACATCATCTAACTCGCTGTCGGTGTCGCTGCGTTCGCTGTCGCTATCTTCGTTGTTATATTAACTCACCAATATCAACGTAGACATCATCTAACTCGCTGTCGGTGTCGCTGCGTTCGCTGTCGCTATCCTCGTTGTTATCCTAACTCACCAATATCAACGTAGACATCATCTAACTCGCTGTCGGTGTCGCTGCGTTCGCTGTCGCTATCTTCGTTGTTATATTAACTCACCAATATCAACGTAGACATCATCTAACTCGCTGTCGGTGTCGCTGCGTTCGCTGTCGCTATCCTCGTTGTTATATTAACTCACCAATATCAACGTAGACATCATCTAACTCGCTGTCGGTGTCGCTGCGTTCGCTGTCGCTATCCTCGTTGTTATATTAACTCACCAATATCAACGTAGACATCATCTAACTCGCTGTCGGTGTCGCTGCGTTCGCTGTCGCTATCCTCGTTGTTATCCTAACTCACCAATATCAACGTAGACATCATCTAACTCGCTGTCGGTGTCGCTGCGTTCGCTGTCGCTATCCTCGTTGTTATATTAACTCACCAATATCAACGTAGACATCATCTAACTCGCTGTCGGTGTCGCTGCGTTCGCTGTCGCTATCCTCGTTGTTATCCTAACTCACCAATATCAACGTAGACATCATCTAACTCGCTGTCGGTGTCACTGCGTTCGCTGTCGCTATCCTCGTTGTTATCCTAACTCACCAATATCAACGTAGACATCATCTAACTCGCTGTCGGTGTCGCTGCGTTCGCTGTCGCTATCCTCGTTGTTATATTAACTCACCAATATCAACGTAGACATCATCTAACTCGCTGTCGGTGTCGCTGCGTTCGCTGTCGCTATCCTCGTTGTTATCCTAACTCACCAATATCAACGTAGACATCATCTAACTCGCTGTCGGTGTCGCTGCGTTCGCTGTCGCTATCCTCGTTGTTATCCTAACTCACCAATATCAACGTAGACATCATCTAACTCGCTGTCGGTGTCGCTGCGTTCGCTGTCGCTATCCTCGTTGTTATCCTAACTCACCAATATCAACGTAGACATCATCTAACTCGCTGTCGGTGTCGCTGCGTTCGCTGTCGCTATCCTCGTTGTTATCCTAACTCACCAATATCAACGTAGACATCATCTAACTCGCTGTCGGTGTCGCTGCGTTCGCTGTCGCTATCCTCGTTGTTATCCTAACTCACCAATATCAACGTAGACATCATCTAACTCGCTGTCGGTGTCGCTGCGTTCGCTGTCGCTATCCTCGTTGTTATATTAACTTACCAATATCAACGTAGACATCATCTAACTCGCTGTCGGTGTCGCTGCGTTTGCTGTCGCTATCCTCGTTGTTATCCTAACTCACCAATATCAACGTAGACATCATCTAACTCGCTGTCGGTGTCGCTGCGTTCGCTGTCGCTATCCTCGTTGTTATATTAACTCACCAATATCAACGTAGACATCTAACTCGCTGTCGGTGTCGCTGCGTTTGCTGTCGCTATCCTCGTTGTTATCCTAACTCACCAATATCAACGTAGACATCATCTAACTCGCTGTCGGTGTCGCTGCGTTCGCTGTCGCTATCCTCGTTGTTATATTAACTCACCAATATCAACGTAGACATCATCTAACTCGCTGTCGGTGTCGCTGCGTTCGCTGTCGCTATCCTCGTTGTTATATTAACTCACCAATATCAACGTAGACATCATCTAACTCGCTGTCGGTGTCGCTGCGTTCGCTGTCGCTATCCTCGTTGTTATCCTAACTCACCAATATCAACGTAGACATCATCTAACTCGCTGTCGGTGTCGCTGCGTTCGCTGTCGCTATCCTCGTTGTTATCCTAACTCACCAATATCAACGTAGACATCATCTAACTCGCTGTCGGTGTCGCTGCGTTCGCTGTCGCTATCCTCGTTGTTATCCTAACTCACCAATATCAACGTAGACATCATCTAACTCGCTGTCGGTGTCGCTGCGTTCGCTGTCGCTATCCTCGTTGTTATATTAACTCACCAATATCAACGTAGACATCATCTAACTCGCTGTCGGTGTCGCTGCGTTCGCTGTCGCTATCCTCGTTGTTATATTAACTCACCAATATCAACGTAGACATCATCTAACTCGCTGTCGGTGTCGCTGCGTTCGCTGTCGCTATCCTCGTTGTTATCGTCCGACTCAACGATCCCGGAGAACTCGATGTTGAGGAACGCGGATTCGATTCCCTCCGCGAGGTTTGGGGGAGGTTTCGCTGGTTTGATTGAGGGTTGTCTGGAACAAGGAATAGTAATGTCTCAATGTATGTCTCTATGTCTCAATCTGTCTCTATGTATGTCTCTATGTCTCAATGTGTTTCTATATATGTGTGTACGCACCTGTCGGGCCGCGTCCTGCGCTCCAGGCGTCGCTTGATGCGTCGCTCGTGCTCGGGCCGCAGCGCTGGCAGGATGCCGTCGATGAAGTTGGCGTTGACGTAGTCGCAGCCGGCGCCCCGCCCCGCGCCCACGCACCCCGCCGCCCCGCACCGCCCCCCCGCCGACACGCACACGCGGGAGTGGTCGTCTGGAACGAACAACACGTGTGTTATTATATCTGGGCTTCCTCCGCAATAGATATCTGTTATACTGCCTTGGCCAATATTGTGATGTCTCAATGCTCTGAAATCACGCGGTCGCTCTGCTCGTAATATCTGTTGTTATATTTATTGGCCGATACTGTAATATCCCGCGCTCACGATATCTGTTGTTATACCTGAGCCAATGCTATGAAATCACGCGCTCGCTCTGCTCGCTATATCTGTTGTTATATTTATTGGCCGATACTGTAATATCCCGCGCTCACGATATCTGTTGTTATACCTGAGCCAATGCTATGAAATCACGCGCTCGCTCTGCTCGTAATATCTGTTGTTATATTTATTGGCCGATACTGTAATATCCCGCGCTCACGATATCTGTTGTTATACCTGAGCCAATGCTATGAAATCACGCGCTCGCTCTGCTCGCTATATCTGTTGTTATATTTATTGGCCGATACTGTAATATCCCGCGCTCACGATATCTGTTGTTATACCTGAGCGAATGCTCTGAAATCACGCGCTCGCTCTGCTCGTAATATCTGTTGTTATATCTGGACCGATATTGTAATATATCGCGCTCAAGATGTCTGTTGTCAAATTTATTTTTTAACATCTTGTATACCATATTTTACGCAAATAAAGAATCTTTTATCTTTTATGTTGTTATACCTAATTCTGTGATATCACGCGCTCTCTCCGCTCGCCATATCTGTTATAATACCTTGTCCAGTTACAAACAGCAAACAACATACATTGGACGCACTAAAACTACTTACACGCAGTAATGTTGAGGTATCGGTTCTTCAGCCTGTTCTCGGGTCGATGGCTGTGATGGCTCGTGTGCCCGAGAGCGGCTGACTTCGCTACTACTATCTCGTACTCTTTGCTGTAACAATAAAATGGCTGTTATATATACATAATTCATCGTCGTCGTCGTCGTCGTCGTCGTCTCAGCCGATTGACGTCCACTGCAGGACATAGGCCTCCCCCAAGGACCTCCACGATGATCGGTCTAGCACCTTCTGCATCCAGCAGCTTCCCGCGACCTTCACCAGATCGTCGGTCCACCTTGTGGGGATAATTCATAGAAAAAGAAAATTTATTTTCTTGAAAAATCCAACGGCCTATTATTAGTCTATTTAAATCGTACCTATTTATTTTCTTGAAAAATCCAACGGCGTATTATTAGTCTATTTAAATTCATAAAATGACGAGCTCGCTTCGCTTGCGTTGAGCATTATTTGTGTTTATCTTTGAGAAATGTCGTGCTCGCTACGCTTGTGTTACGCGATATTAATATTTATATCTTAGAGAAATGTCGAGCTCGCTTCGCTCGTGTTCATTATTACCATTTCGGGCCACGTGGTCAGAGTTTCATAATGTCAGAGTTTCAGAACGTCATTAATTCAAATCGTCAGAGTTACAATTAGTCAATGTACAGTCGTTATTAGGTTATTGTACAATGAAAGAAATAATTTCGTACTTATTTTATATTATGATGATAAAAACAAACAAAACTTACCTTTCCTTCTATTATGTTAAAAAGTAAAAACTTCGTACTTATGTTAGGTATAATGATGACAATAAACTTAAAACTTACAATTCTTTCTACTATGTAAAAAGTAGTATAATATTTTTACTTTGACTTAGACTAGGTATGTTAATATAAATATGCACTAGATTATCGTTAAATCATATTTGCTAATAACTCCAAGCACTTTTCAGGCGAAATGAGATTTTTTGACAGATCCTCAATAATGTGGTTAATTTGTTTATCTTTTTTAATATCTTTCAAACGTCTTCTTTTACCTTCATAATGCACTTCGCCTTGCTTTATTCTGACGTCTTGGTAACGAGCCTCTTTCGCTAATAACTCCAAGAAGTAAAAAAGGGAACTGTTTTTTTGAAATTTTCGTGTTAATGCGATGATGCCATCCTTCTATCGAGTTTGTCGTTCTATATTTCTCCCAGTAGCAACTAAATAAATCTCCGTTAATTTTTGTAAGCCATTCTTTATTGAAATAAACATTAAATTTTGAAAAAAGTTCATTATCGTGATCGGAAACTTTAGCTTCTGGAATTGTATTGGCAGGCAAAAGTGCTAGACGTATAAATTACTTTGTAATATAATCTCCCTGTATGGTACTTGATAATCCGATTTCCTTTGACTTTTTCAATAACGCTTTCATATAATGAAAATAGCATCCCTTTATTTCAGAACCCCGAAACAATTCTTCACAACATTAATCACAGCTATTTCATAGTCACATTTATATGTTTTAATTTGTAGTTTCAATTGGACTTTCAAAATGTTAAATAACCTTTCGTATGTATATTGGCTTTTATCCGGTAATAAAGCGTAAATAACCGGTACAAAATAATTACTCCCTGGATCGGATCCCAAGTCTACTAGTAGCGTATACATTTGAAAAAATGGCTTCGGTGTTACTTTGAAAGTACCGTCACCGTACCATGTATTTATTTTTTTACAAACATTCAAAGCAGTTAGACTAGCAAAAATAAGAATCTTGTCGTCAATACCATCATCATAAAAACAAAAAAGGAAGTCACAATTTCATCGGGAATCTTAATATCTTTTAAACTTTCAAATCTGCCTTTGTTAACGTTTAAGAATTTATACCTTGCACGAAGCAGCGTATTCTTCAGGGAAGATAATGGTGGAATGTCAGACGGCGCAATTTTTTCATCGTTTGTATGGTAGAAAACTTTCTCATATATTCGACCAACAGGTTCCATACTTCTACATACCTCTTTTACACTTGACAATTTTTTTTATGATAGCATGCATTCCTTTTCATATCGGGCAAACATGTGTATGACTCATTTTAATTATTTTGTTGCATTTATTCAAACTCACTGAAGCACTGCATTTCTTTCTGTTCACACAACGCCAATTACTTCTTCCAGATTTATGTTTGACAGCAAGGTTATAGCGGTTACCGTTCAGAAGTAGAAGCTTTTTACCTTTTTCACTTTCACAAAATGAAACTAATTGAGACGACATTTTGAGAATAAAATACTTAAATGCAATATGTAAATTATTGATTTAACACAAATTGGCATATCTCGTTTGACATTGCATTTTCTTATCTAATAAATTCAAAGAGATTAACACAAAAAGGTCATATACCTACATAAAGCATACATTATATTACACTCGGTGCATGGTGTAATATTTAAAGATAACACCTTTGAATCTTTGTCTCTTTGAATAAACATAGTATTTTATGTAACAGTTATTTTAAGAGGGCTAAGGTTATTTCTCTAGCTTGCTGTACCCACACTGACCAATTATAACTCTGACAATTTGAATTAAGACATTCTGAAACTCTGACAATATGAAACTCTGACCTTGTGTACCCCAATCATTATTACACATTATTTGTCTATTTAGATTTATTATATGAGTCAGGTACCTGAAGCCTATATCAGTGTCCTGATGTAGCGCGCGCACGTGAGCGGGGAACTTGCTGGCGGGCACGGGGGGGTGCGCGGCGCCGCCCATGCGCGGGGGGGCGCAGGGGGGCGACGACAGCGGGGGGGGCTCCTCCGCACCCGCGCTGCACGATACCACGCCCGGGGAACAGTTCACCACTGGGAAAACACGTTCACAGTCATATATTGGCTGAAGGATTGCAATTGCCTGCCGGCGTATCTGTTTCCGGAACAATATAACCTGGGCCTTTTCAAGGCGAGAGTGAATAGGCACTACATAGGTGAGTATGCTTCAACATAGTCCGCATCGTCACTTTTCACCAGGTGAGATGGCGGACAAATGCTCGCCTATATATATTTAAAAAAAAAATAAAAAAATTGACAAACACCGAAACAACCAAAGAACATACAGACACAGACATTTAAATTCATCGTTCGAATATCAGGCAGATTCACTGCCGACGTAGTTTTAAGCAGGTCGTCAAGATAAGAAAGTTGAGTTTAATAGGGTAAGAAAGCACATTTTGAACTAGCATGGAATCAGATCAAACTATGACAACGTTATCACAAAATCATCTCTTACACAATTAGCAGACTTTTCAATCCTTCCGTAATTTCCGCTCATGATATAATGAGTTGAATGCTTACCAGGTTTCTTGTAAGCGTTGTGTGGTGGTCTTGCACCCCTCTCGCCTCCTTCTTCCAAATAGTTGTAGGCAGCGCTGATGCACTTGCTCAAACGGGCGCGGCAGCTGGAAATAATACAGGGTGTTAGGAAATAATTCGCATTTAAATCGTAAGACCAGCAGATTCCTTTGGCAGAAAACTCGAATCAAGTAACAGCATTCATGATTCCAGGTGGTCATTTTGAATATAATAGGATGCCATTCGGAATTCGTAATGCACCATAGACTAACCGCCAATATACAGCAGCCACAGCCAGTGCCAGCAGCAGAGCGAGCGGTAATATGCCCAGTAAGGCTGCCGTGGTCACTCCCTTCGTCGATTTGACGGAGTCGGGAGAGATGGCGTTCGATTGCGTCATGCACCATTCGCTTGACACCTCCTGTAGACAATTTAAACGTAAATTCGTCATGATATGTCCATCTTTTGCATAGGCCTTTGAGTGATCAAACTATTTAAACTTAAGTGAGACGTTCTAAATAAAGATTTTAATAAAAGGCACTCACTTTGGAATTAGAAATTCACCGCTCAACTTGGCCTCTCAAATAGTTTTTTTTTGCTACTATTCATACATAGTAAGTAGTTAATATCGGTAGAAGTACCATACCATGCCTAACCTATCTGCTTTAGGGTAAAAAACTTGAAAAGAGACATACAAATTACTCTTGTAATTGAAATACCAAACCCCAAATATTTTCTTACCAAACATGTATTATTTTTTGAAGGTCCTTCCGCTTTAAGCCGATCTAAAGTATTTGTTTCCTCAGTTCTATTTGTAGAATTATTGCCCAGCGTATTTGGTAACAGGACTGTAACTTTTTTTGGATCTTCAATGATGCTGATGCGGGCATTATTAATAAAATTTGTTTCTATTACTACTTTAGGTAATAAACTGCCATATTTATCACCGTTGGCTTCTATTTTGAATTTATTGCTACCTTTATCTATGACAGGGCCATGTACTTTTTCTACATCAGCTGATATCCGATTTTCTTCTTCATTTACTTTCTTAACATTAGACTCATTTACGTAATAGGATAAAGTTGAAACGTTTGAACTAGTGCCAGGCAAATTAATAGTATTTTCAGATATACGGATTGGTTGATTTATTATTAACCGACTTGTATTGTTATCAATATCATTGCCCTTAGTCGTATTTATTTCTTTTTTACTACTGCTCCCATTATCAGTATTTATGTCAGTCTTTTCAATTTTCTTAAGCTTGTTATCATGATCAACAACAATCTCAGTATAAACTTCACTTGTTTTTATAGGATTACTCACTATATCTTCATTTCTAACTGCTTCCTTCAAATCAGGTATGCCCGTCATTATCTTACCAATGAAAATAATAAAAAATATTGTGATACACATGTTTCCAAACATTGTTATTTATTTCAACTATGTCACATTGTCACTATTTATATTAAATTCACAGTTCTATCATATTACTATTCACTATAATGCGAGTATGGCTTTATCACACTAGGATATAAATCCTATATTTGTCCATTGTTATAACAAACTCGACAACCACTAACTTCCTTATTCTAATTCGGTTTAAAAAACATCTAACTTCAATATAATTAATTAATTTGACCTGACAAATACTTCAACAATCTCGTTTAACTACTGACTTACTACTTAGTTAGACCACAAAATACGCACGGAAACTGGAACTGATTTTCCTTATTTTGATACGTAGGTATGGTATGATTTATTGTTATATTTCCTTATTTATACCTCGTTCAATGCTTGTTGTTGTAAATACATAAATAAATATTAGTGTACGAAGAAGGTAATGGACAGCAATAACTGTTACACGGGTCAGTCTGATTCCGTGCTTGGGAGGGCACATTAGACCGTATTGACTCCATAATGCACACAACAGAATAAGCAGATTACGGCCTAAGCGATCTATCCTAACTTTGATTAGTACCACAGAGTAACTATAATACTACGTACAATTAGTACAGATGTTTTATCTCCAGAATGCGAGTGAATCATACTTGTGTGTATAAATGTACCTACATGCATATTGCCTTAGTGTGCGTGTGCGTAAGCTTGGCTTAATAATCCTGTATATACGCACCAGTTTCCATGCTGGACTGGGAGCGAGAGAAAAACATAGAATGTGCCAGCTGCATTTTCTCCCGGGCATGCTGTAAAAACCAGCTAAGGGATTCGAGCGTTTCAGTATATTGCAATTTAGCCGATAAGGCAGACAACCTGTCACTACAGCAATATATTTACAAATATATCTTAAATAACCATCAAACCGTTGTCAGACGTGGCGGAACGACTTTTGTTTAGGTCGATTACGCTCTGCCTACCCCATTAGGGATAAAGGCGTGATTATATGCATGTATGTACGCACACAAGAGCGCATATCTACACGCACAACTACAAGTGTACAACTACTCCAACAACTTACCTCAGGCGGTGACACGGATCCGTTAATAAGTACGTTGTGTCGTGCCACAGAGAGTGTTACAGCATAGATCTTTACTTCGTATGTTGTCAGGTTTGATAGGTCCACGTTCTGGGAAAAAAATACAGATTATAACATCCTCGAAATTACCCAAAAATTTTTATAAGGTGTCATGGAGTCTGAGAAACGTTGGGTGGTGGGGGGTTTGGTTGGGTCAGGAGGGGCGGGAGGAACGCGAGTCTCGGGGGGCTCGTTAATAAGGAGAGACGGGATGAGAGTGACAAGAGAGACGGGAGCAATGAGATTGCCGTGGGCATGAGCGATTAGAGGCGCGGGGACGGGAGCGACGAGGGACAGAAGGGAAGAAAAGACGGTGGGATAGGGGGAACGCGAGGGACGCTAATGTTACGACAGTTATACTACACTTACCACAATGATAGTGGTCTCGTCAGTCACTCTCGTGTTCTTAAACTCGCGACGCTGACGCCATTGACGCCAGGGTCGGGAAAGACGGAAGGGACGAGAGGGGCGGATGTGACATACGGGAGTGATGCTAACGTTACGACAGTACAATGTCTGTCAGGTCAACTTACTTTAAATTAAATAGACGGGAGGAACGGGAGAGACGGGAGGGACAGGTGGGACGGGAGAGACGGGAGGAACGGGTGGGACGAGACAGGAGGGACGGGAGAGACGAATGGGATGCGAGGGACACTACAACGGGACGCTAACGTCAAGACAGTACAACGTCGGTCAGGTTCGCTTATAATAAAAAACACTTACCACCATGATAGTGGTCTCTATATCGTTCCTGCTGGTGGGCAGAGTGAGTCTGGTTCGCGGCTGCTCCTCTGGCAGCTTCCGGAGTGCGACCACGTACTGGTCGAGAGTGTTGTTGAACTCGCGGGGTTGACGCCATTGCAGGAATAGGATTCCTGGAGAGAAGAAATTGTATTAATACAACAGTTAAATGCGCGTTATTTTCAATATTTACACCAGGGGAAGGCAACCTTTTGAATGTTAGATTTGCAGATATTAACGAAATCGCGGGCCGTATAAACAACGGCAATTGGCAATTACCTTTGGGGTGATCACAAGTGAGATTCAGTATAATAGGAGTGGAGGGTGGTGTGACGTCACTCAGCACGTATAGTGGTATAGAAGGTGGTCCAAGGCGGTCGACCAGATCTGAAGACTTCACGCCTATTTTAGGGGATGAAGGGTTCTAGAAAATGGAATAATAAGAACCTACCTTTGGGCTGATCGCAGGTGAGATTCAGTATAATAGGAGCGGAGGGTGGTGTGACGTCACTGACCACGTACAGCGATGTAGAAGGTGGTCCAAGGCGGTCGATCAGGTCTGAAGACTTCACGCCATCCAGAGATAAGATCTTGTATTTTAGGGCATGAAGGGTTCAAGAAAATGGAATAATAAGGACCTACCTTTGGGCTGATCGCAAGTGAGATTCAGTATGATAGGCGCGGAGGGCGGTGTGACGTCACTGAGCACGTATAGTGGAGTTGAATGCGGTCCAAGGCGGTCGATCAGATTTAAAGATTTGATGCCGTGCAGAGAAAAGATCTTGTATTTTAGAGGATGAAGGGTTCTAGAATATGTAATAATAAGAACCTACCTTTGGGCTGATCGCAAGTGAGATTCAGTATGATAGGCGCGGAGGGCGGTGTGACGTCACTCAGCACGTATAGTGGAGTTGAAGGCGGTTCAAGGCGGTCGATCAGATCTGAAGACTTCAGGCCGTTCAGAGAAAAGATCTTGTATTTTACATGAAGGGTTCTAGAAAATGGAATAATAAGAACCTACCTTTGGGCTGATCGCAAGTGAGATTCAGTATGATAGGCGCAGAGGGCGGTGTGACGTCACTGAGCACGTATAGTGGAGTTGAATGCGGTCCAAGGCGGTCGATCAGGTCTGAAGACTTCACGCCGTGCAGAGAAAAGATCTTGTATTTTAGAGGATTAAGGGTTCTAGAATATGTAACAATAAGAACCTACCTTTGGGCTGATCGCAAGTGAGATTAAGTATGATAGGCGCAGAGGGCGGTGTGACGTCACTGAGCACGTATAATGGAGTAGAAGGCGGTCCAAGGCGGTCGATCAGGTCTGAAGACTTCACGCCATCCAGAGAAAAAAACTTGTATTTTAGGGATGAAGGGTTCTAGAAAATGGAATAATAAGAACCTACCTTTGGGCAGGTCGCATGTGAGATTCAGTATGATAGGAACGGAGGGTGGTGTGACGTCACTGAGCACGTATAGTGGAGTAGAAGGCGGTCCAAGGTGGTCGTTCAGATCTGAAGACTTCACGCCGTCCAGAGAAAAGTAGAGGATGAAGGGTTCTAGAAAATGGAATAATAAGAACCTACCTTTGGGCTGATCGCAAGTGAGATTCAGTATGATACTCGCGGAGGGCGGTGTGACGTCACTGAGCACGTATAGTGGAGTAGAAGGCGGTCCAAGGCGGTCGATCAGGTCTGAAGACTTCATGCAGTCCAGAGAAAAGATCTTGTATTTTAGAGGATGAAGGGTTCAAGAAAATGGAATAATAAGGACCTACCTTTGGGCTGATCGCATGTGAGATTCAGTATGATAGGCGCAGAGGGCGGTGTGACGTCACTCAGCACGTATAGTGGAGTTGAAGGCGGCCCAAGGCGGTCGATCAGATCTGAAGACTTCAGGCCGTTCAGAGAAAATATCTTGTATTTTACATGAAGGGTTCTAGAAAATGGAATAATAAGAACCTACCTTTGGGCTGATCGCAAGCGAGATTCAGTATGATAGGCGCGGAGGGCGGTGTGACGTCACTAAGCACGCATATAGGCGTGGAAAGTGCTCCAAAGCGTTCGATCTGGTCTAAAGACTTCACGCCGTCCAGAGAAGATCTTGTATTGTGGAGGATGAAGGGTTCTAGAAAATGGAATAATAAGGACCTACCTTTGGGCTGATCGCAAGTGAGATTAAGTATGATAGGCGCAGAGGGCGGTGTGACGTCACTAAGCACGTATATAGGCGTGGAAGGTGCTCCAAAGCGTTCGATCTGGTCTAAAGACTTCACGCCGTCCAGAGAAGATCTTGTATTTTAGAGGATGAAGGGTTCTAGAAAATGGAATAATAAGGACCTACCTTTGGGCTGATCGCAAGTGAGATTAAGTATGATAGGCGCAGAGGGCGGTGTGACGTCACTCAGCACGTATAGTGGAGTTGAAGGCGGTCCAAGGCGGTCGATCAGATCTGAAGACTTCACGCCGTCCAGAGAGAAGTTGTAGAACGCACGGACCCAGATCTTGTAAGGAGTGAAGGGTTCTGGAAAAGGGAACAATTTCTTATATGATTGAATAGTCACGCAATTAAATATTTCCCGCGGTACAAGCAGAATTCTGGATAATGGAAATCTCTAATGGCAAAATTTACTTAAAGTGCAGTCCAATATTTTTTCACTTTATTGATTTTAATTGTTAATAAAAGGAAAAACAAAGGGGAGGCCTTTGCTCTGCAGTGGGACATTTCAGGCTAAGTAAAAAAAAAACTTAAAAATATTACTTGTTTACAGGTAATTTTGTTAGTAGAGGTATTTTAAACGACTTTTGCCTGCGGAATGAAGTTTACTTTAGGGCAGCTTCAAAATCAGTTTTTAGATTTTGATGCAGCCCTTTATTTGAATATTTAATTAGTGAATTTAATTTTAATTTCTTCGGGTCGCCGTTCTACTCGAGAATCCACTCGCTAAGAAGAAGAGATTTAAATACCTATTCACATTCTTCTTAGCCATAAATGCCTTGCGAACTATGACGAGGGGAAACTCAAAATCGTTTTTTGATCATATTAAAAGATACTTACTTAGATTCTTCAGTCGAAACCCGACGACCTTCGTAACGACGCCAGAAGTGTTTAACAGCGTCAAATTCTTAGTAGCTTTCGAGTATTGTGCCATATACATGTCACTAGAGAACCAATTCTTATCCTTTACATCTTCTGAATTCTGCGGCCCGAAAACAACTGACGTTTCAGACCTGGGCACGCCTTGCTCGTAATATAATACATAGGCGATTAAAGCCGGGTTTTTTAAAGGTACTACAGGCGGAAAGGATTTCTTGACAATATCAATCGGCATATCAATAGCCTGATGCGTTTCGACGTCTTCAGATCTTTCGTGAGATTTCGTTTCGGTTGAATTCTCCTGCCGTCGTTTCCTATGTCTATGAGATCTCATTTCTCTCTTGTCTCTGATTGCACCTTCATCGTATTTCGGTGCTTTGAACCACGCGTTATAGTCAAAGTCTTTTATGGTTGGTGAGTCGGCTAGCATGTCTTGGATGACGTCATTGACTGGTTTGTCGGCTTGCGGTTTTTCCTCTTTTTTTACAATGACGGAGAGGTCTTTCTCTGTGGGGGTTTCTTGGGGTTTGGGCTCCGGCTGTTTCCTGGGTATGGAGGTGAGTGGTGGTGCCCATGATAGGTGGATTTCTTCGGCGGTCACTCTGTTCGCTGTTAGGTTTTGTGGCGCGGACGGAACTGGAACAATGAAATACAAAATTGTTAAACATCCAATCTGTGAAAAATATGGAAAATGGCTCGTAGATAGGTTGTTCGATACGATACATCGCTAGTATACTGAAATTAAAGTACATTTATCAGGCTTATTTGTAATTATCTAAATATTTGTACAATCAGTATTTTTTGTCTTTGTTTGAAATACATCCATACATATAATCACGCCGTTATCCCTAATGGGGTAGGCAGAACCTTAAGGACCTAAACAAAGGTCGTTCGCCACGTCCGACAAAGTTTTGAGGGTTATTTAACGTATATTGCCGTAGTGACAGATTGACAGTCCATCGCCTAAATTGCAATATACAGAAACCCTCGGATCCCTTAGCTGGTTTCTACAGCATGCCGGGCAGGAAAGGCAGCTGGCACATTCTGTTTCTTTTTAGCTCCCAGGCCAGCATGGAAGAAATACTATAAAAAAACTGTGGCTGTCAATAGTAAGTGCGACTAGTGCAATAATACTAATTTATAAATAGTCATCCTGTCGTTATAACAAGAGAGAGATGATATAATTGATCTATTTGCCGACTCCAGTCCAGGTCAAATTGATAACTGCATAAGATACATGATCATTAGTCCAATAACTAAACAAAATATAGAGTGCGCGAAGGGGTAGGAGAGTCATTTCTTCAAAAACTTGTTCAGAGTACTAAAATTCCAATATAGGAGGATAAATATAATGGCAGGGTGTAGTGGATAGGGCCGCTGCCTCCTTAGCGTGGTTCGAATCCCACCACATACCAACGTGTTTTTCGGTTTTCGAATTTTATGTGTAGGTTTATTCGGCGCTTTTTCCGTGCTTCGGAAGGCACGTTAAGCCGTTGCTCCCAGTTAATATCGTTTAACACCGTAGATATAAGTCGTTAAGCCATGTCAGAGGCCAGTGCTAAGCATTGGCGGCTTGAAAACTCTGACCTAATCTAGGATTGGGTCTGGTTTCCCTTCTGGTTTGCGGAGGTCAGATGGCAGTCGCTCTGTGTAAAAACCAGTACCCTCGTTCAATCCCCTAGATTAGGTAGCCGACCCCATTAGATACGGGATAAGGCTAGGGAGATGATGGTGGGGGCCTCCTACATATCGGAAGTTTTAGTATGTTTTCTCCCCAAGCATTCTGATCAGTTTTTTTTAAGAAATGGCTATCTCACTCCCTCACGCAATCTACACCCTAGTACTGGAAGCTCCGTGGCTCGAACTACAAGTCTTTAAAGCACAAGAAATGTTGACAGTTTATACTGACCGCAATTCGGCGTAATAAAGATTTAACTAAAATAAAACGATATCTGTCACTTCCCGTCTTGAGCGAACAGAAAAGGATGGCAGTAGAGACGGACTCATTATAATCCTGTTAGTTCAAAAATCTATAATGCTTTAAAAAAATTCAACGACTTCTATCTGAAAGGATTATAATAAGTCTATACTCTATACTGCCATCCTTTTCTATCCGCTCAAGACAGAAAATGACCGTTATGTTTTGACTTTAGTTAAATCTTTTTTACGCCGAATCGTGCGCATTTTCTAGTCAAACCAGCTTAACTTAAGTATTTATTTATTTCTTATTAATATTTATGTAAAAGATTTATATAATAATTATATAACTATTTTACAGTAGTATTATTTTATTGATATTTATTAAATTTTGTGCACGTTTTATCCACGTATCGTTAAAATTATCACTTCTGTAGGTCTGCTGTAAGAAATTTCTTTTTAGAAATAAGCAGTGCCTGTTCTGTCTTTGTTTTTTATGTCCTGTGTTTATGATGTTTTTTTGTATACAATAAATTGTTAAATAAATAACTTTCTTAATAGATAAGATTACGCAGTTACAGCAAGCAGTTGCATTAATTCACTAGGGGAGCGCAGCATTGTGGAATGACCTTCAACTAAACTAATTGATGATCTAACAAATGTCACGGCCATTCCAACAGTAATTAATCCTACTATTTCTTCCATGCTGGACTGGGAGAGATAAAAAAACATAGAATGTTCCAGCTGCCCTTCCTCCCGGGCATGCTGTTGAAGTCAGCAAAAGGGACTCGAAGGTTACAGTGTATTGTATTTTGGGGGTATGGTTGAAAACCTGTCACTATAGCAATACATATTACAATCTAAAATTGCCCTCAATTTTTGTCAGACGTGGTGAAAGCGCCTTTTACTACGCGTTAAACGCTCTGACTACAACGTAAGGGATAAAGGCGTGATTTATGTATGTATGTACACCAACCTATGATCTGTTTCCTTAGGGTGTCTTAATAAGCATGTATAGTAAACTGCGTGATAGATCAATTTAAGTAAAAGAGTCGGTTGTTAGGTGATGGATGGGAGAGGATTGGCAGCCTAGCGTTTACGTCTTCGGGCAAAGGCATCACTTGCTTGCTTGGCTTGGCTGTCTGAATCTAACCCACTACTATTTTTTAAGGGATCTGAGGGTTTCAGTATATTGTAATTTAGGCGATGGGCTGACAACCTGTCACTACAGCAATATACGTACAAATCTTTCTTGAATGGCCCTCAAGACTTTGTCAGACGCGGCGGAAAGGCCTTTGTTTAGGTCGTTTACGCTCTGCCTACCCCATTAGGGACAAAGGCGTGATTATATGTATGTATGTATGTACTAATCTAATCCCACAGAAGAGCCTTTTACGACCATCGCTCTTCTGTCGTATAAAATATACAATACTGTAGTATTTATACAGTTTATATGCCAGATACCGTTTACGCTCTGCCTACCCCATCATTACTTCCATGCTGGATTGCGAGCGAGAGAAAAACATAAGATTGTGCCAGCTGCTTTTCCTACCGGGTTAGCTGTAAAAATCAGCATATTGTAATTTAGGCGATGGGCTGACAACCTGTCACTACAGCAATATACCTACTAATCTATCTTAAATAACCCTCAAAACTTTGTCAGACGCGGCGGAACAACCTTTGTTTAGGTCGCTCTGCCTACCCCATGAGGGATAAAGGCGTGATTATATGTATGTACCCAATCAGGGATAAAGTCGTGATCATAGGTATGTACGTATATGCTAGCTGTGGACTAACTACCTAATCAAAGGGACAGGACAAGGATTATTTTGGTTTTAGAGACAGAAGTCGAGCTATAATTACAATCTGCTAAGAAGATTACAAGCATGACTTGTTTCGGCATTTAGGTCAGATTTCGCTGAACGCTTAGTACATTTTACTCATTACCCAACTCACATACAACTCTTACGCGACATGTAAACGATTAGAGTAGCGATCGCCCTAAATAATCATTTTTTGCTGGACTGGGAGCGAAAGAAAAACATAGAATGTGCTAGCTGCATTTCCTCCCGGGCATGCTGTAAAAACTAGCTAAGGGATCGGAGGGTTTCAGTATATTGCAATTTAGGCGATGGGCTGGCAACCAGTCACTACAGCAATATACCAACAAATCTATCCTAAATAACTCTCAAAACTTTGTTAGACGTGGCGGAACGAAATTTGTTTAGGTCGTTTACGCTCTGGCTACCCCATTAGGGATAAAGGCGTGATTGTATGTATGTATGTATCACCCTAAATAATTAATGTTAACACCTCAATCCGTCTAAATTCGGTCACCATGGTACATTGTTAACGCGCGTTGACCTAACATTTCGAAACCATTGTCCGCTTCATAATACGGCTTTGATTGCCATAAAAATGGCGGTCTTACTTGGTTTCGGGCAAACGTATAGAAAATCAAATTGCGCAAAGCCTTTATCGTGGATTAGCCTCACTGTCACGCAGTTTTGAAAGAAAACTGTTTTGATAAGTTTTTGCGCACTCTTTTCGGCAGACAGAAAACATTTTACGTGTAGCATAAGTAAGAAAAAGACAAAACGAAGGGGGGCGCAAAGTGCCAGTTTCTCATGCTTCTGCTTCATTGTGATATATTTTTATTTTATTTTGTGATATATAGATCATCATCTCCCTAGCCTTATCCCGTATCTCACGGGGTTGGCTACCTAATCTAGGGGATTGAACGAGGGTACTGGTTTTTACCTAGAGTGACTGCCATCTGACCTCTGCAACCAAGAAGGGAAACCTGACCCAATCCTAGATTAGGTCAGAGTTTTCAAGCCGCCAATGCTTAACACTGGCCTCTCACATGGCTTAACGACAATATCTACGGTATTAAACGATATTAACCGGGATCAACGGCTTAACATGCCTTCCGAAGCACGAAAAACACATTGCTACTTGGTGGGATTCGAACCACGACCTCCCGCTTAGGAGGCAGCGGCCCTATTCACTACAACATCGGGCTCTCTTTATTTTGTGACATATAGATATCATTTTCTTTGTAATACTCGCTGGTGACTTTGTTCTAAGGAAGCTACTTACATACATACATATATTCACGCCTTTATCCCTAATGGGGTAGGCAGAGCGTCAACGACTCAAACAAAGGTCGTTCCTCAACGTCTGACAAAGTTCATTTAGGTCATTTAAGATATACTTGTACGTATATTGCTATAGTGACAGGTTGTCAGCCCATCGCCTAAATTACAATATACTGAAACCCTCAAGATCCCATAGCTGATTTTTACAGCATGCTCGGGAGGAAATGCAGCTGGCACATTCTATGTTTTTCTCTTACTTCCAGTCCAGCATGAAATAAAGCTATTTGGAAATAAATAATTTGACTTTGAGCCTAAATTCACTTATTGTGTAGGCAGAGCATAAATATCATGGGACAAAATATTATACAAAAGATATTTCAGAAACAGAGACATTTTGTAAAACAACACATTAAAAAGGACGTAACAAAAGTTACAGGTATTTTGCGTTACATCTACTAGCGGACACCTATGTATGACCATACTAGCTCTCCTACTATACATAATATCACGGCTTTATCCCTAATGTGGTAGGCAGAGCGTCAAAGACCCAAACCAAGGTCATGTCATTCCAGATAGATCTCTGCATTGCCGTAGTGACAGATTGTCAGCCCATCGCCTAAATTACAATACACTAAACCCTCGAATCCCTTAGCTGTTTTTTACAGCATGCCCGGGAGTTGATGTAGCTGGCACATTCTATGTTTTTCTCTCGCTCCCAGTCCAGCATGGAATAACAAATAGTATGTTTCTTTTAATAATGAATAATAAGGTCGGTAGTACGATCGGGAAGAAAAAAAACAAAGTGTTGTTATTACGATACTTCCGACCCTTGGAAATTCTAAGTTATTCAACTTCCTCTATCCACACCACGATTGGTGAAACTTCTGTACTATAAAATAAATGAAGGACACTGTTCGTGGCCCTGTAGGCATAAATACAGAACTTATTTACTATACTCTTCCATGCTGGACTGGGAGCGAGAGAAAAACATAGAAAAAGCCAGCTGCATTTCCTACTGGGCATGCTGTAAAAACCAGAAACCAGCTAGAGGATCCGAGGGTGGCTGTATATAGCAATTTAGGCGATGGGCTGACAGCTTGTCACTACAGCAATATACCTACAAATCTATGTTAAATAAACGTCAAAACTTTGTCAGACGTGGCGGAGACTTTTATTTAGGTCGTTTACGTTCTGCATACCCCATTAGGGATACAGGCGTGATTATATGTATGTGTGTCAGGTGATTCACCCTGCATAACCCTGACCAAACTGGGGAATATTTCACTAAGTTATATCGGAAGCGAACCCACAACCTGGGTCGGGGTCCCAAAGCTCAAATCATTAGAGTTGTTGTTTTAGTGCGTGAAATGCCAGCCGCTTCAAGGTATCATCGTTTCTATCTCGGGAAGAGAAAAGACGAAAAGAAGTTCAGACAGTTACATTCATACATATAATCACGCCTTTATCCCTAATGGGGTAGGCAGAGCGTAAACGACCTAACCAAAGGTCGTTCCGCCACGTTTTGAGGATTATTTAAGATAGATTTGTTACCTACAAATTATTGCTGTAGTGACAGGTTGTCAGCCCATCGCCTAAACTACAATATACTGAAACCCTCGGATCGCTTAGCTGGTTTTTACAGCATACCCGGGAGGAAATGCAGCTGGCACAATTCTATATTTTTCTCTCGCTCCCAGGCCAGCATGGAAGTTTACGCCAGTTAGTTTCCTAAAAGCAGTTTATTTATCCTTCAGAGTCACAAGCATGAAGTTTCCATGTCCCGATCGCTTATCGCGTTGATTTTCTTAAGGGGCTTCCCTGGGCTAAGTGGCGCCCTCATCAGTCAAAAAATCATAATTAACTGAAAACAAAATCAATCGAAAATCCGGTAGATCAGATTGAGGTTAAGGCAATAAAGGTCATTTGGAACTTCATAAAGTTGCAACTTATAGATCGTTGCAGTTACAGATAGGAAATTTGCGAAAAACGGCCACTTTTAGCACTTTTACTATCTGTAACTGAAGTGAACACTGAATTATTAATTTATAATGCTTAAAAAAAACTTCAGTACCCATACTTTAATCTGATCTACCGGATTTTCGATTAATTGCGTTTTCGGTGAGCAATGATTTTTTGACTGATGAGGGCGCTGGCGTGCACCGGGGATCCCCTTAACGAGTGGATTCTCGAGTCGAACGACCCGATATTATCGCGGTAATCGCACGCGCAGATATTAAATTAACAGCGTCATCCTTATTATTACGAATGTTTAGTAAGTGTTTACTGTTATGTCGTTTTCTTTGTGTTTGTGTTTTAACAGTGTTATTACAACTTTTATTTCTTCCATGCTGGACTGGGAGCGAGAGAAAAACATAGAATGTGTCAGCTGCATTTCGTCCCGGGCATGCTGTCCAGCTAACCCAGCTAAAGAATCCAAGGGTTGCTGTATATTGCAACTTAGGCAATGGGCTGACCGCCTGTCACTACAGCAATATACCTCCAAATCTATGTTAAATAACCCTCAAAACTATATCAGACGTGGCGGAATGACCTTTGTTTAGGCCGTTTACGCTCTGCCTACCCCATTAGAGATAAAGGCGTGGTTTTATGTATGTATGTAAAACTTCCATGATGGACTGAGAGCGATAAAAACATAGAATTTACCAGCTGCTATTCTTCCTGGGCTCGCTATGAACCAAAGGTGTTGGTGTATTCAAGACTAATAACCTATGACTATAGTGCGTATTTTTAACATTGAGTTAGCGATACCAACGTGTTTTGCGGCCCATAAACTGCTGTTTATTTGCAACTTAGCTGAGGTTCAAATTTCGGTACCGCAGGCGACCGACAACTTTGTTCTGTACTACGAGACAGTTTGAAAACTGACACCGGGGTTAATCGGGTCGTTTGACTCGAGAATCCACTCGCTAAGAAGAAGTAGTCATTGGACTAATACATACATATAATCACACCTTTATCCTTAACGGGGTGGACAGAGCGTAAACGACTCAAACATAGGTCGTTCCGCCACGTCTGACAAAGTTTCGAGGGTTTTCTAAGATAGATTTGTAGCTATACTGCTGTAGTGACAGGTTGTCAGCCCATTGTCTAAATTACAATATACTGAAACCCTTGGATCCCTTACCTGGTTGTTACAGCATGCCCGGGAGGAAATGCAGCTGCAGCTGGCACATTCTATGTTTTTCTCTCGCTCCCAGGCCAACAAGAAAGAAAGGATACAGGTCTGACTGTAAGTATTTATTTATCCTTATTACGAGGATTTATACCAAGTGTTATGTTGTTTTCTTTGTGTTTTACTGGTCATTGGACTAATGGTGTGTGTTTTTACGATAAGGGAAGTATGGTGAGCCATTAGATTAAGAAGTCGGCAGTTTTGTTTAAAGCTAGTAATATACATTAAGGAGAGACAACTTAAATTTTAATGCATTCTTCACTACATAGTATAAAACAAAGTCGCTTTCTCTGTCCTTATATTCCTTTATGCTTAGATCTTTAAAACTACGCAAAGGATTTTGATGCGGTTTCTTTTATTGGATAGAGTGATTCAAGAGGAAGGTTTATATGTATAGTACATGCATAATATAGTAGAGAAACACTGATGATTTCCGTGAGAAGCCGGGGCGGGTCGCTAGGCTAGTAGTCGCTAGAGGGAGACCAATGAAGAGGGCGGGATGACCTCACAGCGTTTGACTCAAACTGGTCGGAAACTGTCAAAGATCGGGAAGCGCGGAAAAAGAAAGGGGAGGCTTTTGCCCAAAAGTGGGACAGCTTAGACTAGTATAAAAATCTAATAGCAAAAATTTCTTTTAGAAACAAGATCTTCGATTAAAAGACATGTAACTTTAATGTTTACCTTTATTCTAAACCTGAGTTGGAAATACTATAGGAGACACCTCTATTTAAATTTTAATGCATTCTTCTAGCTTCGATTCTTGGGAGCAATAAACAAAAACAGAATGTGCCATAGTTTAAATGCCAGTGGGTATCCGACGGACAGTGTATTGCAATTTTGGCGAAGGACTGACAACTTGTGACTACACTACAACAATACACAAATTGTAAGATGTGGTCATAGTGGAAACGCCATACATACATACATAAAATCACGCCTTTATCCCTTACGGGGTAGGCAGAGCGTTAAACGCCTCGTAAAAGGCGCTTTCGCCGCGTCTGACAATAATTGAGGGTAATTATTGTCAGATAAACGCCATACATAACTGTTAAAGATTGATTGATTCATATAACGCCCTTTTAAAGGTCACTAAGTGGCGCCCCCCTCAGTAAAAATAATCATAATTCACTAAAAACGCAGTGAATCGTATAATAATGCAATTTTACTTTCTGTTACCACAACGAACTAAGAATAGCTAATTTATAAGGTTCTAAATTATCTTCATAACTATCGCTTGAGTCTGTTGGACCGGAATTTCGATTAATAGTGTTTTTAGTGAGTTATGATTTTTTTACTGATGGGGGCGCCGCCACTCAGGCCCAATCGCCACCTTAAGAGGTCGCTGATGATAAGAAACTCCTTGTTATTTAACGAAGCCTTTCGTCTACAAGCAGAGTCAACTTTATAACAACTAGATTCTTCCATGCTGGCCTGGGAGCGAGAGAAAAACATAGAATGTGCCAGCTGCATTTCCTCCCGGGTATGCTGTAAAAACCAGCTAAGGGATCCGAGGGTTTCAGTATATTGTAATTTAGGCAATGGGCTGACAACCTGTCACTACAGCAATTACTTACAAATCTATCTTTAATAACCCTCAAAACTTTGTCAGACGTGGCGGAACGATCTTTGTTTGGGTCGTTTACGCTCTGCCTACCCCATTAGGGATAAAGGCGTGATTATATGTATGTAAGTATGTATGTAGATACTGGCGAAATAATAGTGGAAACGCCATAACCTAAAAGATTGATTGATTAAGGTCGCTGATGCTCTGGCTAAATCGGCATCAGCCTCAACAGTCCACTGCTGGACATAGGCCTCCTCAAAATTGGAGGTATATGCCATACTCACCACGCGCTTGGCAAGCGGGTTGGTGAGCGCAGTACAACCTACCACATAACTACTAAAAAAAACTTTGCGGAGCACCATTTTCGTTCTCACTCATTCGGTCTCATTATCAAGTGGTCAATTTGTCTGATTCCACACTCTTTCACTTACATAGTGACTCACGTAGTGATCTAATCGACGCCCGCATCGTTCGTTTTGTTTATTCTTTTTCTTGTTTATTTATTTACACTTCTTCGAGATCCATTTCGATTTATAAGATAGTGTAACGCTAGAAAGTCCGGTTTCTTTCTTGGAATAAAATATGTATCCTTGTTCGTAGACATTTTTTTAAAAATTAGAAATAGGTTTGCTCTTGACTGTAGACACTAGGTCAGGGATGACCGTGCCATCGACGTTATCATTACAATACAATACAAATATTCTTTATTGCACATAAACAACGCATTGTACAGGAACAAACATTACAAAATAGAGTACAGTTAGGCGGTCTTATTGCTAGGGTAGCAATTTCTGCCAGGCAACCTTTGGGTAAAGGAGTAGTTTTCTAATATTATGCGGGATAGTGCATCATTGTGTTATGGTACTGGCAATCTCACGCACCGACGGAACACAGTATGCTGTTTGGCGCCGGACCTTGTGGGGCCTACCACCGCTTTGTTGGGATCGTTCAGCCGGACTTATTCACAGGCAAGCCTGTGTTGCCGTTGCCCAGGGTGGACTACTAGGAGGTAGATGCCATCCCACCTCAAATTTTCATAACATTATAATGGTACCGATTCCTTGAGGACGCAACTTAATTAAATGTTGAATAAAATTGTTGCCGTCTCTTTCAGTTCTCTAGAAAATGACGATTATAGTCAAGATTTAGTCATTTTGTGCGCTAACGAGTAAATTATCAGAAGCTGTAGTTTTTAAGTTGTCTAATTGTAACAACTATGGTATCGAATAAATGATTTTTCTTTCTTTCTTCCTAATTCATCAAAAATATGATTTGGTTCTAAACTTGCTCAAAGGATCAATGTGTTGGCCAGTTTTCGAAATATTACATCCAAAAAAATGAGCGTCGTAATAGAATAGAATATCGTTAATATTCTTCCATTTTTATTTTTCTGCAAAAATAATTTGCTATATTTTTTTCCTGTTGTTAAGTAACGATGCAGACGATGATAGTCTATGCTCGCTCGTCTAGATAATGTCCATTTCCATTCACTCTCGCCTTAGAAAGGCCCAGGTTATAATGTTCCGAAAACAGACCGACACACCCACAGAGCATAACCCAAGAGCTTTTCTTTTAACGGAAATCACATAATATAAGCAAGTAAATAATGCATTTAGTATGCAAGTGTAAATAAACAAGATATAAATAAAATCATGCTGAACCATTATTTTATGTTGGACTGGGAGCGAGAGAAACACATAGAATGTGCCAGCTGCATTTCTTCCCGGGCCTGCTGTAAAAACCAGCTCCGAGGGTTCAGTGTATTGCAATTTACGCGATGGGCTAGCAACCTGTCACTACAGCAATATACGTATAAATCTATCTTAAATAACCCTCAAAACGTTGTCAGACGTGGCGGAACCACCTTTGTTTAGGTCATTTACGCTCTGCCTACCCCATTAGAGGTAAAGGCGTGATTATATGTATGTATAAATAAAACAAAGTGCGCGATAAATGCGGGCGCGCGAGGTCAGATCGGTTAGTGAATCACTCTGCACTTAGGAATCACTTGAGTCTACCTGGTTACATATAAAAGGTGTTACATACATACCGGGTGTAAGGGACAGCGTCCCGCAAACTGATAGGGGTTGCTCGCTCAGTCAACGAAACTGAACAGTTTCTTTTGACAATCAATCAGACAATTTGTATGGAAAATTAATTTTGTATCATCTTGTATTTCAATTAAAGATTCTCTCATGGGAATAAGATAACAAGCTAGCATTAGCCTCAGACACATTCTTTTTATCTGGATTTTGAAACAAACTAACACAATTTTGCTACAAATGTTACTGAAGATGAAGTTTGATCAAGTTTCTGTTTTAACATGCTGGACTCTTTCTTTCGTTCTTTCATGCTGGACTGGGAGAGATAGAAAAACATAGAATGTTCCAGCTGCCCTTCCTCCCGGGCATGCTGTAGAAGTCAGCAGAAGGGATTCGAGGGTTACAATGTATTGTAATTTAGGCGATGGGCTGACAACCTGTCACTACAGCAATACACATAACAAGTTTAAATTTTCCTTAATTTTTGTCAGACGTGGCGAAAGCGCCTTTTACGAGGCGTTTTACGCTCTGCCTACCCCGTATGGGATAAAGGCGTGATTTTATGTATGTATGTATGTCTGTTTTAACATCTCTGTTCCTTATATTAAAAATAAACAAATTGTCTCAAAAAAATATGAAGCTCTAGACAAGATTAAAATGTGAAAATTGTAATCATTATAAATAAATAATAACATACATGAAAAACAAAATAATAATAATAATAGTGAACATAGGTCTACTGCTGTATAAGAGAATTATTTACAGAAATGATATGGCCTTTTTTATTGTTTACTAGCGACCCGCCCCAGCTTCGCATGGAAATCATCAATGTTTCTCTACTATATTATGCAACCAGAAATGACCCTTTGAATGGCACTATCGTTGGTAACTATGGTCTAGGTAAACGTAATGACCGGGTAGATGCTAATACATTTTTGTATTGAGAGCCAAATGTCCATTATGAATACCTGGTTTCAGCACCACCCTAGAAGGCTTTACACATGGACAACGCCGGGGGGAAAATACAAGAATCAGATAGATTATGTACTAATAAAATCTAGATGGAGGTCATGCATCACCAATTCCAAAACACTGCCTGGTGCCGACTGCGGTAGCGACCATGAACTTCTCATTGCTGATTTCAAACTTCGCCTAAGAACCATTATGAAAAACCCGTTAGTAAACCTGCGTCCTTGAATGGGCCTGCGCTACAACAATTTGAAAAGGAGATAAGACCAAAACTCCGGTCCCTAAAGCATTTGATTCAAGTGACACTGACTGGGTGAGATCTAGAGACGTTATTCTCACAACTGCTAAAGAAGTTAGCGCGCAGTTTAAGAGTGGCCGTCATAAAAAGAATTGGATAAGTGATAATACTTGGGGGGCTTAATTGAGAAGAGGAGAATTGCGAAAAGCGAAGTTTCTGTAACGGCTTACAACAAGTTACATAAAGAGGTGCAAACTGCTTTAAGATGGGACAAGGACAAGCAAATTTCTGATATCTGTGAGGCAATAGAACAACATGCTGTGAAGATACAAACCAAAGATCTCTTCAGTAAAGTAAAAATGTTAACGAAGCCACCAAAACCAAAATCGTGGGTAGTTGACGACAAGCAGGGTAACCCTCTCTCCGACCTCAGTCAGGTTTTAAATAGATGGCGAGAGTACTGCTACGAGCTTTACAGTGAAAGCACGGATGAGGAGGTCGAAAGGTCGTGGGATGTTTACGAAGCTGAACCCAACATACTATGCAGTGAGGTGGAGGACGCCATCAAGAAGCTCAAACACAAGGCAATGGGTCCTGATGGCATATCAGCTGCCATGATCAAACATCTAGGCCCCGAAGGAGCCAAAACTGGGCACAATCTGCAGTCATCCCCTTACACAAAAAGGGTTCCACAAAGAATTGCGAATATTATCGCACTATTTCCCTCATGCCTCACGCTAGTAAGATCTTACTCCAGATTTTGAATAAGAGATTGGCCGCTTACATAGATAGACAGATTCCTCCGGAACAGTCAGGGTTTGTGCAAGGAAAAGGAACACGAGAGCAGATACTGAACGTACGCCTACTCATTGAAAAGTGTCGCGAATTCAACAAACCTGTCGTGTTGAGCTTTATAGACTATGCCAAAGCATTAGACTGCGTAAGATGGAACTCCATGTTCAGGATGATGTCGGAAATGGGCGTGCCATCACACCTTATCTTCCTTGTCCAGAGGTTATACCTTGACGGGACGAGCTTTGTGAAATTGGATGAATCACAATCTGAAACATTCCGTACAGAAAGAGGGGTCCGTCAGGGATGCATACTTTCTCCGAAGCTGTTTAACCTCTACGGCGAGTATGTTATGAGGAAGGCGCTTGATGGCTGGGACGGCGGCGTTACGGTGGGCGGTACAAAGATCACGAACCTAAGATATGCCGATGACACAACAATACTTGCAGCCAGCGAGTCGGAGATGGCTGTGATCTTGGAGCGAATAGAGAGAGTGAGCCTTGAATTTGGCCTGCACATAAACCGCTGTAAAACCAAAGTCATGATAGTGGACAGAGCTCAAATTTTAAATCCATCACATGCGCTGAAGGATTATGAAAAAGTGGAGGAATTTATATACTTAGGGTCGTTGATCTCTAACTCTGGTAACTGCGAGAAAGAAATCGGACGCCGTATCGGAATGGCTAAAAGTGCCATGACTAGCCTTGATAAAATCTGGAAAGACCGTAATATCCGCCGAATAACTAAGTTGCGTTTGGTTCGTACGTTGGTTTTCTCTATCTTCCTGTACGGGGTGGAGACTTGGTGTCTCAGGAAGAAGGAACGCAACAAGATCCATGCCTTTGAAATGTGGTGTTGGAGAAAGCTGCTACGCATTCCTTGGACAGCCCTGAGAACCAATGTATATCAGTGGAGATGATTGACATACAGTCACGATCCTCAGCATTGAGGGAACGACCAGGAAGAAGATACAAATAAACCTTCCTATTGAATCACTCTATTCATTAAAAGAAACCGCATCAAAATCCGTTCCTAGTTTTAAAGATCTAAGCATACATAGGGATATAGGGACAGAGAAAGCGACTTTGTTTTATACTATGTAGTGATTCTTTCATGTGTGTTTCCGTGTGTCCTCTGTATATTCATTGTGTGCAATAAAATGGTAAATAAATAGACAGTTATTTTTTCATGTTCTAAAAATTTTTATGTAGATGAGTAAACTTCAAGGGGTTCTCAGCAAAAGACTATAAAAAAGGGGTATTTGAAACAGTCTTTTGAAGAATCAGTGAAAGACAAATGCTTTCTTATTTCAAACAACAAACTTGCATAATCATAATTATTATGCTAATATACCTACATCTACCTACATATAGTAAACTAAACCATTCAGTTAAAAAGTATAAACTAAGCCAATGTGGACAAAAAACAAAAACCACAAAAGAATTTTCTTTGTCTTAATTTATCTTCTCTTTATAAAAAATATCATTGATAAAAACAGTTTAAAATTAAAAGTCAAATAAGCAATAACATGTCAACCATATAATTGAAAAAAAAAATCATAGTTCTGTATACCATTTGTTTGCTAGTCGGTTGACCAAAGTAGTATATAGAGCAATTTTTTTAGTTTTGTGGGTTGACATGTTATTGCTTATTTGACTTTTAATTTTAAACTGTTTTTATCAATGATATTTTTTATAAAGAGAAGATAAATTGAAGAGAAAATTCTTTTGTAGTTTTTGTTGTTTTTTTTTCCACATTGGCTTAGTTTTTACTATTGTACTGAATTGTTTAGTTTACTATACTCGTTCAATCCCCTAGATTAGGTACCAAACCCCATGAGATACGATATAAGGCTAGGGAGATGATGACATGTTATTGCTTATTTGCATTGAGATGGGTTTGATTGAAATTAGCAATAAGGCCACCTATATTGTTCTGTCACGTTTGTTCCTTTTTATTTCTGTTGTATGTGTTTCATTGTGTAATAAAGAATTTTGTATTGTATTGTATTGACTTGATACCCACACAGCAGAAGAATAAGAAGTGAGATGTAAAAGAATTACCACTAATACTAGGAGTATAAAAAAATACCTGTCCATTTTGCCATCTCAAAACAAAATCATAAGCTTAACTTTTATTGTTTTATCACAAATAGAAAGTTATATTCATCAGTTACCTAACATTAAATTAAATAATTACTTTACAATATAGGGTATTATTTACAAAACTATGTTTTATTTAGTGTTTGTAAATCAATTAAATGAAAATAATAATTCATTTATCAATAATGATAGTAAACAAATAATTATCTAATAACTAAATATCTTATTTTGTTGTAATAAAATACAAATTACTTTTAAGACTTAAATGGTTGTTTGGTATATAAAACATAATTATTTGATCCTGTTTTTTTTTTAAATCTGTTTTGTTACTATTCTCATTATCTATATAGATAATATCTATATTAATACATTTATATATTTTGACCTCTGATGAAGTGATGAATCACATGGAGTAGTTCTGTATTTGTTGCCATCAATGTATAGGCTTCTTACACTTAAGAGGTTTCATCCATTCATATTTCAAAACAATCTATTGTATATGAATTATTGTTTACAAATAAACAGAAAGATACCACGCTACGCAAGCAATTTCCTCTCGAAATTTTACCTGGCAAAGAAATATTGGTGGATTTATTCTGATAGGAACTAAAGTTTCATACGTAGTACACATATAAACAAACAGAATTATGATTTTTAATACATCCAAAAGACGAATATACTAAGGGAACTCACCGTAAATCCTTGTAATTTCGTTGTAATTGCCTGCATTATCACAATGAACGGATAAAATAAATATAGTAAAAATGGCTCCTAGCGTGCGCACAATATACATTTTCTACGGCGTTATGCGCGTCGGATACATGCGTGGATAACTTAAACTGCACTTTTCAACCACATTTTCACCTCAATTACTGATAAAAGCGGAAATAATCTGTAAAACGATTCATCTATTTCTGTAAATTAGCTGCCATCAATCGAGCAAGACCCCGCCGTCTGTCATTCAACTTGTCAATAAACAATTTTTGTTGCCATTACAATTGTAGGTTTACCACTCACCAAACACATCGCTTCATTTCACGGTCCCTAAAATATTTTTTAATGCGGTAAAGCACCACTTTATCAAAATGCGTTCAAATATCACATATTTAGTGGGTAAAATGAGCTTATTACTCGGTTATAATAAATACAGAAATCGCAAATCCATATTGAAAATGTATACAAACTTTCCCTATTTAACTCTATAAGAGGTGGGAAATGGCAAGTAATTTAAAAAGTTTGTTCACACCCCCGCACGGACTGTTCGTTTCATTTTGGTTTGCTATTGCCATTTGTAGTTTCTATACCAAAAAATGGGGAGATATTTTTACGAAAATAAAATGTTGTCAAGTAAATAACCATTTACAATAGACTAACAAAATAAAAACATTACAAAACACAACAAAACTTAACAATAATTGAAGCCCGCACGCATCGCACCCGTTGGAATTGTGCTCATAACGCTGGCCGCGTCTCCACGCTGAATGGCCAACTATATGTGTTGCATCAGGTACGATGCGGTGCGGGGATCTCCACCATTCCGCCGAGAGCGTCTGCCAATTTTGGAAATTAATGCCTGTGCCGCCTTGCACCACATGCCTCCACCGCAAAAGGTAAATATTGGAGAGAGGCAAGCATATTTCCCATCTTTTTGTGATGCTGCCCACTCCGCAGTGGAGCCTGGTGCTTGGATTGTGTGTGGTAGCTCTCCGGATGATCTCGTGAAGCATATGGCACCTAGGGAATCTTGCAGCACATTTTCCACAACTTCACCTGTAGTAGCCTTTGTCATCTACTGCAGCCCCGCACTTACAGTGATGTGGCTCGCATATCACGCAACAGAATCATTATCGAGCATAGTACCTAAATGCGGAGATGGTAGTGCCCGCAGCCAAGCACCGGATTCTGGGTTACCCGCTGACTTCAGACGTGCCGTATCGGTACCAGAGGCAGCGTTTAAAAGTTTGTTGGAGATATTTTATTTATAGGAGATATTTTGTCCTAGATATGTAAACTTTTTGGCATAGTGCGAATGGCAACCATTATAGTTTGCAAAAATCTATCGGCGTACGGTAAGACCAACCTAAATACAAACCTAAAATTTGCTGATTTTTGTTTAAAACTTCACATTAATGTGATAGTTTCACATTAAAAATAACTTTTACAAAATTCTGATAGCTTTGATTTAAAATATCGCGGTAATGTGACGCTTAAGCCTATTTTATCATCTCAAAACTATTTTTGATTTCTATATGTGTGCAAAATGGTTTAGGTTTGATCGTGCGTCGCGATGTTTTTAAAAAAAGTAAGGGTCGCTAATCACAGCATGCCAGGCTCCATGCAAAAATGTTACGCACTTTAGTTACATCTATTGGTACGTAGATTTTTTGTTGATGCCATGGGAAAGGCAATGTAACATTTTTGTATGGAGGCATTTGTGCTATACCATTCGATTCTCTACACGAAAAAAAACGTAAAACACATATTGTGATTTTTGCCTTAAGCGTCATATTATCACGATATTTATTTTCTATTTATTGGTTCATCAACATCAACATATTTTAAATCAAAGATATCGGAATTTCGAAGAATCATTTGTAAAGCGAAAATATCTCAGTAATGTGACCCATCATCATCTCCCTAGCCTTATCCCGTATGTCACGGGGTAGGCTACCTAATCTAGGGGATCTTCTTCTTCTTCTTCTGTCGAGTGGGTATCGAGTCTATTGACCCGATGAACCCTGGTGTCAGAGTTTTTAAACCGCCTAGTAGCACAACTATCAGACCTCTGACATGGTTTGAGTAACGACCACTATCAAAGACAGCGACCGGGACCAACGGCTTAACGTGCCCTCCGAAGCACAATATCTTTTTCTTTTCGGACAATCAGGTGATTCAGCCTGCAATGTCCTAACCAAACTGGGGAAAAATTCACAAAGTGATAAATTCTCAAATTTCAACTTTGCGTGTTCCCCCCTGGGAATCGAACCCAGGACCTCCGGATCGGGAGTCCATGGCACTAGCCACTAGACCACGGAGCCAGGCAGTCAGTAATGTGACCCATAAGACAAAAAATACCTAGTATGTTTTAGGATTTTATTTACGTTTAAAATCGAATAGTTTAGGTCTAGACGTGCGCTAAAAGATTTTTGAAAAATATACGGGTCGCCATTTACACTATGCCAAAAAGGTTACCCATTGAAAACGCTAGATGGCTCAGTTATAGTATTTCCAAACTGAGTTATAGAATGAAGGTAAACAAAGTTTCATTTCTGTTGTCTTTTAATCGAAGATTTCTAAAATAAGTTGTAGCTATTATTTTTCTTCCATGCTGGACTGGGAGAGATAGAAAAACATAGAATGTTCCAGCTGCCCTTCCTCCCGGGCATGCTGTTGAAGTCAGCAAAAGGGACTCGAGGGTAACAATGTATTGTAATTTAGGCGATAGGCTGACAACCTGTCACTAAAGCAATACATATTACAATCTAAAATTTGCTCTCAATTTTAGTCAGACGTGGCAAAAGCGCCTTTTACAAGGCGTTAAACGCTCTGCCTACCCCGTAAGGGATAAAGGCGTGATTTATGTTTTAGTATTATACATACATATAATTACGCCTTTATCGCTGATGGACTAGGCAGAGCGTAAATGACCTAATCGAAGGTAGTTCACCCACGTCTGACAAAGTTTTGAGGGTTATTTAAGATAGATTTGTAGGTATACTGCTGTAGTGACAAGTCATCGGCCCATTGCCTTAATTACAGTATACTGTAACTCAGATCCCTTAGCTGCTTTTTACAGCATGCCTGGGAGGAGAAGCAGCTGGCACATTTAATGTTTTTCTCTCACTTTCAGGCCAGCATGGAAGCATGGATTTAGTATTATGATTCTGATTTTATTACAACAGTAGATGTGCTAAGTAGTTTGTTGCTGTTATTGTAGTAAAGACATGCAAAACTTAGAAAACAAAAAGAATTAGAAAAACATAAAAGTTCTCTCAAACCAACAGACAGCATCCGGCAAACTGATAAAGGTAGCTTAGTCAACGAAACTGAACAACTTACACCAGGAACTTTTTACAGGAGATGAAAATAAAAATTGAGCTTCCCATACAAAATGTCCACCTCAATCAGACAAATTGTATGGAAAAGCACATTTTTTTTACGTCCTGCTAAAAAACACTGCTGATAGTTGTTCAGTTTCGTTGTCTGAGCAAACCCTATCAGTTGCGGGATGCTGTCCCTTACACCTGGTATAATCACGTCTTAGGGCAGGCAGAGCGTAAACGCCCTAAACAAAGGTCTGTCCGCCACATCTGACAAAGTTTTTAGGGTTATTTAAGATAGATTTGTAGATATATCTGTAGTGACAGGTAGTCAGACCATCACCTAAATTGCAATACACTGAAACCCTCAGATCCGTTAGCTGGTTTTTACACCATTCCCGGGAGCAAATGCAGCTGGGACATTCTATGTTTTTCTTTCGCTCCCAGTCCAGCATGGAAGCTAATGTATGAATGAGTTTATGAATTATACACAACTAGCCACCTGCCCCAGCTTCGCATCAGTGTTTCTTTACTATATTATGCATGTATTATACATATAAACCTTCCTCTTGAATCACTCTATCCATTAAAAGAAACTGCATCTATATCCATACATACATATAATCACGCCTTTATCCCTAATGGGGTAGGCAGAGCGTGAACGACCTAAACAAAGGTCGTTCCGCCACGTTTGACAAATTTTGAGGGTTGTGTAAGATAGATTTATAGGTATATTGCTGTAGTGACAGGTTGTCAGCCTGTCGCCTAAATTGCGATATACAGAAACCCTCGGATCCCTTAGCTGGTTGTTATAGCATGCCGGGGAGGAAATGCAGCTGGCACATTCTATGTTTTTCTCTCGCTCCCAGTCCAGCACGGAAGTAAGTTAAGTTAGTAAAATTATTATTATTATTATACTGGGTGGCGCAAAAGTACTGGCACTAAAGAAAATATTTTTATTTTTTTTATATGACATTTTCTGTCATTCTGTTGTTGAAAATTGTGTAGTGAACAAATGTAAAATACACTGAAAATAAACATGGACCGTTTTACTCTCCAAGAACGTGGAATAATTGTGTCAATGTTGTTACGGAATAATTCATCAGTGATAAGAACACAACGTGAATTTCGTCGACGATTTCCCCACCGTCCGGCACCGATTGGTCGCACAATTCGACGCTTTGCCACACGCCTTGAAGCAACTGGCTCAACATTGGATAGACCTAAGTCTGGGAGACCAAGAACAGGCCATTCAGCTGAAAATATCGATGCTGTGCGCGAAGATGTGGAAGAGTGTCCAGAAACATCAACGAGGCGACGTGCCACGCAATTGGGCATTTCCAGACGGACCCTGCAGCGTATTTTGGTGAAAGACTTAAAGATGTTCCCGTATAAAACTCAAATGACTCATCAGCTGCTGCCTGCTGACCACCGAGCTTGTCTAGATTACTGCCAGCGCGTCATAAACCTCAACCTTGAAGAGGATAATTTTCCTTCAAAATTGGTTATGAGTGACGAAGCGCATTTCCATCTCTCAGGGCATGTCAATAAGCAGAATACTCGGTTCTGGGGCACTGATAATCCGCGCATTATTCAAGAAACACCTCTACACCCACTAAAAGTTACTGTATGGTGTGGCATCTGTGTTGACAGAGTGATCGGACCCTATTTTTTCGAAGACGCTGGAGGCAATGCGATAACTGTCACTGGAGAACGCTACAGAACCATGTTACGTGAGTTTTTGATACCCAGTTTGGACGAATTGGGGCTGGAGCACATCTGGTTTCAACAAGACGGCGCTACGGCACACACAGCGCGCGACACTATGGACTTAGTGAGGGACGCTTTTCCAGGCCGAGTTATCTCTCGTTTTGGCGATTTACCTTGGCCTGCAAGATCACCCGATCTGACCAGTCCAGACTTCTTTCTTTGGGGTTTTTTGAAATCTCGGGTGTATGTGAACAAGCCACAGACTCTCGCAGCTCTAAAAGAAAACATTCGTCAAGAAATAACGAACATATCGCAGGAAGTGTTACGGCAAGTTATGCAAAATGTCATAAATAGGGCTCAAATGTGTATCAACTCTGGAGGTCACCATTTAAAAGACATCATCTTTAAATCCTAATGGTACGAAATTTAATGGCACAAATATACATTTAAAAAAACCTAAATCTAGTTTTCTAATTTAGAAAAAATGTTATAGCTGAACCAAATAGGGTCTTTACTTTTGCGCCACCCGTTATTATTTAATCAGGCAGGCAGTTGTAGCAACTGATAGTGCCTGTATCCCATTGTTCACGATTTGCTTGTCTTATTGAAGTTTTGTAGGTATTTGTCTAATTTGTTCTTAAAGACATTTGTATTCTGGGCTGTCACTACATCTTGAGGTAGCTTGTTCCAATCTATTTGAAAGAAAGTGCTTGTGTGGGTTGTTGTGTGAGAAACAAGTTGTCAATTTCATGCTATGACCTCGCAAACGGCTATTTTGGTCTAATTCTAGATAGTAATTCATTGTATTTTCAAATTATGGATTAATTTGAGTCTAGTTGTGGGTGTCTGATTTATTAACCACTAGCTTTCCGCAGTAAAAAGTTGCCTAGCCTATGTCTGTTCCCAAGATCCCACTAATAGTTCTACCAAATTTCATTAAAATCAGTTAAGCTGTTTAGGTGCAAAAGAGTAACAGACAGAAAAATAGGCTGAGTTATAATGCGGCACAAAAGACACATTTATAATCACTTCATAGTATAAAACAAAGTCGCTTTCTCTGTCCCTATATCCCTATGTATGCATAAATCTTTAAAACTAAGCAACGTATTTTGATGCGGTTTCTCTTTAATGGATAGAGTGATTCAAGAGGAAGGTTTATATGTATAATACATGCATAATATGGTAGAGAAACACTGATAATTTCCGTGAGAAGCCGGGGTGGGTCGCTAGTTTTGTATAAAAATTAGGTGATGCCAGATCTTTGTGCACAAGTCTAGGTAAATATTATTGCATTACTTAATTGTAAGATACCTAGGATACAGTTAAATATTTACTTAGTTTAGGTATCGATATTTATTTTTTGAGACCCTAATTTAACTTTTAGCACTTATTTTAACCTTATCAGTTATTGTTTACACGTTTTATTCTGTTATATATCCTTAAGTTAGTAACTAATAAGAAATTTGCTTTTAAATTAGTAAATAATATTTCATATTGTTAACATTTTTGTTTCGAATAAATTATTATTATATTATTATTAGATAAAATAATTTTAATTCTCTTTTAAAAGTTTCACATTTATGTATGTATGTATGTAAGCTCTGTATTGTACCTTAAAAATCTTAAAACTAAAATACAAGAAGATAAAAACAATAGTGGCACAAAGGCGGACTTATCCCGTTAAGGGATCTCTTCCAGTCAACCTTTGATAAACCCAGAGGAGACAATTATGCTTGCAGGTAAACTAAGATAGGTACATGAAACGATTATATACCGTGACATAGACAAAATAATATACTTAATAACTCAAATTTGAACGCATAAATACTAGATATAAAGATATACAAAATAATGCTTAATATTATATATAATAAATATACTGGGTGGCGCAAAAGTACTGGCACTAAAGAAAATATTTTTATTTTTTTTATATGACATTTTCTGTCATTCTGTTGTTGAAAATTGTGTAGTGAACAAATGTAAAATACACTGAAAATAAACATGGACCGTTTTACTCTCCAAGAACGTGGAATAATTGTGTCAATGTTCTTACGGAATAATTCATCAGTGATAAGAACACAACGTGAATTTCGTCGACGATTTCCCCACCGTCCGGCACCGATTGGTCGCACAATTCGACGCTTTGCCACACGCCTTGAAGCAACTGGCTCAACATTGGATAGACCTAAGTCTGGGAGACCAAGAACAGGCCGTTCAGCTGAAAATATCGATGCTGTGCGCGAAGATGTGGAAGAGTGTCCAGAAACATCAACGAGGCGACGTGCCACGCAATTGGGCATTTCCAGACGGACCCTGCAGCGTATTTTGGTGAAAGACTTAAAGATGTTCCCGTATAAAACTCAAATGACTCATCAGCTGCTGCGTGCTGACCACCGAGCTCGTCTAGATTACTGCCAGCGCGTCATAAACCTCAACCTTGAAGAGGATAATTTTCCTTCAAAATTGGTTATGAGTGACGAAGCGCATTTCCATCTCTCAGGGCATGTCAATAAGCAGAATACTCGGTTCTGGGGCACTGATAATCCGCGCATTATTCAAGAAACACCTCTACACCCACTAAAAGTTACTGTATGGTGTGGCATCTGTGTTGACAGAGTGATCGGACCCTATTTTTTCGAAGACGCTGGAGGCAATGCGATAACTGTCACTGGAGAACGCTACAGAACCATGTTACGTGAGTTTTTGATACCCAGTTTGGACGAATTGGGGCTGGAGCACATCTGGTTTCAACAAGACGGCGCTACGGCACACACAGCGCGCGACACTATGGACTTAGTGAGGGACGCTTTTCCAGGCCGAGTTATCTCTCGTTTTGGCGATTTACCTTGGCCTGCAAGATCACCCGATCTGACCAGTCCAGACTTCTTTCTTTGGGGTTTTTTGAAATCTCGGGTGTATGTGAACAAGCCACAGACTCTCGCAGCTCTAAAAGAAAACATTCGTCAAGAAATAACGAACATATCGCAGGAAGTGTTACGGCAAGTTATGCAAAATGTCATAAATAGGGCTCAAATGTGTATCAACTCTGGAGGTCACCATTTAAAAGACATCATCTTTAAATCCTAATGGTACGAAATTTAATGGCACAAATATACATTTAAAAAAACCTAAATCTAGTTTTCTAATTTAGAAAAAATGTTATAGCTGAACCAAATAGGGTCTTTACTTTTGCGCCACCCAGTATATTTATAATATATAATAGATACCTATACACATCCTAAATATATATACATATATATCCGAAACATAAAATTATAAATAAATATCCTACGTATTGTCCGATTTTTTTTACCCTAAACCCCAGAGTTTCTTAATTTCACTCTTAAAAGAAGTGATATTTTTTTTTTCCGAATATCTGAAGGAAGTTTATTCCATAAACAGGCAGCATGAACAGTGAAAGACTGTGCGTACGATTGAGAAGAGCATGTAGGTACCCTGAGTGAGAGATCCCCACTAGATCGCAAATTTGCCCTCTCCACATTTTGATGTTCAAATCTCTCTTTCAAGTAAACAGGGGTGCCAGGATTATTGAGAACATTGTATAGAAGCGATAAGATATGTAGGTCCCTGCGAAGGCGAATCGGTAGCCACTTCAACCGCTCCCTAAACTCGGAGACATGGTCGTATTTACGGAGCCCAAAAACGAAGCGTATGCTGGTTTGTTAAGCGTTCCATCTTATTAAGCAGTTCTTCTGTAAGATCGAGATACGACACGTCACCATAATCCAGTAGCGGCAAGAGAAGGGCTTGAGCCAACATTATTTTGGTGTGAAGCGGCAGAAAGTTTTGTAGGGATGCGTATAATTTCCGACTAACCTCACTCACTTGCTTCGTCCAGGACAAGGTCTGATCCAAAACAATCCCAAGGTTTTTTAATATTAGTAAGGATGTAAAGCGGGGTTGGTCAAGATTTACAAGGATAACAAGATTTATTACGTTTTTTTTTTAAAGATTTGATTTGAATATAAAAAAATTAGCCTGGGGCGTTGAATTTTATTTCCTTATTATTATTTATTTTATTTTCCTTTTATTATCTTATTTCCTTCTCTATTACTTCCATGCTGTACTGGGAGAGATAGAAAAACATAGAATGTTCCAGCTGCCCTTCCTCCCGGGCATGCTGTTGAAGTCAGCAAAAGGGACTGGAGGTACAGTGTATTGTAATTTAGGCGATGGGCTGACAACCCGTCACTATAGCAATACATATTACAATCTAAAATTGCCCTCAATTTTTGTCAGACGTGGCGAAAGCGCTTTTTACGAGGCGTTAAACGCTCTGCCTACCCCGTAAGGGATAAAGGCGTGATTTATGTATGTATGTATATATGAAAACTAAGAAACTGATTAAATCTTTAACTTTTATTGAAAAAATAATTTAATTGCAATCATGATTTTAATTAAAACGATTAAATCATGCCAACCCTGGAGCAGTATTTTTGAATCACTCGAACTCCAATGCGATACGAAAGAACAATATTTGCATGCGATCTTCATACAATTTGCCATGCGAATGTTAGTCTTACATACATACATAAATCACGCCTTTATCCCTTACGGGGTAGGCAGAGCGTTTAACGCCTCGTAAAAGGCGCTTTTGCCACGTCTGACAAAAATTGAGGGCAATTTTAGATTTTAATATGTATTGGTAAAGTGACAGGTTGTCAGCCCATCGCGTAAATTACAATACACTGTAACCCTCGAGTCCCTTTTGCTGACTTCAACAGCATGCCCGGGAGGAAGGGCAGCTGGAACATTCTATGTTTTTCTATCTCTCCCAGTCCAGCATGGAAGTATGTTAGTCTTTCGTATACGAATTCGTTTTGCGTGATTCAAAAATACGCCCCCCGCCTGATGTGAAGTAACAAAATGCATGTTTTCTCAACAGGTCAAGAAATAGAAGTCAACAAGACCACTCTGGGTGAGAACGCCAAGCTGGTATGCCAAACACAACCGGCTTCTGCTGATCTCTACTGGACGTTTGGTGACAAACGCGTCAATGCTTCTGACCGGTTAGTATTTATACTTATGTCGTAGTAAGGAAGAAGAAGAAGAACCATTGTTCAATTATCCGTGTTTTCGCAATATCCCCAGGATTGTCGCGAAAGTTCGAATTCGAACTATGAAATCGTCCTATAACGTTACAACATTCTTAGTCCTGTACTTTTTTTTTTATTATAAATAACTGCCTCCGTGGCTAGTGCCATGGACTCCCGATCCGGAGGTCCTGGGTTCGATTCCCAAGGGGGAAACACAAAGTTAATATTTGAGAATTTATCACTTTGTGAATTTTTCCCCAGTTTGGTTAGGACATTGCAGGCTGAATCACCTGATTGTCTGAAAAAAAAAAAAAGAGTTCGTGCTTCGGAGGGCACGTTAAGCCGTCGGTCCCGGTCGCTGTCTTTGATAGTGGTCGTTACTCAAACCATGTCAGAGGCCTGATAGTTGTGCTACTAGGTTTAAAAACTCTGACACCAGGGTTCATCGGGTCGATAGACTCGATACCCACTCGACAGAAGAAGATTATAAGTATGAACTATTATTTATTTTTATTCATTATTTTTATTATTCATTATTTTTATTATTGAAAAAATATACCTACATTTTTTTTAGCGTTATAGCATAGTTACTATTACTTCTGGATAATATTGCTTTCTAAAGGCTCTTACTTAGTTATAGTGCCGCTTAAACAGGCTGTAAAAATCTCAGACCACACAATTATTTTGTCTAGAATATATAACTGGGTTTAAGGGACAGCGTCCCGCAAACTGATAGGGGTTGCTCAGTCAACGAAACTGAACAACTTTCACCAGGAAATTCTTTCAGGAGATGTAAAAACATATTGACGTTCCTATACAAAATGATCACCTCGATCAGACAATTTGTGTGGAAAAGCATTTGTTTTTAATTTCCTGAAGAATTCAGTTTCGTTGACTGAGCAACCCTTATCAGTTTGTACCCTGTATATTTCTCAAGTTTGTTTTAATATTTGTACTACTTTCTTATCTCATCACACGTTGATCTTGTTAAACGAAGCTAATCACCTGTATTTCCTCCTTTTCACAGCATAACAATAAAGAACACAGCCAAAACCGACCTAGATTACAAGATATCAACATTATCCATCACGAACACCACTAGAGCGGACCACGGCAACTACACCTGTGTTGCCAGCTACGATGGAAAGGAGAAGAAAGCGGTGAAACTCCTCGACCTCACTTTTCCAACTGTTTTTATTCCAAACAACAAGACTTACTCAGTAATCGCTACGAGCAGCGATAATGGCCACTCGGTCACTATGGAGTGTGAATTTGAAGGTGAGTTCTTTTATTTATTTATTTACTGTTTATTGTACACAAGTAACATGAGAAATACAATAACACAAGGAATAACGACACAACAGGTACAGCTTATTTCTACTAAGAAATTTCTTCCAGCTGACCTACTATACACACTATCTTTTAATAGTGGAGTCTTTCTTTGGCGTTGAAATGTATAATTCCGGGTGTAAGGGACAATCTGATAGTACTCAGTCAACGAAACTGAACAACTATCACCAGGAAATTCTTACAGGAAAAAAAATGCTTTTCCATACTGTCTGATTGGGGTGGTCATTTTGTATGGGAAAGTAATTTTTTTACATGTTCTATAAGAATTTCCTGGTGAATGTTGTTCGGTATCGTTGACTGAGCAACCCCTATCAATTTGCAGGACGCTGTCCCTTACACCCGGTAGGTGGGGGCAAACTTCTTGAAGTAAATTCGGGTTGAGGCGCGGGGCGCTGCCGCGGGGAATCGAGACTCATTGGTTTATGTTATCACTATGTTAGAGATTATTTATATTTTATAATTTTGTCGAATTTTCCTGAAATATTTTTTTGAAATATGATTCATTCTAAAATGTCGTAGGCCGCAAAGTTAGGACGCATGTAACTTTTTCTTAGCCAAAAACAATAAAAAAGTGATCACAGATTAAATAGTATACATCCAGTAACATCAACTTGCTTGTCATTATCAGCTTTTTTTTCTTAGGCATACCTGGATATTAGGCAAATGATTATTATTATTTATTATACTACCCTAAACTGGCAAATGATATATTGTGATAAATCCTCGACTGCGTTCCAAATTTACTCGCCCTTGAATTGCTTTTTTTTCGTCGTCGGAGTAATGTACTATTACTTCCTTAACGTTTATTCAGGTATATCTCCTTACCATTTCTAAACAATTTGTTACAGTATACAACAAGCCAGAATACATAGAATGGTGGCACAGTGCACACGAAGAACCGTACAAAAGGAATGTGACTTCCATAAACGACAAACGAATCAAAAGCACGCACACCATAGAACTCGTCTCATTCAAAGACAACGGAACACACGACTGTAGAATACCCAACACCAATATATCTGGTCATGTCAGCTTGGTCGTGTATGGTGACCCGTCAGTCAGTCTTGGCACGGTCATAGGTATCAGCCGGGACAAGATCTACTTAAATTGGACTGTGTTGCCGGCTAATTCACGAATCGCTCGTTACGACCTTTGGAAGAACAGCGACCATAAGTCCTGGACAGCTGGTGGGAGGATTGAAGTGAATGCAACCTCTTTTGTCGTCACCGGTTTGGAACCTAACACGACTTATACTCTGAGGTTAGTACAATATTATATTCTTTATTGCGCAAAGAAATACATACAACAGAAATAAAAAGGAACATATGTGACAGTACAATATAAGCTGGCATTATTGCTAAAGCTAACCTTTGGCAAACTTTTCTGCCATGCTGGCCTGGGAGCGAGAGAAAATCATAGCATGTGCCAGCTGCCTTTCCTCCCGGGCATGCTGTAAAAATCAGCTTAGGGATCTGAGGGTAAGAAGGGGAAGAGATAATGAGGGGAAGAAGAAATTTGTTTGCCATATTTTAGAAATAAATTAGCACTGTAAGTGCGAAAACACATAAAAATTTAATAGTTTTTTTTATTTAGGTTGAACGTAAAAACAGAACATGGCAATAACGAGAAGCAGCCCCTTCCACAGGCGAATGCAACCACATTGATAGAAGACCCAGTCTTTGTGCCGAATATATCTATCAATGGATTCTCAGCCACGTCAGCCACCATCGGTAAGTCTTATCATCGGTTATTCACTTCATCATCTCCCTAGCCTTATCCCGTATTTCACGGGGTCGGCTTCCTAACCTAGGGGATTGAACGAGGGTACTGGTTTTTACACAGAGCGACTGCCATCTGACCTGCGCAACCTAGAAGGGAAACCAGACCCAATCCTAGATTAGGTCAGAGTTTTCAAACCGCCAATGCTTAGCACTCGCCTCTGATATGGCTTAACGAGCCTTCCGAAGCACGGAAAAAGCACCGAATAAACGTACACGTGATGGGATTCGAACCACGACCTCCCGCTCAGGAGGCAGCGGCCCTATCCACTATACCATCGGGCTCTCACTTATCGGTTATTCACTTATTTATTCCTATTGGTACAGCTTATTTTTTTATTTTTTGATTGGCCGCCATTACCGATAATTGGTGAGAGGACTATTCTGCCGTTCTTAGGCTGCGTTTCCACCAGAGCTGTGCGAGGATAGGTAGCGAGGGATGTGTTTTTAAACAACCAATAGGATCGCTCCATTTACCTCGCCTTGCTCAGCACAGCTCTGGTGGTAACGGCTTTAGCGGATCGAGGTTTTGTCCGTACAAAACAGGCGAGAGATGTGTGCTAAGAATGTGTGCGAGGAACAGGCTGCCGACACTTTAATACGGATTTTGACACTTATCAAATAGATCTTTTCAATATATATCAAGTGATACCTCATATTTATTCGTACGTTACTTATTTTTCAAATAGCGTCCATATATCATTACTTCCCGCCTATGTCAAATTGCACTTAACGGCATTATAGCTTAAGAAAAGCAGTATTAATGTATGTTCGTCTATCTATGTATTTTCAGGCTGGCACGCCCCTCCCAAGGAGATCGAGAAGTTCATTCATTACTACCTGCTGGAGGCTAAGAAGAAGGACCAAGATGAGGCGCCGAGGAAGGCCTACCACTCTCAGGACTCCAGGAATCTTCCCTACATGTTTGATAACTTGCAACCGCACAGTACTTATATTTTTAAGGTGAGATTTGTTCACCTTATGTATTCGGGGTGTAAGGGACACACTACGTGGACCCTTACACCCGGTATGTCATGTTTTTGAAAAGTTAGAATTATAAATTTGCCTCAGACTGCCGTTCTACCGCTTTTCCAACTGAGCTACCGAGGTGCAGCTTATTTACATATTGCTGAGACCACCTTTCGGAAGCAGTTATACTTGGTTCTTAGTATACTTTTTAAAGCGAAATTTGATATGAATCTGAGTGGTTCCTTTTTGGAACTGTTTCAAAGTTATAAGCTAAACCCGCTTCCCGTATCCTATAACAAAGGTATATGTTTTCTTAAAAATCGTTTTCTCCCACTTGCTCGAAAATAGCAAATAGCATTATTTAAAAACAATAAAGTTTACAATCACTTTTTTCGGTATTTCCGCATACGACAATAATGACCATTAACGACTTCAACGGGAAATCTTTAAAGTATACACTAGTATTGATTAGGTGTTTTAAAGTTTACAATATTATTTTTTTAAAAGTCAGAAGTTTTGTCGAAGGCGCATTGCATATTAAAAATCTCAAAATATTATGGAGGAATGGCAAGTTTGATGTTTATTTTTAAGTGTATTGTTGTTGTTTCCTCGTATAATGAGAGAAGAGTGCTACACTAGTCTCAGTCGAAAACGCAATATATGGTCTCGTTTACACTGCGTCTCGGCCTTCCAAATTTATTCGACCATATATTGATTTATTTTTGACTTCTAAAGTAATGTACTATTGTGTTTCTTATCCAGGCTCGCGCTTGTTCGGACTATACAAAAGAGTGCGGGGCTTGGTCGGAAGAAATGGAGGCAGCGACTTTGGATGCAGGCAGCGTATGGAAAACTGTTTAAATTAAACAGTAAGGCAGAGCTGTTTAAATTAAACAGTAAGCCTTTGTTGCAGTACTAAACACGACGACTACGGATCATAAGCTGATCTTACTGAGTATTTCATTATTCAATAAATCTAAAAACCTAGCAGCCCCTAAAACTAAGAAAATTGTTAATTTTGACATGACAATAGAGTCGTTAAAACAATCGAACTTGCACGAACTCTTCTCATATAATAACGCAAACATTTTTACTGATATGTTTTTGAATAAGTTAATAGATTCTATACTTCAGCACACTAAAATACTTCCTATTCCACGATGTAAACGCATACTAAAGCCTTGGATTACTGAAGGTATTCTTAGATGTATCAATAATCGAAATAACATGCAAAATGCTCTAAAAAACGATCCAAACAATAAAATTCTAAAACTCACTTATCGCAGATACCGAAATTACTGCACTAATATTATAAGAAAGTCTAAACGCAACTATGATCGTAAAAAACTAGCCAAATCAACATCAAATAATAAAACTTTGTGGGTATATAGCCATATATGAAGTTGTTGAATATAAACCAAAAAAGACTGCTAATACCTTCTTAATATCTGTTCTGACCCTGTAGATTCTGCAAATAAAGTTAATGACTACTTTGTAAGTGTTGGCCAAACCTTAGCAGAAAATATTCTGACTGATGGTATAAATTTACATACATACATTGTCCCAGATAATATTCAATCGTCATTATTTGTTCTTCTTGATACCGATCCATCAGAGGTAGAGCGAATAATAATGAATCTTGACTCGAACAGTGCATCTGGTTGGGATTCCATACCCACAAGGTTTTTAAAAATATCGAAGTGTATTACTGTGCCTATCATAAGTCACTTGGCAAACCTTTGTTTTCAAAGTGGTACATTTCCAAATGCCCTTAAAAAGGCAGTTATTACGCCAGTGTTTAAGAGTGGAGACATAGACGATGTCAATAATTATCGCCCAATTTCCGTGCTGCCATCTATATCTAAGATTGTGGAGAGATTGCTTAACACTCGATTACTCAATTATCTCGATAAATTTGACATTCTTGCTCCGACTCAATATGGATTTCGTAAAGGCTTATCCACTGAAGATGACATTTCTGCCCTTTCTTCTCACATTGTAAAAAATGTTGATGGCGGTAATAAGTGTTTGGCGGTCTTTCTAGATCTTAAGAAAGCTTTCGACACAGTCTCTGTCTCTATTCTGGTTCAAAAATTAGAAGCTATAGGAATAAGAGGGATGCCATTGGCCTTGTTCAGAGATTATCTCAAAAATCGTAAACAGCAGGTTAGGATTGGACAGTATTTGAGTAGCGAAACTGATGTTACCTACGGTGTCCCTCAAGGCAGCGTACTTGGTCCAACATTATTTTTAATATATATAAATGAACTTGAGGGTCACCAACGGTAAAATATTTTCATACGCGGACGATACTGGTATAGTGTTCCATGGCGAATCGTGGGAGGCCGTACACAGACACGCTGAAGATGGTCTTAATGTGATTGCACAATGGCTTAAATCTAACCTTCTGACTCTAAATGTTTCTAAGTCTAATTATATTTGCTTCTCAATCTTTGATTGTTATCAACCTAGTAAAATTTTTCGTGTCAGGATCCACTCTTGCAATAACAGAAATGCTATGCCATGCGACTGCCTATCCCTGAGTAAAGTTACTAACACCAAGTATCTGGGTATTATAAAAGATCAAAGGTTTTTATGGCATCCCCAAACAGAAGCTATTGCAAATAGAGTCAGAAAACTCATATGGGTATTCAAAAACTTGAGACACATTGCGCAAGACGATTTGATAAAAAAAGTCTACATTTCCCTCGTACAATCTGTGCTCATGTACTGCATTCCTATCTGGGGTGGTGCCTCAAAAATGAAGTTCCTGCAGATCGAAAGGGCACAAAGGTCACTACTGAAAGTTAGCTACTTTAAACCTTATCGCTTCCCTACTTCTGCCCTTTTCGAGATGTGTAGACTGCTCTCGGTTAGACAGCTCTATATTTTGTCCTCAGTGTTAAAGGTTCATAAAACACTTGTATTTCAGCCAGATACCTTGAATAGAAGGAAAAGTCATAGGGTGGTCAGTGCCGACCCAGTTAGGACCACCTTCGCGGGAAGACAGTTTCACAGACAATCCGCACACCTTTATAATAGCATAAATAAAACCTTACAGATATACCCAAAAACTTACTACGACTGCAAAAAAGTCATAAAACAATATCTCCTAAACAAATCTTACGAAGACACTGAATCCATTTTACAGATAATTACATAAAAACACTAAAATTTTGTCCTACATACAGCACACTCGTATAATTAGGTATTACACGTACACACACACCTTTTATATTTTGTTTTCAATAATTTTAAATTGTTAATTAAATAATTGTATTTTTATAAATTTAACTTATATTGTATCATTCTAAACAACACTACTTAGTTTTGTTAAATCCTTATAGAAGAGCGGGGCCTCCTAACACAAGTTTTTAAAAAACTTAAAAGGAGTTCCTCGAACACTTTTGTTAATATTAACTAAGATTCTGAAATAAACTACTTTTTTAATTTATTTTTTATTTTTTTTGTTTCTTCTTATATTGGGTTCGATTCTAGATGCCACCGGGTAAAGCTAAAACTAAATTATATTTGTCACTATCTGAAATAAAAAAAAATAAAAAAACAATTGATTCGACTCGCTAAGAAGAAGAGGAAATTTAAAAAGGACAGGAGAGTTATGGTTTTACGCGTTGTCTGTAAGAATTGTTATGTATTTTAACATGTCGGATAGAAGTGGTACATAACGCGTAAAATTACAAACTAAATCGGAAACCGGAGATCTCCTGCCCCTTTTCAATCTTTTTAGTCTAAAAGTGACGGATGTGATTGATGGTTTTAATTTAGTTTTAACCGGTGGTGGGCTGAATACGTGATCTTCTACTTGGCGAGTGGATTCTCGTAGAGTCAAACGACCCAATATATATATTTTTTTTGTTTCTATTACTTATGTCTTTGTCTTATATCTTTTATTAATAGGTAATATGCATGTATTTAAAAAATATATTATTAAGAATTAATATACATACATACATATAATCACGCCTTTATCCCTAATGGGGTAGGCAGAGCGTAAACGACCCAAACAAAGGTCGTTCCGCCACGTCTGACAAAGTTTTGAGAGTTATTTAAGATAGATTTGTAAGTATATTGCTGTAGTGACAGGTTGTCAGCCCATTGGCTAAATTGCAATATGCTGAAACCCTCGCATTTCATAGCTGATTTTTATAGCATGCTCGGGAAAAAATGCACCTGGCACATTCTACGTTTTTCTCTCGCTCCCAGTCCAGCATGGAAGTGAGAAGTTTCTACTTCAACATTTATAATAAGAACAGCTAGGGATAACCCGGGCCCTTTCAAGGCAAGAGTGAATAGGCACTATCTAGGCTATCATGCTCCATCAACATCATAGTCTGCATCGTCACTTTCTATCAAGTAAGATAGCGGGAAAATGTGCGCCTTCGTCACGTGTTAGTGTGTATCGCTATAGTGACAAGTTGTCAGCCCATCGCCTAAATACACTTACCCTCGAATTCCATTGGCAGCTGTAACGAACATTCTATGTTTTTCTATCGCTCCCAGTCCAGCACTGAAGATACGATACGATAGTTCCAACAACCAACTAAAACTAAATGCTCTTTTATCAAAACTAAGAAATAAATACAAGTCTAAAATAATAATATATGGAGACTATAATATAGATATATTAACAGAAAAACAAAATTTGAAGTATATAGCAGCCGAATTTAAACATATAGTTAGTAGTTATAACTTTTATCTTCACATCAACAATTATACAAGAGTAACAGATACAACAAAATCCTGTATAGACAATTTTATCTGTAATTTCAAAAAAGTAATTAAAGCTGAAATACATACAAATTTAACATCCTCGGACCATACAGCACAGTCCCTAACGATAAAAGTTAACACAAAGAAACTTCCAAAATATTGGTTCATATTTAAACGAGACTATTCTGATGGTAACATTAAGAAGTTCATCAACAGCATTAAGCAAATCTCATTCTCTACAGTATTCTCACAAACAAATGTTGACAGAGCTTATGAAGAGGTTTTTGAACTGTACAAATTGTTTTATGACTTATGCTTCCCCGTCATTAAAATGAAGGTGAAACGTAACTCTGTTAGGCATAAATGGATATCTAAAGGTTTAAAAGTATCTAGTAAAATAAAGAGAAATTTATTTGTCCAATTTAAACTTAAAGGAAACAAATCAAAACAAAATACGTATGAAAACTATAACACTATCCTAAAACGGTGTACTCGTACGGCTATCAAAATCGCAAATCAAAATACGATATCTAAATCTGACAACAAATGTAAAGGAGCATGGCAAATTATTAAAATCTGTTCAGGTTTATCAAATGGTCTCCCGCATACTATAACCAATATAATGGTGAACGGTGTAGAATTGACCGACCCTAAGCTAATTGCGAACCACTTTAATAATCACTTTATCGATTCTCTACCAAATAAAATTGAATGTAAAGAAGCATGTAGACATATAACACCAAGTTGCCATACTTTCTATGCGACGCCAGTAACGGAAAAAGAACTGATGACTGTGATTTCCCAGCTCAAAAACTCAAATGCGGTAGGATATGATGAACTGAGCAGTCACATCATTAAACTGTCTCGGTTATTTATTATTAGCCCACTAAAACACATAATTAATTTGTCATTTGAGAAAGGCGTCTATCCTGAAAAACTTAAGATGTCCATTGTTAAACCAATATATAAAAACAAAGGTCAAACAACAGATATGGCTACCTACAGGCCAATAACTCTCATTCCCATCTTTGCTAAGGTATTTGAGCGGGCCATGTATAATAGACTTATTGATTTTACTGAAAAGTATAATCTAATTGCCAAGGAACAAAACGGATTTCGCAAGGGGAGATCTACTAACACCGCAGTCTATCAGCTAATGGAAACCATTCATAATTGTATTGACAAACGCGTTAATGTGTCAGCTATTTTCACTGATATGTCAAAAGCATTCGATTGTGTAGAGCATAGTATTCTTCTAGCTAAAATCGAAAAATATGGTGTAAGAGGAAACATATTAAACTGGTTTCGTTCGTATCTCTGTGGAAGATTGCAGTGTGTGGACGTCAATGCCCTTTGTAGTATAAATCAAGCCTATTTGCCAAACAAATCAGATTATAGAGTAAATTGTAGAGGTGTTCCCCAGGGAACTATTTTAGGGCCTCTATTATTTTTATTTTATATTAATGACTTTCCTAGAGCCACCCAAACCAAAATGGTCTTATTTGCTGATGACAGCACTTCTTCCATGCTGGCCTGGGAGCGAAAGAAAATCATAGAATGGGCCAGCTGCATATCGTCCCGAGCATGCTGTAAAAACCAGCTAAGGGATCCGAGGGTTACAGTGTATTGTAATTTAGGCGATGGGCTGACAACCTGTCACTACAGCAATACACACTATAATCTACAATTGCCCTCAATTTTTGTCAGACGTGGCGAAAGCGCCTTTTAGGAGGCGTTTTACGCTCTGCCTACCCCGTAAGGGATAAAGGCGTGATTTTATGTATGTATGCAGCACTACGGTTATAGAGTCCTGCTAATCTTCAAATCAAGAAGGACACTTGAGGCCCGCTTTCGAGGTTCAAAACCAACGACTCTGTCTTCGTTAGGTATGATACTATACCGTTGTTTCCCTAATCTTCTTCTTCTGTCGAGTGGGTATCGAGTCTATCGACCCGATGAACCCTGGAGTCAGAGGTTTTAAACCGCCTAGTAGCACAACTATCAGGCCTCTGATATGGTTTGAGTAACGACCACTATCAAAGACAGCGACCGGGACCGACGGCTTAACGTGCCCTCCGAAGCACGGAATCTTTTTGTTTTCGGACAATCAAATGATTCAGCCTGCAATGTCCTAACCAAACTAGGGAAAAATTCACAAAGTGATAAATTCTTAAATATCAACTTTGTGTTTCCCCCCTGGGAATCGAACCCAGGACCTCCAGATCGGGAGTCCATAGCACTAGCCACTACACCACGGAGGCAGTTAAGTTTAGTTTCCCTAATGTCGTGATATCTTTCACAGATTCGTATACATACATATAATCACGCCTTTATCCCTAATGGGGTAGGCAGAGCGTAAACGACCTAAACAAAGGTCGTTCCGCCACGTTTGACAAAGTTTTGAGGGTTGTTTAAGATAGATTTGTAGGTATATTGCTGTAGTGACAGGTTGTCAGCCCATCGCCTAAAATACAATATACTGAAACCCTCAGATCCCTTAGCTGGTTTTTACAGCATGCTCGGGAGGAAATGCAGCTGGCACATTCTATGTTTTTCTGTCGCTCCCAGTCCAGCATGGAAGAACGATATGTATATGGGTAGGTATGATTCTATACCATTAACTACCACCATACGTAGAAGACGCATTTAAAATAGTCTCCTTTGCGTTGTTTCCCTAACGTCTTTAAATCTTTCACAGATTCGTATAGCTTATCAGTTTTTTTCTTAAAAGCGCATTTAAAATTAAATCCATTGCGTTATAGAATAGAATAGAAAACGCTTTATTCTCCAGTTCACAGTACAAAACACAACATAATCATAGAACAGCATGCAAAAAATCTTAAAATAAAATAGTTAACACTATTAATTTCAACAACGTTTGAAGCATATAAACAACGTATACATACATACATATAATTACGCCTTTATCCCTAATGGGTAACCATTATTAACGTAAAATAAACTACATACAAAATGGACATTCACCTCCCCCTCCCCAGTCCAACATACGTCACTCTCCGCGCCGGATTGTGGGCCACATTGAGCGTACGCTTAGCGGGTATGGCGCGCGCGTGATTCCTAGTGCACCGGAAATAAAAAAGTTTTGTGTTCCAAAGATGGTTAGGTCTTTCTACCACAAGATATGACTCCAATAGGAACATTTTTAGATTCCCAAGTTATGAGAGACGGTAAGTAACTTGATACAAAATATGGAACCTAACCTATTGTAACCATTCGGTTACAGTGAACTTTTTTTAAACGTTGCTTTTATCAAGAACCAATTTAATCAAGTGATGATTATGACCGGTATAACAAATTTTGTCAACCCTTACAACACGCACACAAACACATGCCAAGTGCAACATGCCGTCTGTCGATGTGTGACCGAAATGACATTGTAGTTAGGAGTGTCCGAGCTGTGACATGGTGACAACCGGTCGGCATCGCTACGCTACGTTATACATACATAAATCACGCCTTTATCCCTTACGGGGTAGGCAGAGCGTTTAACGCCTCGTAAGAGGCGCTTTCGCCACGTCTGACAAAAATTGAGGGCAATTTTAGATTGTAATATGTATTGCTTTAGTGACAGGTTGTCAGCCCATCGCCTAAATTACAATACACTGTAACCCTCGAGTCCCTTTTGCTGACTTCAACAGCATGCCCGGGAGGAAGGGCAGCTGGAACATTCTATGTTTTTCTATCTCTTCCAGTCCAGCATGGAAGAAACGTTATAAAAATAAAAATGATTTATTTCGGACTACAAAATCCATAGGTGTTAGTAAATTAGGTACTTAGATATCTATGTTAGTAAACAATTTTAAATGGTGGCATGGTTTTTAAAATCATACAGCTGATCAGTGGACAGTTTCCACTGTCAGCTCTCGCCTTGAACTCACCATTGCTGTTGCCATTGTTATATCGCTGACGTGTGGAATGTTGATATCTCCCACAGATTCGATGACCTAAGTCCGAACACCCAATACACGGTGAAGCTGAGCGCGATGACTCGGTCCCGGCGCCGCGGCGAGGAGCAAACAGTGTATTGTAACACCACCGCCGCGCCGCCCGACACAGCGCCACGACCGCGCTGGAGAAAGGTAATTGATACTGGTCAAAGCACCAACTTTGTATGAAATTTCAACAACGTTTTTTAGATTGAAAATAGTGATGACGTCACGGTATGGTAAATATTGACTACTCAAATCAATAACTTTCATGTTTTTTAAATTGATTTAAGAATTTAATTATAGATATCTTCTTCCTACCCTTATCCCGTATTTCTCGCGGTCGACTACCTAATCTAGGTGATTGAACAAGGGTACAAATTTTGGTGTTTGTAAACATTAGAAAACAGTTCTAATAGTATTATCTTTTAACTTTTCAGTAAACGGCGACCGTGTTTGGATGTCTTTACACAACAAAACACAAACAGAAATCACAAAATGGATAGAAAACCTCCGCACTCAACAAGGAAACAATTCTGCAACGCGCCTTCGTAAATACCAATACACTGACCACCCTTTAATCCAAGGACCTTGGACTCCATTCACTTTTAAGAATCCAGAACTGAACGTAGCTTCTCTGCCTGATACAAAATTCGGGGCCAACGACAGATTGCCTCAGTCAGCTACGGAACAACTGAGATTGATGTTTGAAAAGCAGAAGTTAAATGAAACGGACTTGAAAACTGGAGAATAGAATGTGAATATGATAGTTTATAATAATTTTGTAATAGTTGCTAATTTAGTTTAAAAAATTATAGGTTGATTGTTAATTTTGGTTTTATTATACCTCTAATGTAGTTTTATAGATTTCAAATGGGCTAAACTGCCTACTGCTTAAATAACCCACAACACTTTGTCAGACGTGGCGAAACAACCCTTGTTCAGGTCATTTATGCTCTGCCAACCCCATTAGGTATAAAGGCTTGATTATATGTATGTATCTATACTGCCTAAAAGAAAACCTACATTTTTGGTAAGAATCAGAATGGCTGTACAAAGTTAGATTTGTATGATGAGATGACGACGCTTATGGGAGAAAGGCAAGGTTTCTTAAAATTAAAAAGGTAAATTCTAAATATCGGTATATTTTCAAAAATATTGTATTACATGACCTGCATTATCTATTTACAAAAATAAAAACAGAATATAAATCAATATTCTACTGTTGGATACTCGAAATCCATATTTTAGATGAAGAGAGATAAAAAAACAAACAATGGGAAAAAACTCGCCAACAAATTACAAGAATTTCATATTTTTTAATTCTTGTTTTGATAGTCTTCAAATAAAAATAAATTCATTTTTAAACAAACAAGATACATATGTAACAATATGGTAACACATAGATTTGAAGAATTCGTTGAAAATATCTAAAAATAAAAAATGTTATCGAGTATCCCGCAGTATTACAACCGCGTCATGCTTAGGTACAAAATTAAATAATAATTTCTAGATTAGACAAGTAAAAACGTTGCGCGTTAGAATACGTACTTAAACATTATACATAAGTATTTTATTTATTTACACACAGCGCAGAATTATATATGTTGTCTTATGTTTACACTATGAAACGAAAACATTTTATATGTTGACCAAAAAGATGGACGCTAAATAAAATTATTCATGTCTGTATACATACGATGGTGTTCATTTTCCTATTATTAACATAAAATAACATTAAGCAATTGATCCAATAGGTTATTATCGCTTTAAAAAAGTTTTGTCCATTAATCTTATATCTAGGCGTTTTTTTATAAAAAAATAAAACTTCGCAACATTTTTGTCATTACAAAAGCTAATACATCGCATTTGCTCATAGAACTTGCAGTTCGATCCCGTGTGAAAAATAAACGTCATTATAATTAAAATAAACTATTTAGCCTAAATTGAACACATAAGGATAATTTAGCCTTCATTCGAAATAATAATAATAAATTTTACTTTGGATACAATATCCAGAATCAGAGATCTACTGACACACAAACAAACGAAAACGAACATTATTAATATAAAAATAATAGTTGCTGCCCACAGTCAAGCGAATACATGGGAAAGATTTCACATAATAATTCGGATTCAATTAGTCTACTGTTTAACACTAGCAAAAAGAGGCAGTATAAATTTGAAAATGGTCAAAAAAACTAGAACCGATTTAAATGCTACCCAAACTGATCAATTTTCCCGAACGTAACATGGGTGAAATATGTATCATCTTTTACATATGTTGAGCTAGGCCTCCAAGAAAAAGTTGTGTAATGAGTGAATATTATCACTAAATTTAATATGAACTATACTAAAATACCACCGGTATCGAATACAAGTTCTAATAGCAGTCAATATTTTCCACGTCACTTGGAATATCCAATGGGGTTCAATTTAAACATAGACGAAATGGTTATGTTATGATTCCATCGAGAGTTGCGACGAATAATGACGACGCGACTCACCGACCTCACCGTGACGTCGCCCATTTTAAATATTCCCATACAAATTACATGTACAATCGAAAATTTTGACACCACATTTTCAGGACAGTTTTTTAAAAACAAGAAATCAAATAGTTCGATTGTACATTTCCCATCCATCATTGAAATCAACACATTGTATATTTAGTTTAGCTCAATACAAAACCTAGTTACATACACTTACCCTACATACAAAATACCGTACATTGGAACAAGTCTCATACAACTTGGGTAATAAAGGTCTCTAAATTAATTTAAAAAAAACACATCGAAAAACTGGAGCCCATGCACACACTATTGACAAATTTTCAGTTTCGTAAATTGTAAATGCTATTTTACAATTTTGGCGACTTTCTAGGTTTTTTTAAAATAATTTACTGTGCTATATGTATTTCTTATTCTATTTTATATAAAAACGGTAATATTTACAAGTGCCGAAGTAGTAATGGTTCTAATTATACATTATGTGTGCACGCACCCTAAGTTCCGTTAATTTTGTGCTATTTTTGGGGTATACCTCTTTTTGGCCTTATTTTTTAACAGGTTCTAACCCTTTTATAGTCGCACTTATAAAGAAAAATGTACAATTTTATGAAAAGCATACCTTACATTTTTCCTTATTTGTGCGCTTTTATTACAGAAATGCAATTTTAAAAATAAATTATACAAATGCATATTTTATGGCCTCATCTGTTACCAAAATAAATAATTTATTTTATTTTTTCATTGATATTTTTAACACCCTCTCCCTTCTCTTTGGACACGATTTATAATTTGGTATGTAAATAATACCAAAAATAATAATACAAAATGCCTAGATTACATTATTTAAATACATGTACAGTGATGGGCCAGATCTACAACTACGGTATAAAATTATACATAGGTATGTGTCATAGAAGCCAAATTAGAAAAATTGACCCTTTCTGTTCTCTCATTTTAATAACCTGTGCTACTAGGCGGTTTATAAAACTCTGAAAACAGGGTTCATCGGGTCGATAGACTCGATACCCACTCGACAGAAGAAGAAGAAGAATAACCTTGTTTATACATTGGCGTCGTTCTAATTCTTAATAGCGCTGTCACATTCTTAACTTTTACATAAGAACAGGATAGCAAATAAACACATGACTTTGACAGTCCTAACCTGGCGTTGTGTTTACGTCATATTAGGAATGTCAAAGTCACGTGTTTATTTCCCATCCTGGTCTTAAGACCAAAATTTAATTATTTTAATTCTTAATAGCGCTGTCACTGTCGCATTCTATCGTGATCATAACATGGTCAATTCAGTACATATTCTATTCTAATTTGGCTTATATGACACAAATAGCGGAAATAACTTCCGACCAAATAATAAAATGCGTATCAAAACTGCGTTGTACAATGATAAAACTCGCTAAGTCAGTAAGCGAAAGCATTTTTTATACCTATCTAACAACTAGGGGACCTTATAAATGAGTTATGTAAAACATAGTCTAATCACTGATATTTTACAATAAAAGTATAGAAAATGTCACGGGAAACACTTCAAGGGGCGATTCAAACCGGAATGGCAGAGGCGCGATGAGCACTTTCAGGGTTAAATAATATGAAACTTTGTCTACATACTATTAAAGACTAGTATCGTTCGAAAAGGACGCGCGGCTGACAGCGACGACGCGCGTCCTCTTGTTGCGGCCGTGAGAAGGCGTGCGCCTGCTCACACATTATGAAGAAGACTCGGCTATGCAATCTCTGCCGGCCGCGCCGCCGTCATTCCGGTATTGTTGACCCTAACCTTTACTTGTTGCATGTAATATACCTGTTGTTGAGAGGAACAGCGTCCCACAAACTGATAGGGGTTGCACAGTCAACTAGACTGAACAACTAACACCAAGAAGTCAGTTTGTGGGACGCTGTCCCTTACACCACATACTAGTTGCACCCAAGCTGTCATACAATAATATTTATATGAAAATGTATCTTATCCTAAACCTTCAAGGTTTTTCTTATTTCTTTTTTCAACTTTGTACTGACGTTTTTGAACACAATGTTAAAAGAAAAAGCCATATCGACCATGCTAGTCTGAATAATGTTCTGAACATAGACTGTTTTTATGTCACAAAATGAGATTCTTTTTCAAAATTACCTATACAATTACATGCAACAATAAAAGGTTTCTTATAAAAAATAGTGAGCAAATGTAATATTTGTTCTACGACATCAATATTGAATGTGTCTATAGAAGCTAAGTGGCACCCCCATCACAAAAAAATATATTTCACTAAAAACACAATTAATCGAAAAACCTGTATAACGATAATTTAGAACCTTATAAATTAGCGACTCATAGTTCGTTGTAGTAACAGAAAGTAAGATTGCTGTTGGTGGCTGTTTCTCGCAATCGACTACAACGAACTAAGAATCGCTAATTTATAAGGTTCTAAACCATGTCAGAGGCCTGATAGTTGTGCTACTAGGCGGTTTAAAAACTCTGACACCAGGGTTCATCGAGTCCATAGACTCGATACCCACTCGACAGAAGGTTCTAAATTACCTTTATAACTATTACCTGTGTCTGTTGGACCGGTTTTTCGATTCATTGTGTCTTTATTGAATTATGTTTTTTTTTACAGATTAGGGCGCCACTGAGACCCTATCGCCTCCTCAAGATTCATCAACATACTCTTAACATAATCAATTCAGCCGACATTAAAACTTTTAACAACATATTGAGAAGCACCTACATATACAAAACGGGAAAGTAGTAGCATTATAAATACATTTTAATGGCATTCGCTAGCGAGATACAAAATATTATCTTCAGCAGTACTTAATTTGGACAGTGCATACAGAAAATTCTTTTATATAAATACCGGAAGTAAAAAAAAATGCCTATTAGGCGAAGCACAAACCAACTGCTCTGTGGTTCAAACAATGGAACATAGACAATATCTGCGCTACGCAACGTAGCGCGGAGGTCAATGTGCGCATCGCTTTATGGTTTGACCTTCCGATACTAATGACTGGTGCCGCTGACGCCATCTTTCTAGAAGGTTTTTATCATATTTCCCTTTTGTTTCTTGGGGAGTCTTGATCAGTTTCATAGGTACGTTTTACACCTAAAAGTTTGGCCAGATTTTTTTAAAATCCTATGTATGCCCAAGTTACAGTAAAGTTCTTTTTTTCTGTTTCAATCCATAGCTTTTTATGTAACGCAGAAGCGCTGAATTCCGGCCTTTAACAGCTTGTGTTTCCATGTAAGGGAATTCCATGCCAGTGTCCGAAAAGCTATTGGGCTAGCCACGGTCACGATCTAATCCAGAGCTTAAATTGATCGAATAAATGCACTTTCCAAATTAAGTAACTATACTACTTTCAAATCAGATTTAGAATAAAGGTAAACAAAGTTTCATGACTTTTTAATCAAAAACACATTTCAATAATAAATGATACGTGTTGGCAAATTAGTTAAATGACTAAAACTACTATTTCATTATGTTATCATACCTAATAACTAAAACTTATTGTAGAATCAAGATCTTCGATTAAAAGACATGAAATCTTTGTTTACCTTTATTCTAAATCTGATTTGGAAATAGAATACCTACAAGAATCCTAACACAACTGAAGGATATACAAAACTTACTCTTAAAACGTAGATTGTAAAGTCACTGTTCACAGACCCATTATCATTCACAAATTCGTTACAAATTACAATATTAGTGCCAAACATTCACGGATTTTCCTAGCTAAAACATTTTCATTCATGATTCTGTCTGCTATTTATAAAATTTTACAAAAGTGAAAAACCGTAGAACAAAAAAATATCTTTTAAACAAATTATGTAAAAAAAGAATAATTGATATATATAATGTTAACTTTGATTGTAATTCAGTAACTTGTAAATGTGGCCAACATCCAACTTGAGCGTATAGAACAATAAGTCGTTTGTGAAAGACAGTTTCCTACAAAAGTGTTACATCACCACTTACTTGTGTATATTAAAGTTGTATATAAAACTATGTGTCGGTTTAACTGTCTTCGAGAAGGTTGTGCAGTTCCGCGTAGTTCAGAATGGCACGGTGAAGGAATTCGTATTGTAGCTGGGGAGGAAAAAAACAATAAATAAGGATTATTCAAGATATTTTAATTAAAGGTGTAAGGAATATGTTCACACAAATTGATAGAGGTCGCTCAGTGAACGAAACTGAACAACATTCACTAAGTTTTATTTTTTCGAAGGAAGCTAAACAAATATTTTTAGTGTCCCCATACAAATGTGCTGATTGAGGTTGCATTTGGGATAAGGAAATCGAAAAATTATATCGTTTGAATTTCTTAGCGAATATATTAGAAATACATACATACATACATATGATCACGCCTTATCCTTAATGGGGTAGGCAGAGTGTAAATTACCTAAACAAAGGTCATTCCGTCATATCTGACAAAGTTTTAAGGGTTATTTAAGATAGATTTGTAGGTATATTGCTGAAGTGACATGTTGTCAGTCTATCGCCTAAATTAAAATGTACTAAACCCTCGGTTCCCTTAGCTGGTTTTCACAGCATGCCCGGGAGGAAATGCAAAATTAGAAATATCAAATCAATAATTCGACCGCTGACGGAATTTGAACCCGCGTCTTTGGAAAAGCTTTTTCTTAGCGAATGTTTTTCAGTTTCATTGACTAAGCAGCTCCTATCAGTTTACAGGAAATTGTCCCTCACGCCCTTTATAAGTTTTACCCAATCTACTGAGAGAAAAGCATAGAATGTGCCAGCTGCATTTCCTTCCGAGCATGCTGTAAAAACCAGCTAAGGGATCTGAGGGCTTTAGTATATTGTAATTTAGGCGATGGGCTGACAACATGGCACTACAGCAATATATGTACAAATCTATCTTTAATAAACCCTTAACACTTTGTCAGACGTTGCGAAGCCTTCTTTAGGTCGTCTACGCTCTGCTTACCCCATTAGGGACAAAGGCGTGATTAAATGTATGTATGTACTACGTTAAAGTGTGTGTGTGTGTGTGTGTGTGTGTGTGTACACGTATACTCACGAAGGTGTCGATGGTGTTGGCCCGCTGCGCGCGCACCTTCCTCGCGACCGCGTTCACGTCCACGCGCCGCTCCGTGCGCAGCTGGCAGATCAGGATGCACAGCGCCACGAACAACGCTGAGCGCTCAGTGCCCAGGCTGTGAACAAAAATAATAATAATTATTTCATTATAAACCGTCTCTATACCTCACCAAAACTATACCCCATTCGTTTTTAGAGATAATTCTCGCCGTACACAATCGATGTTTAGTATTGCGGGAAATATCTCTTAAAAAATGAGGTATAATTCATCACCTCTATCAACTTGTCACCTCTGACAACTCGTGACGTCTGTCAATTCGCCATCTCTGTCATCCTCTTCCTCCTCTATCGCAATGCACCAGGCGTAATTTTCAGCGACATTTACTTTGTGAACCATGCGCTGAAATACAGCTGCTGCATAACAAAGTCCTAACGGCATTCTATTAGATTCAAAATGACCATCCAGCGTCATGAATGGTTTTTGATGCTCCGGGTTTTCTGCTGAATAAATCTGCGGATCTAATATTGTACCACTGACAGTCTATCTCACTTGCAATGAACCAGCATGGGCTATCTTGCGGGCACCGTGGCCCGGCGCCGTCGGCCAGTCCTGGTACTGCAGCTGCCGCACTGAACTCACTTAGAATACGCAAGTCTCTTAATCATGCGCTGAAATGCGGCCGGTGCATTACAAAGTCCGAACGGCATTCTACTATACTCAAAATGACCATCCAGCGTTACGAATGCTTTTCGATGCTTCGAGTTTCTGCTAAATAAATCAGCGGGTCCAATATTGTAGCAGTGACAGTCTAACTCACTTGCAGTGCACCAGCATGGGCTGTCTTGCGTCCCCCGCGGCGGCGCACACGGCAGCCGCGTCAGCCAGCTCGGCCAGCCCGCGCGTCACCTCGGGCACGTGGCCCGGCGCCGTCGGCCAGCCCTGGTACTGCAGCTGCCGTACTGAACTCGTGTGACCGGTCTGAGGAAAGGAAAAGGAGAAAAAACATAACAATTAGATCTAGAGAAAAAATCCCCCATGTCTAGAAAAAAATACATCATAATTTGGCGGTAATTCTGCCCGTACCATTTATTAACGTGTTTTAAGATAGCAATATCACTGTCTAACTTTGACATAAGAACGAGATAGCAAGTACATGGCTTTGACCTAAACTGACGTATGACGCTAAAAATAAGCAATTTTAAGGATATATTGATAGTCTCTTTTTTTACATCATATAAACAATCTTACGTCAGATTAAGAACAAGAATGTCATGGTTTTTTTGTTTCAAACTGTCACGGTTATCAACATCATAATGATTAAAAACGGGAAATATACCGTGGCATCGGAATATCGGACACTCATACAAAAATGGAAAAACACTTTAAACCCGGTTCCCGTTTTTAATCATTATAAGAATGTCATGTGTTTATTTTGTATCTCGTTTTTATTTCATTGAGAAAGTCACAGCACTATTTTAACATTAGTTAAGAAACCGTCAGCAGTGTACAATAATAATAATTATTACTTACCTTATTATTTGTAACCCTGAACTGGCGGCGTGTATAGTACGGACAGGACTCGCTCTCATCGTAAGTGACCGACATGTGTTCGTATTGAGCCGTGCCGTCGTCCCAGTACCGGGGACACTTGCCCTCGCCCAGCTGTGGACAATGGACACAATATTATAGAGTTAACATACAGGTTTTGCAAGTAAGGATTGGAATTGATGAGGATGTGGCTATGAGGATGAAGATGAATAATAAAGAGGGTTTAAATTAAATTGTTACCTATTTTATTGTTTTGTATATTCGTATAAATAAATGTGTTCTTTCTGACTTTGTTCTTTGCATCCGGTTTTTATTTTATACTAGAGACCCGCCCCGGCTTCGCACGGAAATTATCAGTGTTTTTCTACTATATTATGCATGAATTATACAAATAAACCTTCCTCTTGAATCACTCTATCCATTAAAAGAAACCGCATCAAAATCCGTTGCGTAGTTTTAAAGATTTATGCATACATAGGGATATAGGGACAGAGAAAGCGATCGTTTTATACTATGTAGTGATTTCGTCAGGTCAGTCTGGCGCGGGCGCCGTCCCACTCGCGCCGTTGCTATGAGCCTTAGAGGATGCGGTTAAAGATATTATGACTTTATGTTATGAGAATGCGGATAGCGGATGAGGATATGTAAAAAATGCGAATCATCCGCATTATGAGGATGCCTCATCAACCCTAGTAAGGATTCTGAAATAAAAATGGAAATAAAACACGTACCTCGCTGAGCATGACAATGGTGGTGACGCCCTGCTCGGACACCATCCGCCAGAAGTCGAATATCGTGTTCGGCAGCGGGTCCTGCGTGATGATGAAGCCTTCAGAGTTGTCGTACGCTGAAACAAAAAACACGAAATTCATCCTTAAGATTTATTGCAATCACAGACCTATTTCCTAAAATTCCTAAATAACCCTCAAAACTTTGTCAGACGTGCCGGAACGACCTTTGTTTAGGTCGTTTACGCTCTGCCTACCCCATTAGGGATAAAGGCGTGATTAAATGTATGTATGTATGATGATGAGTGATTTATTTATATAATAAAAGTAATTTAAACATGTCAAACAAAGTAATAAAATAAACCAAAATGTAGCAATAGCTAATGTCATAATAATACACAATAAAGCACAATGTGAAAACTGATGTAAAATTATAAAATGAAGCAATAGCTGAAAATGTCAATACAATTAACCAATTAAACAATGTCAATGCAAATATAAATATGTCACTACAATACTCATTGTAGTAATTTAAAATCATACAAGAAAAAATCATTTATGGAATAAAATTTACGATCCAGTATAAAAGACATTTTCCTAAGATACTAAAAGGCGCAAATATATAAAAAAAGTCTTCTTCTTCTTAGCGAGTGGATTCTCGAGTCTAACGACCCGATGAACCCTGGTGTCAGAGTTTTCAAACCGCCTCTCTGACATTGTTTAAGTAACGACCCCTGTCAAAGACAGCGACCGGGACCGACGGCTAAAAATGCCCTCCGAAGAACAGAATACTTTTCATTTCGGACTTTTCGGACAATCAGGTGATTCAGCCTGCAATGTCCTAACCAAACTGGGGAAACCTTACAAAGTAATTAATTAATAATATAAATATCAACTTTGTGTTCCCCCCTGGGAATCGAATCCAGGACCTCCGGATCGTAATGGCTCTGGCCTTGGAATCTTAAAATATCACCCTGGAGGTAGTTACTAATAAGTTAATATACCTCGACCAGTAACATAAAGTCCTACCTTCAACAAAGGATGCATTGATGTATGTCGAGTAGTCCCTGCCGGGGATGGGTGTGAGCATGTTCCGCAGCTCCTCTGCCTGCCCCGCAGCGCACGATCCACCTTCCAACACGGGTGTGTCCAGTAACAAAGTCCTACCTTCAACAAAGGATGCATTGATGTATGTCGAGTAGTCCCTGCCGGGGATGGGTGTGAGCATGTTCCGCAGCTCCTCTGCCTGCCCCGCAGCGCACGATCCACCTTCCAACACGGGTGTGTCCAGTAACAAAGTCCTACCTTCAACAAAGGATGCATTGATGTATGTCGAGTAGTCCCTGCCGGGGATGGGTGTGAGCATGTTCCGCAGCTCCTCTGCCTGCCCCGCAGCGCACGATCCACCTTCCAACACGGGTGTGTCCAGTAACAAAGTCCTACCTTCAACAAAGGATGCATTGATGTATGTCGAGTAGTCCCTGCCGGGGATGGGTGTGAGCATGTTCCGCAGCTCCTCTGCCTGCCCCGCAGCGCACGATCCACCTTCCAACACGGGTGTGTCCAGTAACAAAGTCCTACCTTCAACAAAGGATGCATTGATGTATGTCGAGTAGTCCCTGCCGGGGATGGGTGTGAGCATGTTCCGCAGCTCCTCTGCCTGCCCCGCAGCGCACGATCCACCTTCCAACACGGGTGTGTCCAGTAACAAAGTCCTACCTTCAACAAAGGATGCATTGATGTATGTGGAGTAGTCCCTGCCGGGGATGGGTGTGAGCATGTTCCGCAGCTCCTCTGCCTGCCCCGCAGCGCACGAGCCACCTTCCAACACGGGTGTGTCCAGTAACAAAGTCCTACCTTCAACAAAGGATGCATTGATGTATGTGGAGTAGTCCCTGCCGGGGATGGGTGTGAGCATGTTCCGCAGCTCCTCTGCCTGCCCCGCAGCGCACGAGCCACCTTCCAACACGGGTGTGTCCAGTAACAAAGTCCTACCTTCAACAAAGGATGCATTGATGTATGTTGAGTAGTCCCTGCCGGGGATGGGTGTGAGCATGTTCCGCAGCTCCTCTGCCTGCCCCGCAGCGCACGAGCCACCTTCCAACACGGGTGTGTCCAGTAACAAAGTCCTACCTTCAACAAAGGATGCATTGATGTATGTTGAGTAGTCCCTGCCGGGGATGGGTGTGAGCATGTTCCGCAGCTCCTCTGCCTGCCCCGCAGCGCACGATCCACCTTCCAACACGGGTGTGTCCAGTAACAAAGTCCTACCTTCAACAAAGGATGCATTGATGTATGTCGAGTAGTCCCTGCCGGGGATGGGTGTGAGCATGTTCCGCAGCTCCTCTGCCTGCCCCGCAGCGCACGATCCACCTTCCAACACGGGTGTGTCCAGTAACAAAGTCCTACCTTCAACAAAGGATGCATTGATGTATGTGGAGTAGTCCCTGCCGGGGATGGGTGTGAGCATGTTCCGCAGCTCCTCTGCCTGCCCCGCAGCGCACGAGCCACCTTCCAACACGGGTGTGTCCAGTAACAAAGTCCTACCTTCAACAAAGGATGCATTGATGTATGTGGAGTAGTCCCTGCCGGGGATGGGTGTGAGCATGTTCCGCAGCTCCTCTGCCTGCCCCGCAGCGCACGAGCCACCTTCCAACACGGGTGTGTCCAGTAACAAAGTCCTACCTTCAACAAAGGATGCATTGATGTATGTGGAGTAGTCCCTGCCGGGGATGGGTGTGAGCATGTTCCGCAGCTCCTCTGCCTGCCCCGCAGCGCACGAGCCACCTTCCAACACGGGTGTGTCCAGTAACAAAGTCCTACCTTCAACAAAGGATGCATTGATGTATGTGGAGTAGTCCCTGCCGGGGATGGGTGTGAGCATGTTCCGCAGCTCCTCTGCCTGCCCCGCAGCGCACGATCCACCTTCCAACACGGGTGTGTCCAGTAACAAAGTCCTACCTTCAACAAAGGATGCATTGATGTATGTGGAGTAGTCCCTGCCGGGGATGGGTGTGAGCATGACCCGGTTGCGGTCGTAGGGCAGGCACTCCTGGCTCCTGTTCTTGTTCCGCAGCTCCTCTGCCTGCCCCGCAGCGCACGACTTCACCGCTTCCAACACGGGTGTGTCTATCATTTTCTGTGCAAGAATTTAAAGCGTTAGATAATAGATCGAGAGGGCACTGCAAGGATCCCTCATGATAGGATACAAAGGCCAGACCCCCTGCAGATGGGAATTTAAAAATAATAAAAACATTGGCCGGGTGTAACAAAACAATTGCTACTTCCAGTCAATTCTAACCCCCTTAAAATTCGTGATCTGATACAAGAATGAGACCCTTGGCAGCAGCTAGGAAAATATATGCAGGAACAGGAAAACATTGGTAGCTTCAAATTGGCCAAAAGACCTCGAAAAACAGTTTCAAAGGCCCACTTCGGACCCTCGTAAAATTCGTGATCTGATATGAGACTAGTAGCAGCAGGTAGGTATTAATAGTGTTTTTAAGAATATATCGCTTTCTCGCTCAAATCGGCCGAAACCCCGTCGTCGCATTGGACGAAATAACGATCTTACCAGAGGTATGTTTATTCCGTTATTCTGCTTCTGTCGAGTGGGTATCGAGTCTATCGCCCGATAAACCCTGGTGTCAGAGTTTTTAAACCGCCTAGTAGCACAACTATCAGGCCTCTGACATGGTTTGAGTAACGACCACTGTCAAAGACAGCGACCGGGACCGACGGTTTAACGTGCCCTCCGAAGCACGAAATCTTTTTCTTTTTCGGATAATCAGGTGATTCAGCCTGCAATATCCTAACCAAACTAGGGAAAAATTCACAAAGTGATAAATTCTCGAATATAAACTTTGTTTCCCCCCTGGGAATCGAACCCAGGACCTCCGGATCAGGAGTCCATGGCACTAGCCACTAGACCACGGAGGCAGTTAATTCCGTTATTAACTAAACTATATATTTTGAGAATCAGCTCGTTGAGCCCTTTTATTTGATATCCCACACGACAGGTTTCTAAAGACTTTTCGTTTCCGTACAAAATATTTATGACGTCATAACTGGTAAATGTACCAAGTGGTGTAATGTACCATTACTCACCTGAACTCCTTGCGGTGCCCTTTTGATCTATAAGGGAAAATAACGTAACTGCTCTCTAGTTTATTTATCTGAACAACTTGTGAATTGCACAACGGTGGGCCAAAGTTGTTACCCCTTGGGTAGACCCCCAGACGGTCAACACAGAAGGGCTTCCCGTAAAAGATGGCGACCTGGATGCCTATTTCGAGGATTGGTGGGAGATTCGTGAGAGGTGGCCTTTGCCCAGCAGTCGGACACTGGCGGCAATTCTGAACGTACTATTCCTTAACTAATTCTTAGCTAGCGCTGACACTTTCTTAACTTTGACATAAGAACAGGATAGCATATAAACACATGACTTTGACATTCCTTATCTGGCGTAAGATGCTTTAAATAAGAAATGAGCATAGAGCGTGCTTCCTTATTTTACGTCAAATAAGCTGTCTTATGTCAGATTAGGAATGTCAAAGTCACGTGTTTATTTACTATCCTGTTCTTATATCAAAGTCAAGAAAGTGACAGCGCTACCTAAGAATGAGAATTAGGATTACGTCGCGAGGATCGACGCCAGTATAGGCTAATCACTACATAGTATTAAATAAAATCGCTTTCTCTGTCCCTATATCCCTATGCATAAATCTTTAAAACTACGCAACAGATTTTGATGCGTTTTCTTTTATTGGATAGAGTGATTTAAGAGGATGGTTTATATGTATAATACATGCATAATATAGTAGAGAAACACTGATAATTTCCGTGCGAAGCCGGGGCGGGTCGCTAGTATCTACTAAAAAGGATGTAGGGACAACTTCCTGCAAACTTATAGGGATTGCTTAGGCTCATATTTATATAGCGATCTCAAGATTGACAGCCAGTTTGAATTCATATCTAATAATAAAACAATATATATAATAATACCTCGAACTCGTGTTCCATGAGGCACTTGTCGGCGCCCTCGGGCGTGTTCCGGAGCCGGTCGATGGCGCCCTTCAGCTTGGAGGCCTGGATCTCCGTGTCTCCGTAGTGGGCGTATTCCACCAGCGCTCGGTACACGAACACGTATTGTTTCTGGAAGGAAAATGGGAACTCTGAAGATTCTTTGTTCATTTTACTAATAAAATAAAAATAAAATAAATAGATCTTTATTTCAGGCTTCTACGGGGCCCATATAAAATACAAATTACATCAAACCATGCCATAACATCAGTCATATCTAATCAATTAAATAACATTAAAATTAAAAGAACATGTCAACAAATATTAATTAAATAAATAGTAATTAATTAATAAATTAATTAATAAGTAGTTCTTGTAGTTTGACTAATTCGCAAAAGAGTCAAACTACAAGATAAAAATCTTCTATTTACGTAATTCCCCGATCAAACTCACATTTTGTAGATCACTCAGTTAAGACACCTTATGAATTGAGTGCTCCGGTTGAACCGCCATTTATTAAAAGATTTAAGAAATTCTTTAGTAAATTGTAAAATAAAAATTGTTATGACAGAGTTTGTACTTTCTGAGATTGAGACAATTCAAATTTATTCACACGTCTGGATGGAGTGCTCCACTCTTTTGGTCATAACATATTTAACTCAAGTTTTAGAAATTTGTGACTCCATGCATTAAGTTTTTACAAAAAAAAAAATACTATATTTCCCATAAATATCTCTTTTTTTACTAAAACTTATTTTTTCTTCCATGCTGGACTGGGAGTGAGAGAAAAAGATAGAATGTGGCAGCTGCATTTCCTCCCGGGCATGCTGTAAAAACCAGCTAAGGGATTCAAGGGTTTCAGTATATTGCAATTTAGGCGATGGGCTGACAACCTGTCACTACAGCAATATACCTGAATAATATATTTATATATATTAAATAACCCTCAAAACTTTGTCAGACGTGGCGGATGGACCTTTGTTTAGGTCGTTTACGCTCTGCCTACCCCGTTATGGATAAAGGCGTGACAATATGTATGTATGTTTACTAAAAGTAAAAAAAGAACACTCAATGCAGATGCACACACAGTTTTTTGTATAAGTAGAACAGCAAGCGAAAGTAAGTTTGAGCTCTTCTTCTTCTTATCTTATTTAGCCCACATCATCCCACTGCTGGGCAAAGGCCTACCTCTCCTTCCACTTATCCCTATTTTGAGGTGGCGCGACGAGCTGGACACATTTTCGAAGGACTGGCGCCTGGAGGCTCAAAATAGGGATAAGTGGAAGTTTGAGCTCATATCCCTCATCATCTCCATCATCTCCCTAGCCTTATCCCGTATCTCACGGGGTCGGCTACCTAATCTAGGGGATTGAACGAGGGTACTGGTTTTTACACAGAGCGACTGCCATCTGACCTCCGCAACCCAGAAGGGAAACCAGACCCAATCCTAGATTAGGACAGAGTTTTCAAGCCGCCAATGCTTAGCACTGGCCTATGATATGGCTTAACGACTAATATCTGCGGTATTAAACGATATTAACCGGGACCAACGGCTTAACGTGCCTTCCGAAGCACGGAAAAGCGCGGAATAAACGTACATATGAAATTCGAAAATCGAAAAACACATTGGTACGTGGTGGGATTCGAACCACGACCTCCCGCTCAGGAGGCAGCGGCCCTATCTACTACACCATCGGGTATTTTTCATGAGCTCATATTCCTCATATCTTTGTTAAACGAAACGACGTGTTACGCGAAACCACAACGATTTGACAAATGATATAGATATTTTCACCACAGCTTTGTCAAGTTATAAGAAACAGGTATAAAATTATTCGATTATGCTTAGAGTTGGTATCGTAGGTAGGTTGCTTCCGTGCTTCGGAAGGCACGTGAAGCCGTTGGTCCCGGTTAATACCGTAGATATTAGTCGTTAAGCCATATCAGAGGCCAGGTTCACCGGGTCGATAGACCCGATACCCATTCGACAGAAGAAGAAGAAGTGCTAAGCATTGGCGGCTTGAAAACTCTGACCTAATCTAGGATTGGGTCTGGTTCTGGGTTGCGGAGGTCAGATGGCAGTCGCTCTGTGTAAAAACCAGTACCCTCGTTCAATCCCCTAGATTAGGAAGCCGACCCCGTGAGATACGGGATAAGGCTAGGGAGATGATGATGGTATCGTAGGTATATTTTTCAATTAAATAATAATTATTTTTGGATGGGGTTTTTACCTAGACACAGTTTAGACCCTAACCTAATAAATAAATTAATAATTAATCGCTATGTAGTGCACAAACACAATAACAACTATGGCTCATTTTTCAGCTCAGACACAAAGAGTTTATCCCTGCGTATTTTTTGCTAACGAGTACTTATAATTGTGAATTTCAATGTTATTGTATAATTAAGGAAGCTAGACTGTTTGTAAGAAAACACATACATACATATAATCACGCCTTTATCCCTAATGGGGTAGGCAGAGCGTAAACGACCTAAAAAAAGGTCGTTCCGCCACGTCTGACAAAGTTTTGAGGGTTATTCAAGATGGATTTGTACGTATATTGCTGTGGTGACAGGTTGTCAGCCCATGGCCTAAATTGCAATATACTGAAACAGGAGGAAATGCAGCTGGCACATTCTATGTTTTTATTTCGCTCCCAGTCCAGTATGGAAGAAAGAAAACATTATTTTAAAATAGTTATTTAAAAAAACCGTATGTTTTCTAAATCATTATCTCCCTAGCCTTATCCGGTATCTCACGGGGTCGGATACCTAATCTAGGTGATTGAACGAGGGTACTGGTTTTTACACAGAGCGACTGCCATCTGACGTCCGCAACCCAGAAGGGAAACCAGACCCAATCCTATATTAGCTCAGTTTTCAAGCCGCCAATGCTTAGCACTGGCCTCTGATAAGGCTTAACGACTAATATCTACGGTATTTAACGATATTAACCGGGACCAACGGCTTAACGTGCCTTCCAAAGCACGGAAAAAGCGTCGAATAAACGTACATATGAAATTCTAAAACCGAAAAACACATTGGTACGTGGTGGGGTTCGAACCACGACCTCCCGCTCAGGAGGCAGCGGCCCTATCCACTACACCATCAGGCTCATCAACCAACGGCTTAACGTGCCTTCCAAAGCACGGAAAAAGCGTCGAATAAACGTACATATGAAATTCGAAAATCGAAAAACACATTGGTACGTGGTGGGATTCGAACCTCGACCTCTCGCTCAGGAGGCAGCGGCCCTATCCACTACACCATCGGACTCTACATATTTTCCTACTTGACATATATCTGCGACTTCTATATATATTAAGGGCCGGCAGAGATTGGTAATCAGCTCTCATGAGTGACAGCGAGTTTGAGTTCGTATCAGATGCCATGTCAGTACAAACTGGCCAGTCAAATCCATACTTAATAATGCTCTCAAGTTTTATTACTGTTCCCAAGATCCCACTAATAGTTCTACCAAATTTCATTAAAATCAGTTAAGCTGTTTAGGTGCAAAAGAGTAACAGACAGAAAAATAGGCTGAGTTATAATGCGGCCCAAAAGAGTACAACACATTTATAATCACTACATAGTATAAAACAAAGTCGCTTTCTCTGTCCCTATATCCCTATGTATGCATAAATCTTTAAAACTACGCAACGGATTTTGATTTGGTTTCTTTTAATGGATAGAGTGATTCAAGAGGAAGGTTTATTTGTTGTATAATACATGCATAATTTAGTAGAGGAACACTGATAACTTTCGTGCGAAGCCGGGGCGGGTCGCTAGACACTTTATAAATACGAACCTTAAAGCACACTCGGACACTCCTAACTATTGTGTCATTTTGGTCACACATCGACAGACGGCATGTTGCACTTGGCATGCGTTTGTGTGCGTGTTATAAGGGTTGACAAAATTTGTTATACCGGTCATAATCATCACTTGATCAATCTGGTTCTTGATAAAACCAACTTTTTAAAGTAGTTCACTGTAACTGGATAGTTAGAATAGATTAGGTTGCATATTTTGTATGAATTTACTTACCGTCTCTCATCACTGTGGAATCTAAAAAAGTTCCTATTGGAGTCATATCTTGTGGTAGAAAGACATCCGTACACGGAACAGTATCTAACCATCTTTGGAACACAAAACTTTATTATTTCCGTTACACTGGGAAACATGCGCGCGCCATACCCGCTAAGCGTACGCTCAATGTGGCCCACAATCCGGCGCGGAGTGTGATGTATATCGGACTGGGGAGGGGAGGTAAATGACCATTCTGTATGTAGTACTATTATATATTCTGTGGCTTTATGTAAAAACCAGTACCCTCGTTCAATCACCTGGATTAGGTGGCCAGCCCGAGAGATACAGAAAAGGCTAGGAAGATGATCATGATGATTTTTATTAAAAAACTGTATGTTTTCTAAGTAAAGAAAAAAAATATTATAAACGATAATAATATTTTTTTGTTTTTTTTTTTTTAGGTACGAACCTGCGACTGCACCAGGAAGTTCATCTGGCGGCGCAGCTCGGCGACGGTGTTGAACACGGCCACCTGCGCGCTGCTGCAGTCTAGTGCCCCCACAGCCACAACACACGCTATACCAGCTACCTGCGACTGCACCAGGAAGTTCCTCTGGCGGCGCAGCTCGGCGACGGTGTTGAACACGGCCACCTGCGCGCTGCTGCAGTCTAGTGCCCCCACAGCCACAACACACGCTATACCAGCTACCTGCGACTGCACCAGGAAGTTCCTCTGGCGGCGCAGCTCGGCGACGGTGTTGAACACGGCCACCTGCGCGCTGCTGCAGTCTAGTGCCCCCACAGCCACAACACACGCTATACCAGCTACCTGCGACTGCACCAGGAAGTTCCTCTGGCGGCGCAGCTCGGCGACGGTGTTGAACACGGCCACCTGCGCGCTGCTGCAGTCTAGTGCCCCCACAGCCACAACACACGCTATACCAGCTACCTGCGACTGCACCAGGAAGTTCCTCTGGCGGCGCAGCTCGGCGACGGTGTTGAACACGGCCACCTGCGCGCTGCTGCAGTCTAGTGCCCCCACAGCCACAACACACGCTATACCAGCTACCTGCGACTGCACCAGGAAGTTCCTCTGGCGGCGCAGCTCGGCGACGGTGTTGAACACGGCCACCTGCGCGCTGCTGCAGTCTAGTGCCCCCACAGCCACAACACACGCTATACCAGCTACCTGCGACTGCACCAGGAAGTTCCTCTGGCGGCGCAGCTCGGCGACGGTGTTGAACACGGCCACCTGCGCGCTGCTGCAGTCTAGTGCCCCCACAGCCACAACACACGCTATACCAGCTACCTGCGACTGCACCAGGAAGTTCCTCTGGCGGCGCAGCTCGGCGACGGTGTTGAACACGGCGGCCCGCGCGGCACCGCGCAGCTGCTGCAGGAGGCAGTCCAGCGCCACCAGGGTGCCCGTGCGCCCCACGCCCGCCGAGCAGTGCACCACCAGCGGCCCCACCGTGCCCGCCCACGCCTCGTTCACGCGCTGACGGGACGAAAATACACATTTATTGTAAAAAGTTGAAATTTTATTATTATTATTACTAGCCTGTTGTGTCCCACTGCTGGGCAAAGGCCTCCCCTTCTTTCTTCCATGTCTCACGGTCACGAGCTACACAACTTTGGAACAAGCTTCCGAAGACAGTTCAAGACTGTCCATCTATATCCTCTTTCAAAAAAAGAGTGAAAGAGCACTTCCTGTCGCAACAAAATTAGTATTCATGTACGTAGGTATTTTGTATTTATTATATGTATGTATTATGATTTATTATAGAGTAATATATATGTATGTATATGTAGGTATATGTAAAAGTCTACAGCGTGTCCCCGTATATATTGTTATCTCATATTCAGTTTTACAGGTTGGCTGGAAGAGATCTCTTTATAGAGATAAGCTCACCTTTGTGAACTAAATTTGAATTTGTTTATTTATTGTAATTTTTTTTGTACGCAGTAAAGAATATATACGGTCCTGTGCGATCTCCCACCAATCCTCGCGATGAGCATTAGGATCGTCACTCCATCTGTTACGGGGACGACCTCGTCGACGATTTCCATCATGAGGTGTACACTAGTGTGTAAAAACCAGTACCCACGTTCAATCACCTAGATTAGGTAGCCGACCCCGAGAGATACAGAAAAGGCTGGGAAGATGACGACCTCGTCGACGATTTCCATCATGAGGTGTACACTACAGTGTGTAAAAACCAGTACCCTCGTTCAATCACCTAGATTAGGTAGCCGACCCCGAGAGATACAGAAAAGGCTAGGAAGATGACGACCTCGTCGACGATTTCCATCATGAGGTGTACACTACAGTGTGTAAAAACCAGTACCCTCGTTCAATCACCTAGATTAGGTAGCCGACCCCGAGAGATACAGAAAAGGCTGGGAAGATGACGACCTCGTCGACGATTTCCATCATGAGGTGTACACTACAGTGTGTAAAAACCAGTACCCTCGTTCAATCACCTAAATTAGGTAGCCGACCCCGAGAGATACAGAAAAGGCTAGGAAGATGACGACCTCGTCGACGATTTCCATCATGAGGTGTCCACTCTGTGACGACCCTAGCCCACCGCTCCGAGTGCATCCGGCTGACGTGACCTGACCAGTCCCATTTGAGTTTGACGACCCGTGCAGCCTAGTTGGCAGTGTACCTGCCTGCTACGCAGAGGGTCCCGGGTTCAATTCTCGGCCGGGGCAGAATTGAATGATGAGTTTAAATGTCTGTTTCTGGGTCTGGGTGTTCTTTGTGGTTGTTTCTGTGTATGTCCATGGCACCCCGATACAGGGAATCCTAGTGGGGGCTAGGAGTGTGATCGTGTTTTGTTTTTTTTTGTCTGACTTGCGACCCACATCGGCTATACCAGTTTTGGAACGTAGGGTGGTGTTTCTAATGCGATCTTGTCGCTTGACGCCCAGAATGCTACGTTCCATCGCTCTTTGGCAAATAGAAAATATTTATTTGCCACCAAATTACAAATATTAACATTTTAAAAGTTACAAATGTGTTCTTAAGCGACAAATGTCCACATTTACGAACAGACTTTCTTCCATGCTGGCTCCCAGGCCAAGAGGACATCTAGGGAATGGACTTAATGCTCCGAGTGGACATTCCGGTAATTGGACCTTCCGTGTCTGAAGGACTCAAATTATTCTCGTATAGAGTTGTCTGTATGAAGCCATACTTGTGACATGATTTGCTTCTCACATACTGAATGAACGATCTATTTTATAATAATTTCGCAAAATGTCCCTTTAGCAAAATGTACCTTGACCACAAAATATCCCGTGTCCAATGTCCATTTTCGGAAAATGTCTCTTTGATTTTTTTTTAAGTCTTCAGTAGTTGCCCACTATTATACATAGGGAACCTGGTTTTTACAGCATGCCCGGGAAGAAATGCAGCTGGCACATTCTATGTTTTACTCTTCCAGTCCAGCATGGGAAACATAATATATATGTTATAATTTACCTTAATAAACTTGAGTATGGAGTAGGGATGTTCTGGTGCGGCGAAGTCTTTCCACATTAGGAAATGGTACTGACGCACCGTGCGCGACTCCGGGGCTGACTCTTTGACCGACTACAGGTTTAAAAACAGTAAGTTATTGTAGAATACATACATACATATAGTCACGCCTTTATTCCTAATGGGGTAGGCAGAGCGCAAACGACCTAAGCAAAAGTCGTTTCAGTTTGAGGGTTATTTAAGATAGATTTATAGGTATATTGCTGTAGTGACATGTTGTCAGCCTGTCGCCTAAATTACAATATACTGAAACCCTCGGATCCCTTTGCTGGTTTTTACAGCATGTCCGGGAGGAAATGCAGCTGGCACATTCTATGTTTTTCTCTCGCTCCCAGTCTAGCATGGAAGATGTGTAGTATGAAAAAAAGAAAATAATAAATTCGTTTCTGGCAGGACACGAACCTGCGTCTCTGGAATGCCGGTCCATCACTCTACCAACTGAGCTACGGAAACGGTAGCGGAAAGTGACGAATTTATCATACTCTTCGAGTCCTGCTGTTCGGGACACGAATTTATTATTTTTATTCTTTCACATTATATGAAATAAATATAACATTATGAATGTTAAAATCCTCAAAAATATAGATGTGGTTTCTTATAAGCAGAATATTAGATCACTATGATGGATGACAAACGTAAGAATATTTTCTACATACATACATATGATCACGCTTTTATCCCTAATGGGGTAGGCAGAGCGTAAACGACCTAAACAAAGGTCGTTCCGCCACATCTGACAAAGTTTTGAGGGTAAGATAGATTTGTAGGTATACTGCTTTAGTGACAGGTTGTCAGCCCATCGCCTAAATTGCAGTAAACAGAAACCCTCGGATCCCTTTGCTGGTTTTTACAGCATACCCGGGAGGAAATTCAGCTGGCACGTTCTATGTTTTTCTCTCGCTTCCAGTCCAGCATGGAAATAATATTTTCTATAACCATAAAAATTCTAGAAATGTTACCTCGCGTGGCGAAGTCGGCGCGCTATTTTCTGATGATTCTTGTTTGTTAATATCTGAAAAAAGGAACAGAATATTGAACTTCAAATCATTATTATTTTGAAAATATAATAAAAAGGAATTTGGTTTCAGACAGCGCAACAACAACTGTACATCTTTTGTCTTTTACTATACCGGGTGTAAGGGACAGCGTCCCGCAAACTGATAGGTGTTGCTCAGTCAACGATACTGAAAAACTTCCACCAAGAAATTATTTTAGGACGTGCAAATAAAAATTTGCCTTACCATACAAAACGTCCATCTCGATCAGACAATTTGTATGAACAAGCCAAAATCTTTTTTTCACTGGTAGAATTTCCTGGTGGACTTTGTTCATTGTCGTTGACTGAGCAACCCCTATCAGTTTATGGGTCGCTGTCCCTTACACCCCGCAGTTCAATATACCATGTAGATTGACTGGTCCTGTGCGCATAAACTGACCTCCGTTCCTCTTGGCGACGCCATTGTTCTCCACTATGGGTTGTCCGTCCGCGCTGGTCGGCTGTTTGGTGATCTTCAATTCGCGCACTATGTAGTCAGAGAAACTAAAATAAAACAGATAAAGATGTAGAAGAGAATTTAGTTTGGCATATTTCGCTATTTTTTACACATACATACATATAATCACGCCTTTATCCCTGATGGGGTAGGCAGAGCGTAAACGACCTAAACAAAGATCGTTCCGCCACGTCTGACAGTTTTGAGGGTTATTTATGATAGATATGTAGGTATATTGCTGTAGTGACAGGTTGTCAGCCCATCGCCTAAATTGCAATATACTGAAACCCTCGAAATCCCTTAGCTGATTTTTACAGCATGCCCGGGAGGAAATGCAGCTGGCACATTCTATGTTTTTCTCTCGCTCCCAGGCCAGCATGGAAGAAAGCTATTTTTTATGATGTGAGCGATTGCAAACTCTTATAACTTTCTTTGTACAGTTTCAAAATTAGTTCGCCACAAGAATAAACGCAAGTCCTAAAACACGATATCGAAGTATTCACAGCAAACTGATATTTTTACTTTTATAAATTATCATTATTATTAACTTAAAGCTCTCCTCTCACCAAAGGTTCAGCTTAAAATCAGCGCTGTGGCCCAGAGCTTTTTGCTGAGGTGGTAGCATTTTTAGCGCCTACAAATTTGCTAAGTTCGTTGTTTTATGTATGGTTTTGATTTTTGTTTTTTAATTTTATTTTATTGTTTTTTATGTCCTTGTGATTTGTATTGGTGCTAAGCAAATGTTTATCTATCTATCTATTATACAATTTAGAAACAATATTTCCTGATGAACCTCAATCTCCTGGTCACCAATGCGGTTAGAGTATTTTTCAGATAGCATGAGTCTCCTGACAGCAGGAAGGAAATACAAAAACATCGCAAGTGCAAAAGAGACTTCTTTACAACTGTCAAAAAAATTAATGCGGTAGACATGTATCAGGATGCTTATGCTATGTGAAAAATGGTATAGTCATCTAGCCTAAACTCAAAAACTACTAAAACATTCACGCTTACCGTTTCTCAGAAACATGCTGCACTTGTATACTCCCGAATGCCCTGTTCCCCCGGATCTCATCAGGCCAGTACTTGGAGCATTTGACCTAAAACAAAATACATAAATTAGGTAACTTTACGGGTTGAGAGAAGCATAGATATGATGCATTTGATCATGTGTACGGAGTTTGATTAAGTTTGGTTTCACTGTTTAAGAATAAAAGCGAAATTACGTTTGGATTTCACTACTCCGGCAGAGCCTTAAGCTACGAGAATATGTGACGTTTGTGGGCCTCTTGAAAAACTGTTACTTCCATGCTGGCTAGGGAGCGAGAGAAAAACATAGAATGTGCCAGCTGCATTTCCTCCCGGCCATGCTGTAAAAATTAGCTAAGGGATCCGAGGGTTTTAGCATATTGCAATTTAGGCGATGGGCTGACAACCTGTCACTACAGCAATATACTTACAAATCTATCCTACTTCCATGCTGGACTGGAAGAAATAGAAAAACATAGAATGTTCCAGCTGCCCTTCCTCCCGGGCATGCTGTAGAAGACAGCAAAAGGGACTCGAGGGTTACAGTGTATTGTATATTGTAATTTAGGCGATGGGCTGACAACCTGTCACTATGGCAATACACATTACAATCTAAAATTACCTTACAATCTAAAATTACCCTCAATTATTGTCAGACGCGGCGAAAGCGCCTTTTACGAGGCGTTTAACGCTCTGCCTACCCCGTAAGGGATAAAGGCGTGATTTTATGTATGTTTTTATGTACTATCCTAAATAACCCTCAAACAAATTAAAATGTATCTAAAGTCCTCAGTAATAGGGAATATGCATAACTTTTTTTAAACTATTAGTAGAATTATCGTCTTGTCACCATAAATGAACGGATGTGAAGGAATTATCGCAAAATAGTCATTAGTTTACGAGTTATAATGCCTTAAAGTGGTTAGTTAAAAAGAGGTCCGAACTGTCATGTGACGTCATAAGACAGGAGCGCCATACTTATTCCATATAAATTGTCGTTTTGAAGAGATAGATACATAGTCTACCTTTATAATGGTATATCTCGGTGATTTTTTGATCAATTTTATCTCTGTTTTCCCTGTTCTTTTCATAATTTAAGATCTTTTTAGTAAGTTCTGATACGGAAAATATGTTATATGCACGTTTCCTGTCACAGCTACCATCTTACAATTTTCAGCAGGCCCACAAACGTTACATATTCTCGTGCCTTAAGGGTCTGCCGGAGTAGTGAAATTCCATACAAACGTAATTTTGCTTTTATTGCTAAATAGTAAAACCAAACTTAACCAAACTCCGTACACATGACCAAAGGCATCATATCTATGCTCCTAATTAGGTTTGTTTTGAAAATATTAAGCATAAACAAAACAAGACCGTAAACACAAAATTGTTTTTTTATTCACATACATACATACATACATAAATCACGCCTTTATCCCTTACTGGGTAGGCAGAGCGTTTAACGCCTCGTAAAAGGCGCTTTCGCTACGTCTGACAAAAATTGAGGGCAATTTTAGATTGTAATATGTATTGCTTTAGTGACAGGTTGTCAGCCCATCGCCTAAAATACAATACACTGTAACCCTCGAGTCCCTTTTGCTGACTTCAACAGCATGCCCGGGAGGAAGGGCAGCTGGAACATTCTATGTTTTTCTATCTCTCCCAGGCCAGCATGGAAGAAATGTCTTTTTTTTTCAGGTAGTGAAAAAAATATATTTTTCCATACAAATTGTCTGATCGAGGTGAACATTTTGCATTGAAAAGCCAACTTTTTTCACTTCCTGAAAAAAAATCTTGCTGACAGAGCAACCCCTATCATACGGTGTAAACATAAACATATGTATTAACATACATACCAGGTATACCTGTTTTTGTCATTTAACTGTATACATTTTCTTTTTTTTGTTATGGTATGTCGTGTTGGAAATGAAATAAAGGTTTTATCTATCTATCTATATATCTAATACCTATAGATTTTTTTGTGTATTCACCTTGGAGTACTCCTCGAGGTTGGTGAGCATGACGATCAGCTCGATGCCCTGCTCCCACACCATGCGCCAGAAGTCCTTCACCGTGGTGTCGGTGGGCCCTTGCGCGCAGATGAACTTCTTGCGCTCCTGGTCAACATAAAAATACTTTATTGCACGTAATAATACAACATACAACACAAAAGATAACAAAAACCAAGTACAACATAGGCAGCCTTATTGCTAAGGTAGCAATTTCTTCCAGGCAACCTTTGGGTGAAAGTAAAAAGTGTAGCGGTAAGCGGGATAGTGCAAACCTAGTCAAATAGGTATCCTAAATACATTACATTACATGTAATACATAAATTAAGTACAAGCTACTACATAGATATTTGTAAAATAAACTAATACATAATATATAATAAACTAATACATAAACTAATGGAAGATAGGATAATGCAAACTACAATCAGAACTAGTCGAAGGAAATGACAGCAACACTATCTACAGCACAGGATAAAAGTGAAGGAAACTAAAGATCAGACAGTAATTATTCAAAGTCAAATTATACATAATCTCTTTATTCTTCTTTCCTTTTCGTATCAATGGCAAAAGTGCGCGCACAGTTAATTTGGTACTGGCAGAATATCAGCGCTGTAGTATTACACTACTGCACAATGCTGAGTCAGCGCCAAGTTGACTGACACAATGTGGACAGTGTGGTACACTGGCACTGTTGTTTTTGTATGTTACATATTAAGTTTGTTTTGTATTTTTGTCATGTTACGTTTGTTAATGTTATGTTCGTTATATTATTGTCCTCGTTGTTCTTTATTGTAACTTCTTCTCTTGTCTGTACCATTTCCTGTATCTGTTTTGTGTCAGTCAATAAAAGATTTAATCAATCAATCAATCAAGTCACACAGTCGATCTCCAATACTCGGCGACGCCAACTGCCCGTAGGTTAGCCTCGAGTAAGTCTTCTGCATCTCTGTATTGAAATTATGAGATAACACAAGAAAGCAGTTTAAAAACTCGTAACAACAGGGTTCATCGGGTCGATACGAATCGATACCCACTCGACAGAAGAAGAAGTTATAGCACACGACAATAACTATTACGTATTGGCTACATTCGGCTTTATAGAGCATTATATCTATCGTACTGGTATACGTAAAGGTTGCCTGGCAGAAATTGCTACCCTAGCAATAAGGCCGCCTAAGTGTACTCTGTTTTGTAATGTTTGTTCCTGTACAATGTGTTGTTTGTGTGCAAGAAAGAATATTTGTATTGTATTTTATTGTATATACGCCTGCCAGGAATTAAAAATATCTGTCATAGTACCATCGAGTCTCTCTTTCATTCTGTCTCTATTTTTTTCTTTTTCTTCTTAAATTTAATTGCGACGCACTTGTCGGTGGAGAGTTTTTTTTTATCAAGTTGCATCCTAATTAATGATATTTTCCATGTTCCATGTTTTAATATTATAAGTCTGTACTGTAATTCCTAATTGACTCAACATTGTGTGCGCCTGGTTTTTAAACTGTAAGCCATATGTTTCGTATTTAATAAATGAATTGAATTGAAGTAATTGCCACCTATCTCTGTCTTCTGCCAACGATTTAACTTCCTGATACGACTTGACATTCACCTTCTCTTTGATTTGGTCAAAGTAAGTGCGTCTCGGTCTTCCCCTTCCTCTCTTGCCTTCAGATTCCCCTTTTAGGTTTTTTTTTCAAGAATTTGCCGTGTCGTATCACGTGACCTATATCATCTTTCCTCTTCTGTCATCTATGGTCGTCATAATATTTCTCTTTTCCTTAACTATTTCTATTACCTGATTATGTATTTTTCTTTCCGTCCAGCTAATTCTTTCCATTCGCCTATTTTTCTTTCTTTATTATTATACTAGCGACCCGCCCCGGCTTTGCACGGAAATCATCAGTGTTTCGCTACTATATTATGCTTGTATTATATATATAAACCATCCTCTTGAATCACTCTATCCATTAAAAGAAATCGCATTAAAATCCGTTGCGTAGTTTTAAAGATCTAAGCATACATAGGGATATAGGGACAGAGAAAGCGACTTTGTATTATACTATGTAGTGATTACATTTTCCGTTATTTTTTTATGACATTTATTTTTATTTCCTGGCAGGGCTTTACATGTACGAGGGTCATTCAATAAATACTTAGCCTACAAAAAGAAAACGAAAATTTTGGAAAAGTGGCAATTTATTTTTCAACATAGTCTCCTTTTAGTTCTATACACTTAGCCCAGCGATGCTCCAACTTTTTTAACCCGTCCGAAAAATAGTTTTTGTCAAACTCTGCAAAATAGGCCTCCGTGGCGGCGATGACCTCATTTGATCCATATCTATTCCCGGCGAGTGACTTTTTCAGATTAGGAAACAGAAAGAAGTCACAAGGGGCCAAATCTGGAGAATACGGTGGATGGGGCAGCAATTCGTAGCGTAATTCGACCAATTTGGCCATGGCAACGGCAGACGTGTGAACCGGTGCGTTGTCGTGGTGAGACAGCACTTTTTTCTTCGCCAGATGGGGTCGTTTTTTCTTTAATTCGGCGTCGAATCGGCCCAATAAATCGGCATAGTAAAGCCCTGTAATTGTTTTACCCTTCTGGAGGTAATCGATGTAGATCACACCTTGTGAATCCTAGAAAACGGTGGCCATAACTTTTCCGGCCGATTTTACAGTTTTCGCCTTCTTTGGAGCACGTTCCCCGGTCTGGATCCATTGTTTTGATTGCTCCTTGGTCTCTGGTGTGTACCAGTGGATCCAGGTTTCATCGACGGTCACAAAACGACGCAAAAACTCCGCTGGATTCCGCTTAAACAGCGCCAAACACGTCTCCGATGTGGTCTCACGGTTGCGCTTGTTTTCCGGTGTGACTAAACGCGGCACCCATCGCGCCGACAGCTTTCTCATGCCGAGTTCCTCGTGAAGAATATGATGCACTGTTCCTTCTGAAATGCCTACAGTCTCAGCTAGCTCCCGAACCTTCAATCGGCGATCTGCCAATACGAGATCATGGATTTTTTTAATGTTTTCCTCCGTAGTAGCTGTTTTCGGTGCACCTGGACGTGGTTCATCAAAAACCGACGTACGGCCACGTGCAAACTCGTTGAACCAATTCTTGACGGTGGCCATCGATGGAGAAGAGTCACCGTACACAGCATCCAAGCGCTCTTTGATTTCGAAGCGCGTTTTCCCTTCCCAAAATAGGAATCGAATCACCGAACGATATTGCTCTTTTTCCATTTTTGTAAAACCGATCGACACGTTCGCTTCCATAAGTTGTAAAATTAAAACAAATGAAGGGATTGGAATGAAAATTAGAAAAAAGAATTAAAAAAGAATGTGCTACACTGTGTTTAAACTCTTTTGAAACTACAGCGCCCTCTGGCGATGAGGCTCGGTACTTATTGAATGCACCTCGTACAACAACTAGCTAACATCACTATCTCTTTCCAAAGGTCAATGTGCACTTACCGCCTATTATCGTTGATTGAATAACAGTATTGATCATTGATAAATCATTGACATAACTTTATTCATGTAGTAGCTTATAAAGGTAAATAAAGCAGAAATAGTAAGCAGACATTCTACATAAAAAAGGCGTGCAGAAACTAAATAGGTACCTGCGTAGGTTCCGACAAGGGCTCCTTAGAAAGCATAGAGGAAAGACAAACATAAGTTAAAATACAAAATCAGATACAAGATATTTACATTTTCAAATGATATATAGTGCAAACCTATCCACGTAATTAGTAATAAGAAGTAATAAAATATTAGTTTGCCCTAACTTATACACTCTCTTTTTATGCAACATGTATGGATATCACGATATAATACTATAGTCAGTATTAAAAGTAGAATCGACTATGAAATTCCCATCTAACAAAATGGAACAGCATTCCTGATTTTAAAAGATAATGAGGTGATATGATGACCCTACAACGTCTATCAAACTAGAATAGTACATTACTTCAGTATAGTACTTTTGTCTCAATTTGCGAGGAAAAAACAAGAATATACTTAAAAATAAACATCAATCTTGCGATCCCTCTATAATATTTTGACATTTTAAATTTGCATGGCGCCTTTGACAGGCGCAAATTCCATTCATTCCATTCTATTTTTTTAAATTTTCCCTTTCTGCCTTTAAAAAAATAATATTGTGAACTTATTAAAAACAACTAATCCATACTAGTGTATACTATAAAGAATTCGCGTAGCGGTCGTTAACGGTTATTGTAGCCGATTGGAGAAATTGTTGGCGTTTGCGAATTTGAGGACCGAAAAGAGTGAATGTAGTGAAGTTTTTTTTTTAATAATGAAGCTTTTTAGGTAGCAAATGGGAGAAAACATAGTTATATTCTTAGTGCGTCGATGGCGGACAGTACACCATTGCAGCACAGACGTTGTCCCCAAATACTAAGACCTACGGAGACCAAGATATGATAAGTAGATTACAGAAGTATAAAAGGCACTGACCTTATACCCCATGACATAATTGGCGTTGATATAATCGGAGCCGGTTATTCCATCGATCGGGGTCAGTTTGACCCGGGTCTGGTCGTACGCCTTTATATCCGGGTAGCGGTTCTTGGATTGGTTCTCGCGGGCTTCTGAAGCGTGGGTGGTGCGGTCGGGGAAGCATTCTGACAGCATTTGGAGGAGCTAGAAAGAGAAATATCTTGGTTAATGTGATGAACATATCGATGCATCTCTTATTAAAAAAAAACTTGATGAATTATCTCTTATTTCCATGTAGTACCTATGTGCATCTTAGTCAGCATGCGCCCGCCGCCGGCGTATATATTATATTTATTTATTTGCCAGAATACAGTATGTCAGATCTTAAAATATAACAGAGTTCCATGTATTCAACCTGCGAGCAGGCATGCAAAATTGACTCGTTGTACAATTTAGTCAATTTATTTATTTATGATTAGATATTATTACTTCCATGCTGGACTGGGAGAGATAGAAAAACATAGAATGTTCCAGCTGCCCTTCCTCCCGGGCTTGCTGTAGAAGTCAGCAAAAGGGACTCGAGGGTTACAGTGTATTGTAATTTAGGCGATGGGCTGACAACCTGTCACTATGGCAATACATATTACAATTTAAAATTGCCCTCAATTTTTGTCAGACGTGGCGAAAGCGCTTTTTACGAGGCGTTAAACGCTCTGCCTACCCCGTAAGGGATAAAGGCGTGATTTTATGTATGTATGTATGTATGATTAGATAATAAATTTGTAATTTAGGCGATGGGCCGACAACCTGTCACTACAGCAATATACCTACAAATCTATCTTAAAAAACCCTCAAAACTATGTCAGACGTGGCGGAACAACCTTTGTTTAGGTCGTTTCCGGCCTGCCTACCCCATTAGGGATAAAGGCGTGATTATATGTATGTATGTAGATAATAAAAAAAAAGAAAAAATTAAATAAAATTTAAATAAACGTCATAATAGTTAAGTCAATATAAAATTAATGTCAAATACAAGATGTCATTGAAGATAATATGCAATAATCATAAAGTCAATCAGATTAAATTTTAAAATTCAGATATTCCTGAACACTGTAGAAGCAATGTTTCAGGAGCCACTTTGTTAAATTACATTTAAATGAATGTCCAGAGAGAGTTATATATGTCAGCGTGTCGCGTATGTTATGGATTTGCTTACTACATAATTATTACCCATACTGCGTGACATGCTGAGTTTGCAACTCACACGCATTGAATACTAAGATATTTTTGTCACTGTGTGTATTATTTCTTCCATGCTGGACTGGGAGAGATAAAAAAACAGAGAATGTTCCAGCTGCCCTTCCTCCCGGGCATGCTGTTGTCAGCAAAAGGGACTCGAGGGTTACAGTGTATTGTAATTTAGGCGATGGGCTGACAACCTGTCACTAAAGCAATACATATTACAATCTAAAACACCCTCAACTTTTGTCAGACGTGGCGAAAGCGCCTTTTAAGAGGCGTTAAACGCTTTGCCAACCCCGTAAGGGATAAAGGCGTGATTTATGTATGTATGTATGTATGTGTATTATATAACCTTTATATAAAACATCATACATTTTAACCAACAAATCAGAGTCAAACATCATCTGGCACTCTCAATAGCTCCCGCCATAGAGCTCATCACCCCGTTCGTATGGCTCCATAAATGCAGTTGTGCTTGCTACGCTGTTCATATGTATAACACTGTTGACTAGACTTAAGTTTGGTCTGGACTCTAGTATAGAAAGTCACTGTCGAAACTTGTCGCCGTAAAAAGTTGTCACTGTTGAAAGTTGTTGAATTTAAAAATTAGGGCACTTAAAAGTTGCTGAATTTTAAAGTTGAGGCATGTAAAAGCTGTTGCTTTTGAAAGTTGTTGCATTTAAAAGTGGTTGCACTTAAAAGTTGTTGCTATAGAAAGTTGTCACTGTAAAAAGTTTCGCTGTTGGAAGTTGTCGAGTGTAAAAGTTGTTGCTCTAGAAAGTTGTAGCTGTTGAAAGTTGTTGCTGCTAAAATTTGTTTCAGTAGCAAGTTGATGATGTTGTAAGTTGCTGATTTTAACAGTTGTTGCTTTGGAAAGTTGTATCATTTTCAAAGTTGTCACTGTCAACATACATACATATAATCACGCCTTTATCCCTAATGGGGTAGGCAGAGCGTAAACGACCCAAACAATGGTCGTTCCGCCACGTCTGACAAAGTTTTGAGGGTTATTTAAGATAGATTTGTAAGTATATTGCTGTAGTGACAGGTTGTTAGCCCATCGCCTAAATTACAATATACTGAAACCCTCGGATCCCTTAGCTGGTTTTTACAGCATACCCGGGAGGAAATGCAGCTGGCACATTCTATATATTTCTCTCGCTCCCAGACCAGCATGGAAGAAAAGTCAAGTCGACGTGATACCACTTGCCTCAAACTCCTTCTGGAAGCCGTAATCGCTGTCAGCGTGCCTCTCAGCGTACGCGGCCGGTAAGTCCTCCTTGGCGATGGGCGGCATGTCGGGCGGAGTGGCCGACACCAGCTGCTGACGACCGCCCAGGGTGGGCCAGAGGAACCTGGACAGAGACATGTTCAATGGTACAGTAAAGTAGGTCATGTTACTGTGTATACATACATATAAGGCGATGGGCTGACACCCTGTCACTACAGCAATATACCTACAAATCTATCTCAGATACAATACAATACAAAATTCTTTATTGCACAAAAAACAGAAATAAAAAGGAACAAACGTGACAGTACAATATAGGCGGCCTTATTGCTAAAGCAGCAATTTCTACCAGGCAACCTTTGGGTATAGAAATAATCCTTAAAATATAATATAAATAGGATAAAGGCGTGATTATATGTATGAATGTATGTATGCATATAATCACGCCTTTATCCGTAATGGGGTAGGCAGAGCGTAAACGAACTAAACAAAGGTCGTTTCGCCACGTCTGACAAAGTTTTGAGGGTTATTTAAGATAGATTTGTAGGTATATTACTGTAGTCACAGGTTGTCAGCCCATCGCCTAAATTACAATATACTAAAACCCTCGGATCACTTATCTAGTTATTACAGCATGACCGGGAGGAAATGCAGCTGGCACATTCTACATTTTTCTCTCGCCCCCAGGCCAGCATTAAACAACATTAATTGCAAAGGAAAGGAAAATAAATAGTAAATTAATTAAATACTGGGCCGCAGTTAGTGCGATATTTTTTATTCTTCTCGGCAATAGTTATAATTAATCTCACTCGTTCTTTATTTTTTATTTTCTTACTCCTGCACCACCAGAACTATATAACGTGTACCAACTGACCCTGCAGAAGACCCATATTCATATTGTAGCACTTCTTCTTCTTCTGTCGAGTGGGTATCGAATCTATCGACCCGATGAACACTGGTGTCAGAGTTTTTAAACCGCCTAGTAGCACAACTATCAGGCCTCTGACATGGTTTGAGTAACGAACACTATCAAAGACAGCGACCGGGACCGACGGCTTAACGTGCCCTCCGAAGCACGAAATCTTTTTCTTTTTCTGACAATCAGGTGATTCAGCCTGCAATGTCCTAACCAAACTGGGGAAAAATTCACAAAGTAATAAATTCTCAAATATCAACTTTGTGTTTCCCCCCTGGGAATCGAACCCAGGACCTCCGGATCGGAATTCCATGGCTCTAGCCACTAGACCACGGAGGCAGTTGTAGCACTCAAAAACCGGGATTGTATACTGGGTGTAAGGGACAGCTTCCCGCAAACTGATAGGGGTTGCTCAGTCAAAGACATTGGACAAGTTTCACCAGAAAATCATTTCAGGCAGTGAAAAAGAAATTGGCTTTTAAATACAAAATGTCCACCGCGATCAGATAATTTGTATCGGGAAACCAATTTTTCTTTCTCTTCCTGAAAGAATATCCTCGAGCAAGTTGAGTTCGTGGGACGCTGTCCTTTACACCCCGGTTACGTGCCTGAACACGGAGATTAGGTCTAGCTAGGATTGGGTCTGGTTTCCCTTCTGGGTTGCGGAGGTCAGATGGCAGTCGCTATGTGTAAAAACCAGTACCCTCGTTCAATCACCTAGATTAGAAAGCCAACCCCGTGAAATACGGGATAAGGCTAGGGAGATGATGATAGGGTAGGAAGAGCGTCAATCGATAGCAAAATTATGCGGCGGATTATATTGTGACCCTAAAAACCCGTGTCAAGGTTTTCAAACCGAGAGCGAGAGCGAGAGAAAAACATAGAATGTGCCAGCTGCATCTCCTCCCGGGCAGGCTGTAAAAGCCAGCTAAAGGATCCGAGGGTTTCAGTATATTGTAATGTAGGCGTTGGGCTGACAACCTGTCACTACAGCAATATACCTACAAATCTATCTTAAATAACCCTCCAAATTTGTCAGACGTGGCGGAACGACATTTGTTTCCGTCGTGTACGCTCTGCCTGCCCCATTAGGGATAAAGGCGTGATTATATGTATGTATGTATAAGCACAGATATTAGGCCTTTAACATGGTCTGAGTAATGACCACAACTAATCTGCCCTCAGAAGGAAAAAAACCATAACTGCATTCATCCTACCATGTTGCGCGTAAAATGCAAAAGACTTTCGACTATCATATCCTTTGGTTTAATAAACTTAAAGGTAGAGGGTTTTTTTTTAAAGGAAGCATTTTATTTATTTTATTTTTTGATTTACATAGATTTTGCATATTTTGAATAGTTTTTAAGATTTCGCTAAAATCTGTAGTTATGGTTTTTTTTCTTCTGAGGGCAGTAATGACCTCGTGAGATATAGGGACCTATACGTATATATACCTGAACACGGGCGGCAACCTGCTCATCTCGAGGTGTCCGTGCGGCCGCTTGTTGGAGCGCCTGCTCTGCATCACGCAGAAGATGATCATCACCAGCAGGACTTGATACGTACCTGAACACGGGCGGCAACCTGCTCATCTCGAGGTGTCCGTGCGGCCGCTTGTTGGAGCGCCTGCTCTGCATCACGCAGAAGATGATCATCACCAGCAGGACTTGATACGTACCTGAACACGGGCGGCAACCTGCTCATCTCGAGGTGTCCGTGCGGCCGCTTGTTGGAGCGCCTGCTCTGCATCACGCAGAAGATGATCATCACCAGCAGGACTTGATACGTACCTGAACACGGGCGGCAACCTGCTCATCTCGAGGTGTCCGTGCGGCCGCTTGTTGGAGCGCCTGCTCTGCATCACGCAGAAGATGATCATCACCAGCAGGACTTGATACGTACCTGAACACGGGCGGCAACCTGCTCATCTCGAGGTGTCCGTGCGGCCGCTTGTTGGAGCGCCTGCTCTGCATCACGCAGAAGATGATCATCACCAGCAGGACTTGATACGTACCTGAACACGGGCGGCAACCTGCTCATCTCGAGGTGTCCGTGCGGCCGCTTGTTGGAGCGCCTGCTCTGCATCACGCAGAAGATGATCATCACCAGCAGGACTTGATACGTACCTGAACACGGGCGGCAACCTGCTCATCTCGAGGTGTCCGTGCGGCCGCTTGTTGGAGCGCCTGCTCTGCATCACGCAGAAGATGATCATCACCAGCAGGACTTGATACGTACCTGAACACGGGCGGCAACCTGCTCATCTCGAGGTGTCCGTGCGGCCGCTTGTTGGAGCGCCTGCTCTGCATCACGCAGAAGATGATCATCACCAGCAGGACTTGATACGTACCTGAACACGGGCGGCAACCTGCTCATCTCGAGGTGTCCGTGCGGCCGCTTGTTGGAGCGCCTGCTCTGCATCACGCAGAAGATGATCATCACCAGCAGGACCAGAGCGGCCACCGCACACGTCGCCTGGAGGAAACCACATCATCAATACTTGGTAACGGCACGGCACAGAATATATAATAGTACTAGGTACAGAAGATGGGCTGACAACCTGTCACTACAGCAATATAAAAAGTAAAATATGTCTTTATTGCCAAAAATACACAATAGAAATGAATTATTTTTTAAAACTACATACAAATTATCTAGGCAAAGAGTAAAAAATAAAACAGTGTTTGGCGTATTTGACAATGGGTACTAATCTCAGCATAATGCCTAGCGCTGATTTTCAGACTAGCCCCTTAGTGCTTATAAGAATATGTGCTAGTTGTTATTATACCTGCAAATATATCTTAAATAACTCTTAAAACTTTGTCAGACGTGGCGGGACGTCCTTTGTTTAGGTCGTTATCGCTCTGCCTACCCCATTAGGGATAAAGGCGTGATTATATGTATGTATGTATGTAACTTCCATGCTGGCCTGGGAGCGAGAGAAAAACTTAGAATGTGCCAGCTGCATTTCCTCCTGGGCATGTTGTAAAAGTCAGCTAAGGGATCCGTGGGTTTCAGTATATTGCAATGTAGGCGATGGGCTGACAACCTGTCACTACAGCAATATACGTACAAATCCATCTTGAATAACCCTCAAACCTTGTCAGACGTGGCGGAACGACCGTTGTGTAGGTCGTTTTATGCTCTGCCTACCCCATTAGGGATAAAGGCGTGATTATATGTATGTATGTATGTACAGAAGAAGCACTCTAAAATCACAAAAATAAATCTTTCCGCCTGACAATTCTAAAATAATTCTATCTTGATGTAAGTTAAATTTGTTGCCTCTTATTTATTTATTTATTCATAAATCAATGTATAATGTGGCGAGCACGATCTCATTCGTTTTCGCATAAACCTTACTTAGGTTTTAGATTTAAGCGTCTTATTTTAAGTATAAACACTGTACCTAAAAGTTTCTTGAATAAACCCTTTAAAAAAGAGTCCAATTTCGCTCGCCAACCCATCAATACCTACGTTTATAATTACCTACCGATCGCGCATGCAAGCAAAAATGCGCCGAGTAGCTACGCGCGAGAGTTTTTATTTCTTTGACAGTCTCAAACTGCTCGCTCTCTTGCACACTTATTGTTACGACTAGCGACTTATGCGAATTCATAACATCATCTCCCTAGCCTTATCCCGTATCTTACGGGGTCGGCTACCTAATCCAGGGGATTGAACGAGGGTACTGGTTTTTACACAGAGCGACTGCCATCTGACTTCCGCAACCCAGAAGGGAAACCAGACCCAATCCTAGATTAGGTCAGAGTTTTCAAGCCGCCAATGCTTAGCAATGGCCTCTGATATGGCTTAACGACTAATATCTACGGTATTAAACGATATTAACCGGGACCAACGGCTTAACGTGCCTTCCGAAGCACGGAAAAAGCGCCAAATAAACGTACATATGAAATTCGAAAACCGAAAAACACATTGGTACGTGGTGGGATTCGAACCACGACCTCCCGCTCAGGAGGCAGCGGCCCTATCCACTACACCATCGGGATTCATAACGTAACGGGAAATTGATTGGTAGAAATATGTATAATATCCAAGGAATAATTTACGTATTCTACCTAGGTATATTTTAGTTGTTAAGTAAGTAGACGAAAAAGTGTAGGAAACTCAAAAAACTCAACTTGAATTAAAAAACTATTTTCTTGGCGTTAATTTTAAATTAACTAAAACATATTTGCCTACTACTTTGCTTTCTTCCATGCTGACAACCTGTCACTACAGTAATATACGTACAAATCCATCTTAAATTACCTTCAAAAGTTTTTCAGACGTGGCAGAACGACCTTTGTTTAAGTAGTTTATGCTCTGCCTACCCCGTTAGGGATAAAGGCGTGATTATATGTATCTTTGTTCAGATAACAAAACGCCAACATATCATGTGGCTTACGCCTCTTGACATACGACCCGCGTTTTACCAAAGTGGGATACCAAACAGCTTGTTGTGTTCCGTTTGTATTTCAAAATGTCTTTGATAGATAGATACTTCTAGGTAAGCTCGCTGTATATTAACCTCTTGAATAAAAAAAAAAAAAATATGTAGAATGTTTGAGACAATAGCTGTAAATTCATAGCCAAAAAGAAGTGAATTTAATGATTGAAACAATAGCTATAAATTCATAGCCCAAAAAAATGAGTGTTGAATGATTGAAACAATAGCTGTAAATACGTAGCCCAAAAAATAAGACGTGTTGAATGATTGAAACAATAGCTATAAATTCATAGCCTAAAAAAATGAGTGTTGAATGATTGAAACAATAGCTGTAAATACATAGTCCAAATTACCTGCAAAGCTATTTCCAAAGCAGTGGAAGGCATGGGCGCGACGGGGCTGGGCGCGGGCATCAGAGGGTTCAAATAATCGCTGTACATCGGCTCTACGAGTTTGCCTTCGATTGTGAACGCTAAGAACAAAAAGAAATATTAATTAATATCTAGAAGTTCTACTCGAATTTAGAAACTATTGAATCCACAATATTAATTTAGTAACTACCACGGGCAATAAACTGCTTCCATGGGCTTGTGATCCGGAGGTCCTGGGTTCGATTCCCAGGGGGGGGAACACAAAGTGATATTTGTCAATTTCTCACTTTGTGAGGTTTTCCCCAGTATGGTTAGGACATTGAATAGAATAGGTTGCAGGTTGAATCACCGGATTGTCCGAAAAGAAAAAGGGTTTCGTGCTTTGGAGGGCACCTTAAGCCGTCGGTCCCGGTCGCTGTCTTTGATAGTGGTCGTTACTCAAACCATGTCAGAGGTCTAATAGCTGTGCTACTAGGCGGCTTGAAAACTCTGACACCAGGGTACATCGGGTCGTTTTGATTTAAGAATCCACTCGCTAAGAAGAAGAAGACGGGCAATAGGCTCACCGTATATTTAATCACTAAATTTGAACACTAGAACAGGGCGAGTGTATTAATTTTCGTTTAGTTATTTTACCTTATGATAAAAAAACGCCTAATATTATGAAAAAAAAAATACTTATAAATTTATTATCCGTAGTATTATAAAATAATCATGATGAAAAGAATAAAGTTTAAAAGGAAAATAAAATTAATATACGGTGAAATTTCACAAAAAATATTTATACAAGAAACTGTCTGTTTAGTTTACTTTCGCTTTGAAAAGGTCCAGTTTATATATAGCGTCCCGGAATCCCAACCGGCGTGTCATGCCCCAGACAAAATGGCAAAATAAAATTGTCCCTTTTTTATCTTTCTATTCAACCGTCGGTCCCGGTCGCTGTCTTCGACAGTGGTCGTTACTCAAACCATGTGAGAGGCCTAATAGTTGTGCTAGACGGTTTCAAAACTTTGACACCCGGATTCATCAGGTCTTCGACTCGAGAATCCACTCGCTAACAAGAAGAAGAATGCAATTTAACTTACGTATCAGCTCGACGAACACGGTGTAATTAGCCTGTGAATCGAGGCGGCCATCTCTAACTTTGATGTCGTCCGCCTCCGTGTCCTGCTTTACCGAGTCCATCATCATTGGCATGTTCTGATAGTCCCTGGAAATGTAAACAGCCTTATTGATACTGTACATACCGGGTGTAAGGGACATATTGTACATACCGGGTGTAAGGGACAGCGCCCCACAAGCTGATAGGGGTGATCAGTCAACGAAGCTAAACAACTGTCAACAGATTTTTTTTTTTTTTTTTTTTTTTTTCAAAAAATAAATAAATCGAAACATTTAGGTTGTTCAGAGTCGTTGACTGAGCAAGCCCTGTGTGTGGGACGCTGTCCCTTACACCTGGTATTGCTAGTTAGGGAACAGTACAGCGGCTCCATTGGTCGGAGCGGGGTGGAACGAAGCATAGTGTGTGAATCGACCAATCACAATGTTTCTAGTGACGCGTCGCCTTGGACGAAACAACCTCTGGACGTGCAATTGTGACATTTTACTCCTTACCCCTCTAGACCGATAGTGTGAAATTTGGACACAGTAAACAAACTACCAACGTCAGTGTGACTTCAAATTTCGAGGAGGAAAAATACCTTTGAAAATGGTGAAATATGCTGTTTTGTTTAGCAAAACTTATAGTAATCGAATCAGCAATATTTTTTTTCATATGCAATTGCATTTTAGATCAATATTTCTTGTTATTTTCTTCTAAAATGAATAAAATGCGCGGTGACAGGAGTGAATAATACGACCCAATAAAACATCCAGGGTTCTGAATGCATGTAAACCAGTATGTTGTCACTCTCTACTGAGTCGGATTATAATTGTATTTTTTCCATTCGTTCATTCATTTTTGTTAATCTAGAGACGTGACACAATCGATGAACGATATCGATAGGAATTATTTACTGTATCGTCGCCGGCATGTCGTAGGTCTAAGAAAAACTAAACATTTGAACGGACAACGCTAATATTTTGTGATCTGTTGACTGGTATAAGCTTCATCTGTGGTTGCGTGACTTTTTATTTTCATTTACAACTAATTATGCCTACTTCTTAGTACGCGTGGTAGTCATTAACAATGTTGGTTATGCTGTTCTTTGTTTAAAAAGCTCCTGCCTCTGTGGTCTAGCAGTCTGAGCCATGGGCTCTCGACCCAGAGGTCCCGGGTTCGATTTCCGGCGGGGGACAATGACTTTGCATTGTTGTTAGTTTGGTTATGATATTGCATTGCTGATCACCTGATTGTCCGAAAAGTAAGATGATCCATGCTGTCGGATGGGCATGTAGATAGTTGGTCCTGTGCCTGATTTATCTCTGGTCGTGTCAGTCAATCTGTCCCATCAGAATAAGAGATTGAAGGAACAGAGAGTGCACCTGTGTGTAGTGCAAACACTTAGGCACTAAAAAACGGATCCTGTGCAGTTGGCCGATCCCTGGGAGATTGGCCGCCATCACCGAAAATCGGTGGGAGGACTAATTATTATAGTATGTAAATGAATAGGTACATTTTTTTAAATCAAAGCCACGTAGCTTAATATATATGTGTATCTAAATACACATATCTATTAAGCTACGTGGCTTTGATTTTGGGTTTTGACTTGGAACTAATTCCAAGTCAAAACCCAAAATACAATTTATTCATTTCCCCAAGTCGTAACTTAAGCTACGTGTAGCGTGATGATATCTATGTTTGAGTCTACAAAATATTTAGATGAAAAAAAAAGATGCATCAACATCGGTTGAAATACGACCAAAATTCAATTAACTGCCAACCCCCTAAATAAGGCAGTATGATATATGTATCCTTTGTTGAGTCAAATGTCACTTAGTTGAATAAAAAGACTCCCATCGAAATCGATTCAGAAGTTTTGGCGTCATGCGACATCCGATACAGACAGATAGACAGATAAATATTTAAAATTTATTATATAGGCGTTGGTGGTATCGCTATAATGCCTATTGCAATAATGTTTCCATGAAAATATTCAAAGTACAGACAAGACCCCTCTAGAGATTTCTTAGTGTATAGATCGATAATGGTATAAATTCAATGAATAGTGATCGATTTGAAAATTTTACTTTACTTTTATTTCAAAAATAATTTAATAAAAACACGTGTTCATATTTCTATGATTCAGGAAACATCATTCACTCAACATTCATTCTTTATCGATTATCGACTAGGGTACAACACTATCTATGACACGATCAAAAAAGACATACAACCAGAATATTTAAAAAGTGTCAAAAATAAACAAATATGTTAGGAAGCGCGTAGTTTTTAAATCTGTTCGGGTATTATCTGTCATACCTCCCTCCCCCCTAGTTTTGGTTGAACGAGTTCTCATACATTTTTGTTTGGTGACGCGTTCAGAGGATTATTCGTCCAAGCGCGTCGCGCATATTTTGTGCTTTGTGATTGGTCAATCCATGCACCGCTCTGCTCCGCTTAGCTCCCGTCCTTAGCGCCGCAGCGTATGGTAAAAAAAAACAGAAAGTTGACCTTACTGACCTCTCTACTAAACTTCAATAGTGGAATAGCTATACATCTTTCTCTTTTACTCTGGCACTGGTTTTTCTGTGTTTCCCTCTAGAAGATTGTATTTAGTCGTAGTAAAGCATACGATAGACTTAGCAAATAATATCTAATGAAAGTTGACTCTCTTACCTTTCCACAGAAGTATCAATAGCAATAGATCTTCTCTCTCTCTTCTCTGGCGCTGGTTCTTCTGTGTTTCCTTCTAGAAGGTCATCTTCAGTGGTAGTAGCTGTAGTTGTGGTTCTAGGTGGTGGGGCTTCGATTATGGGCCTGGAATTAAAATAATATTTTTTTAGTATGACGTGGTACAAAGACAAAAGAATCGGCGAAAAAGACTTTCAAGCAAAAATGCAATCCAGTCCTGCTTTGGACATTCTCTGAAAATCATTGTTCGGAGAGAACGATCCAAGATATTGTGTCCTTACATATAAAATTGGTGTTATTTCATAAGGCGGAACAACCTTTGTTTAGGTAGTTTACGCTCTGCCTACCCCTTTACGGATAGAGGCGTGATTATATGTATGTATGTATGTTATTTCATAGTTGCCAGTATTGAGAATTAGAACTTTGTAAGGGCGTGAATTTTAAAATTATAATCTATGCTGGTCTGGGAGCGAGAGAAAAACATAGTATGTGCCAGATGCATTTCCTCCCGGGCATGCTGTAAAAACCAGCTAAGGGATCTGAGGGTTTCTGTATATTGCAATTCAGGCGATGGGCTGACAACCTGCCACTTACAGCAATATACCTATAAATCTATCTTAAGTAACCCTCAAAACTTTGTCAGACGTGGCAGAACGATCATTTTTTAGGTTGTTTACGCTCCTTACTTACTTATTACTTTTCGGAATAAAGGCGTGATTATATGTATGTATGTAAGTGAGTGAGGAATGTACCAACGACTGTCAGGGATAAGAAGAAAACTGGCCACAAATAATGGCAATAATGGACTTGTCTTTGTTTTATATGTATATGTCCTTTGTATTGTTTTGTTTAATTTCTACCACTCTCCTCTAACGTTATTGTTTGTAATCTGTGCCTGTACTGTTTTTAACTATTGTTAAATGTGTATCTTACCTTCTACTCTGTATCCTAATCTTATTTCTGTATTCTTAATTCTGTGCCATGTTGTTTTGTAACTGAGAATAAAGATTTTCTATGTTTACGTATTTTCTTCCATGGTGGCCTGGGAAACGAGAGAAAAACATAGAATGTGCCAGCTGCATTTCCTCCCGGGCATGCTAATGCATGCATGTAAAAACCAGCTAAGGGATCCAAGGGATACAGTATATTGTAATAAAGGCGATGGGCTGACTACCTGCCACTACAGCAACATACCTACAAATCTATCTTAATAACCCTCAAAACTTTGTCAGACGTGGCGTAATGATCTTTTTTAAGGTTGTTTACGCTCTGCCTGCATTAGGGATAAAGATGTGATTATATGTATGTATTTATTGTGTACAGTAAACTGGTTAATAAATAAATGGTTACCTGTGTGGTCGCTTCAAGCACCGCTCGCATCCCGGCCTGTTGAGGGCAGGCTCGGACCTGTTAAAGATTCTGTGCTCATCTCCTATCACTAACTCACTCTCAGCCGGGAAATTGTCACTGAAAGAAATGACGAATATTAAGTTGGCTGATCTATTGACAACTTAGTTTCGATCGCTATTAATAAGATAAGATAATAATATACTTTATTGCACAGAAAAGACACAAGAGAAAATAAAATAAAATGAAACAAATAGTAGTACAAATAGGCGGCCTTATTGCTAAGCAGCAATTTCTTCCAGGCAACCTTAGGGTACAGGAAAATAAAAGTTGAACTAGTGGGCTGGTATATATTTCATTTAATATTTTTATAATCAGAGAAAAAAATATTTGGTTAGCGCAATTCCTATTGTTCTGCAAGCTGGCCAGGATTTTTGATAAACAATCAGTGTTTCTGCTGACCAATTCGAAATTTGATTTGATCGTTACTATATTAGACTTTTTGTGTTTATTTGATCGGTTAAATAACGTCCTAAAAAAATATATCAATATTTTTTTTTTACCTGTCGCTACAGCAATATACCTACAAATCTTATCTTAAACAACCTTTAAAACTCTGTCAGACGTCACGGATCGACCTTTTCTTAGGTCGTTTACGGTCTGCCTACCCCATTAGGGATAGCAAATACTAACTTGGTGAATATATCAGTGATGTAAGCCCCCAAGACTGGCTGCGCGCCGTGAGCCTCCTCATAGTCGATGATTTCCAGCTGCGACTGGCCTTTCAGAGTTCTCATGTCCATATGCGGCAACAACCGCACTACATGGACTCTGCAAACAACATGAATACCCGGTGTAAGGGACAGCGTCCCGCTAACTGATAGGGTTTGGTAAGTTGACAACACTGAACAACTTCCACCAGGAAATTAAGAAAGGAACGTAAAAGTAACTTCCAGCAGGTCTTTTTTTTTCAGGAAGTAAATAAAAAAAAATACTTTTCAATACAAATTGTCTGATCGAGGTGGACATTTTGTTTGTTTTTTCACTTCCTGAAAAAAAATCCTGGTGAAAGTTGTTCAGTATCTTTGACTCAGCCACCCGTATCAGTTTGCGGGACGCTGTCCTTTACACCCCATATAAGTAGAATAGAATAAAAAAAATTTTTTTAAGCAGTTATTCTGTATTATTTTGTAGTGTTAATTTTCTAATAAAATTGTAAATATATATAATTATTATCTGATAACATCATAGTTATTAAACAAGATACCATGCTTTTGATATGAGTTGTATTTTTGAAAAAATATAATTAAAAAAATAATCAAAAATTATTGATAATTAACAAATAGCACATCACTAATTCCGCAGTAGCTCAATCGGTTTAGAACGTTAGGACTGTTTTCCAAAGACGCAGGTTCAAATCCTGTGTGCAGTTGAATTTTTGCTATTTCTCGTATTTTCAGAAATAAAATTGCACTGTGAGTGCAAAAAACACTATTAGAAAATGATTTGTATTTTGTCATTTTTTTAGCTCTGATTCATAACTTGTCAAGTCATAATATAGTCACACTTAACGTGATAATTGTATAATTTCATTGTTAAATATTTTTTAAAATTGATATATACATAACTAATAATATTAACTACCTTCTTTAAATTTTAACTAATGTTGCTCAATTATTCTAAGAATGTTGTGTTTATCTATAACTGTTTAGTATATAAGAACTAACTATTATTGTTAAAAACGCCATCAATGCTTGTATATACTAAATGTTGATGAACAAATAAATAAATAAAACGTTTACATGTTAGGTATATTTTACACTCGTACCTGTAGCAACATATAGGTCCGTTGCGCTCCGAGACTTTCGGCAGAAACATCTTAAACAGATATTTGTCTTTGTCCAATATCTGAAAAAAGAAAACGATCAGACTGTACCATAGTTAACGCCTAATTTGCCTCTCATTTTAAGTCTCACTTCCGTAGGTCAGCTGGAAGAAATTTCTTAGTAGAAATAAGCTGTACCTGTTGTGTCGGTATTCCTTGTGTATTGTCTTTCTCATGTTACTTGTGTACAATAAACAGTAAATAAATAAATAGTTTTGAGGAAAGGCGCCCACGCGTATTGGATGCTTGTTGCATTTCTTCGACACAAAGACTTCCTTATGCTAATACAAAGACACAAATATGACCGCTACACAGGTATAAAACATTGCTGACCAAACTTTGGAGTGTGAACCCACGAACAAATTTTTGGGAAATATGTTCAGTTTTGGTTAAAATAATATGATGCAATTTTCATCGTACAAAATGAATCCACCATTTGTACGAGAGGGTCATATTTCGACCTATGTTTCTTAGTGAAAGTTGTTTAGTTTCATGGGCAGCTTCACACCCTGAGGTGGCAAAAATATCAAAACGTTTACACTTAAAATTGATGGCTAAAATATTGTGGATATCATTGATCATTAAAATACACATTTAGATAATTATATCTATAATTAAACTGGTTAGCCCGATGGTGTAGTGGATAGGGCCGCTGCCTCCTAAGCGGGAGGTCGCGGTTCGAATCCCACCACGTACCAATGTGTTTTTCGATTTTCGAATTTCATATGTATATTTGTTCGGCGCTTTTTCCGTGCTTCGGAAGGCACGTTAAGCCGTTGGTCCCGGTTAATATCGTTTAACACCTTAGATATTAGTCGTTAAGCCATATCAGAGGCCAGTGCTAAGCATTGGCGGTTTTTAAAAACTCTGACCTAATCTAGGATTGGGTCTGGTTTCCCTTCTGGGTTGCGGAGGTCAGATGGCAGTCGCTCTGTGTAAAAACCAGTACCCTCGTTCAATCACCTAGATTAGGTAGTCGACCGCGAGAAATACGGGATAAGGTTAGGAAGAAGATATCTATAATTAAATTCTTAAATCAATTTAAAAAACATGAAAGTTATTGATTTGAGTAGTCAATATTTACCATACCGTGACGTCATCACTATTTTCAATCTAAAAAACGTTGTTGAAATTTCATACAAAGTTGGTGCTTTGACCAGTATCAATTACCTTTCTCCAGCGCGGTCGTGGCGCTGTGTCGGGCGGCGCGGCGGTGGTGTTACAATACACTGCTTGCTCCTCGCCGCGGCGCCGGGACCGAGTCATCGCGCTCAGCTTCACCGTGTATTGGGTGTTCGGACTTAGGTCATCGAATCTGTGGGAGATATCAAGATTCCACACGTCAGCGATATAACAATGGCAACAGCAATGGTGAGTTCAAGGCGATAGCTGACAGTGGAAACTGTCCACTGATCAGCTGTATGATTTTAAAAACCATGCCACCATTTAAAATTGTTTACTAACATAGATATCTAAGTACCTAATTTACTAACACCTATGGATTTTGTAGTCCGAAATAAATCATTTTAAATTTTTTATTTTTATAACGTTTCTTCCATGCTGGACTGGGAGAGATAGAAAAACATAGAATGTTCCAGCTGCCCTTCCTCCCGGGCATGCTGTTGAAGTCAGCAAAAGGGACTCGAGGGTTACAGTGTATTGTAATTTAGGCGATGGGCTGACAACCTGTCACTAAAGCAATACATATTACAATCTAAAATTGCCCTCAATTTTTGTCAGACGTGGCGAAAGCGCCTTTTACGAGGCGTTAAACGCTCTGCCTACCCCGTAAGGGATAAAGGCGTGATTTATGTATGTATAACGTAGCGTAGCGATGCCGACCGGTTGTCACCATGTCACAGCTCGGACACTCCTAACTACAATGTCATTTCGGTCACACATCGACAGACGGCATGTTGCACTTGGCATGTGTTTGTGTGCGTGTTGTAAGGGTTGACAAAATTTGTTATACCGGTCATAATCATCACTTGATTAAATTGGTTCTTGATAAAAGCAACGTTTTAAAATAGTTCACTGTAACCGAATGGTTACAATAGGTTAGGTTCCATATTTTGTATCAAGTTACTTACCGTCTCTCATAACTTGGGAATCTAAAAATGTTCCTATTGGAGTCATGACTTGTGGTAGAAAGACCTAACCATCTTTGGAACACAAAACTTTTTTATTTCCGTTGCACTAGGAATCACGCGCGCGCCATACCCGCTAAGCGTACGCTCAATGTGGCCCACAATCCGGCGCGGAGAGTGACGTATGTTGGACTGGGGAGGGGGAGGTGAATGTCCATTCTGTATGTAGTTTATTTTACGTTAATAATGGTTACCCATTAGGGATAAAGGCGTAATTATATGTATGTATGTATACGTTGTTTATATGCTTCAAACGTTGTTGAAATTAATAGTGTTAACTATTTTAATTTAAGATTTTTTGCATACTGTTCTATGATTATGTTGTGTTTTGTACTGTGAACTGGAGAATAAAGCGTTTTCTATTCTATTCTATAACGCAATTTATTTTAAATGCGCTTTTAAGAAAAAAAACTGATAAGCTATACGAATCTGTGAAAGATTTAAAGACGTTAGGGAAACAACGCAAAGGAGACAATTTTAAATGCGTCTTCTACGTATGGTGGTAGTTAATGGTATAGAATCATACCTACCCATATACATATTATCGTTCTTCCATGCTGGACTGGGAGCGAGAGCAAAACATAGAATGTGCCAGCTGCATTTCCTCCCGAGCATGCTGTAAAAACCAGCTAAGGGATCTGAGGGTTTCAGTATATTGTATTTTAGGCGATGGGCTGACAACCTGTCACTACAGCAATATACCTACAAATCTATCTTAAACAACCCTCAAAACTTTGTCAAACGTGGCGGAACGACCTTTGTTTAGGTCGTTTACGCTCTGCCTACCCCATTAGGGATAAAGGCGTGATTATATGTATGTATACGAATCTGTGAAAGATATCACGACATTAGGGAAACTAAACTTAACTGCCTCCGTGGTCTAGTGGCTAGTGCTATGGACTTCCGATCTGGAGGTCCTGGGTTCGATTCCCAGGAGGGAAACACAAAGTTGATATTTGAGAATTTATCACTTTGTGAATTTTGCCCCAGTTTGGTTAGGACATTGCAGGCTGAATCATTTGATTGTCCGAAAACAAAAAGATTCCGTGCTTCGGAGGGCACGTTAAGCCGTCGGTCCCGGTCGCTGTCTTTGATAGTGGTCGTTACTCAAACCATGTCAGAGGCCTGATAGTTGTGCTACTAGGCGGTTTAAAAACTCTGACACCAGGGTTCATCGGGTCGATAGACTCGATACCCACTCGACAGAAGAAGATTAGGGAAACAACGGTATAGTATCATACCTAACGAAGACAGAGTCGTTGGTTTTGAACCTCGAAAGCGGTCCCCAAGTGTCCTTCTTGATTTGACCACTCCTGTCCCTATACTCTGCGTAGCCAGTTAACTCCATCTGAAATAAAGCAGTTTTTTGGTTGTTGGAACTATCGTATCGTATCTTCAGTGCTGGACTGGGAGCGATAGAAAAACATAGAATGTTCGTTACAGCTGCCAATGGGGTTCGAGGGTAAGTGTATTTAGGCGTTGGCTGACAACTTGTCACTATAGCGATACACACTAATACGTGACGAAGGCGCACATTTTCCCGCTATCTTACTTGATAGAAAGTGACGATGCAGACTATGATGTTGATGGAGCATGATAGCCTAGATAGTGCCTATTCACTCTTGCCTTGAAAAGGCCCGGGTTATCCCTAGCTGTTCTTAATATAAATGTTGAAGTAGAAACTTCTCACTTCCATGCTGGACTGGGAGCGAGAGAAAAACGTAGAATGTGCCAGGTGCATTTTTTCCCGAGCATGCTATAAAAATCAGCTATGAAATGCGAGGGTTTCAGTATATTGCAATTTAGCCAATGGGCTGACAGCCTGTCACTACATCAATATACCTACAAATCCATATTAAATAACCCTCGAAACTTTGTCAGACGTAGCGGAACGACCTTTGTTTAGGTCGTTTACGCTCTGCCTACCCAATTAGGGATAAAGGCGTGATTATTATATATGTATGTATGAAGAAACCTTACCGTATACCCCTTGATTTCTGCCCGCGGAGTTTCTGGCGGTGCCCAGGACAGAAACATCAGCGTAGAAGTACAGTTGATTTGCACATTACTGGGCTTTCCGGGTATACCTGTCCAAGAGAGTACACGCATATAAAATATTCTCTGTCCCTAAACAAATTTTAATAACATCAGTGAAAACAGAAATAAATTTGATCAAACCATTATAAAGCTAGTCTATCTATCTCTCTCTTACAAACAAAATTTTACATGGAAGCAGTATGGCGTTCCTGCCATCTGACGTCATTTATTAGTTTGGACCTCTCTTTTTAACCAACCACTTTAACAAAAACTCGTAAACTAATTAGTATTTTTCATATTTGTTTAATAATTGTAATTATTTCTTCCATGCTGGTCTGGGAGCGAGGGAAAAACATAGAATGTGCCAGCTGCATTTCCTCCCGGGTATGCTGTAAAAACCAGCTAAGGGATCCGAGGGTTTCAGTAAATTGTAATTTAGGCGATGGGCTGACAACCTGTCACTACAGCAATATACTTTCTTAAATAACTCTCAAAACTTTGTCAGACGTGGCGGAACGACCTTTGTTTGGGTCGTTTACGCTCTGCCTACCCCATTAGGGATAAAGGCGTGATTATATGTATGTATGTATGTATAATAATTCTTAATAATATATTTTTTAAATACATGCATATTACCTATTAATAAAAGATATAAGACAAAGACATAAGTAATAGAAACAAAAAAATATATTTTATTGGGTCGTTTGACTCGAGAAACCACTCGCCAAGTAGAAGATCACGTATTCAGCCCACCACCGGTTAAAACTAAATTAAAACCATCAATCACATCCGTCACTTTTAGACTAAAAAGATTGAAAAGGGGCAGGAGATCTCCGGTTTCCGATTTAGTTTGTAATTTTATGCGTTAACTACCACTTCTATCCGACATGTTAAAATACATAACAATTCTTACAGACAACGCGTAAAACCATAACTCTCCTGTCCTTTTTAAATTTCCTCTTCTTCTTAGCGAGTCGAATCAATTGTTTTTTTATTTTATTTTTTATTTCAGATAGTGACAGATATAATTTAGTTTTAGCTTTACCCGGTGGCATCTAGAATCGAACCCAATATAAGAAGAAACAGTTTTCCATACCGTCCAAAGTCGCTGCCTCCATTTTTTCCGACCAAGCCCCGCACTCTTTTGTATAGTCCGAACAAGCGCGAGCCTGGATAAGAAACACAATAGTACATTACTTTAGAAGTCAAAAATAAAGCAATATATGGTCGAATAAATTTGGAAGGCCGAGACGCAGTGTAATGCGTTTGCGTTTTCGACTGAGACTAGTGTAGCACTCTTCTCTCATTATACGAGGAAACAACAACAATACACTTAAAAATAAACATCAAACTTGCCATTCCTCCATAATATTTTGAGATTTTTAATATGCAATGCGCCTTCGACAAAACTTCTGACTTTTAAAAAAATAATATTGTAAACTTTAAAACACCTAATCAATACTAGTGTATACTTTAAAGATTTCCCGTTGAAGTCGTTAATGGTCATTATTGTCGTATGCGGAAATTGCCGGCCGCTACGGTAGTCGAATACCGAAAAAAGTGATTGTAAACTTTATTTTTTTTAAATAATGCTATTTGCTATTTTCGAGCAAGTGGGAGAAAACGTTTTTTAAGAAAACATATACCTTTGTTATAGGATACGGGAAGTTTAGCTTATAACTTTGAAACAGTTCCAAAAAGGAACCACTCAGATTCATATCTAATTTCGCTTTAAAAAGTATACTAAAAAGTATCGTCGTTTCAATAGGCCATATTTGAAGGATGGAGACGCAGTAACATTTTACCAGCTCTCAAATAAAAAAATAAAAAAACTAGATATTTCACTCATTCTGTCTTTAGAATCATAAATATCTTGAAATAATATTCCTAGAAATCATAAAATTTCGTCTGAAATTTGCCGTAATAATTTAAAATTAACATAAATGTAATATTTGAGCGACATTCAAATGTTACGTCGGTGAGCCTTTTAACTGTCAAACCGACTAGTGATGTTACTGTGAGTAATAGCGTATTATTTCAAATAACATTAAGTATTATTTTTTTTGCTTCTTTAGTAACCATTCATTTATTCGTCCAGCAGTGAACTGTAATAGGCTGATCTGATCTGTGATATATTTTTTATCGCAATATTCATACCGCCGGGTTAAAGGTAAAACCAACTCTCTATCTCTGCGATAGATCCTTTCAAGTTAAAGTAAGCAACGAGCTAAGTTTACCCATGATAGTTACAGAGGGTACAGCTCAAGGATCTGTGATAGGACCTCTTCACTATATCACATATGTGAATGATGCAGTCAATTTAATTAAAACTTGTGAGATATATCAGTTTGCAGATGACACATGTATTTTATCAGCTGATAAGGATACATCAAAAGCGCTTGATAATTTGCAAAAAGATTTTACTCTGCTCACCGAGTGGTCCCATGATGCTGGGCTAGTCCTCAATGCGGCTAAAACTAAACTTATGTACATAAGCTCCAGCCAAAATAGATCACAGCAGCCTATCAATCTAATTGCTCATAATCACACATGTCTGCATACAAACAAAGTAAATTGTAGATGTGGGTCTGTGGAACTGGTGAAGTCGCATCGCTACCTTGGCCTCATAATAGATGATAGACTCAAATGGATAGACCATATCAACCATGTCAGTGATAAACTTCGGGCTATTCTTGCCAAAATGTCTATAATAAAAAACAAAGTGCCTTATTCTATACGTTTATTACTTTATAAAACTTTGGCTGAGTCTATCATCTCTTATGGCCTTAGCAGTTACGGTAGAACATGCAGAACTCACTTAGATTCAATTTATAAAATCCAATTACGAATTCTTAAAACTATTGTACCTCATAATGTCAGAGAAAAATATAACAATGACTATTATAAATTATTTAAGTTCTGTAAAATATTACCAATACATGATAAAATAAAACTTACCCTCTTAATAGAAGAATATTATAATGACAATTTGCTTCAATTAGTAAAACATTCAAAGAATACTCGTAGTGCTTTAAAATCTCAGTTCAAAATACCGCCATATCAGAACTTGTACGGCAAACACCGGTTCCACTATATAATTCCAAAACTCATAAATTCACTACCCTGTGATTTAAAAAGTGAGTTAAATTGCAAAAATATTAAAACAAATCTAAAAAAACACTTTCTTTTTAAACTAGAAGATTAAAATAAGCAATTATTTCTGGGTTTCGTCTTTTTTCTTTTCTCAGGGACACACTGTATATGCGCGTTCGGAATCCGGTTATTGGCTGAGCGCTGTACAGTTGTCCGCTACCGGCGGCAGGACTGTACTTGCGTTTGGGTTTGAGCCGCGTAAACAATAACTGGTCGATCACTAGAGATACTTACCGAGCGCCGCCGTGATGACGATATCAGGGCGCACGGATAAACCTCTATACAGGTTTTTGTTGCGTGCCTTATGTAATCGCTATGTAGTTTTCTTTTTTTATAAATAAATAAAACAAATAAATAAAAATAAACTAACCCTCTGATTTGTTGTTTTGAGCCTATAGATCAAGCGCCCGCCCATATGTCCCATTAGCATAATATGTATTAGTTTATTATAAATATATATATTAGTTTATTTTATTTATGTATTTATTTAGTAGTATTTATATTGTTTAAGTATTAAGATTAACTTAGTATGCACTATCCCGCTATCTGCTATGTAGTATCCTACTACCCAAAGGTTGCCTGGTAGAAATTGCTGCTTTAGCAATAAGGCCGCCTATATTGTACTGTTTTGTTCCTTACTTTTCTGCTGTATGCATTTGTGTTTCTTTGTGCAATAAAGAATCTTGTATTGTATTGTATTGTATGTCGAAGTCTTCAAATTATGAAATTTTGAAATATTTTTGTAACGTAGATAGATAATTATTGTATGCAATACATATTTTATTTTAAATAGTGTTTTTTTTCTCACTTCAAATACGCATTTATTGCCAAAATGATGAAGGAAATCAAAAGTCTACAGTCCACATAGTCCAAGACAAGACTGAAACTTGGACCCCCATAAAAGTCCGATCTAACGCTCTACCAATCGTTTCCAAGAACGAACACACAAATACGCACAAATAATTCCTAGAACCAAGAGCAGAAAATTAAATTCATCATTTGAATAACTATTCCGGCATGTCTTGTAAAAATTAGAACAATTCCATAAATACAAAACAAAAATAATTTGTAAAATAGCACAGAGTTTTTGTATACAGAAACGTTATTTCAGACTAGCTCAGCGCCCTCTATACATCTCGTCATGTAAAAAGAGCGCTGGATGAATATTGCCCTCTCTTTCATACCTACCAACCTCTAGCTATACATGACCCTTGAGAATAACTAGTAAACTTCCCATTCAATAACATGTAACGGTTTGAAATATTAGCTATTTTCTCTACTATTTTCCTTAAGGGTACTGAAGGTCACAATTGTCAAATATGGCCTATTGAAACGACGGCACTTTAAGAACCGTGAGATACGGGATAAGGCTAGGGAGATGAGGACTAAGAACCTTTCGGCCCAGAAGCAAAGTATAACTGCTTCCGAAAGGTGGTCTCAGCAATATGTAAATAAGCTGCACCTCGGTAGCTCAGTTGGAAAAGCGGTAGAACGGCAGTCTGAGGCAAATTTATAATTCTTACTTTTCAAAAACATGACATACCGGGTGTAAGGGACAGCGTCCCGCAAACTGATAGTGGTCGCTCAGTCAACGACACTGAATTACTTCCACCTGATGGAAGTTGTCCAGTGTCGTTGACTAAGCAACCTCTATCAGTTTGCGGGACGCTGTCCCTTACACCCCGAATACATAAGGTGAACAAATCTCACCTTAAAAATATAAGTACTGTGCGGTTGCAAGTTATCAAACATGTAGGGAAGATTCCTGGAGTCCTGAGAGTGGTAGGCCTTCCTCGGCGCCTCATCTTGGTCCTTCTTCTTAGCCTCCAGCAGGTAGTAATGAATGAACTTCTCGATCTTATTGGGAGGGGCGTGCCAGCCTGAAAATACATAGATAGACGAACATACATTAATACTTAAGCTATTATGCTGTTAAGTGCAAAAAACATATTTTGATATAGGCGGCAAGTAACGGTAAATGGACGCTATTTGAAAAATAAGTAACATATATACGTAATGTTCCATACTGGAGAAAAACATAGAATGTGCCAGCTGCATTTCCCCCCGGGTATGCTATAAAAACCAGCTAAGGGATTCGAGGCTTATAGTGTATTGCAGACACGGACGTCAATCCGCTAAACCCGTTTCCACCAGAGCTGTGTTGAGCGAGGCCAAGTAAATGGAGCAATCCTATTGGTTGTTTAAAAACACATCCTAAATCCGTCGAAACGCAGCCTAACGACGGCAGAATAGTCCTCCCACCAATTATCGCTAATGGCGGCCAATAAAAAAATAAAAAATAAGCTGTACCAATAGGAATAAATAAGTGAATAACCGATGATAAGACTTACCGATGGTGACTGACGTGGCTGAGAATCCATTGATAGATATATTCGGCACAAAGACTGGGTCTTCTATCAATGTGGTTGCATTCGCCTGTGGAGGGGGCTGCTTTTCATTATTGCCATGATCGGTTTTCACGTTCAACCTAAACAAAAAAAACTCTATCACATTCTTATCTGTGTTTTCGCACTTACAGTGCTAGTTTATTTCTAAAATATGACAAACAAATTTCTTCCATGCTGGCCAAGCGAGAGAAAAACATACAATGTGCCAGCTGTTTTTCCTCTCGGGCATGCTCTAAAAGCCAGCTAAGGGATCCGAGGGTTTCAGTATATTGTAATTTAGGCGATGGCTTGACAACCTGTCACTACAGCAATATACATACAAATCTATCTTAAATACCCCTTAAAACTTTGTCAGACGTAGCGGAACGACCTATGTTTAGGTCGCTTACGCTCTGCCTACCCCGTTAGGGATAAAGCCGTGATTATATGTATGTATGTATGACAAGCAATAAGCCTTTTTTATTTTATTTTTTAGATTTTTGCGGTTGTTTATTACAATTAGATTGTTGCGGTAATAATTCCGTTCAAAATAACAATTGTAAGTCAAAAAATAAATTCGACTACAGTCTTTGGTCAGTCTTTACGTCTTTGGATACCGTCCTGTAGCAAACTAAGCCACTGCTACCCTTGGAACGGTATCCAAAGACGAGGGTTCAAATTCTTCAGATTTAAAAATTGCACATAAGACATTAAAAAAGAAAGAAATTTGACCTTATTACTAATAATAATAATAAATTTGTTTATTTTTAACATGTAGGTACATAGTCTTACAATCAATAGTAACCCTGAAACCTGTGGCAGTATACACTGTGACTTCTGTAATTCCTCAACTCATATACAAAAAGTTTGTGAACATGTTAGCGTAAAGAATGCTATAAAACTTAAAAAAAACTAAAGCAGAATATACTTAAATTAATTATATAATAAAAAAAGTGAAATCTAAATCTAAAGACTCCGTACTTATGTGTGTTGGTAATAAAATAAATAAATTAAAAGTGACAGAAATCTAGAATTATGTTATAAAGGTAACTAAGGTACTAGAGCAGCAACTTCAGCCATGCAATCTTTACATATACATTTAATCACGCCTTTATCCCTAATGGGATAGGCAGACCGTAAACGACCCAAACAAAGTTCGCGTTTTCCAAAGGTTTGAGGGTTGTTTAAGTTAGATATCGCCTAAATTGCAATATACAGAAACCCTCGGATCCCTTAGCTGATTTTTACAGCTTGCCCGGGAGGAAAGGCAGCTGGCACATGCTATGATTTTCTCTCGCTCCCAGGCCAGCATGGCATAAAAGGTTGCCAAAGATTGCCTGGTAGAAATTGTTGCTTTAGCAATAATGCCAGTTTATATTGTACTGTCACGTTTGTTCCTTTTTATTTCTGTTGTATGTGTTTCTTTGCGCAATAAAGAATATAATATTGTACTAACCTCAGAGTATAAGTCGTGTTAGGTTCCAAACCGGTGACGACAAAAGAGGTTGCATTCACTTCAATCCTCCCACCAGCTGTCCAGGACTTATGGTCGCTGTTCTTCCAAAGGTCGTAGCGAGCGATTCGTGAATTAGCCGGCAACACAGTCCAATTTAAGTAGATCTTGTCCCGGCTGATACCTATGACCGTGCCAAGACTGACTGACGGGTCACCATACACGACCAAGCTCACATGACCAGATATATTGGTGTTGGGTATTCTACAGTCGTGTGTTCCGTTGTCTTTGAATGAGACGAGTTCTATGGTGTGCGTGCTTTTGATTCGTTTGTCGTTTATGGAAGTCACATTCCTTTTGTACGGTTCTTCGTGTGCACTGTGCCACCATTCTATGTATTCTGGCTTGTTGTATACTGTAACAAATTGTTTAGAAATGGTAAGGAGATATGCCTGAATAAAAGTTAAGGAAGTAATAGTACATTACTCCGACGACGAAAACAAAGCAATTCAAGTGCGAGTAAATTTGGAACGCAGTCGAGGATTTATCACAATATATCATTTGCCAGTTTTGGGTAGTATAATAAATAATAATAATCATTTGCCTAATATCCAGGTATGCCTATGAAAAAAAAAGCTGATAATGACAAGCAAGTTGATGTTACTGGATGTATACTATTTAATCTGTGATCACTTTTTTATTGTTTTTGGCTAAGAAAAAGTTACATGCGTCCTAACTTTGCGGCTTACGACATTTTAGAATGAATCATATTTCAAAAAAATATTTCAGGAAAATTCGATAAAATTATAAAATATAAATAATCTCTAAAATAGTGATAACATAAACCAATAATAATAATAAATTTATTTATTCAAGTAACATAAAGACTCACTTTGTTAGTAGACTTAGAACTTAGTATGTTAGTAAGTAGGTAAATAAATATATAAATAAATGAGTCTCGATTCCCCGCGGCAGCGCCCCGCGCCTCAACCCGAATTTACTTCAAGAAGTTTGCCCCCACCTACCGGGTGTAAGGGACAGCGTCCTGCAAATTGATAGGGGTTGCTCAGTCAACGATACCGAACAACATTCACCAGGAAATTCTTATAGAACATGTAAAAAAATTACTTTCCCATACAAAATGACCACCCCGATCAGACAGTATGGAAAAGATTTTTTTTTCCTGTAAGAATTTCCTGGTGATAGTTGTTCAGTTTCGTTGACTGAGTACTATCAGATTGCGGGACGCTGTCCCTTACACCCGGAATTACACATTTCAACGCCAAAGAAAGACTCCACTATTAAAAGATAGTGTGTATAGTAGGTCAACTGGAAGAAATTTCTCAGTAGAAATAAGCTGTACCTGTTGTGTCGTTATTCCTTGTGTTATTGTATTTCTCGTGTTACTTGTGTACAATAAACAGTAAATAAATAAATAAAAGAACTCACCTTCAAATTCACACTCCATAGTGACCGAGTGGCCATTATCGCTGCTCGTAGCGATTACTGAGTAAGTCTTGTTGTTTGGAATAAAAACTGTTGGAAAAGTGAGGTCGAGGAGTTTCACCGCTTTCTTCTCCTTTCCATCGTAGCTGGCAACACAGGTGTAGTTGCCGTGGTCCGCTCTAGTGGTGTTCGTGATGGATAATGTTGATATCTTGTAATCTAGGTCGGTTTTGGTTATGTTCTTTATTGTTATGCTGTGAAAGGGAGAAAAATACAGGTGATTAGCTTCGTTTAACATACATACATACATACATATAATCACGCCATTATCCCTAATGGGGTAGGCAGAGCGTAAACCACCTTATCAAAGATCATTCCGCCACGTCTGACAAAGTGTTGAGGATTATTTAAGATAGATTTGTAGGTATATTGCTGTAGTGACAGGTTGTCAGCCCATCGCCTAAATTGCAATATACTAAAACCTTGGACGAATAATCCTCTGGACGCGTCACCAAACAAAAATGTATGAGAACTCGTTCAACCAAAACTAGGGGGGCGGGAGGTATGACAGATAATACCCGAACAGATTTAAAAACTACGCGTTTCCTAACATATTTGTTTATTTTTGACACTTTTTAAATATTCGGGTTGTATGTCTTTTTTGATCGTGTCATAGATAGTGTTGTACCCTAGTCGATAATCGATAAAGAATGAATGTTGAGTGAATGATGTTTCCTGAATCATAGAAATATGAACACGTGTTTTTATTAAATTATTTTTGAAATAAAAGTAAAGTAAAATTTTCAAATCGATCACTATTCATTGAATTTATACCATTATCGATCCATACACTAAGAAATCTCTAGAGGGGTCTTGTCTGTACTTTGAATATTTTCATGGAAACATTATTGCAATAGGCATTATAACGATACCACCAACGCCTATATAATAAATTTTAAATATTTATCTGTCTATATGTCTGTATCAACATGACGCCAAAACTACTGAATCGATTTCGATTGGAGTCTTTTTATTCAACTAAGTGACATTTGACTCAACAAAGGATACATATATCATACTGCCTTATTTAGGGGGTTGGCAGTTAATTGAATTTTGGTTGTATTTCAACCGATTTTGATGCATCTTTTTTTTCATCTAAATATTTTGTAGACTCAAACATAGATTTCATCACGCTACACGTAGCTTAAGTTACGACTTGGGGAAATGAATAAATTGTATTTTGGGTTTTGACTTGCGTTGGTTAAACTACGTGGCTTCGATTTAAAAAATGTACCTATTCATTTACATACTATAATAATTAGTCCTCCCACCGATTTTGGGTGATGGCGGCCAATCTCCCAGGGATCGGCCAACTGCACAGGATCCGTTTTTTAGTGCCTAAGTGTTTGCACTACACACAGGTGCACTCTCTGTTCCTTCAATCTCTTATTCTGATGGGACAGATTGACTGACACGACCAGAGATAAATCAGGCACAGGACCAACTATCTACATGCCCATCCGACAGCATGGATCATCTTACTTTTCGGACAATCAGGTGATCAGCAATGCAATATCATAACCAAACTAACAACAATGCAAAGTCATTGTCCCCCGCCGGAAATCGAACCCGGGACGTCTGGGTCGAGAGCCCATTGCTCAGACTGCTAGACCATAGAGGCAGGAGCTTTTTAAACAAAGAACAGCATAACTAACATTGTTAATGACTACCACGCGTACTAAGAAGTAGGCATAATTAGTTGTAAATGAAAATAAAAAGTCACGCAACCACAGATGAAGCTTATACCAGTCAACAGATCACAAAATATAAGCGTTGTCCGTTCAAAATGTTAATGTTTTTCTTAAACCTACGACATGCCGGCGACGATACAGTAAATAATTCCTATCGATATCGTTCATCGATTGTGTCACGTCTCTAGATTAACAAAAATGAATGAACGAATGGAATAAATACAATTATATACCGACTCATTAGAGAATGACAACATACTGGTTTACATGCATTCAGAACCCTGGATGTTTTATTGGGTCGTATTATTCACTCCTGTCACCGCGCATTTTATTCATTTTAGAAGAAAATAACAAGAAATATTGATCTAAAATACAATTGCATATGAAAAAAAATATTGCTGATTCGATTACTATAAGTTTTGCTAAACAAAACAGCATATTTCACCATTTTCAAAGGTATTTTTCCTCCTCGAAATTTGAAGTCACACTGACGTTGGTAGTTTGTTTACTGTGTCCAAATTTCACACTATCGGTCTAGAGGGGTAAGGAGTAAAATGTCATAATTGCACGTCCAGAGGTTGTTTCGTCCAAGACTAAAACCCTCGGATCCCTTAGCTGGTTTTTACAGCATGCCCGGGAGGAAATGCAGCTGGCACATTCTATGTTTTTCTCTCACTCCTAGTCCAGCATGGAAGTAACAAGGTCATTTATATGTGAGCATAGTATACAAATATTAAAAGTCAAGTCAAGTTTTATCGGCGCTTTTTCCGTGCTTCGGAAGGCACGTTAAGCCGTTGGTCCCGGTTAATATCGTTTAATACCGTAGATATTAGTCGTTAAGCCATATCAGAGGCCAGTGCTAAGCATTGGCGGCTTGAAAACTCTGACCTAATCTAGGATTGGGTCTGGTTTCCCTTCTGGGTTGCGGAGGTCAGGTGGCAGTCGCTCTGTGTAAAAACTAGTACCCTCGTTCAATCCCCTAGATTAGGTAGCCGACCCCGTGAGATACGGTATAAAGGCTAGGGCGATGGGAGTATACAAATATTAAAAACAACATACACACCAGGTAAGGAACAGCGTCCCTCAAACTGGTAGGGGTTGCGCAGACAACGACTGAACAACTATCACCAGAAACTTTCTTCAGGAAATGAAAAAAAATAATTGCTTTTCCATACCAATTGTCTGATGTGATCATTTTGTATAGGAAAGTCAATATGTTTTTTCGTCTCCTGAAAGAATTTCCTGGTGAAAGTTGTTCAGTTTCGTTGACTGAGCAACCCCTAGCAGTTTGCGGGACGCTGTCCCTTACACCCAGTTGTATATTCTAGACAAAATAATTGTGTGGTCTGAGATTTTTACAGCCTGTTTAAGCGGCACTATAAGTAAGTAAGAGCCTTTAGAAAGCAATATTATCCAGAAGTAATAGTAACTATGCTATAACGCAAAAATAAATGTAGGTATATTTTTTCAATAATAAAAATAATGAATAAAAATAAATAATAGTTCATACTTATAATCTTGTTCTGTCAAGTGGGTAATGAGTCTATCGACCCGATGAACCCTGGTGTCAGAGTTTTTAAACCTAGTAGCACAACTATCAGGCCTCTGACATGGTTTGAGTAACGACCACTATCAAAGACAGCGACCGGGACCGACGGCTTAACGTGCCCTCCGAAGCACGAAAACTTTTTTTTTTCGGACAATCAGGTGATTCAGCCTGCAATGTCCTAACCAAACTGGGGAAAAATTCACAAAGTGATAAATTCTCAAATATCAACTTTGTGTTTCCCCCTTGGGAATCGAACCCAGGACCTCCGGATCGGGAGTCCATGGCACTAGCCACGGAGGCAGTTACTTATAATAAAAAAAAAATTGTACAGGACTAAAAACGTCGTAACGTTATAGGACGATTTCATAGTTCGAATTCGAACTTTCGCGACAATCCTGGGGATTTTGCGAAAACACGGATAATTGAACAATGGTTCTTCTTCTTCTTTCTTACTACGACATAAGTATAAATACTAACCCGTCAGAAGTATTGACGCGTTTGTCACCAAACGTCCAGTAGAGGTCAGCAGAAGCCGGTTGTGTTTGGCATACCAGCTTGGCGTTCTCACCCAGAGTGGTCTTGTTGACTTCTATTTCTTGACCTGTTGAGAAAACATGCATTTTGTTACTTCACATCAGGCGGGGGGCGTATTTTTGAATCACGCAAAACGAATTCGTATACGAAAGACTAACATACTTCCATGCTGGACTGGGAGAGATAGAAAAACATAGAATGTTCCAGCTGCCCTTCCTTACGCCTTCTTCACGCCTTTATCCCTTACGGGGTAGGCAGAGCGTTTAACGCCTCGTAAAAAGCGCTTTCGCCACGTCTGACAAAAATTGAGGGCAATTTTAGATTGTAATATGTATTGCTATAGTGACAGGTTGTCAGCCCATCGCCTAAATTACAATACACTGTACCTCCAGTCCCTTTTGCTGACTTCAACAGCATGCCCGGGAGGAAGGGCAGCTGGAACATTCTATGTTTTTCTATCTCTCCCAGTCCAGCATGGAAGTAATAGAGAAGGAAATAAGATAATAAAAGGAAAATAAAATAAATAATAATAAGGAAATAAAATTCAATGCCCCAGGCAATTTTTTTTATATTCAAATCAAATCTTTAAAAAAAAACGTACTAAATCTTGTTTTCCTTGTAAATCTTGACCAACCCCGCTTTACATCCTTACTAATATTATAAATGTGAAACTTTTAAAAGAGAATTAAAATTATTTTATCTAATAATAATATAATAATAATTTATTTGAAACAAAAATGTTAACAATATGAAATATTATTTACTAATTTAAAAGCAAATTTCTTATTAGTTACTAACTTAAGGATATATAACAGAATAAAAAGTGTAAACAATAACTGATAAGGTTAAAATAAGTGCTAAAAGTTAAATTAGGGTCTCAAAAAAAAAAATCGATACCTAAACTAAGTAAATATTTAACTGTATCCTAGGTATCTTACAATTAAGTAATGCAATAATATTTACCTAGACTTGTGCACAAAGATCTGGCATCACCTAATTTTTATACAAAACTAGCGACCCAGCCCGGCTTCTCACGGAAATTATCAGTGTTTCTCTACCATATTATGCATGTATTATACATATAAACCTTCCTCTTGAATCACTCTACCCATTAGAAGAAACCGCATCAAAATACGTTGCTTAGTTTTAAAGATTTATGCGTACATAGGGATATAGGGACAGAGAAAGCGACTTTGTTTTATACTATGTAGTGATTATAAATGTGTTGTACGCTTTTGTGCCGCATTATAACTCAGCCTATTTTTCTGTCTGTTACTCTTTTGCACCTAAACAGCTTAACTGATTTTAATGAAATTTGGTAGAACTATTAGTGGGATCTTGGGAACAGACATAGGCTAGGCAACTTTTTACTGCGGAAAGCTAGTGGTTAATAAATCAGACACCCACAACTAGACTCAAATTAATCCATAATTTGAAAATACAATGAATTACTATCTAGAATTAGACCAAAATAGCCGTTTGCGAGGTCATAGCATGAAATTGACAACTTGTTTCTCACACAACAACCCACACAAGCACTTTCTTTCAAATAGATTGGAACAAGCTACCTCAAGATGTAGTGACAGCCCAGAATACAAATGTCTTTAAGAACAAATTGGACAAATACCTACAAAACTTCAATAAGACAAGAAAATCGTGAACAATGGGATACAGGCACTATCAGTTGATACAACTGCCTGCCTGATTAAATAATATAATAATAATTTTACTAACTTAACTTACTTCCGTGCTGGACTGGGAGCGAGAGAAAAACATAGAATGTGCCAGCTGCATTTCCTCCCCGGCATGCTGTAACAACCAGCTAACGGATCCGAGGGTTTCTGTATATCGCAATTTAGGCGACAGGCTGACAACCTGTCACTACAGCAATATACCTATAAATCTATCTTACACAACCCTCAAAATTTGTCAAACGTGGCGGAACGACCTTTGTTTAGGTCGTTCACGCTCTGCCTACCCCATTAGGGATAAAGGCGTGATTATATGTATGTATGAATATAGATGCAGTTTCTTTTAATGGATAGAGTGATTCAAGAGGAAGGTTTATATGTATAATACATGCATAATATAGTAAAGAAACACTGATGCGAAGCCGGGGCAGGTCGCTAGTTGTGTATAATTCATAAACTCATTCATACATTAGCTTCCATGCTGGACTGGGAGCGAAAGAAAAACATAGAATGTCCCAGCTGCATTTGCTCCCGGGAATGGTGTAAAAACCAGCTAACGGATCTGAGGGTTTCAGTGTATTGCAATTTAGGTGATGGTCTGACTACCTGTCACTACAGATATATCTACAAATCTATCTTAAATAACCCTAAAAACTTTATCAGATGTGGCGGACAGACCTTTGTTTAGGGCGTTTACGCTCTGCCTGCCCTAAGACGTGATTATACCAGGTGTAAGGGACAGCATCCCGCAAACTGATAGGGTTTGCTCAGACAACGAAACTGAACAACTATCAGCAGTTTTTTTTAGCAGGACGTTAAAAAAATGTGCTTTTCCATACACTTTGTCTGATTGAGGTAGACATTTTGTATGGGAAGCTCAATTTTTATTTTCATCTCCTGTAAAAAGTTCCTGGTGTAAGTTGTTCAGTTTCGTTGACTAAGCTACCTTTATCAGTTTGCCGGATGCTGTCTGTTGGTTTGAGAGAACTTTTATGTTTTTATAATTCTTTTTGTTTTCTAAGTTTTGCATGTGTTTACTACAATAACAGCAACAAACTACTTAGCACATCTACTGTTGTAATAAAATCAGAATCATAATACTAAATCCATGCTTCCATGCTGGCCTGAAAGTGAGAGAAAAACATTAAATGTGCCAGCTGCTTTTCCTCCCAGGCATGCTGTAAAAAGCAGCTAAGGGATCTGAGTTACAGGATACTGTAATTAAGGCAATGGGCCGATGACTTGTCACTACAGCAGTATACCTACAAATCTATCTTAAATAACCCTCAAAACTTTGTCAGACGTGGGTGAACTACCTTCGATTAGGTAGGCGTAATTATATGTATATATAATACTAAAACAAAAAATAGTTTAAAATTTTAGTAAAATGAGCTAATTATATTTAAACATGAAAGTAATTGTGATTGTTTTTATTTTTTAGTGATAAGTAAATAATAATTAATTGTTTCCAATATTTATAAATGTGCATGTCCTTTGTATTTTATTGTGTACAATAAACTGTTAAATAAATAAATAATTTGTGGAACTTTTTTTAAAATTAATTAAACCCTTTAAATTATATCATTACAAAGCAAACTATACATATAATTAAATTAACTATAATGGGTTTTATGTCTACAGCATTGAGGAAATAATGGTTTGACTTCCTCTAAACTGAGACTAATAAAATTGATAAGGAATTAATTTAAATATTAAAATACTATCAATCTTCCATGCTGGCCTGGGAGCGAGAAAAAAACATACAATGTGCCAGCTGCATTTCCTCCCGGGCATGCTGTAAAAAACCCGCTAAGGGATCCGAGGGTTTTTGAACATTGCAATTTAGGTGATAGGCTAACAACCTGTCACTACAGCAATATACCTACAAATCTAGCTTAAATAACCTTCTTCTTTGTAACATGTAGTGGCACAAAATTAATTTAGGTAGTTTACACTCTGCCTACCTCATTAGGGATAAAGGCGTGATTATATGATGATGATTATGAACCCTATATAAATATTGGTACCAACAAGTTATAGCATCAAGTTAACAAAAACAATAATTGTTTCTTAAATTCAACATTGTTTTGGTGTACTAATGGATGTTAGATGGACACTAGTGTTTCAAAAATATTGAATACATACAAATAAATACATATAATCACACCTTTTTCCCTAATGGGGTAGGCAGAGCGTAAGCAACCTAAACAAAGATTGTTCTGCCACGTCTGACAAAGTTATTTTAGATAAGATTTGTAACTATACTGCTGTAGTGACAGGTGGTCAGCCCATTGTCTAAATTGCAATATACTGTAACCCTCGGATCCCTTAGCTGATTTTTACAGCATGCCCGGGAGGAAATGCAGCTGTCACATTCTATGTTTTTCTCTAGCTTCCAGTCCAGCATGGAAGAGTTCAGAGCAGTTTCTTGAATTCAACATTGTTATGGTGTACTAATGGATGTTAGACGGACACTGCTGTTACAAACATATTGATAAACAATAACTACGATTAAACAACAGCACTGTAGTTTTTTTGTATTTGATGATATTAAAGGTGACTCAAGTGGATTTCACTTTGTAGTATCCACAGATACCCTGTACTGATAGGTTCCTTTACGGTAAACAGGCAAAAGGACTAGTAAAGTGGCATTATCACTATCAGTACCTAAACGCAGTTTATTTACGCTGTTACTACACAGAATAAACCAATTGAAAAAAATGCGCGTATCGAGGGATGTACATAGCTTCATTGCGAGACATGTGTGAAAACATAATTTTTGACCTGTCACCAGTAGAACTGTGAATAAAACCGTTCATTACTCACCTAGCACGGGATAAATCAACATAAAACACAGGAAATATACGGGCAATAACCCGGGATAGAACGTAAGGATATGACCCATTGTCATGGCGGATTCTAACGCTTTTTACGTTCAAAACACTCGATAATATGTGGTAAAAGTCATCGCACACGTATCAGACCATTTTCTATGCAGTTATAAAAGAGTTACACTGGTTAAATCTACAAATATCACACAAAATACGGGGCGGCTGACACCCAAAGCCGACCGAACAAACAATCGGACTAATAGTCGGTGTTGTCATTTTTTTACGGCTTTTTCCTCATCCAGTAATGAAATGACATAGTTTTCCTCTATAGTATTATCATTGAGTTTTAGAATAAAGGTACACAAAGTTTTATGTTTTTTATTTAACTCACATTTCAAAAATAAATGATACATGTTGGCAAATTATTTAAATTACTAAAACTACTACTACTACATTATTTTGTCATATCTAATACATACATACATAAATCACGCCTTTATCCCTTACGGGGTAGGCAGAGCGTTTAACGCCTTGTAAAAGGCGCTTTCGCCACGTCTGACTAAAATTGAGGGCAAATTTTAGATTGTGATATGTATTGCTTTAGTGACAGGTTGTCAGCCTATCGCCTAAATTACAATACACTGTAACCCTCGAGTCCCTTTTGCTGACTTCAACAGCATGCCCGGGAGGAAGGGCAGCTGGAACATTCTATGTTTTTCTATCTCTCCCAGTCCAGCATGGAAGAAAAATAATAGCTACAACTTATTTTAGAAATATTCGATTAAAAGACAACAGACATGAAACTTTGTTTACCTTCATTCTATAACTCAGTTTGGAAATACTATAAGTGAGCCAGCTAGCGTTTCTCAATGGGTAACCTTTTTGGCATAGTGTAAATGGCGACCCGTATATTTTTCAAAAATCTTTTAGCGCACGACTAGACTTAAACTATTCGATTTTAAACGTAAATGAAATCCTAAAACATACTAGGTATTTTTTGTCTTATGGGTCACATTACTGACTGCCTGCCTCCGTGGTCTAGTGGCTAGTGCCATGGACTCTCGATCCGGAGGTCCTGGGTTCGATTCCCAGGGGGGAACACGCAAAGTTGATATTTGAGAATTTATCACTTTGTGATTTTTTTCCCAGTTTGGTTAGGACATTGCAGGCTGAATCACCTGATTGTCCGAAAAGAAAAAGATATTGTGCTTCGGAGGGCACGTTAAGCCGTTGGTCCCGGTCGCTGTCTTTGATAGTGGTCGTTACTCAAACCATGTCAGAGGTCTGATAGTTGTGCTACTAGGTGGTTTAAAAACTCTGACACCAGGGTTCATCGGGTCAATAGACTCGATACCCACTCGACAGAAGAAGAAGAAGAAGATCCCCTAGATTAGGTAGCCGAACCCGTGACATACGGGATTAGGCTAGGGAGATGATGATGGGTCACATTACTGAGATATTTTCGCTTTACAAATGATTCTTCGAAATTCCGATATCTTTGATTTAAAATAGGTTGATGAACCAATAAATAAAAAATAAATATCGTGATAATATGACGCTTAAGGCAAAAATCATAAAATGTGTTTTACGTTTTTTTTCATGTAGAGAATCGAATGGTATAGCACAAATGCCTCCATACAAAAATGTTACATCCCCTTTTCCATGGCATCAACAAAAATCTAGGTACCAATAGATGTAACTAAAGTGCGTAACATTTTTGCATGGAGCCTGGCATGCTGTGATTAGCGACCCTTACTTTTTTTAAAAACATCGCGACGCACGATCAAACCTAAACCATTTTGCACACATATAGAAATCAAAAATAGTTTTGAGATGATAAAATAGGCTTAAGCGTCACATTACCGCGATATTTTAAATCAAAGCTATCAGAATTTTGTAAAAGTTATTTTTAATGTGAAAGTATCACATTAATGTGAAGTTTTAAACAAAAATCAGCAAATTTTAGGTTTGTATTTAGGTTGGTCTTACCGTACGCCGATAGATTTTTGCAAACTATAATGGTTGCCATTCGGACTATGCCAAAAAGTTTACATATCTAGGACAAAATATCTCCTATAAATAAAATATCTCCAAAAAACTTTTAAACGCTGCCTCTGGTACCGATACGGCACGTCTGAAGTCAGCGGGTAACCCAGAATCCGGTGCTTGGCTGCGGGCACTACCATCTCCGCATTTAGCTCACTTACTATGCTCGATAATGATTCTGTTGCGTGATATGCGAGCCACATCACTGTAAGTGCGGGGCTGCAGTAGATGACAAAGGCTACTACAGGTGAAGTTGTGGAAAATGTGCTGCAAGATTCCCTAGGTGCCATATGCTTCACGAGATCATCCGGAGAGCTACCACACACAATCCAAGCACCAGGCTCCACTGCGGAGTGGGCAGCATCACAAAAAGATGGGAAATATGCTTGCCTCTCTCCAATATTTAGATTTTTGTACCTTTTGCGGTGGAGGCATGTGGTGCAAGGCGGCAAAGGCATTAATTTCCGAAATTGGCAGACGCTCTCGGCGGAATGGTGGAGATCCCCGCACCGCATCGTACCTGATGCAACACATATAGTTGGCCATTCAGCGTGGAGACGCGGCCAGCGTTATGAGCACAATTCCAACGGGTGCGATGCGTGCGGGTTTCAATTATTGTTAAGTTTTGTTGTGTTTTGTAATGTTTTTATTTTGTTAGTCTATTGTAAATGGTTATTTACTTGACAACATTTTACTTTCGTAAAAATATCTCCCCATTTTTTGGTAAAGAATCTACAAATGGCAATAGCAAACCACAATGAAACGAACAGTCCGTGCGGGGGTGTGAACAAACTTTTTAAATTACTTGCCATTTCCCACCTCTTATAGTGTTAAATAGGGAAAGTTTGTATACATTTTCAATATGGATTTGCGATTTCTGTATTTACTATAACCGAGTAATAAGCTCATTTTACCCACTAAATATGTGATATTTGAACGCATTTTGATAAAGTGGTGCTTTACCGCATTAAAAAATATTTTAGGGACCGTGAAATGAAGCGATGTGTTTGGTGAGTGGTAAACCTACAATAATTGTAATGGCAACAAAAATTGTTTATTGACAAGTTGAATGACAGACGGCGGGGTCTTGCTCGATTGATGGCAGCTAATTTACAGAAATAGATGAATCGTTTTACAGATTATTTCCGCTTTTATCAGTAATTGAGGTGAAAATGTGGTTGAAAAGTGCAGTTTAAGTTATCTACGCATGTATCCGACGCGCATAACGCCGTAGAAAATGTATATTGTGCGCACGCTAGGAGCCATTTTTACTATATTTATTTTATCCGTTCATTGTGATAATGCAGGCAATTACAACGAAATTACAAGGATTTACGGTGAGTTCCCTTAGTATATTCGTCTTTTGGATGTATTAAAAATCATAATTCTGTTTGTTTATATGTGTACTACGTATGAAACTTTAGTTCCTATCAGAATAAATCTCCACCAATATTTCTTTGCCAGGTAAAATTTCGAGAGGAAATTGCTTGCGTAGCGTGGTATCTTTCTGTTTATTTGTAAACAATAATTCATATACAATAGATTGTTTTGAAATATGAATGGATGAAACCTCTTAAGTGTAAGAAGCCTATACATTGATGGCAACAAATACAGAACTACTCCATGTGATTCATCACTTCATCAGAGGTCAAAATATATAAATGTATTAATATAGATATTATCTATATAGATAATGAGAATAGTAACAAAACAAATTTAAAAAAAAAACAGGATCAAATAATAATGTTTTATATACCAAACAACCATTTAAGTCTTAAAAGTAATTTGTATTTTATTACAACAAAATAAGATATTTAGTTATTAGATAATTATTTGTTTACTATCATTATTGATAAATGAATTATTATTTTCACTTAATTGATTTACAAACACTAAATAAAACATAGTTTTGTAAATAATACCCTATATTGTAAAGTAATTATTTAATTTAATGTTAGGTAACTGATAAATATAACTTTCTATTTGTGATTAAACAATAAAAGTTAAGCTTATGATTTTGTTTTGAGATGGCAAAATGGACAGGTATTTTTTTATATTCCTAGTATTAGTGGTAATTCTTTTACATCTCACTTCTTATTCTTCTGCTGTGTGGGTATCAAGTCAATACAATACAATACAAAATTCTTTATTGCACAATGAAACACATACAACAGAAATAAAAAGGAACAAACATGACAGAAAAATATAGGTGGCCTTATTGCTAATTTCAATCAAACCCATCTCAATGCAAATAAGCAATAACATGTCATCATCTCCCTAGCGTTATATCGTATCTCATGGGGTTTGGTACCTAATCTAGGGGATTGAACGAGTATAGTAAACTAAACAATTCAGTACAATAGTAAAAACTAAGCCAATGTGGAAAAAAAAACAACTAAAACTACAAAAGAATTTTCTCTTCAATTTATCTTCTCTTTATAAAAAATATCATTGATAAAAACAGTTTAAAATTAAAAGTCAAATAAGCAATAACATGTCAACCCACAAAACTAAAAAAGTTGCTCTATATACTACTTTGGTCAACTGACTAGCAAACAAATGGTATACAGAACTATGTTTTTTTTTTTGATAGTCTTTTGCTGAGAACCCCTTGAAGTTTACTCATCTACATAAAAATTTTTAGAACATGAAAAAATAACTGTCTATTTATTTACAATTTTATTGCACACAATGAATATACAGAGGACACACGGAAACACACATGAAAGAATCACTACATAGTATAAAACAAGCTTTCTCTGTCCCTATATCCCTATGTATGCTTAGATCTTTAAAACTAGGAACGGATTTTGATGCGGTTTCTTTTAATGAATAGAGTGATTCAATAGGAAGGTTTATATGTACTTCTACTTCTACTTCTTGGTGGGACGGCTGCGATGCACGCAGACAGGTGATCAGCTCCTGATGTTGGAACTATTTCACCCAATTCCCAGTGGTGGAGCACTGGGTTCACTGGTGCTCCGTCAGCGTCACCTCCCTGAATCTACCGGTGGCCCTGTAGAAGTGCAGAATGTCTAATAAGGAAATGTTTTCTAAGTCCTTTGTCTCTAGTTTGTCAGTTCCTAAGTATTCCCATCTTGGCAGTGAGTAGTTAGGACATTCGGCTAAGAAACTACTTTCCTCCTGTCCGCACTCAGGGCAATTTGGGTTATCTATTAATCTCATAGTGTGTAGGTGTTTGTTTAGTCCGCAATGTCCTGTCAGTAACCCTACCGAGACTCTGATATGTTTTTTACTAAGTTGTAGTAATCTACGCGTTTTTCTAAAATCTAGGCATTTTATGAAAAGCTTAGATTGTCGACAGGACTGTAAGTTATTCCATCTACTGTTACTATCGTTTTTAATTTTTATATTAATAACGCCTTTTGTTGTTTGGCCTGGAATTGGTAGACATGGTTCAGGGCCCATAAAGGTTTCATCTGCCCCGGTCCTGGCCAATTTGTCTGCTATCTCGTTTCCTTTTTTTTTTTTTTTTTTTTATATATATATAGGCGAGCATTTGTCCGCCATCTCACCTGGTGGAAAGTGACGATGCGGACTATGTTGAAACATACTCACCTATGTAGTGCCTATTCACTCTCGCCTTGAAAAGGCCCAGGTTATATTGTTCCGGAAACAGATCCGCCGGCAGGGAGTTCCACTCCTTAGCCGTTCGCATTAAGAATGTGGAAGCGAACCGCTTCGTGCGAATTTGTGGTATATCCACGACATAAGGGTGGAACCCCTGTCCACGCCTCGTGCTCCGGAGATGGAAAGAGGAGGGGGGTATAAGGTCATGAAGTGCTAACGCGCACTCCCCGAAATGTATCCTGTAAAATACCGACATGCACGCCACTCTGCGACGGTGCTCAAGGTTCTGTAGTTTTGCCTCAACCAGTGCTGAGTCTCCAATGAGCTTCTTAGCGCGTTTCTCGATTGAGTCTAAGGCAGCCAGCTGGTATTTAGCTGAACCGTCCCAAAGGTGGCAGCAGTACTCCATACACGATCGGACTTGAGCTGTGTACAACTGCAATAGCTGTCCCGGTGTGAAGTATCGCCTCACCTTCGAGAGGATACCAAGTTTTTTGGCAGCTGTTGTCTTTCATTGTCTTGGTGCCCTGGCACCCAGGCAATTGTGATACTAGTTTTGGTACATAATCTGTTTAGAGTCAGTTTGCATTCCTTAACTAATGCAGAGGTTGTACAGGTTTTGTTTAACGCTTTTAATGCTGCCTGACTGTCGCTATAGATTATGACTTCTGGTGTCAGTTCTATATTTTCTAACTCGCCGGCGCACTCCAGGATGGCCTGCACCTCAGCCTGGAAAACGCTGGCGAATTTTCCTAAAGGTATTGTTCTATACAGACGTGGCGAGTTTTCTATGTAAATGCCCGCCCCCGATAATTTGGTGTTTTCTTTCCTAAATCCGTCAGTGTAACATATCGTTGTCGGGTTGTCTGTGTGAATTTTCCATTCATCTCTTGAGCCTATGTGTATTCTGTACTTTTTATCAAAAATCTCTTGTTTCTGTATCAAATCGTTGTTTGCAAGAATCATCGAGATATTTTGTCCTATCATCGAGTCTATCCTAACATGCCCTTTGTCCAGATGGTTACCCTTCCAAGATTTAAAGGACTTCATTCTAAACCATTGTTCTAAGGCTACCTTCTTCACCTGGAGGTCAATAGGATAGAGACCCAGGATCATATTTAAGGCTGCTGTGGGAGTTGTTCTCATGGCCCCAGTGATCATCAGTGCGGCCAAGCGTTGGACCTGGTCCAGCGCTGTTTAGTGTGTGTTTAGGTTTATATGTATCTTCTTCCTGGTCGTTCCCTCAATGCTGAGGATCGTGACTGTATGTCAATCTTCTCCACTGATATACATTGGTTCTCATGGCTGTCCAAGGAATGCGTAGCAGCTTTCTCCAACACCACATTTCAATGGCATGGATCTTGTTGCGTTCCTTCTTTCTGAGACACCAAGTCTCCACCCCGTACAGGAAGATAGAGAAAACCAACGTACGAACCAAACGCATCCTAGTTATTCGGCGGATATTACGGTCTTTCCAGATTTTATCAAGGCTAGTCATGGCACTTTTAGCCATTCCGATACGACGTCCGATTTCTTTCTCGCAGTTACCAGAGTTAGAGATCAACGACCCTAAGTATATAAATTCCTCCACTTTTTCATAATCCTTCAGCGCATGTGATGGATTTAAAATTTGAGCTCTGTCCACTATCATGACTTTGGTCTTAGAGCGGTTTATGTGCAGGCCAAATTCAAGGCTCACTCTCTCTATTCGCTCCAAGATCACAGCCATCTCCGACTCGCTGGCTGCAAGTATTGTTGTGTCATCGGCATATCTTAGGTTCGTGATCTTTGTACCGCCCACCGTAACGCCGCCGTCCCAGCCATCAAGCGCCTTCCTCATAACATACTCGCCGTAGAGGTTAAACAGCTTCGGAGAAAGTATGCATCCCAGACGGACCCCTCTTTCTGTACGGAATGTTTCAGATTGTGATTCATCCAATTTCACAAAGCTCGTCCCGTCAAGGTATAACCTCTGGACAAGAAAGATAAGGTGTGATGGCACGCCCATTTCCGACATCATCCTGAACATGGAGTTCCATCTTACGCAGTCAAATGCTTTGGCATAGTCTATAAAGCACAACACGACAGGTTTGTTGAATTCGCGACACTTTTCAATGAGTAGGCGTACGTTCAGTATCTGCTCTCGTGTTCCTTTTCCTTGCACAAACCCTGACTGTTCCGGAGGAATCTGTCTATCTATGTAAGCGGCCAATCTCTTATTCAAAATCTGGAGTAAGATCTTACTAGCGTGAGGCATGAGGGAAATAGTGCGATAATGTTCGCAATTCTTTGTGGAACCCTTTTTGTGTAAGGGGATGACTGCAGATTGTGCCCAGTCCTGCGGCCAAGTACCAGTGTACCAGATCTTGTTACAAATATGGTAGAGAGTTTTGGCTCCTTCGGGGCCTAGATGTTTGATCATGGCAGCTGATATGCCATCAGGACCCATTGCCTTGTGTTTGAGCTTCTTGATGGCGTCCTCCACCTCACTACATAGTATGTTGGGTTCAGCTTCGTAAACATCCCACGACCTTTCGACCTCCTCATCCGTGCTTTCACTGTAAAGCTCGTAGCAGTACTCTCGCCATCTATTTAAAACCTGACTGAGGTCGGAGAGAGGGTTACCCTGCTTGTCGTCAACTACCCACGATTTTGGTTTTGGTGGCTTCGTTAACATTTTTACTTTACTGAAGAGATCTTTGGTTTGTATCTTCACAGCATGTTGTTCTATTGCCACACAGATATCAGAAATTTGCTTGTCCTTGTCCCATCTTAAAGCAGTTTGCACCTCTTTATGTAACTTGTTGTAAGCCGTTACAGAAACTTCGCTTTTCGCAATTCTCCTCTTCTCAATTAAACCCCAAGTATTATCACTTATCGTGTGTTTCAAGAGGAAGGTTTATTTGTATAATTCATGCATAATATAGTAGAGAAACACTGATAATTTCCGTGCGAAGCCGGGGCGGGTCTCTAGTATAAAATAAAAACCGGATGCAAAGAACAAAGTCAGAAAGAACACATTTATTTATACGAATATACAAAACAATAAAATAGGTAACAATTTAATTTAAACCCTCTTTATTATTCATTTTCATCCTCATAGCCACATCCTCATCAATTCCAATCCTTACTTGCAAAACCTGTATGTTAACTGTATAATATTGTGTCCATTGTCCACAGCTGGGCGAGGGCAAGTGTCCCCGGTACTGGGACGACGGCACGGCTCAATACGAACACATGTCGGTCACTTACGATGAGAGCGAGTCCTGTCCGTACTATACACGCCGCCAGTTCAGGGTTACAAATAATAAGGTAAGTAATAATTATTATTATTGTACACTGCGGACGGTTTCTTAACTAATGTTAAAATAGTGCTGTGACTTTCTCAATGAAATAAAAACGAGATACAAAATAAACACATGACATTCTTATAATGATTAAAAACGGGAACCGGGTTTAAAGTGTTTTTCCATTTTTGTATGAGTGTCCGATATTCCGATGCCACGGTATATTTCCCGTTTTTAATCATTATGATGTTGATAACCGTGACAGTTTGAAACAAAAAAAAAACCATGACATTCTTGTTCTTAATCTGACGTAAGATTGTTTATATGATGTAAAAAAAGAGACTATCAATATATCCTTAAAATTGCTTATTTTTAGCGTCATACGTCAGTTTAGGTCAAAGCCATGTACTTGCTATCTCGTTCTTATGTCAAAGTTAGACAGTGATATTGCTATCTTAAAACACGTTAATAAATGGTACGGGCAGAATTACCGCCAAATTATGATGTATTTTTTTCTAGACATGGGGGATTTTTTCTCTAGATCTAATTGTTATGTTTTTTCTCCTTTTCCTTTCCTCAGACCGGTCACACGAGTTCAGTACGGCAGCTGCAGTACCAGGGCTGGCCGACGGCGCTGGGCCACGTGCCCGAGGTGACGCGCGGGCTGGCCGACCTGGCTGACGCGTCCGCCGTGTGCGCCGCCGCGGGGGACGCGAGACAGCCCATGGTGGTGCACTGCAAGTGAGTTAGACTGTCACTGCTACAATATTGGACCCGCAGATTTATTTAGCAGAAACTCGATGCATCAAAAAGCATTCGTAACGCTGGATGGTCATTTTGAGTATAGTAGAATGCCGTTCGGACTTTGTAATGCACCGGTCTCATTTCGGCGCATGATTAAGTGACTGGCGCATTGTAAGTGAGTTCAGTAAGACAGCTGCAGTACCAGGGCTGGCTGACGGCGCCGGGCCACGTGCCCGAGGTGACGCGCGGGCTGGTCGAGCTGGCTGACGCGGCTGCCGTGTGCGCCGCCGCGGGAGATGCGAGACAGCCCATGTTGGTGCACTGCAAGTGAGTTAGACTGTCACTGCTACAATATTAGACCCGCAGATTTGTTTAGCAGAAACTCGAAGCATCAAAAAGCATTCGTAACGCTGGATGGTCATTTTGAGTATAGTAGAATGCCGTTCGGACTTTGTAATGCACCGGTCGCATTTCAGCGCATGATTAAGTGACTGGCGCATTGTAAGTGAGTTCAGTAAGACAGCTGCAGTACCAGGGCTGGCTGACGGCGCCGGGCCACGTGCCCGAGGTGCCGCGCGGGCTGGCCGAGCTGGCTGATGTGGCTGCCGTGTGCGCCGCCGCGGGAGATGCGAGACAGCCCATGCTGGTGCATTGCAAGTGAGTTAGACTGTCACTGGTACAGTATTGGATCCGCAGATTTATTTAGCAGAAACTCGAAGCATCGAAAAGCATTCGTGACGCCGGATGGTAATTTTGAGTATAGTAGAATGCCATTCGGACTTTGTAATGCACCGGCCGCATTTCAGCGCATGATTAAGAGACTGGCGTATTCTAAGTGAGTTCAGTGCGGCAGCTGCAGTACCAGGACTGGCCGACGGCGCCGGGCCACGGTGCCCGCAAGATAGCCCATGCTGGTTCATTGCAAGTGAGATAGACTGTCAGTGGTACAATATTAGATCCGCAGATTTATTCAGTAGAAAACCCGGAGCATCAAAAACCATTCATGACGCTGGATGGTCATTTTGAATCTAATAGAATGCCGTTAGGACATTGTTATGCAGCAGCTGTATTTCAGCGCATGGTTCACAAAGTAAATGTCGCTGAAAATTACGCCTGGTGCATTGCGATAGAGGAGGAAGAGGATGACAGAGATGGCGAATTGACAGACGTCACGAGTTGTCAGAGGTGACAAGTTGATAGAGGTGATGAATTATACCTCATTTTTAAAGAGATAATTCCCGCAATACTAAACATCGATTGTGTACGGCGAGAATTATCTCTAAAAACGAATGGGGTATAGTTTTGGTGAGGTATAGAGACGGTTTATAATGAAATAATTATTATTATTTTTGTTCACAGCCTGGGTACTGAGCGCTCAGCGTTGTTCGTGGCGCTGTGCATCCTGATCTGCCAGCTGCGCACGGAGCGGCGCGTGGACGTGAACGCGGTCGCGAGGAAGGTGCGCGCGCAGCGGGCCAACACCATCGACACATTCGTGAGTATACGTGTACACACACACACCCACACTTTAACGTGGTACATACATACATTTAATCACGCCTTTGTCCCTAATGGGGTAAGCAGAGAGTAGACGACCTAAACAAGGCTTCGCCACGTCTGACAAAGTGTTAAGGGTTTATTAAAGATAGATTTGTACGTATATCGCCTAAGCGATGGGCTGACAACATTACAATATACTAAAGCCCTTAGCTGGTTTTTACAGCATGCTCGGAAGGAAATGCAGCTGGCACATTCTATGCTTTTCTCTCAGTAGATTGGGTAAAACTTATAAAGGGCGTGAGGGACAATTTCCTGTAAACTGATAGGAGCTGCTTAGTCAATGAAACTGAAAAACATTCGCTAAGAAAAAGCTTTTCCAAAGACGCGGGTTCAAATTCCGTCAGCGGTCGAATTATTGATTTGATATTTCTAATTTTGCATTTCCTCCCGGGCATGCTGTAAAAACCAGCTAAGGGAACCGAGGGTTTAGTACATTTTAATTTAGGCGCTAGACTGACAACATGTCACTTCAGCAATGTACCTACAAATTTATCTTAAATAACCCTTAAAACTTTGTCAGATATGACGGAATGACCTTTGTTTAGGTCGTTTACACTCTGCCTACCCCATTAAGGATAAGGCGTGATCATATGTATGTATGTATGTATTTCTAATATATTCGCTAAGAAATTCAAACGATATAATTTTTCGATTTCCTTATCCCAAATGCAACCTCAATCAGCACATTTGTATGGGGACACTAAAAATATTTAAATATTTGTTTAGCTTCCTTCGAAAAAATAAAACTTAGTGAATGTTGTTCAGTTTCGTTCACTGAGCGACCTCTATCAATTGGTGTGAACATATTCCTTACACCTTTAATTAAAATATCTTGAATAATCCTTATTTATTGTTTTTTTCCTCCCCAGCTACAATACGAATTCCTTCACCGTGCAATACTGAACTACGCGGAACTGCACAACCTTCTCGAAGACAGTTAAACCGACACATAGTTTTATATACAACTTTAATATACACAAGTAAGTGGTGATGTAACACTTTTGTAGGAAACTGTCTTTCACAAACGACTTATTGTTCTATACGCTCAAGTTGGATGTTGGCCACATTTACAAGTTACTGAATTACAATCAAAGTTAACATTATATATATCAATTATTCTTTTTTTACATAATTTGTTTAAAAGATTTTTTTTGTTCTACGGTTTTTTACTTTTGTAAAATTTTATAAATAGCAGACAGAATCATGAATGAAAAATGTTTTAGCTAGGAAAATCCGTGAATGTTTGGCACTAATATTGTAATTTGTAACGAATTTGTGAATGATAATGGCTCTGTGAACAGTGACTTTACAATCTACGTTTTAAGAGTAAGTTTTGTATATCCTTCAGTTATGTTAGGATTCTTGTAGGTATTCTATTTCCAAATCAGATTTAGAATAAAGGTAAACAAAGATTTCATGTCTTTTAATCGAAGATCTTGATTCTACAATAAGTTTTAGTTATTAGGTATGATAACATAATGAAATAGTAGTTTTAGTCATTTAACTAATTTGCCAACACGTATCATTTATTATTGGAATGTGTTTTTGATTAAAAAGTCATGAAACTTTGTTTACCTTTATTCTAAATCTGATTTGAAAGTAGTTTAGTTACTTAATTTGGACAGTGCATTTATTCGATCAGTTTAAGCTCTGGATTAGATCGTGACCTTGGCTAGCCCAATAGCTTTTAGGACACTGGCATGGAATTCCCTTACATGGAAACACAAGCTGTTAAAGGCCGGCGTTTCAATTCAGCGCTTCTGCGTTACATAAAAAGCTATGGATTGAAACAGAAAAAAGAAGCTTTACTGTAACTTGGGCATACATAGGATTTTAAAAAATCTGGCCAAACTTTTAGGTGTAAAACGTACCTATGAAACTGATCAAGACTCCCCAAGAAACAAAAGGGAAATATGATAAAAACCTTCTAGAAAGATGGCGTCAGCGGCACCAGTCATTAGTATCGGAAGGCCAAACCATAAAGCGATGCGCACATTGACCTCCGCGCTACGTTGCGTAGCGCAGATATTGTCTATGTTCCATTGTTTGAACCACAGAGCAGTTGGTTTGTGCTTCGCCTAATAGGCATTTTTTTTTACTTCCGGTATTTATATAAAAGAATTGTCTGTATGCACTGTCCAAATTAAGTACTGCCGAAGATAATATTTTGTATCTCGCTAGCGAATGCCATTAAAATGTATTTATAATGCTACTACTTTCCCGTTTTGTATAGGTGCTTTTCAATATGTTGTTAAAAGTTTTAATGTCGGCTGAATTGATTATGTTAAGAGTATGTTAATGAATCTTGAGGAGGCGATAGGGCCTCAGTGGCGCCCTAATCAGTAAAAAAAAACATAATTCAATAAAGACACAATGAATCGAAAAACCGGTCCAACAGACACAGGTAATAGTTATAAAGGTAATTTAGAACCTTATAAATTAGCGATTCTTAGTTCGTTGTAGTCGATTGCGAAAAACAGCCACCAACAGCAATTTTACTTCCTGTTACTACAACGAACTATGAGTCGCTAATTTATAAGCCTTAGGCAGTTGCCATTTCATTAAGGGTGTAGATTGCGTGTAGCAACTCCCCGCCTTAGCCCGGTGACGCATTATATACACTTTGTAGTATTTTGCAAACAGGTCCATTAAAAAAAAAAAAAGCTAATTTATAAGGTTCTAAATTATCGTTATAGCTATTACTTGAATCTGTTAGACAGGTTTTTCGATTAATTGTGTTTTTAGTGAAATATATTTTTTTGTGATGGGGGTGCCACTTAGCTTCTATAGACACATTCAATATTGATGTCGTAGAAAAAAAATTACGACTATTATTTGCTCACTATTTTTTATAAGAAACCTTTTATTGTTGCATGTAATTGTGTAGGTAGGTGTATAGGTAATTTTGAAAAAGAATCTCATTTTTTGACATAAAAACAGTCTATGTTCAGAACATTATTCAGACTAGCATGGTCGATATGGCTTTTTCTTTTTACATTGTGTTCAAAAACGTCAGTACAAAGTTGAAAAAGAAATAAGAAAAACCTTGAAGGTTTAGGATAAGATACATTTTCATATAAATATAATTGTATGACAACTTGGGTGCAACTAGTATGTGGTGTAAGGGACAGCGTCCCACAAACTGACTTCTTGGTGTTAGTTGTTCAGTCTAGTTGACTGTGCAACCCCTATCAGTTTGTGGGACGCTGTTCCTCTCAACAACAGGTATATTACATGCAACAAGTAAAGGTTAGGGTCAACAATACCGGAATGACGGCGGCGCGGCCGGCAGAGATTGCATAGCCGCGTCTTCTTCATAATGGGTGAGCAGGCGCGCGCCTTCTCACGGCCGCAACAAGAGGACGCGCGTCGTCGCTGTCAGCCGCGCGTCCTTTTCGAACGATACTAGTCTTTAAAAGTATGTAGACAAAGTTTCATATTATTTAACCCTGAAAGTGCTCATCGCGCCTCTGCCATTCCGTTGAAGTGTTTCCCGTGACATTTTCTATACTTTTATTGTAAAATATCAGTGATTAGACTATGTTTTACATAACTCATTTATAAGGTCCCCTAGTTGTTAGATAGGTATAAAAAATGCTTTCGCTTACTGACTTAGCGAGTTTTATCATTGTACAACGCAGTTTTGATACGCATTTTATTATTTGGTCGGAAGTTATTTCCGCTATTTGTGTCATATAAGCCAAATTAGAATAGAATATGTACTGAATTGACCATGTTATGATCACGATAGAATGCGACAGTGACAGCGCTATTAAGAATTAAAATAATTAAATTATGGTCTTAAGACCAGGATGGGAAATAAACACGTGACTTTGACATTCCTAATATGACGTAAACACTTAAAAAAAAACTGAGCATAGATCATGCTCTCTTATTTCACGTCAAGTCTTACGCCAGGTTAGGACTGTCAAAGTCATGTGTTTATTTGCTATCCTGTTCTTATGTAAAAGTTAAGAATGTGACAGCGCTATTAAGAATTAGAACGACGCCAATGTATAAACAAGGTTATTCTTCTTCTTCTTCTGTCGAGTGGGTATCGAGTCTATCGACCCGATGAACCCTGTTTTCAGAGTTTTATAAACCGCCTAGTAGCACAGGTTATTAAAATGGGAGAACAGGAAGGGTCAATTTTTCTAATTTGGCTCCTATGACACATACCTACCTATGTATAATTTTATACCGTAGTTGTAGATCTGGCCCATCACTGTACATGTATTTAAATAATGTAATCTAGGCATTTTGTATTATTATTTTTGGTATTATTTACATACCAAATTATAAATCGTGTCCAAAGAGAAGGGAGCGGGTGTTAAAAATATCAATGAAAAAATAAAATAAATTGTTTATTTTGGTAACAGATGAGGCCATAAAATATGCATTTGTATAATTTATTTTTAAAATTGCATTTCTGTAATAAAAGCGCACAAATAAGGAAAAATGTAAGGTATGCTTTTCATAAAATTGTACATTTTTCTTTATAAGTGCGACTATAAAAGGGTTAGAACCTGTTAAAAAATAAGGCCAAAAAGAGGTATACCCCAAAAATAGCACAAAATTAACGGAACTTAGGGTGCGTGCACACATAATGTATAATTAGAACCATTACTACTTCGGCACTTGTAAATATTACCGTTTTTATATAAAATAGAATAATAAATACATATAGCACAGTAAAATAGTTTAAAAAACCTAGAAAGTCGCCAAAATTGTAAAATAGCATTTACAATTTACGAAACTGAAAATTTGTCAATAGTGTGTGCATGGGCTCCAGTTTTTCGATGTGTTTTTTTTTTTTTATTAATTTAGAGACCTTTATTACCCAAGTTGTATGAGACTTGTACCAATGTACGGTATTTTGTATGTAGGGTAAGTGTATGTAACTAGGTTTTGTATTGAGCTAAACTAAATATACAATGTGTTGATTTCAATGATGGATGGGAAATGTACAATCGAACTATTTGATTTCTTGTTTTTAAAAAACTGTCCTGAAAATGTGGTGTGGGTGTCGATTGTACATGTAATTTGTATGGAAATATTTAAAATGGGCGACGTCACGGTGAGGTCGGTGAGTCGCGTCGTCATTATTCGTCGCAACTCTCGATGGAATCATAACATAACCATTTCGTCTATGTTTAAATTGATCCCCATTGGATATTCCAAGTGACGTGGAAAATATTGACTGCTATTAGAACTTGCATTCGATACCGGTGGTATTTTAGTATAGTTCATATTAAATTTAGTGATAATATTCACTCATTACACAACTTTTTCTTGGAGGCCTAGCTCAACATATGTAAAAGATGATACATAGTTCACCCATGTTACGTTCGGGAAAATTGATCAGTTTGGGTAGCATTTAAATCGGTTCTAGTTTTTCTGACCATTTTCAAATTTATACTGCCTCTTTTTGCTAGTGTTAAACAGAAGACTAATTGAATCCGAATAATTATGTGAAATCTTTCCCATGTATTCGCTTGACTGTGGGCAGCAACTATTATTTTTATATTAATAATGTTCGTTTTCGTTTGTTTGTGTGTCAGTCGATCTCTGATTCTGGATATTGTATCCAAAGTAAAATTTATTATTATTATTTCGAATGAAGGCTAAATTATCCTTATGTGTTCAATTTAGGCTAAATAGTTTATTTTAATTATAATGACGTTTATTTTTCACACGGGATCGAACTGCAAGTTCTATGAGCGCTTGCGATGTATGAGCTTTTGTAATGACAAAAATGTTGCGAAGTTTTATTTTTTATAAAAAAACGCCTAGATATAAGATTAATGGACAAAACTTTTTTAAAGCGATAAAAACCTATTGGATCAATTGCTTAATGTTATTTTATGTTAATAATAGGAAAATGAACACCATCGTATGTATACAGACATGAATAATTTTATTTAGCGTCCATCTTTTTGGTCAACATATAAAATGTTTTCGTTTCATAGTGTAAACATAAGACAACATATATAATTCTGCGCTGTGTGTAAATAAATAAAATACTTATGTATAATGTTTAAGTACGTATTCTATCGCGCAACGTTTTTACTTGTCTAATCTAGAAATTATTATTTAATTTTGTACCTAAGCATGACGCGGTTGTAATACTTCAGGATACTCGAAAACATATTTTATTTATTTATTTTTAGATATTTTCAACGAATTCTTGAAATCTATGTGTTACCATATTGTTACATATGTATCTTGTTCGTTTAAAAATGAATTTATTTTTATTTGAAGACTATCAAAACAAGAATTAAAAAATATGAAATTCTTGTAATTTGTTGGCGAGTTATTTTGTCCCATTGTTTGTTTTTTTATCTCTCTTCATCTAAAATATGTATTTCGAGTATCCAACAGTAGAATATTGATTTATATTCTGTTTTTATTTTTGTAAATTGATAATGCAGGTCATGTAATACGATATTTTTGAAAATATACCGATATTTAGAATTTACCTTTTTAATTTTAAGAAACCTTGCCTTTATTTTTTTATTTTTTATTTATTTATTTAGTTGCAAAAATATATATATACATATGACAATAGGTGTCGTTAAACCCGATAGGGTTTGTCAACGACACAACATTCCGCTTCTATAGGTACAGTAAATAAATTAACTTATATTAACAAACTTAAGCAATTCTAGTTTAGTACTTATACATTAGTTTAAACATTGAAACACATAAATAAAATGAAATTTCCTTAAAACATCATCGCACAAAGGAACCCAGGTACTTTGCATTGTTCGCATTGCTCGGTCACCGGGCGGTCAGGCGCGTAAACAACAACAGGTTAACTACGTCACGAATAAAAAATGATATCCAGGGTGTTCAAATTAAAGCAGGTGAACATACATTAAAAATCACGCCTGAATCCCTTACGGAGTAGGCAGAGAAATGTCTGCAATAAAACCGTTTCCAACAATTTGGTTATTTAATTACTTGATAATTACTGTAGTTTATCTATATTATTTTTTAAGATTTTAGCACAATTTTCCCATAAAAGTCGTCATCTCATACAAATCTAACTTTGTACAGCCATTCTGATTCTTACCAAAAATGTAGGTTTTCTTTTAGGCAGTTTAGATACATACATATAATCACGCCTTTATACCTAATGGGGTTGGCAGAGGATAAATGACCTAACAAGGGTTGTTTCGCCACGTCTGACAAAGTGTTGTGGGTTATTTAAGCAGTAGGCAGTTTAGCCTATTTGAAATCTATAAAACTACATTAGAGGTATAATAAAACCAAAATTAACAATCAACCTATAATTCTTTAAACTAAATTAGCAACTATTACAAAATTATTATAAACTATCATATTCACATTCTATTCTCCAGTTTTCAAGTCGGTTTCACTTAACTTCTGCTTTTCAAACATCAATCTCAGTTGTTCCGTAGCTGACTGAGGGAATCTGTCGTTGGCCCCGAATTTTGCATCAGGCAGAGAAGCTACATTCAGTTCTGGATTCTTAAAAGTGAATGGAGTCCAAGGGCCTTGGATTGAAGGGTGGTCAGTGTATTGGTATTTACGAAGGCGCGTTGCAGAATTGTTTCCTTGTTGAGTGCGGAGGTTTTCTATCCATTTTGTGATTTCTGTTTGTGTTTTGTTGTGTAATGACATCCAAACACGGTCGCCGTTTACTGAAAAGTTAAAAGATAATACTATTAGAACTGTTTTCTAATGTTTACAAACACCAAAATTTAAAAAGGCATAGGTCCCGAAAATATGAGATTTGCTTAGTCAATGAAACTGAACTTTCCTTTTCTGAAATTACTACAAAATGTAAACTGCCTCCATGGTCTAGTGGCTAGTGCCATGGACTCCCGATCCGGAGGTCCTGGGTTCGATTCCCAGGGAAGAAACACAAAGTTGATATTTGAGAATATATCACTTTGTGAATTTTTCCCCAGTTTGGTTAGGACATTGCAGGCTGAATTACCTGATTGTCCGAAAGGAAAAAGATTTCGTGCTTCTGAGGGCACGTTAAGCCGTCGGTACTGGTCGCTGTCTTTGATAGTGGTCGTTACTCAAACCATGTCAGAGGCCTATTAGCTGTGCTACTAGGCGATTTTAAAACTCTGACACCAGGGTTCATCAGGTCATTCGACTCGAGAATCCACTCGCTAAGAAGAAGACTACAAAATGTAAAAAAAGGCTCTCCCACACCAAATGATGCAGGCTTATTCATTTCTGAAATATGATTTTTGGGACACCATATGTCTGTAGATATACTATATAGATATACAATAAAAAAAACCCAAGGGCAAGACTAACAATACTCAGCAACCGCAACTGGCCCTCGGTGTCTTCTTGGTTTGAGGTACACCACCACTCCTGGGTTGATCTTGGCAAACTCTACCAGGTCTTGCTCTATGAAATCTCTGTCAATGATAAAAAGGGTGATGTATTTGCTTTCTCTTCCAAATTTTAATAGGAATGAATAATTGAAGTAGCACGGGTGGCTTAGCTCTTAAGCTGCACCTCAGCTCTTTTAGAGAGTCAATAAAGACCGTCAGTAAAAGTCAGTAGAAACTAATTAGGAATTAAGGAACAAATGCAGGGAAAGCAGCTGTGTTCTATATGACAAGAGCAAAGTTACAAAGATTGACCGGTTTCTTAACTTGTACTGGACCTTTTGCAGCTAATATACTATTCGGAGATCAAAAAAGACATTGTTTACCTGAGACCACGGCTGGAGCCAGTGCTCTTACAGAATTTTAAGGTAATTCTCTGCAGTTGGCACACGTAGCGACCGATACCGTTCTGCAACGGGGCTCGCACAAATCCTGACTTCAAGAAAATATTATTGTTGGACATTTTGCCCCAATTTTATGAATATTTTGGTCGCTCGAGTTCTCAATTCTCACAAATTTTGAGGTTAGATTTTGGTTTCGTTCAGAAATGTACAGAAGTGTCATACGTTTGTGCAGTATCGTTTAGAAATTTGATTTTGCGACATCCATTGCTGCTTTTGTATGACGTATCTGCAATAAATGTGGAAACAATACAGCAATGTATACCGTGAATGTACAGCAAATGCACGAGTGAAGATAGGTACTTTAATTTTGTCTAAGTAGTTTAGCTACTCGACAATAGATGGCGTTTTTCAAGTGTGAAAAGCCCATTAGATAGCAGTGGCTCTCAAACTTATCGTTACGACGTTGAAATGCAATATGAAGATTCATTTCCTGGAAGTTCACATAGTAGACACTGTATAGTGTGCGGTCTGGTGTAATAAGGTATCCACAGTTAGAAGCAGTTGTCTTTGCTAATAACACAATATAAAAAGCTATAGCATTTTTCAGATAGCATGAATATCCTGACAGCAGGTAAGAAATATTAAATCATTCTTCTTCTTCTGTCGAGTGGGTATCAAGTCTAACGACCCGATGAACCCTGGTGTCAGAGTTTTTAAACCGCCTAGTAGCACAACTATCAGGCCTCTGACATGGTTTAAATAATTAAAAAATCATCACAGGTATGAAAGAAACTCCTTTATACTGTAAAAAAAATTACGCGTTTGTCATGTGTCATGAGATTTTCTTTCTCTTTTGTTCTAATTATTCAACCAGTTTACTTTTAGGTTTCTTGAAATATATGGAGATGGATATCATCTAAAATAATAGGTCGTAGAGGATTTGTAGTTCACTATAAAATTCTTCCATACTGGACTGGGAGAGAATTCTTCCATACTGGACTGGGAGAGAATTCTTCCATACTGGACTGGGAGAGAATTCTTCCATACTGGACTGGGAGAGAATTCTTCCATACTGGACTGGGAGAGAAAGAAAAACATAGAATGTTCCAGTTGCCCTTCCTCCCGGGCATGCTGTAAAAGTCAGCAAAAGGGACTCGAGGGTTACAGTGTATTGTAATTTAGGGATGGGCTGACAACCTGTCACTACAGCAATACACATTACAATCTAAAATTGCCCTCAATTTATGTCAGACGTGGCGAAAGCGCCTTTTAGGAGGCGTTTTACGCTCTGCCTACCCCGTAATCGATAAAGGCGTGATTTTATGTATGTATGTATAAAATAGCCGACCAATAAAGAGACAAATTGCTCAGGAGTAGGTAACTATCTTTATTTTTCAAAAAACCACCAATTCATATACATTTTAAAACATTTATCATTATGGTTAGGTTCTATTGTATACCTAGGTCGTAGGCGCGGCCTGTAATTACTTTATTATTGTCTTCTTCTTTTATTATTGTCTTGTTTCCATTCATGATTGTACTTTGGCCACATTTCTGTTACTAATATTAAGGTAAGTATATCAAAAGTAAAATGCAAATACATCGAGCGTATGCTGCAATTTAATAATACCAAGAAGGTAAATCATTTTATTGTCATACATAATTAGGTTCAAATTCGCAGCAAATTTAACCTGTCTATCACAATTTATTTTTGTCTCAAAGGACCAATTTATTGTCACATTAGAATAATTAATTGTTACATAGACTGATTTATTGTCACATAAGACCGCGCCGCCGTCATTCGAGTAAACACCAACTTTACAGCAACTAACATTATTGTTTCATGTCATATCTGCTACCTAATATTAGTTTATTCGCTATCGAATGTATCGTCATAAAGCATATCAAATATTTAGAAAATTCTGTTCTTGATACACAGCCCTGCGATTATTATTTGCCAGTAATCGATCTTTTATTATATTTCGGATACATTCGATAGCTATACAGGCTTCTTTATTTAATTTGATATTGTTTTTTTGATATTATATTACTCTCATATGTATGTGTTACAATGTTTTTATCGCAAAGATATGTAGGTAACGGCGAAATAACTACTCATACAATCCAGTTGTTAATTGAAACACCTATGTATGTATATTCAATTTCAATAAACACTACTGAATGTAATCCACTAACTACCTAGCTATCAATGATTTTAAAAGACAATAAAATAATTTTGTAAATTTCTACGGAATATTGTTAGAAAATTATTATTAATATTATAAATAAAATATGTATAGATATTTCGCTAACTCGTAACATGTAGGATAGGACATTTGTCCATTAATAAATAGATGAATAAATGGATTCATTGACTTGCTTAAAGCCACAATACATGTTGTAATATATTTTAAAGCCAAATATTTTAGTCTGTAAGGTTATACTGGCGCACCACGCCTATTCTTAAGTCGATAGACAATAAGATATAATAAGTATAGTACACAAATAGGTAACAACTTTCTTAGAAATACAGCCTTCAATTTCAGTGCGAAACCGACTTCCTTTTATAGTTATATGATAAGAACATAAGCGTAAAAGTAATACGGCAGTTTCAACATTGACGCATACTAATATAATCGAGATTATTGTATTTTTTAAACTTCAGACGTTGTTATAAAAAAAATAGTTTACGGCGTATTTTAAACACATTATTTTAGTAAGTACCACTCTTAACACTCAATTTTAAATTGTTTACGTGTAAACATAAATCATTTTCAAACATTATATTGAAAAATACTTTTAAAATCCATTTCTTAGGCTGCCTCCACACCTACCCCTAAATTCCAATAGTACACGAATACAGAGAGCCTTTCGGCGATTTTCTCTATTTTACAATTATCTATCATAAACATGAAACATTTAAATGTAGTTAAAGCATTTTTCTGTCGGTCTGGCTGCGCTCCGCAAAAGTGATTTATATTATAAATATATTTTTGGAATAATGCAGGCTAATATAGTTTGTTTTATATAATAACACATTTTACAATTGTGAGTACACTCGCAGTAAAATATATTAAACTTATTATGTGTCGTTCACAAATCTAATTTAAAAAAAACATAATTTTCTATATATATATATATATATATATATTAAAATCTCATTTCTTATTTTTTTCATTCATAGGTAATATAACACATCTAAATAATAATAAAAATCTGTTAACGATACGTAAATAATCGAATACAATTCAAAGTTTTCGAATTATGTAAGAAATTAAAATATTATGCGCTTATAGACCGACGTAGCCGTCCTGAAGGCTTTTGAAATATATTTTACATCATAATTATATACTTAGCGACTAATCACAACGATGATTATGTATGTATATTTGGTAAAATACTCAATTGGATCTACAGGAATCTCAGATAGACTTTATTGTCATAGATGCTTATAATATTGTACTTGTTTTAGGAGTCTACTTTAGTTAGATGCTACTTATAATAGCATCAAAAGTAGCCTACTACTTTACCTGTTATACGTATCAAGGTAAATCATAAAATCTGGCAAATTTTAAATCAATACACATATTTGCGTCACCTAAAAGATAATGTTTAAGCAAGGTATATAAACCTAGTTAGGTAAACTTATATCCGACAAAGTTCTATCATTTTAACCTAGAATTAAACAATAAAGCAAGTTTAGTCTAATGACTTCCTTGAAGCTTATTTTGAATGTTAATTTATCAAATAGCACTAATAATAATACATTTCAATTGTTGTAAATACACATAAGCAAACATCAAATTACGTCACAATAAAAAAATAAATAAAAAATATGGTAAATTTTAAATGTTTCGCTTCGATTCTATAAGGTGGCCGGGCTCAGACCACACTTTTACTGAACGCAAAGAAATGAAAACGATTTAATAAATAAAAGTTGACTGAATCGAAGCGAAAGCTGTCGTAGCAGCAACAGAACATTCCTTTTGAAATGCTGGAATACTTAGACATTCTTACATTCTAACACCGATCGTAATGTCAAATATTTTATTGTCAAACATTTCCATTATATTATTGTAAAATTATTTTAACGTCAAATTCTTTAAATTTATTGAGAATTGACGGGGATCAAATTGCTCGAGTTGTATACGAAATTTTTATTGTCATTTTGGAAGTACCGTATAATTTTAAGTTTTATATAAGTCCGCGCCTAATGCTAAAGGACAATTAAATTTTAAACCCGACGGTTAAATCTTAAACCTATCGAAAAATACAATGCAAATACCTAATTCAAGTCGGGTATATTTTAAAAAGACCGCATATCTACATAGAAAAAACCCTCGGTTTATTTTTATAAATATAAAAATATTGCAAGAAGGTATAACTGGAAGGAAGCTCGCTGAAGAGATAATTTAAAGCGAAAGCGTTTTTATAAAAAGATATGCTTTTGATATGGCCTTCTGATATACGGAGTTAAAGCCCGCGAGATATTTGTACAAAGGTGAAGAGTTCTTCGAGAATGTCCTGGAAGGATCAAGTAAGTTAGTGCTCTTGACCCCACGGTGTTGCGAGAATTCAGTAGGCGTAGGGAATGATCTCAGGGCCTGCGTAGTCGAAGTATGGGTGGTAGAAGGTGCGGCGAGCGGGAGGCAACATCACGTCGGAGTAGCGGGAGAATTGAGACACCTGGCGACTGCCTGCTGGAGGTTTCCTGAAAAAGAACAATATACATATCAGAATAGAATAATTTATTTGCATTAAACATGGTAGTAATACATACATACATAAATCACGCCTTTATCCCTTACGGGGTAGGCAGAGCGTTTAACGCCTCGTAAAAGGCGCTTTCGCCACGTCTGACAAAAATTGAGGGCAATTTTAGATTGTAATATGTATTGCTATAGTGACAGGTTGTCAGCCCATCGCCTAAATTACAATACACTGTAACCCTCGAGTCCCTTTTGCTGACTTCAACAGCATGCCCGGGAGGAAGGGCAGCTGGAACATTCTATGTTTTTCTATCTCTCCCAGTCCAGCATGGTAGTAATGGTGGTCAACAAAATTGTACAGTTTCTCATGTTTCGCCAATACAATCATAGCATGCAAAAATATTACTCACATAAAATTTATTCATAATAGTCATCAAATTCAAAATAAGTATATAAAAAAATAAAAACTAATGTCAATGTATATAAAACAATTAAGATTAAAATTAAATAAGTTGATTAACATAATTATTATAAAAAATCACCTAAGTTATAATTGATGAGTATATTTAAAAGTACGGATACGGCCACATCCCTATTTCTTGCATACAATATTCAAAACAATAAAAAAATATTCTTTTATTTTTATTTTATTTTATTTATTAGACAAACACAACAGTTTACAATAAATAAATGTTTACAAACAATATAAATATAAGGTACAGTACTAAATTGTAAACCACTAGTGTGAATGTACAGCTTGGTTAAACAAACAGACTATCTGCGTGAAAGTAACAATTTACAATAATAATATTTTTTATTACTTCCATGCTGGACTGGGAGAGATAGAAAAACATAGAATGTTCCAGCTGCCCTTCCTCCCGGGCATGCTGTAGAAGTCAGCAAAAGGGACTCGAGGTACAGTGTATTGTAATTTAGGCGATGGGCTGACAACCTGTCACTATAGCAATACATATTACAATCTAAAATTGCCCTCAATTTTTGTCAGACGTGGCGAAAGCGCTTTTTACGAGGCGTTAAACGCTCTGCCTACCCCGTAAGGGATAAAGGCGTGATTTATGTATGTATGTATGTATGTATATTTTTGAGAAAAATAATAATATAAAAAAAAAAAGTAACATGCAACATGCCAAACTAATACTAGGCACATGTACTAGGTAAGTTAAATATAATCTAAGTGAGGTTGAGGGTATTTAAAACAGCCTTTTAAAAATAAATTGTTTTGAATTAAAAATATCAATATCTTTTTTCTTCTTACAAAGATCATTGTACAAGCGACACATTCTAGTAAGCGGATTATAATAGGAAGTATTATTTTTGTATACATTTAATAGGAAAGTTTTGGGATGGCGAGGGTTAGGTTTAAGAAAAATGTTCAATTCATTAAGTAGAAAGGGTGAAATAAGGTGTGAGTGCAATATCTTGTGAAGGCATATTAAATCAAACTGATCACGACGAGACTTTAGCTTGATTAATTTGGTAAATTAAAGTCACCAATAACCAACGTTATATCGTTACTATCGATGTTGTTATAACGGATAGCGAGGTTTTCAAGGAAAGAGGTATATTTTACTGTGGGTAAATCAGGCGGGAGGTAACATAAACATAGGTTTATATAGGATTGTCCCTGGTTGCAAGGAATAATTGTTAGACAAATATCCTCAGCCTCACTTTCCCAGTCATCATGGCGTATAACATTAATACTATTCTTAACAGCGACAAGTAGCCCTCCTCCTTCTTTTTTGCTTGACGAGCTCAAATTCCTATCTCTACGAAATAACAAGTACCTATCGTCGAACAATTCGCCATCAAAGACCCCCGCGTTTAAATTAGTCTCAGATAAGCATATGAGATCATAAGAAGAATTTAGTTCTTTAAGAAATAACTCTGTGGTCTTAGACCGTATTCTGTTTACATTCTGGTAGAAAATAAACATGATTTAAATACGATAAAGTACCAATTATACGTTTAATCTATATACTAATAACAAGAGAAAATACCTAAATATAAAGAAAATAACCAATTTAACTTAGTTTATCTAGATCGCTCTTATTTTTAACATGAATAGCCGGTTCCTGATCATTCTTCCGTAAGTACACTCGACCGTATTTGACCCAAACATAAGTAAATGCATGTTGTTTAGCAAAAATGCGCGCAGCGAAGTGGAGGTCCTTGCATTGAGATGAGAGATGTTCGGACACGTAAATACGTTGACTAGGTGCAGGTATACCCACAGAAGAAGAACTAATTTCTGCTTTAGGGTTACTTTTATTATATCGTCTGAAGGCTGAGAGTAGATGGTCACGTTGGCGCTCATTTTGTAGTGTGAGGAGAATGTTGCGAGGTCTTTCCGAGTTTGGTTTAAGCTTGGCTACTCTTCGAACGGAACATATTTCAGCCTCCGCCGACGGGATATTGAGTTCTTCATAAAGTTTTCTGACTATATTCATAACATTTTCAGTATTTTTCTCTGGAACTGCCTGAATTTCAATATTTCGGCTCCTGGAAGATTTTTCTAAAGTTTCAATTCTACGATTCAAATCCATGACGCTGTTTTCAAGAGCAATTTTTTCAGACTCTAATGTTTTAATGCGGTTTGTAGCTTTATTCATTCCGGATTTGAGGTCTTTTTGATTGCATTCTAGAAAGTCCGTGGTTTTTGTAAAATTGTCCTCAAGACTTTGTACCGCTGTAGCAATTTTGGTGTCAATTTTCCGGTTGAAGTACTCATGCATTTTCTGAAATTGCTGATCTAGCGCATTCTGGAGTAGTATTTGGAATCGATCGTAAGTAATAGATTCAGGAGCAGTAGGTCCACTCGATGTGAACGAAGATTCATTATGTTTTTGGTATATTCGAGTAGTTACAAAAAAAAAAGGAAAGTCATGGCATAATATTTATACTTTTAATTAATTCTGAAGGAAAATAACGCAGAGGCCCTAGATTTGAATCACGAAAGCGTGAATGATCGAAGGTTAAAATAAAACGTGGGCTGCCTCAACTTCAGCCTTGTGGGTAGTGTAGATACTACGCAGATACTAAGAACACCTTGGCATCAAGGACTTCTTACTAGAATAGTAATTAACTCGAGGTACTTGAACTTTTAATGACCCTCTGAGATCAGTTAAAATAACATTTTGAGAACCACTTTTTTTCACAAAGATTGGTAAATAAAAATGGTGATAAGTAGAAACCGCTGCTTCCGTCGTCCCTTACACCCGGTATGTCCCTTACGCCCACGCCTGTTGCTGGGCTAGTCAGCAGGGTACTCCAGTTGAACTGGTTGCAGTCCACGGGAGTCCTGTTCGCTGAAGTTTGCGTATGTCCCTTACACCCGGTATGTCTCTTACACCTGGTATATCCCTTACACCCGGTATGTCCCTTACACCCGGTATGTCCCTTACACCCGGTATGTCCCTTACACCCGGTATGTCCCTTACACCCGACATGTCCCTTACACCCGGCATGTCCCTTACACCCGGCATGTCCCTTACACCCGGCATGTCCCTTACACCCGGCATGTCCCTTACACCCGGCATGTCCCTTACACCCGGCATGTCCCTTACACCCGGTATGTCCCTTACACCCAGTATGTCTACTTACTTGTGCTGCCGGTTGCTGGGCTCGTCAGCAGGGTACTCCAGTTGAACGGGTTGCATTCCACGGGAATCTTGTTCGCTGAAGCTTCCGTATGCAAAGTCGTCCCTGTTGACAAGAACAAACAATCAATACGTATAATCACGCCTTTGGGGTAGGCAGAGCGTAAACGACCTAAACGAATGTCGTTCCGCCACGTATAATACTTTTGAGGGTTATTTAATACTGATTTGAAGGTATATTGCTGTAGTGACAGGTAGTCAGCCCATGGCCTAATAATGTGCAATATACAGAAACCCTCGGATCCCTTAACTGGTTTTTACAGCATGCCCGGGAAGAAATGCATCTGGCACATTCTAAAATTTTCTGTCTAAGTATATTACAATTTTGACGATGGGCTGACAATCTGTCACTACAGCAATATACCTACAAATCTATCTTAAATAACCCGCAAAACTTTGTCAGACATGGCGGAACGACTTTTGTTTAGGTCGTTTACGCTCTGCCTACCCCATTAAAGATAAAGGCAAATAAATATTTTCTATTTTTAATTATATTATGTATGTATGGTATTTAATTATTATTATCTAAAACGACGACTAAATATGAGGTAGGCAACTAAATATTTCTGGACCTATAAGCCTAATATAAGTATAACCTAATCCTAACCACGACGGGTCTAGCCTAGCCTAAGCCTATACAAACAAATGGTCTATCTTCACAGTCTGTTTGTCCCAAATAAGATAGTCTGTGGGTTGCCTAATAATAATAATAGGCCTCCCAATAGATTTTCGGTGGCGGCGCCTAATCTCCCTGAGATCGGCCAACTGCGTAGGACTACTTTTTAGTGCCCAAGTGTTTTGCGCAACACACAAGTACACTCTATTACCACAGCTCGGACACTCCCAACTAACATGTAATTTTGGTCACACAATGACAGACGGCATGTTGCACTTGGAATCGTTTGTGTGCGTGTTATGAGGTTTGCCTTTATTTTGTTTTTTATTAAAGTAGTTCACTGTAACTGAATAGTTAGAATAGATTAGGTTGCATATTTTATATGAATTAACTTACCGTCTCTCATCACTGTGGAATCTAAAAAAGTTCCTATTGGAGTCATATCTTGTGGTAGAAAGACATCCGTACACGGAACAGTACCTAACCATCTTTGGAACACAAAACTTTATTATTTACGTTACACTGGGAAACACGCGCGCGCCATACCCGCTTAACGTACGCTCAATGTGGCCCACAATCCAGCGCGGAGTGTGACGTATGTCGGACTGGGGAAGGGAGGTGCATGTCCATTCTGTATGTAGTACTATTATATATTCCGTGCTTTTTTTTCAATCCAGAGATAAATCAGGTGCAGGACCGACACGCCCATCCGATAGCATGGATCATCTTACTTTTGGGACAATCAGGTGATCAGCATGCAATGTCCTAACCAAACTAGGTAACAACACACAAAGTCGTCGAACCCGCCGGGTATCGAACCTGGAACCTCCGCGATCCCATGGCTTAAACCACTAGACCACGGAGGCAGTTGAGTTGGTTGTAGGCTGTCTAATAGCTGGATAGCAACTGTCTAATTGTATTGTTTGGAGATAAATGGAAGTGGTCTCTATGGTAGTCTCTATGCAGAATGCTACATTTTAATATTTGATATACGTACAATATATTATTGGCTTCTCGTAACTTTTAGATACAATATGTAATAAGATATATTGAATATTGTGTAGGTAGGTATTTACATACATACATATAATCACGCCTTTATCCCTAATGGAGTAAGCGGAGCTGAAACGACCAAAACAAAGGTGGTTCCGCCACGTCTAACAAAAGTTTTTAGGGTTATTTAATATAACCTGCAGAACGTTTTATGCTCATCTTATCTTATCACTCTCTCATTAAGTCTGCTGTAAGAAATCTCTTTAAAATAAGCAGCGTCTGAATTCCTCATGTAATTGTTCTGTTTGTATTCATGTGTACAATAAACTGTTAAATAAATGGATTTGTAGATATATTGCTGTAGTGACAGGTTGTCAGCCCAACGCCTAAACTAGGTATTACTATACTTAGAAGGTGTTTACTATTTATTTTATCTCTAGTTGTACGTACGCTATTCTGTAGCGAAGTTAAAGATTAATTTGGGCACGAGACGAGATAAAAAGTTAATTTTGAATAAATGAAGCCAAAATTGATCACCTATTTTGAATACCAATGTTAATTGAATACTCATTTTAGAACAACTGTTTCGTAGGCGTTTGTCTCGAAATAAAATATTGATTCAGGCAAATTAAATAAACCCTTCAATTTTGTATCTAACTTTGCCTTCGTTCATTATCTTTTGTAAAATAAACTCATAATTAAATTGCTGTCTTTCAAAATGTAATTTGTTTCATAATTATTTGTATCTCTATGGTGTTCAAGAGCCCGATGGTGTAGTGGATAGGGCCGCTGCCTCCTGAGCGGGAGATCGTGTTTCGAATCCCGCCACGTACCATTAAGCCATGTCGGAGGCCAGTGCTAGTAGTAAGCATTGGCGGCTTGAAAATTCTGACCTAATCTAGGATTGGGTCTGGTTTCCCTTCTGGTTTGCGGCGGTCAGATGGCAGTCGCTCTGTGTAAAAACCAGTTCAATCAGCTAGGTTAGGTCGCCAACCCCGTGAGATACGGGATAAGGCGACGGGATATGATGAATTATTTATATTTTGGGGATGAAACATAAAATTGAATCACTATTGAACGGAGTCAAGTGTACAGGAATATTACTATTTTTCAAGGTTAGAGTTGCCTTTTTCTTTTAAAATCACTAACTATGAGGAACATGCTAAAGGTATCAAGAGGATTCAATCCCCTAGAGGTAGCCGACCCCGTGAGATACGGAATAAGGCTAGGGAGATGATTAGACACAAAATTTTAATCTTTTTTTACCAGTTTCCGTTACTAATATCAAGCAAGATATCAGCAACGAAATCACGTTTGATGTATGGGATAAATATTTATTTTATTTTATTAATTTATTTTCGAAGTAAATATACAACTCAATATTCTGAGAATATTTCAAGCGTCTACCTGTTGCCGATTTTAATATCGAGCAAGAAACGGCAAAAAAATACGTTTATTGTATGAGAATTTATTTTATTTTTAATATTTGTTGTTATAGCGACAACAGAAATACATTATCTGCAAAGAAATCAACGCTCTAGCTATCACGGTTCTTGACATGAGATACAGCTTGTTGACAGACCGACGGACATCAAAGTCTCAATCCATTTGGGTACGGAACCCTAAAAAATTAACAAAGAATACATTTCATACAAAAAATAAGCTATGTGTTAATAATTTCGGGTCGTTGTTCGACTCATGAGTCCACTCGCTAAGAGGAAGAATAATTTCTTCGAAATACACGGATTTATAAGAAGAAGAATAATTTCTTCGAAATACACGGATTTATACTTCCATCAATAATAAGGACTTTATTTGTGAAAATCGGTTTTCTTCGAGGCAGATTGTCAGAGGTAAGAAAAAACGCCTATTGGATGTCGTATTGGTGAAATTTTTAGTTGAAAATAGAATGAATCAATGAATCTACTTCCAGTAAAGGATAACAATACAATCATTTTAATTGTATATGTTAGTAAATGCGGGTGTATGGGACAGCATCCCGCAGACTGATATTGCTCAGTTAACGAAACTGAACAACTTTCACCAGAAAATTCTTTTAGGAGATGAAAAAAAAAAATTGACCGTATCATACAAACTGACCACCTCGATAAGACAATTTGTATGGAAAAATATATACATACATACATACATAAATCACGCCTTTATCCCTTACGGGGTAGGCAGAGCGTTTAACGCCTCGTAAAAGGCGCTTTCGCCACGTCTGACAAAAATTGAGGGCAATTTTAGATTGTAATATGTATTGCTTTAGTGACAGGTTGTCAGCCCATCGCCTAAATTACAATACACTGTAACCCTCGAGTCCCTTTTGCTGACTTCAACAGCATGCCCGGGAGGAAGGGCAGCTGGAACATTCTATGTTTTTCTATCGCTCCCAGTCCAGCATGGAAGTAAATAAACGGTGAAAAATATATCACTTTCTGAAAAAAAAACCTGCTGATAGTTACAATTTCGTTGAATGAGCAACCCCTATCAGTTTGCGGGACGCTGTCCCTTACACCGCGTAAGGGCGGTAAGCGTCGCTAAAGTTTGATCATAAATTAGATAGATTACCTCGTGTAATCTATTAATACCGGTAATCAATAAATTCTATTAAATTCCACTAATATCCTAATAAATTTATAATACAATGAACGTAAGCCTTTCACGCATATTACTTGTACATTGTTAAAATATCAGCCAATTTCCTTTCACTATTATGGACGCAATACCTATCATGTTAGAATCCATTATTAATGCAGACAGGTGGTAGGTATAGGGGAACTAATAGATTTAGGTAGATATTTTGGCTTCTAAAATACACACATTTCAATGAAAGTGTTTTTCACGTTATGAAATGTTGTAAGTACATACATACACACATATAATCACGCCTTTATCCCTAATAGGGCAAGCAGAGCGTAAACGACCTAAACAAAGGTTGTTCCGCCACGTCTGACAAAGTTTTGAGGGTTATTTTAGATAGATTTTGTGGTGTGGGTACTTAAATAATAAATCAGTTGTTGTCAAGATCTCGTGCGTATCATTGCTACACTACATGGTGACAGCGGTTAATACACATATTACTATTAGTAAATTGTCTAAATTTATACGTGCACTGTAGAAAGTGGTTTTTGTTTATCAACAAAAATAATTGAAAACTAGTTGTAGCGGAAAAATATACGTAGTGAGCAAAAATGGAGCAAGCACGGCCACCGTCAGAATTAAACATGGAGGTCGGTCCAGTCAGCCGGGCTGACTCATGGAAACGGTGGAAACAACAATTCCAGATATTTTTAAAAGCGTCGGGAGTGAGTGAGGAGAAACCAGCAGTGCAAGCCAGTCTGCTTGTCAATTTGATCGGGGCGGATTGCTACTACGTATTTCAAACATTTGAGTTCAACCCCGATGCCGAGCGAGATGACATAACAGTCATTATAAAAAAGTTTGACGAATACTTCGGAACAAAAGAAAACCTCACTGTTATTGAGGTACAAATTCTTTACTCGCAATCAAGGTGAAGGGGAATCGATATGCCAATATGTAACGGCACTTCGTTTGCTGAGTAAGTACCCTCATCCTCAATGCCGCGATGACCAGCTGCACCTTTCCATCATCATGGAAGGAAGCCACAGTCATAGGCATCCACAAATCTAAAAAGCCTCGGGATCAGCCCTCCTCTTACCGGCCCATCAGCCTTCTCAATCCCCTCGGCAAACTCTACGAGCGGTTGATTTATCGCCGCCTTAGAGATTACGCCGAAAACAGTAGCCTCATTCCCCCCGAGCAATTCGGTTTCCGTTCCCAACATTGTTGTGTTCGACAGGTCCACCGTCTGGTGGAACATATCACGTCCAATTTTCATGAACGCAAACCCAAACCCACAGGAGCCGTCTTCCTTGATGTAGCGAAGGCATTCGACAAGGTCTGGCACAACGGTCTGGTGTACAAGCTATACCAGCTCGGTGTGCCGGATCGTCTCGTACGTATCGTACGTGACTTTTTGACGAACCGCAGCTTCCGTTACAGAATCGAAGGCGCCCTGTCCACCCCTCGCCCCATTAGTGCCGGAGTCCCTCAGGGCTCTGTGCTATCCCCTCTCCTCTTCACCCTCTATACCAGCGACCTTCCCAGTACGCCCCAGACGCAGCTCGCTCTGTTCGCAGACGACACTGCGATCTATGCCTCCTGTCGCAGACCCCAATTACTTGGCAGATACCTCCAGCGCGCCCTAGACTCCGTCGGGAGCTGGTTCCGCAAATGGAGGTTTGAAGTCAATCCCGAGAAGAGCACCGCCGTGCACTTTACTCGTGCCAGATTACGTCGTACCCTCCCAGCTGTAAAGCTGTACGGTCGACCCATCCCATGGTCCAAAGACGCCAAGTACTTGGGGGTTACTCTTGACTCCCAGCTTAACTTTGCGAAGCACATCAGGAGAGTCCGAAACCGCGCCAAATTTGTCATGGGCCGGCTCACCCCAATCATACGCAAACGCAGTAAACTCTCCCTTAGAAATAAGGTGAGGCTTTACACTACATGCGTTCGACCCATAATGACCTACGCCAGTGTGGCCTTCAGCCACACCTACCCCACTTATCTGAACACCCTCCAAGTAGTTCAAAACAGCTTCTTGCGGAGGGCAACCGGGGCCCCCTGGTACCTCCGCAATTCTGACATTCACATCGATCTCGATGTTCCGTCTCTCAAAGAGTTCATGAAGCAAGTGGCCATACGCTTCTTCGACAAAGCCCCTCACCACCCTAACCCTCTTGTAGTTAGCGCCTCTAACTACGTTCCCCAACCTGCGACTCGTTACAAACGAAGGCCTAGGCATGTCCTTACCGACGGCGATGACCAAATTACCCTTGCGATTAATGCTGCCAATATTAGTCGAGCCACACTCTGCACAAGCTCTTCCAGCAACCGCGCACCCCGCCGGCGGGGGCGCGGAGGTCCCTCCTTTGCTCCCCACTTTGGGGTTTACCGGCACGTACCGGGCAGATTCTCTCCGATAAGGAGTCCCCAGGCAACGCCATAAGCCGAGGTTCGAGCCCTAGTGGGCGCCCTTAGGCAGTTGCCATTTCATTAAGGGTGTAGATTGCGTGTAGCAACTCCCCGCCTTAGTCCGGTGACGCATTATATACACTTTGTAGTATTTTGCAAACAGGTCCATTAAAAAAAAAAATAATAATAATAATTGCTGAGTAAGAATTGTGAGTTTTCTATCCTTCAAGATGGGCTGATTAAAGATCGCATTGTGTGTGGAGTGCGTAGTGTAACGGTCAGGGACCGGTTACTTCGTTGTGATGATTTAAATCTTGATAAAACGATTAAAATGTGCCAAGCGGAGGAAATTTCACAAGAGAGTAGTCGTCAATTAGATGCTAATAGTGCGTCGTCATCTATTGTGCACGTCGATACAGTGGAACGTCGAGGAGTAGCGGGCGGCTCAGGGCGCGGCGGTCGGCGCGGAGGCCGAGCGCGCGGCCCGTCAGCCGGCTCCAGCGGCGGACGCGGCGGCGCCGGCGGGCTCGCGAGGCCGCAGCACCGCTACTCGCAGTGCGGTGGTTGTGGCGGCCTGCGCTGTATGCCCGGCCAGTGTCCAGCGCAGCATGTATCGTGTTACGTTTGTGGTAATAGTGGTCATTTTGCACGGGTATGTAAATCTAATTCTTTTAATAATAACACCGTTAAAAAAGTGTATGAGATTGGTCGTGAAAATAGTGATGACACGTCAGACGAGGGTGAATCGTTTTACATATCAGTGATAAAAGGAGAAGAAACTACTGATTCGGAAGAATGGTATGAAACATTATTTTGTGACAATGGGTCGGAAAATTTCAAATTAGACACTGGGGCTGAGATAGACGTGATTTCATACGAGACATTTCGTAGGTTAGGTTTTGATAAAAATGTCATTGGAGAGACAGCCATTAGATTAAAGTCATTCAGTGGTGACCGAATCCCTGTTTTGGGAGAGTGTAATTTATTGTTGTCTTTCAAAAATGTAAAATATAACCTAAGATTTGCCATAGCTAATATACAATGTCAAAGTGAGCTGGGAGGTGATTCGTAGTCGTAAGTTAGGATTGGTAAAACGAGTTCATTCCGTTAATGTTTCCAAATATAATGATTTATTTACGGGACTGGGGTGTTTGCCAGGTAAATATCACATAGTGGTAGATAAATCAGTTCAACCTGTGGTGTGTGCATCTAGAAAGATACCGTTAGGTTTACGTGACCGGTTAGCAGACGAGCTTAAAGAAATGGAAAGTTTAGGGGTCATAAAAAAGTTACCTATCCTACTAAGTGGGTTCACCCATTAGTTATAGCGGCTAAAAAGAACAATGGCATCCGGATATGCCTTGACCCGCGTGAGCTGAACCGCGCGGTGCAGCGCGCGCACTTCCAGCTGCCCACCGTGAGCGAGCTGGCGGCACGGCTGCAGGGCGCAAAATACTTCTCTGTTTTAGATGCTAATTCGGGCTTTTGGGCTGTGCAGCTGGACGAAGAGAGCGCGGATCTGTGTACGTTTGCGACCCCATTCGGGAGATATAAATTTTTGCGGTTACCTTTTGGTATAAATTGTTCTTCGGAAGTCTTCCATGGAAAGATGAGGCAACTGCTGGAAGACCTGGAGGGTACCGATAGTTTTGTAGATGATATCATTGTTTGGGGTCGGACCAAGCAGGAACATGACGACAGGTTGAATGCATTATTAAAACGTGCGAGGGAAATAAACTTAAAATTTAACAAGGCGAAGTGTAGGTTAGGGGTGAACCAAGTTACATATTTGGGTCACATTTTTGATGTGAGTGGAATGCGACCCGACAGCGAAAAGGTAAAGGCAATATTGGACATGCCTGCGCCCAATGATAGAAAAAGTTTAGAGCGATTTTTAGGTGCAGTCAATTATTTATCGAAATTCATTCCTAATTACTCACAGCATGCAATTCCACTTACGAACTTGCTCAAAAAAGAGAACGAGTGGCGTTGGGAGAGTAGTGAACAGAGCGCTTTTAAGAAATTGAAAGAGTGCGTTGCCAGTGCACCTGTGCTGGCGCTGTATGACGTGTCGCGGCCCGTGTTGTTGTCGGTGGACGCGTCACGCGACGCGCTGGGCGCGGTGCTCATGCAGGACGGCCGCCCCGGCGAGTACGCGTCGCGCACGCTCACTCCCGCGCAGCGTCGGTACGCACAAGTTGAGAAGGAACTACTGGCCATTGTCTTTGCATGTGATCGTTTCCATCAATATATTTTTGGGAAGCAGAAAATTATGATTGAATCAGATCACAAACCTTTAGAAAGCATATTTAAGAAGCCATTAATGTCCGTCCCAGCACGCTTACAGCGTATGATGTTAAGAATTCAAGGTTATGATTTAGTAAAAAACGGGTAAATATATGTATATTCCCGATACTTTGTCTCGCGCGCCATTGCCTGAGTTATACAGTGAAGTAGTTCATAAGAATGTTTTGTATCAAATTAATTTAGTTGTGACTAATTTGCCAATGTCAAATAATAAGTTAACATTGATAAAAAAGGAAACACGGCTTGATGAGGAGTTTAAAAAGTTAATTCAATACATAAAAGAAGGGTGGCCACACCACAAGTATAATGTTGAGGACGCGTTAAAAATATTTTGGTCTCTAAAGGATGACCTTACATGTAATTAATGATGTGATATTTAAGAATGAGACGGTATTGATTCCACCAGCTTTGAGACAAAACATGATGAACATTATACATGAGTGCCACCAGGGTATAGACAGGTGCAAGCGGCGTGCTAGGCAAGCCATTTTCTGGCCTAGTATAGCCAAGGACATTGTGTTGTATGTAAAGCGCTGTAGTGTTTGTAAAGAATGCTCAAATGCCCCGGCAAGGGAACCAATGATGCCAGTAGAAATACCATCTCTGCCGTGGACAAAATTGGGGTCAGATTTGTTTGAATTCCGGAAAAAGTATTTTTTGCTTGTTGTAGACTATTATTCAAATTATGTAGAAGTTGCCGAATTGTGCAGTATAACATCTAATATGATAATAAAGTGTATGAAAGCTATATTTGCTCGTCATGGTATACCGGTAATGCTCATCAGCGACAATGGTACTCAGTATAGCAGCCGAGAGTTCAAGCAGTTTGCTGAAGAGTGGGGGTTCTGTCACTTGACTTCATCCCCAAATTATCCACAAGTCAATGGAAAAAGTGAGCGCGCGGTTCAAACTGTCAAAGGTTTATTAAAAAAGGCAATTAAAAGTCGAAGTGATTTTCAGTTAGCTCTGCTTAATTACAGAAATACGCCCAGGGACGGGTTGAGCTCTCCGGCACAAATGTTAATGAGTCGCCGCCTGCGCTGTAAGTTGCCGGCGAGTGATAACATTTTGCGTCCCCAATTGGTTAGTTCAGAAGAATATAAAACATTGTTAAAGAAACAGGAAATATCTAAACAAAATTATGATAACAGTAGCCGGCCTTTACCGCCACTTAACCCGGGTGATAAAGTTGTGTGTATCGACGGTAAAGCTGGAACCTTTGGTTATGTACTGGAGCAGGCTAATTCTCCTCGTTCTTACATTATACAAAATAAATTAGGTGGGAAATTTAGACGTAACAGACGTCATTTAATTAAATGTGAAAAAGAGGAGAATGATGAAAATAATATAGAAATTACTCAAGATAGTGTATCTGCGAATTTGTATCAAAAAGAGGAGATTGGTGTTCTTCCTCATCCTTCTAATCTAGAATCTACTTCTGGTGCTTCATCTTTAGCAAATGATGTAGTCGTGCCCGAAGATATAGAAAAAGATGAAGCGCCAAGAAGACATATTACCCGTAGTTATGCAAAACATTTAAGATTAGAAATAGATTAGGTACCAACTAATTAAATTATATTGTTTTTTTTTTTATCTTTCTCGTGAGGGGGGATGATAGTGTATAAGTTATAAATTGTTCAATGGTTAAAATATAATACCTATATCTAATCATGTCATGTTAGTTAAGAAACTTATTGGGGGAGATGTGGTGTGGGTATTTAAATAATAAATCAGTTGTTGTCAAGATCTCGTGCGTATCATTGCTGCACTTCAGATTTGTAGAATATTTCTTTAGTGACAGGTGGACAGCCCATCGCCTAAATTGCAATATACTGAAACCCTCGGATCCCTTACCTGGTTTTTACAGCATGCCCGGGACGAAATGCATCTGGCACATTCTATGTTTTTTCTCGCTTCCAGCCCAGCATGGAAAATACTACAGCTACGCTATAGGTCAGGAAAATGCAAATTTCACTGAAACTTAAGATTGGAAATCACTACATATTGTTAAACAAAGCCTGCCACCCACATATTGTCTATCTGAATACGATAAACTCAAAGCTCACTGAACAGATTGTGATGGAGTTTCCAGCAATATGGACTGATTGATTCATTGTGTTGGTTTAGGTATACAATTCACTATAGGGAATTGTGTCAATTTTCCTAATATGACGATGATTGTTGATGATTTCGAGATAAATCAAGTCACATTCACGGCAGAATAAATTTATTTTTCACTTATCATGCTCTGAAAGTGCTATTATGTACAAGCTGTTGGCTGCACAAAATTGAATTTTGTGCACAATGCAAAAAAACGTATCTACTCATAAATTCATCTTTTCTAAGGCAAAGAAAATTAGGTCATACAGCTAAACTTAATAAGAAGTTCATAGATAGTATTCGTTATTTTTTATAATATTTACTTTTTGTGTTTTTTATGACATAAATAAATATTACAATTTTTATTCAAGTACGATAGTTTATTTAATTTATTATTATAAAGTTAATTTAATAGTAAGCTGTATAGGTCCCAGCTTAAACCTAAATATAGTTATTGCATAAACACAAAAGAAATGTAATATTTCATTACGAAAGATTTAAAAAGTTAAATGGCGGTAATTAATTGATTAGTTTATTTACAATATTTTCGTAGATTTTTTTTCAATTTTCCTCGCAATCGAAGTGAAAAGCAGAGTTTATAACTCGTGCACAAAACCATTTCTATCCTCGACTAATATCAGCCCTCGTCCTGCGGTCTCGGGCAGCTATAAATCTCGGACAGCAATGACTTGCTTTGTGCACTTGTCGTAAAATTTACAATTTTTGGTATTCAGAGAGCCTATTCTTTTTCTGCGTGAAGTTTTTCATTCCCAAGAGAAAACTAAACAAACAGCAGGAAAAGCTTCGGGAAGGGAAAATTTCAAGATACATAAAGTAATACTCAAGATTCGGAGGTTTATTTACAAATTATGCAAATTAAACAACCATCCTTGAACTGGTGACAAAATTATCATCACGTTAATTTGCCTATGCTAAGTCTTATAGCCTTATTCTGCCCTAAACTCTGGATTTGGGCGGGGATAGACGAGATTTTCGTCATGAGAGATTTGCTGAGTCGAAAGAGATTTTTAGACGGTGCTGTGTGGCTACCTGTTAAAATTAATTACAAAAATTCAGTTAAGATTTTTAAGAAGTCATCATTATAATGTTTCTTTTATACATACATACATACATAAAATCACGCCTTTATCCCCAACGGGGTAGGCAGAGTAAAAACGACCTAAAGGTAGTTCCGCCACATCTGACAAATTTTGAGGGCCATTACAGATGATTATGTATATTGCTATAGTGACGAGTTGTCAGCCCATCGCCTAAATTGCAATACACTGAAACCCTCGAATCCCTTAGCTGATTTTTACAGCATGCCCGGGAGGAGATGCAGCTGGCACATTCTAAGTTTTTCCATCACTCCCAGGCCAGCATGGAAGTAAGTAGTTTCTTTTATGCTTGCCAAAAAATATATTTAGAGAAGAATTCTCTGGGATAAACAAATAAAAAACAGATTATTCTGGTTTTTCATTATGAATAATGAATGAGGGGTCGGGTTAAATTGTTTCAAAAACGATAATTATATTTCAGTATATATTAGTTTCACATTTTAGCCGATTTAAATGATTCTTACGCCAATCGATTCGTCTTAACGTGAGTGTCACCGAAGACATGATTTTGTCAGAAAATCTACCGGGTGTAAGGGACAGCGTCCCGCAAACTGATAGGGGTTGCTCAGTCAACGATACTGAACAACTTCCATCAAGAAATTCTTTTAGGAAGTAAATACAAAAAAATGCTTTTTCATACAAATGTCCAGCTCAACCAGACAATTCGTATGGAAAAGCCATTTTTTTTCACTACCTGAAAGAATTTCCTGGTGGAAGTTGTTCAGTGTCGTTGATTGAGCAACCCCTATCAGTTTGCGGGACACTGTCCCTTACACCCAGTATATGATGACATTATTACTTCCATGCTGGACTGGGAGTGAGAGAAAAACATAGAATGTGCCAGCTGCATTTCCTCCCGAGCATACTGTAAAAGCCAGCTAAGGGATCTGAGCGTTTCAGTATATTTCAATTTAGGCGATGGGCTGATAACCTGTCACTACAGCAATACATGTACAAATCCATCTTAAATCCCTCAAAATTTTGTCGGACGTGGCGGAACAACCTTTGTTTAGGTCGTTTACGCTCTGCCTACCCCATTAGGGATAAAGGCGTGATTATATGTATGTATGTATGACGACAATCAGTCACCATTTTGTGAAAATGGAAAAAAAAACTTAACGAACTATTCCGAGTGTGGTATTATTGAATAGGTGTTTAAAAATCAACTAAAGATTTCTAAAATTGTTTTTAGTTTTGAATAAATGTTTAAGATCTATACCGATTTAAAGTTTTAAAGCTCACTTTGTGCTCTACGCAGTTGGGTTCTTTAAACTTTTTAAATTACTTGTTTCTAGTTTAAGATTTGTCCTCTAGCTCACCTCATTTATATTTAATTTTGTTTGCCTTCTCCTTATTTGCTAGTTTCATGGTAAAAGCGGTTTGCGTGAGATTTACAGAGTTGCCAACTATTTGCAAATGGAAGTGTGTTTACGGGAGTGACGAGAGCGACGGGAGGGACGGAAAATGACAGGAGGGACGGGAAGGAAGGGAGGAATGAAAGTTACTAGAGTGACGGGAGAGACGGAAATGACGGGAGTGCCGGGAGGGACGGTAAATGACAGGAGGGACGGGAAGGAAGGGAGGAATGAAAGTTACTAGAGTGACGGGAGAGACGGAAATGACGGGAGTGCTGGGAGGGACGGTAAATGACAGGAGGGACGGGAAGGAAGGGAGAAATGAAAGTTACTAGAGTGACGGGAGAGACGGAAATGACAGGAGGGACGGGAGGGACGGTATGGACTGGAGAGACGGATGGAATGGAAGGGTTGGGAGGGTGGTGGGATAGAGAGCAATACTTATTTGTTGAACTCATCCCCTTCCAGCAGCGATCTCCTTCAGCTCATGTTCGATTTCGTATTTTCTCTGCAGCTCCTGCACGTGCTTCTGTCTGATTAGTTTCTACAGTTCAGACCCTGACCTTGGAAGAGACAGGTGGGACGCGAGGGATGGATGGGACGGAACGGATGGGAGGGGGAGAGACAGTCTGAATATGGGATGGACGGGACGGACCGAAGAGACGAAAGGGACGGGACGGACGGAAGGGACGGAGGGCCGCTACACCGCTAGTTGATTACAAAAATGCAATATTTGTTGAACTCACCCCCTTCCAGCTGCGATCTCCTTCAGTTCCTGTTTCTGTTCGGTCTCGTACTTCCTCTGCAGCTCGCGCGCGTGCTCCTGCCGGATCAGTTTCTCCAGACTCTGACCCTTAAAGGGACGGTAAGGACGGACGGGACGGAAGAGACGAAAAGGACGGCAGGAACTGTCTGAATGGGATGGAATGGAATGGACGGTAGGGATGTTACGGACGAAAGGGACAGAACGTATGAAAGGGACAGAACGTATGAAAGGGACAATAGAGCCACTACGCCGCTAGTTGCTTATACAAATGCAATATTTGTTGAACTCACCCCCTTCCAGCTGCGATCTCCTTCAGTTCCTGTTTCTGTTCGGTCTCGTACTTCCTCTGCAGCTCGCGCACGTGCTCCTGCCGGATCAGTTTCTCCAGACTCTGACCCTTAAAGGGACGGTAAGGAAGGACGGGACGGAAGAGACGAAAAGGACGGCAGGAACTGTCTGAATGGGATGGAATGGAATGGACGGTAGGGATGTTACGGACGAAAGGGACAGAACGTATGAAAGGGACAATAAAGCCACTACGCCGCTAGTTGCTTATACAAATGCAATATTTGTTGAACTCACCCCCTTCCAGCTGCGATCTCCTTCAGTTCCTGTTTCTGTTCGGTCTCGTACTTCCTCTGCAGCTCGCGCACGTGCTCCTGCCTGATCAGTTTCTCCAGACTCTGACCCTTAAAGGGACGGTAAGGACGGACGGGACGGACGGGACGGACGGGACGGACGGGACGAAAGAGACGAAAAGGACGGCAGGAACTGTCTGAATGGGATGGAATGGAATGGACGGTAGGGATGTTACGGACGAAAGGGACAGAACGTATGAAAGGGACAATAGAGCCACTACGCCGCTAGTTGCTTATACAAATGCAATATTTGTTGAACTCACCCCCTTCCAGCTGCGATCTCCTTCAGTTCCTGTTTCTGTTCGGTTTCGTACTTCCTCTGCAGCTCGCGCACGTGCTCCTGCCGGATCAGTTTCTTTAAAGCCTCGAATCTACGAAGAAAAGGGAAGATAAGTAAGTACATACATACATACATAAATCACGCCTTTATCCCTTACGGGGTAGGCAGAGCGTTTAACGCCTCGTAAAAGGCGCTTTCGCCACGTCTGACAAAAAAAAAAAGTTAAGTAAGTATTGGCAAAAATAGTGGCAAATATACAGGGTGTTAATTTAATTGCAAGCCATTGCTCAGAAGGTGTTTTAATAACGTAAAAGGCTCATAAAAAGCCTTTAAAAAAATATAGTCGGTAGATATTTATAATGATTCCCAGAGCTGTGTCTGGCTGCACCACTACAGCTGATCCCGCGTGGCGAGTGATAAGGCGAGAACCAATCGCGCGCGACGCCAACCAATGATAGCCACTCGCGCGGGCTCGGTTATAGCGACGCGGCCAGACGCAGCTCTTCGAATCATAATAAATACTATTGTTTTTTTTTTTCAGTTGGATTTTCAAATATTTTATATAGGCTCCTTTTACGTTACTGAATCACTACCTAAGCTATGGCACGCAATTAAACTAACACCCTAAAGTGTCTAAACTTGCTGTCAGTCTCAAGAGCGCATTATAAATACGGACCGTAGTCATTCATATTTGCCTCCTCAGGTGAACCTCATTTTTATATGCCATATCAGGTGGACCGTATGCATATACAGGGTGTTAGTTTAATTGCGTGCCATAGCTTAGGTAGTGATTCAGTAACGTAAAAGGAGCCCATATAACTGAAATGACATTTCATTTCAGTACAAAGCGAACTGTCAAATCCACTCATAAGATTGCTCTCAATCTTGAGATCGCTCTATAAATACGACCCTACCATCAACCTAATGCGGCAAATAAAAATAAGGTCCACGTGTTATGACAAACAAGACTTCTTCTTCTTCTTAGCGAGTGGATTCTCGAGTCGAACAACGACCTGATGAACCCTGGTGTCAGAGTTTTTAAACCGCCTAGTAGCACAGCTATTAGGTCTCTGACATGTTTTTTAAGTAACGACCACTATCAATGACAGCGGCTGGGACCGACGGCTTAACGTGCCCTCCAAAGCGCGAAATCCTTTTTTACTTTTCGGACAATCAGGTGATTCAGCCTGTTATGTCCTAACAAAACTGGGGAACTTTGTGTTCCCCCTGGGAATCGAACCCAGGACCTCCGAATCGTAAGCCCATGGGCTCTGACCGCTAGAACACGGAGGCAGTTAAACAAGACTATGTTATATCTCTTTCTAAAGCGGTCAGCGGACACCGTAGCATAGGGCCGAAAACATTTACCTAAAAAAGAGAATATTTTCTTCTTTTGTAGCTGCTACAAAACTTAGTCAAAGCTAAGCGTCGGGTTGTTTCGTATTCTCGAGGAGTTTCGGTTCAATAAACTTTAGTGACAAAGTTTTCTAATTAAAACGTCTTTGAGACTTTGCTGGTATTTATCACTCATAAGAGAAGGGAGAGAGGCCGATAACAGCCACAGAGGGACCACCGGGCCGCCGGGTGAATATGGGCCTCCCAATTTTGTTTATTATTTAGTTATGAGTTTTAAGGCATAAGGTCTCAATTTTGACTTGAGATTCACGTTTAGATTTTACCGGCAAAATGGGCTCCATTCTAGATACCATCGGCTAAAACTGAATTTAAAATCTACCGGCATAATGGGCTCCATTCTAGATACCATCAGCTAAAACTGAATTTAAAATCTATCGGCATAATGGGCTCGATTTTAGATACCATCGGCTAAAACTGAATTTAAAATCTACCGGCATAATGGGCTCCATTCTAGATACCATCAGCTAAAACTGAATTTAAAATCTACTGGCATAATGGGCTCCATTCAAGATACCATCAGCTAAAACTGAATTTAAAATCTACCGGCATAATCGGCTCGATTCTAGATACCATCGGCTAAAACTGAAACTAAATTCTGTCACTTTCAAAATTTCACTTTGCCTGCTAGATTTTGACGCGCTTTTGCACGTTTCTCCAGTATTTCTGTCAATAACAGCGGATATAAATGACAGATAACGCATAAAACCACCGAGTATAAATCAGAAACCGGAGACAAAGACAATAGATCTCCTGTCCTTTTACAATGATTTTAGTCTGAAAGTGACAAATAGATTTTAATTTTAGTTTTAGCCGGCAAATTAGAATCGAGTCCAATTGTATGAAGTATGTTATGGATGATATATTGGATGAATGGTAGCTAAAACCTTGAGGATAAACCGTAAAAGCTTAGAAATGTGAGGACAAAGCCTCTTTCTATCTAATATCATGGTAATATCTTTAAATGTCAACTATTATTCCCTTTCGATTCTCAGATTCACGGTTAAATAAGTACAGAATTTACAGTTTCTATTTTAGCTACTCGTAAAAATCCAAGAAAAGTAGTAATCTTTTCGAACTAAAACATGTAAGTTACAACTCCGTATTTTGATCTTCTAAGAAGAAAGGAAATGGTTCTACTTATTAATTCCTTTGACATTAGAAACTAGTGACCTTTGGCTGTATTTTCCACATAAAAGGAAAGTGAATATTTCACATTAAGCACTGACCTTTGAAAATAGATGAAAAAGAAAAATGAAATACACTTCCTACACTAATAGGGTCACCTGTGTGGTATTTTATTTTATTATAATGATTAAAAACGGGAAATTTCCCGCGGTTTTCCATTTTTGTATGAGTGTCCGATATTTCAACGCAGTTTCATGCGTCGGTTTTGGACATTCATACAAAACTGGAATTAAGTAAATGTCTCGTTTTTAATCATTATAATGTAACTGTGGGCTGACAACCTGTCACTACAGCAATATACCTACAAATCTATCTTAAACAACCCTCAAAACTTTGTCAGACGTGGCGGAACGACCTTTGTTTGGGTCGTTTACGCTCTGCCTACCCCATTAGGGATAAAGGCGTGATTATATGTATGTATGTAAGAGTACAAAATCTCTATCAGACAATTTGTATTGGCAAGCCATCATTTTATAATCCATTTCCTAAAAGAATTTCCTGGTGAAAGTTCAGTTGACTAAGGCTTGTAATTATAAGAGCAATATTAAGATGGATTTGACAGGTTATTTTGTACTGGAATGACTTTTCTGAAATGAACTCAAACTGGCTGTCAATCTTGAGATAGCTTTATAAATACGAGCCTAAGCAATCCCTATAAGTTTGCGGAAAGTTGTCCCTACATCCTTTTTAGTAGATATTTAAATGCCTCCGTGGTCTAGTGGCTAGTGCCATGGATTCCCGATCCGGAGGTCCTGGGTTCGATTCCCAGGGGGGAAACACAAGTTGATATTTGAGAATTCATCACTTTGTGAATTTGCCCCAGTTTGGTTAGGACATTGCAGGCTGAATCACCTGATTGTCCGAAAAGAAAAAGATTTCGTGCTTCGGAGCGCACGTTAAGCCGTCGGTCCCGGTCGCTGTCTGTGATAGTGGTTGTTAGTCAAACCATGTCAGAGGCCTTGTGCTACTAGGCGGTTTAAAAACTCTGACACCAGGGTTCATCGGGTCGATAGACTCGATACCTACTCGACAGAAGAAGAAGAAGTAGATACTAGCGACCCGCCCCGGCTTCGCACGGAAATTATCAGTGTTTCTCTACTATATTATGCATGTATTATACATATAAACCTTCCTCTTGAATCACTCTATCCATTAAAAGAAACTGCATCAAAATCCGTTGCGTAGTTTCAAAGATTTATGCATACATAGGGATAAAGGGACAGATAAAGCGACTTTGTTTTATACTATGTAGTGATTTACCTGTCCCTCTGTGGTGGCACCATGAAGGAAGGTCCCCTGGGCCTGGAAGGTCCCGGGAACCGCAGGATCTTGCCGGATGTGTGAGGGATGTTCAGCATACCAAACATCTGTAACAAACAATATAGTTTTAGCTGGGTATTGGAAGAATTGCTATTTCTGTCTGGTTTCCCTTCTGGGTTGCGGAGGTCAGATGGCAGTCGCTCTGGGTAAAAACCAGTACCCTCGTTCAATCCCCTAGATTAGGTAGCCGACCCCGTGAAATACGGGATAGGGCTTGGGACATATAATAGAAGTATTGCTGTTGATACATTGTTATCTTTCATTGAGGGCACGATTGAACGAAATTTTGACTAAAATTATTGCCGCCTTTCTGGTCTATCATGTAGAAAATGTCAGGCATATACCTATTTACCTACTTACCGCTACGCATTTTTCTTAGACCCAAAGGTTGCCTGGAAGAAATTGCTACCTTAGCAATAAGGCCGCCTATGTTGTACTTGTTTTTTGTTGTTATCTGTTGTGTCGTATGATTTGTATTCTTACGTGCAATAAAGTATTTTTATGTTATGTTATGTTATTTTCGAAAAGTCGTGTTTTTGGCAACTACGAAATGGCACAATGGCCGCTAATCGAAAAGAATTACACTAACTAAAATAAAACCATGCCAGTCATTCTCTCTCTTGAATAAACAGAAAGAGACGGCAATAAAAACGGACTTCGTTATGAACTTGTTAGTTAGATTTCGTTCAAAAATTTTAAAGGATTTAGATGACACTAGTCACGTTGGGAGTAGTCGGGACTAGTTCAATTTTAATTTCAATTTATTGCTTGTTTTCATGTACAGAGTTAATAAAGATCTTAAAAATAATAATATTGTATGTGTACATGAACCCTGTTTAATAGGGATAATACCTTTGATAAACAATAAACAAAGTTTAGTTTATTGTTTATCAAATGGCGTTACATCATGATTCACATCACGACTTAAGAGTCCTTAGATTTTTTACTGACAGCAAGTTTAGCTTGATTTAAACTTTTAACTTGATTTCTGTCAAGTCCCCGTCTGTTCGCTCAACACATTCCTATTTAAAATATACATACATACATACATACATAAATCACGGTTTTATCCCTTACGGGGTAGGCAGAGCGTTTAACGCCTCGTAAAAGGCGCTTTCGCCACATCTGACAAAAATTGAGAGCAATTTTAGATTGCAATATGTATTGCCTTAGTGACAGGTTGTCAACCCATCGCCTAAATTACAATACACTGTAACCCTCGAGTCCCTTTTGCTGACTTCAACAGCATGCCCGGGAGGAAGGGCAGCTGGAACATTCTATGTTTTTCTATCTCTCCCAGTCCAGCATGGAAGAAATTTAAAATATTACGTTAATTATTAGTTCGTACCTGTCTTATTAGTAACAAGTCTGTATTCTACGTTGAACACAAAAACTCGGGCCTCAACCTTTAAATGTTCCGTTATTTGCTCTTAATTTAAGAACACAAACACCAATCCAACATTTACTTTTACGAAGCGAAGAATAATTAAGACACAGAAAAGTAAAATAAATAATTTCGTTTACATCAAAGGCAGAACAGTTTCGACAAACGTAATAAGAGAGAAAACAAGAATAAAAGAAAATGACGCCATTTTGAACGACTAAAGACTGCTTTGAAGTTTTTCTTTTCGCTTTTACACAGATAATGCTGCCGATTCAGTAAGAATACGACTTTATTCACAAGAAATATTGATATTCCTTTCCGTTCTCTTATGATAGAAAATGGCAGGTATGAACTTATACAGACTATAAGGGGTAGCTTCCAGGAAACTGATGGTGATACTGAAACACATGCTGAAACAACTTAATCAAATAAACTTTTTCAGGAATTGAAAAAAAATGGCTTCCCCATACAAAGTTGCAATGGCGTCGATTCTCGCGACATAATCCTAATTCTTAGCTAGCGCTGTCACTTTCTTAAGTTTGACATACGAACAGGATAGCAAATAAACACATGACTTTAACATTCCTAATCCGACATTAGACTGCTTATTTGACGTAAAATAAGCAAGCATGCTCTATGCTCGGTTCTTATTTAAAGCGTCTTACGTCAAATAAGAAATGTCAAAGTCATGTGTTTACTTGCTATCCTGTTCTTATATCAAACTTTAGAAAGTGACAGCGCTAGCTAAGAATTAGAATTAGGATTATATTGCGAGAATCGACGCCCATGTTATTATTTTTGTTTTCATTTTAAGGAATTCCATGTAGAATAGGCCACAAAAATATATAAAGAAATATATATTGCAATTTATTGAGAAAAATACAGTTTAAATTGACCAATGATTCAGACGACGTCATTCCTCTCCTGTCACTGGTCGAGAGTTGCCGAAAAGTGGGGAATTCCCCAAATTGTAGGGAATTACAAACGGAATGTGGGAAGAGCATCAATCCAGGGATTTCGATTCAAAGAATACGGGGCGAAAGTGGTCTTTGAACCAATAGCATATATATATTATATATATATATATAATATATATAGCATATATATATTATATATATATATATATGCTATTGGTATATACATATATATACTTTAAATTACATTTGCTGCATGCTGGCCTGAGAGCGAAAGAAAAACATAGAATGCGCTCGATGCATCTCCTCCCGGGCATGCTGTAAAATCCAGCTCAGGGATACGAGGGTTTCAGAATATTGTAATTTGTCAATGGACTGACAACCAGTCACTACAGCAATATACCTACAAATGTATGTAAAATAACCGTCAAAACTTTGTCAGACGTGGCGGAATGACCTTTGTGTAGGTCGTTTACGCTCTGCCTACCTCATTAGGGATAAAGGCGTGATTATATGTATATATGTATGTAAATTACATTATGTTTTTTTTGTTTTGTTCTAACTTTGTTAGTTAATAGGATAGAAGAATTTTGCACCTGCCTTGTCATTTCCACATGCCCTAAGGTAGACTGGTAGATAATGCCTTTGGCGTTAAGTCCGCCCATAAATAAATAAAATAATATTATCATGTAGGGCTGTAACTCTCCTACACTTTCTTGTAAATTGTCATTAAGATCGCACCCGGCAGTTTCGGGAAAATTGTCTTTTAAATCGAAAATTCCTGGATTTCCCGTATTTTCCACGCGTTGATGCCCTCCCCAAGCGTCTTCCTCCTTGGCGCGAAAATTTAAACATACATACATATAATCACGCCTTTATCCCTAATGGGGTAGGCAGAGCGTAAACGACCTGAACCAAGATCGTTCCGCCACGTCTGACAAAGTTTTGAGGGTTATTTAAGATAGATGTTTAGATATATTACTGTAGTGACAGTTTGTCAGCCCATCGCCTAAATTACAATATACTGAAACCCTCAGATCCCTTAGCTGGTTTTTACAGCATGCCATGCCTTGAGAGGAAATGCAGCTGTCACATTCTATGTTTTTCTCTCGCTCCCAGGCCAGCATGCAAGATTTTAACTGTCAATTTAAAAACCGCATTTTTTCCGATAAATTGCAATGTTATAATATTTCTATAGTTTTGTGGTATCTTCTTCATGGAATTCTTTAAAATGTAAACAAAAAATGCATAACATTGCATCTTCCCTATTTGTATTAGGATGTATTTTTTTTGTTTTGTTTGCGGGGAGCTGTTTCCCTTCCATCCTTTATTACATAGTTAAGTCGCGTCGTTTACAACGCAGAATCGCCCTCAAATATAATACTTATGTTCTTTTGTTAAAGTTTCTGAACGAAAGTTCGTCAATGGCCAGATTTGTAGCGTAAAGTGTTTTAATGAAAATCGTTTTGTGTTTTTAATTTCTTGTGGCTTTGTTTGAAGCTGGCGGCGGCGTCTTTGTTTGAAGTTTGAATGAAAAGCTGCTAAATGGTTAAATGCGAATTTAGCCTACTTCACTTGTTTCGAATTGTAGCTTTGTTAAAGCATTTCTTAATAATGTGACTAAGTAACTTATCTGAGTACCTACTTTATGTGTATAACTTTACGTAAAATAAAATTAAAGTAACGTTAATCTATTATATTATTTTTATTTTATTTATTTAAGGACAATCAACAAGGACACACACTCATACAATTCGTGATAACAGAACCAAACTTAAATAATATGTTTAGTGGAGCCTTACTTAAAGATTGCCACGGCATGGACCACATTTCAAAGAACCAGTCTTATAAAACAAAATAGAAATTAATCTAAATGAAAACATACCTACAACTTTAGGCGACCAAACAATGACAAAGTCCAAGGGTAATTTAGACATTTGAGGATTGTAAAGCAGACAGTAGGTCCGACTTTACCACAATTTACTGCCGCCTCTTTCTGTTCACTCAAGACAGAAAATGACAGGTGTCGTTTTATTTTAGTCGAATGTGTTTATTTTCGAATCGGGGCCAATATTTTAATATCTTTCACCACTAACAAACTACCTAACTACCGCACCTATGTGTTAGATTATAAGTTTCATGCACCAAATTATCCTATAGGAATATGTTGTTTTGCAGAGGTAAAGAGGTTTTGCGTTTTGTAACCTATTTTTTTCCTCGCCTGCATGATTTTTTTTTTGTAAAAATTACACCCTGTATATTGTTAATCATTACCCTCCTTTTTGCTTTGCCGGAGTCGGGTAAAAACACTTGTAATAAACAAAATACCAATGTAGAAACAAGTTTCGACATAAGAACGTTATTCAAAGCGCACAAGGTAACAATAGATACGGCCGAGTTTACGCACCACGTGTGACACACATTTTCGCTGGCCACCGCAACTGGCCCTGTGGCGCAATGGATAACGCGTCTGACTACGGATCAGAAGATTCCAGGTTCGAATCCTGGCAGGGTCGCAGGATACTTGTTTTGTGATTTTTTTTTTTAATTTGTCTTCTACACACACCGATGTATGAGTTCTATGAAGTAATGCTAACTAATGTTATATAATCTGCGTTTTAATTTTAAACCAAAATGTTAGTATTTTTAAATCAGATGTTTACTCCTAATAAAAACTACAAACTAATGTTTTTTACAATCAAAAGAACGCAATACGGGTGAAGCAAACTTGATATAAATAAGCTTAAAATAGTTAGCATAGCTATCTTTGTAAACAATTGTACATACATACATATAATCACGCCTTTATCCCTAATGGGTTAGGCAGAACGTAAACAACCTAAACAAAGGTCGATCCGTCACGTCTGACAAAGTTATGAGGGTCATTTAAGATAGATCTGTAGTACATTGCTGTAGTGACAGGTTGTCAGCCCATCGCCTAAATTGCAATATACTGAAACCCTCGGATCTCTTAGCTGGTTGTTACAGCATGCCCGGGAGGAAATGCAGCTGGCACATTCTATGTTTGTAAAAAATTATACCTATGAATTATTTGGATGGGACCTGTCCTGATGGAATAATACACCTACTGGTTCTTTTATCCAAAATATTTTTTTGCCAGACCATAAAATTTTGCAAAACATACTAAAAAAAAGTACTAATAACAACCAGATCCAATAATTTATAAATTATACATACATATAATCACGAAACGAAAACGAAAGTCGTTTCGCCACGTCTGACAAAGTTTTGAGGGTTATTTAAGATAGATTTGTAGGTATATTGCTGTAGTGACAGATTGTCAGCCCATCGCCTAAATTACAATATACTGAAACCCTCGGATCCCATAGCTGATTATAACAGCATGAACGGGAGGAAATGCAGCTGGCACATGCTATGTTTTTCTCTTGCTCCCAGTCCAGCATGGAAGTAAAAATGTAGTAATAACGACCAGATCTAATAATTCATAAATTATAATATCTTCAAAATGGTTATTTTTATCTTTTGTACCCGGAACTTGGGCAACAAAGGCCCGTCGCGGCTTCTTTCCTTGAAACGCTTTCATCTCGGAGAATCGATCATTTGCTAAATACCAAATGCCTACCTGGAGGAAATTTTAGTAATTTTGATCACAATCTTATTTGAGTTAAGTAAAGAAACGAGAGGGTTCTTTGATAAAAAAAGACTATATTTAAACGTGTTTCTTTAGCTACCACCTACTTACAATAAGTTGTTTTTTCATGTTAACATGATACGTACTAACATTAATAGGTATACAAACGATGCTCACTGCTCACCTATTATTTTAGGAACTACTATATGTGATGAGAAAATATGCAGTAAAATACTCTAAGGTCCGTATTTATAAAGCAATCTCAAGATTGAGAGCAGTATAAAGTATGGATTAGACATAGGCCCGTAATTATAAACAGCACTTGAGACTGACAGCTAGTTGGAGTCCGTATCAGAAATGAAATTTCAGTCCGTACCTAATATTACTTTAAATCTTGAGATCGCTTTATAAATACGAGCCGTAATGTACTGAAATGACATTTCTGATATGAACTCAAACTCGCTGTCAGTTTCAAGTGCTGATTATAAATACGGGCCTAAATTCAAGGTTCATAATAGTATGCAGTATGAAATCTCAAAAATGCACGAGGTCTTAATTAATTTACAAAGTGCCAAAAGAGTCAATATAATAACAACAACTTTGTATAATATAAAGATAACGAAAATGATGTAATCAAGAATTGTAGTAATATATCAAGGTCGCAGTGATTGCAACGTCAACTCTTACACTAGATTTATTTATAGTGACGTTTTTATTTTATTTTTCTATTTGGGAAGGCACAGAGCGGAGCCCATGCTGCCTAGTCTTTAGTATTACAAACTTGAGTGTCTTAACCTAAACTATACTCCTGCCAGGAATTAAAAATAGAGAAGGGCTTATAGGAAACTAGCGACTCGCCCCGGCTTCGCACGGAAATTATCAGTGTTTCTCTACTATATTATGCATGTATTATACATATAAACCTTTCTCTTGAATCACTCTATCCATTAAATGAAACCGCATCAAAATCCATTGAGTATTTTTAAAGATTTATGCATACATAGGGATAAAGGGACAGAGTAAGCGACTTTGTTTTATACTATGTAGTGTTGCATAAGTCCCTCTCTTATTCTATCTCTATTTTGCTCTATGACAGGTATTTTAATTTCCTGGCAGGGGTAGAACCAAGGTATAACCTACGCAAACCTAAAAGTCATTGGAAAGCGCGGGTGATTCACATTCCAATGTTTCACCAGACTTTTGCGCGGGGAAATCAATCCGAATCACACAGTAGCGCCTTCCTTTGTTTCTTACTCCTGCTACATTGTTCCTCGCCAGCAGATTATTATGTTAAAACCACCACATTAATACAGTAAAACACTGCGAGGAACTAATTTAGAAGAGCGAGGAACAAAGTCCGTCTGATTTTTACATACATACATAAAATCACGCCTTTATCCCTTACGGGGTAGCCAGAGCGTAAAACGCCTCGTAAAACGCGGTTTCGCAGCGTCTGTCAAAAATTGAGGGCAATTTTAGATATAATGATGTGTATTGCTGTAGTGACAGGTTGTCAGCCCATCGCCTAAATTACAATACACTGTAACCCTCGAATACCTTTTGCTGACTTCTACAGCATGCCCAGGTAGAAGGGCAGCTGGAACGATCTATGTTTTTCTATCTCTCCCAGTACAGCATGGAAGAAATAGTCTGATTATTCATGTTTAAAACACCCTCATCTAACCTAACTTAACCTAGAACTCATTAGAATGCGAGTGTGATGCCCACATTCCAATGCTCAATGAAGTTTTACGTAGGAGTGTTAATTCGAATCATACAGGATATCTGTACTTTATTTCTCACTTTCACTACATTGTCTTTCTCTGCCGGCACATTATTATGCTAATCCCACAACACTATCACAATAATAACAGCGAAAAACTCATTTAGAAAGCCAGAAACGCCGTCCTGCAGCGATTTGATACGGTTCCCGCCAAAACTCCTCATTTTTATTAGTTCAATGAAATGTTTCTTTTTTAATATAACAGTTTATAAGAAAGGTACGGCACGAGGCAAGACTGCAGGACCTTAGGTAAGATCCACAGATCTATAGTATATTAATGGAGAACACGCAACCACTTTATATTCATGTCTCAGGTCGAAGCATGGTTTGTTTTACATTGGTATTAAGAGACTTCACAGTATGAAAGATAGTGAACTTTTTTAGTACTCACTCTCAACCACTGTGTTAGGAAAGGTTTCCTTATCATCTGTTATACAATTTGCAGTTAGTATTTTTTCCGTGCTTCGGAAGGCACGTTAAGCCGTTGATCCCGGTTAATATCGTTTAATACCTTAAATATTAGTCGTTAAGCCATGTCAGAGGCCAGTGCTAAGCATTGGCGGCTTGAAAACTCTGATCTAATCTAGGTTTGGGTCTGGTTTCCCTTCTGGGTTGCGGAGGTCAGATGGCAGTCGCTCTGTGTAAAAATCAGTACCCTCGTTCAATCCCCTAGATTACGTCGCCGACCCCGTAAGATACGGGATAAGGCTAGGGAGATGATGAGTTAGTATTTTTACAATCCAATACTGAAAAAATAAGTAGGAGTCGATATTTTATTACTGCAGAAACGATCAAATTGGGAGCGAGAGAAAAACATAGAATGTACCAGCAGCATTTTCTCCCGAGCATGCTGTACAAACCAGCTAAGGGATCCGAGGGTTTTAGTATATTCTAATTTAGGCGGCTGACAACCTGTCACTACAGCAATATACCTACAAATCTATCGTAAATAACCCTCAAAAATTTGTCAGACGTGGCGGGACGTCCTTCCTTTAGTTCGTTCTGCCTACCGCATTAAGGATAAAGGCGTGATTATGTATAAATGTGTGTATGTAGAATCGACCGAAAACAGACGAGGAATATTGGCTTTACACGGCTCGAAACTTCGATAGTTTTTCTATAGGTTTAGTTTAAAGGCTTTTTTGTACAAGTATAAGATAGGTTGCGTCACGCTTTAGCTTCACTCAATACTTAAACATCCGATTTATTGCAATATGGGGAGTAAAATAATAGCTGACGGCAGCTGACCAGGTCAAAATAAGAAAAAATAATTTAGCCCTCGCAAACAAAGGGTGGTCAGTGGCACGAGTCAATTTGTATGGGAAGGCCACTTTTATTTCCGTATTTCCACCTATGTTCCTTGGGGAAAGTTGGGTAGAATCACACCCTAAAATATCGCCAGCAATTTTTTTTATTCCCGGTATTTTTTCGGCAAGTCGATTTACGGTATCTCCTTTAACTTGAGTCTGTGTCAAGATCTTACGAGCTTACGCCTCCGCTCGGCAGCGAACTTCACAACTTGAAATTATCGACACGAAAAAATAAAACTTTCTCAAACATGGCAAAACTTCCCAAAACCGAAGGGCAAAACTCACAACTCCACGGGGCATACTTTCCACGTTTCCACTTTTAATTTCTTTTTAGGGTTCCGCAGTGGACGATTACAAGCGAACTGTTACTGCCATCTAGATTTTATGATTTATTTGATTTGGACTGCACTATTTTCTAGTAACCAATTTATTTCCTTTCTAAATAACAGTCTAAACAAATGTATGTTTGTGTAGTGTATAATCTACCTAATGTATGTTTACTCCACAGATTTCATTTCCTCAGTTGACCCCGGTGTGTTTGGTATAAAGATTAATGATAGAGGTGCCAATTTGATCAGCTTGCTGTGTTCCGTCGGTGCGTGAAACTGCCAGTGCAATAACAGGCATCTTATGGGTGAGCTCGCTCCATCGTCGACTCTGTCACGGTCATCCCTGATCTTAGTGTCTAGAGTCAAAAGCAAACCCATTTCAAGAGGTCTTCAAAATCGCCATACCAGATGTTGAGGTGTTAAGTGTAGAATGAAGAAGATTTTTCAAAACCAAATTAAGAAAAAATATTTTAATATATAATCTATTCCTTCCATGCTGGACTGGGAGAGATAGAAAAACATAGAATGTTCCAGCTGCCCTTCCTCCCGGGCATGCTGTTGAAGTCAGCAAAAGGGACTCGAGGGTTACAGTGTATTGTAATTTAGGCGACGGGCTGACAACCTGTCACTATAGCAATACATATTAGAATCTAAAATTGCCCTCAATTTTTGTCAGACGTGGCGAAAGCGCCTTTTACGAGGCGTTAAACGCTCTGCCTACCCCGTAAGGGATAAAGGCGTGATTTATGTATGTATGTATGTAATCTATTCACGGAACGATCAACACTTGGAACCATTAAGCCTTAATGGTATCTTCCGGTAATACGGAACCCTAAAATGCACATGTTCGATATGCTCTTATCCAATTTTTATTAAGGTCTTCCAGAAATCGTTGACAAGTTTCGTGAAGTTTCGCAAATATTTTCGGTAAACTAAAACCTTAGATGATGAAGAATTTAAAGTTTAATTTAAGTTACGGTTACTTTTAGTTTATTGAAATTTTTTGGAGTGGTGTGGGAGTGGTCAAGTTTGTCTTCTATTGCAAGTTATTTTCATTAAAAATTAAAAGTAACGATTTTTTTGGCTATTTTAGCATGTTTGATATAAAACTAGCGACCCACCCCGCCTTCACACGGAAACGTAGTGATTATATGCTCAGTGTCACACGGGTAAATATAATTGCTGATGATTGAAGTAAGTCAAAACTTTATCAATAATCTCCGAGGAGATTAGATATTGCGGAGATACATATAATAATCATACATATAATCACGCCTTTGTCCCTAATGGGGTAGGCAGAGCGTAAACGACCTAAACAAAGGTCGTTTCGCCACGTTTGACAAAGTTTTAAGGGTTTTTAAGATACATTTATACGTATATTGCTGTAGTGATAGGTTGTCAGCCCATCGCCTAAATTACAATATACTAAAACCCTCAGATCCCGTAGCTGGTTTTTACAGCATGCTCGGGAGGAAATGCAGCTGGCACATTCTATGTTTTTCTCTCACTCCCAGGCCAGCATGGAAGCTTATGGAAGATTGCGGAGATAATATATTAATTTATCATGACGTCGACTCCATACAATTTTGTGGGAAATAATAAACTATGTGTAAGAACTTACCATTTGCATTGTGACGGTAGTACAATGTTAGTTAATACATCTAAAAACAAAAACAACAAGTAAATTATACTCTGTATAAACCGTTTCCTATCGCATAATTAGATAAAGGGCTTGAAACAAACGGCCATAAAATGGTCAAGTACCATCTTTTTCCGAGCACTTCTTCTACATTGTTCTTCGAATTCATCGGGATTCTCAGTTCCTTTACCTTCTTTGACTCATATAAGGTCATCCCCATCAACAAATTCTTCACCTGGATTGCCAGGATATACAGGGAAAAGAAAAATACTTCGACGTTGAATAGAACCATCAACTCTATGGTCAAAAGATAAATCTCGTCAGTACTACATGGCTCGTTGACCAGTCGCAGGCATTTGAAGAAAGGCAGCAAGATTTCGTGAATGCTCTCCGTAATAAACAATTTAGCCAGATCAATATTCCTCTGGTATAGGATGATGTAAATGTAACAAACAGTGATGTAGAAACAGAATAACATGGAGAGAGCGACGTGGAAGACATGGAGGATGAAATAGCGGTGGTTATGAAGACCAATGCACTTATTGAAGGTATAACAATGGTGGTCTCTTCTAAGCACGCAGATGTTGCATCTAAAGCAGTGCCAACTCCTGACTGGACGAGTAGACTTGCATCTTTCACAGTATCGAAGATCATCGCCTACTGTTGATCTTCTAGAAGACGTATTCGTCGAAATACTCATATACATATTGCCAGTAACATTAACCATCATCCATAGAGATACAATAACGAGTAAACAGTGCTTTAAAATGCCCATTTGGTAATAATCGACTACAGTTTGAAGAAGAGTCGTTATTCCGTAAATGAAATAAGTTGGGATGAAGATTGTAACTAGAATGCATAACAATTTTTCGACTTTGCGTCTAAACTTGCTGATCTGTCTCATATTGGCTAAAATATATTTATCTAATAGCAAAAACCAAAATCAATATTAAATCTAAAAACTTTGTTTACGAAACACATTGTTGACTGACAGAAATCAGGTCAATTTAGGCTTTGATTTGACGATATGGAAATAAGTATTGATACTTTATGTATCGTTATTATCGTTAAAGAAGGAGGATCCATAAGCCGAATAGATATTTTGCCCAAATGCCCCACGTTCAAACTGACCCTTCACACCAAAACATGATCAATACTTTTGTTCCCATACAATTTGTACCATTCCAGGAACGTTTTCGGAAAGATACGCCCACGTTCCTGGAAGCAGACTGTAAAAATGGTAGGCGGGTTGAAACAAAGCAAAAATAGTACATACATACATATAATCACGCCTTTACCTCTAATGGGGTAGGCAGAGCGTAAACGACCTAAATAAAGGTCGTTCCGCCACGTCTGACAAAGTTTTGAAGGTTATTTTAAGCTAGATTTGTAGGTATATTGCTGTAGTGAGAGGTTGTCAGCCCATCGTCTAAATTACAATATACTGAAACCCTCGGATCCCTTAGCTGGTTTTTACAGCATGCCCGGGAGGAAATGCAGCTGGCACATTCTTGTTTTTCTCTCGCTCCAGGCCAGCATGGAAGACAAAAATAGTAAGGTAACAAAATGGAATTGGAGTAACAAAATTGAATGATGGCGGTGATCCGATGTCCTAGAGTTCTATAATAATTCTGTGGTCCTAGTGCGCTGCGGGGTCGAGGGCGGTTGGACCGAATCAGGAGCCGTATTTTTTAATTATAAGATACTTTTTCGTGGGAGATTGTAAGGGTACATAGTGTAATCTCCTTAGTCTATGAGAAGAAACGCAACGTATGACGTCACGCTCGCGCTCTGTCAGTCGGAAGGCCAGTGCTAAAACGTAGTGATTATATGGTCAGTGGCCAGTGCGGTCGGCCATTTGAATTGGTGTTTACGTTTTCTTAGTGAACCTACGAAAAATTGTATAAAAGATTAACTGTTTGTTGGAATTTACATTAAAATATTGTTGTTCAAACCGCAAGCCGTCGTCTTATTATATTATTGGTGTTCGAGTTATTCTGAAATAGGAATCTGGTGTCGAACGCTACGAGCGAATACCCTTCAGCCTCTATGTTAGCCTGTGTATACTGGTGAACTTTAAACTGGTAAACTCTTGGGTGAACTAAATGGTAACTCACCTCATCGTAGTCTGGGGTGCGCACGACGTTTGGAGGCGCCTTAGTGACCACGCGACCGTAGGCTTCTCTCGGCACTGATGGGTATTGGTATCTGAACCTGAGGGAAGAATTGGCTGGGTTAGTTTATACACAAACATTCCCTTGTAAAATAGGAGCTGCACTGCCCGACAAACATTTTGAACAATGGCCTTTGAATTCAAACGATTTAAGATCTAGATACAAATAAATTAAGAGTGAATTTTAGATGCGCTAACTTGCCATCACTATGCTATATTATGTGCAAGATGGCTGCCGGGAAATAGAAGAAGAAAACCTTTTCTGAAATCATTATTTTTCATATTTTGTTTAATTTCAGGAGAACTAAAATGCTTAACATTTTAAAAGAAAGTTAAGTTAATCATGTGTTATAGCAAACACATACATACATATAATCATGCCTTAACAATTTTTGGTTTATTGACGAAACCATTTAAAAAAAGTATTTTATTCCTTTTTAAACTCCAAAAAGCTCTTAAAGATAGCAAATGCGATAGATTAGACTATTTATTATTGCATTATCCTCGTATCAAATAAAAAGGGTCCAAATTGTGGCCTCGAGTAGTAACTTCATTTTCCTGGCAAATTGTGTATTGTATCGCGAAATTCCATATATTTGCTGGGATGCGGAAAGCTTAGATAGCAAGATATGGACGGGTAAAGGGCTGTACAGCTAAATGTTTTTGCAATTTTACGGCAAAACGATTTTAGGTTAAGCAAGGATTAAAATTTATTTTTAAACGAAACTGTGTTTTTGTTATCGACTTGGATCTGAACGTACCCCTGTCTAGAATAGACAGGGGTACGTTCAGATCCGCTCATCCGATCGAGTTTTAACCTGGTGAAAAATTATCCTGCCCGTTCAGAGGCGCCTGTTAGACGAAATTTATAGATGAAATTTTATCCAGTCAGTTCAGAGACGCTCCGGAAGTGAAGTTTAATCTGACAGAGGCACCTCGAGTGTGCTAATATTTCGCTGGCTGTTAAATGTGAACGAAGCCCTGGTAGCAAACAAAAAGATCCGGCTATTTCCCAGGACGTACTGTTAAGGCCAACACAGGGTGCCTTTTTATAGTACCTACTATAAACTAGATAGATAGATAAACGTTTATTGCATAGAATCAACACACATGTAACAAATTAAGAAAAAACAAAGAACGGGTATGAACATAAAAAAAGGATATAAATATGTTTCTTCCATGCTGGCCTGGGAGCGAGAGAAAAACATAGAATGCGCCGGCTGCATTTCCTCCCGGGCATGCTGTAAAAACCAGCTAAGGGATCCGAATGTTTCATTATATTGTAATTTAGGCGATGGGCTGACAACCTGTCACTACAGAAATATACCTACAAATATATCCCTCAAAACTTTGTCAGATGTGGCGGACGAACCTTTGTTTAGGTCGTTTACGCCAATCTGACTAAACAATTATATCAAATGATAATGAATACAAACATACATACATACATAAAATCACGCCTTTATCCCTTACGGGGTAGGCAGAGCATAAAACGCCTCGTGAAAGGCGCTTTCGCCACGTCTGACAAAAGTTGAGGAACATTTTATATTGTAATGTGTATTGCTGTAGTGACAGGTTGTCAGCCCATCGCCTAAATTACAGTACACTGTAACCCTCGAATCCCTTTTGCTGACTTCTACAGCATGCCCGGGAGGAAGGGCAGCTGGAACATTCTATGTTTTCCTATCTCTCCCAGTCCAGCATGGAAGAACAGCAACAGATAATGAATATATGAAACAAAATTGGCCCAAAGTGACACCCTTGAGAAACGCCATATTATAATGATGATGAAAGTCGATATGTATCCTTTTATGCATCAGTCTGAATAAGATCCCGGATACAAGATACCATCCATCAAATCAGGTCACTGTGTATACCGGGATATATTGGTTTTTTGAAATTAATAGGCGGTGACAGATCTTGTCAAAAGCTTTAGAATATTCGGCGTTCACCTTTTATCTATGCATAGTATAGCCCTGCCAGGAATTAAAAATACTAATAGAGAATAATATAGACAGAATAAGAGAGGGACTCCTGTAAGCCCTTCACTATGGTACCTCTATGACAGGCATTTTAATATCCCGGGCTATAATCATAATCAAGGACATTATTGTTAATCAAATCTGTACTGATTTATTAATATTACCATGATATTAACTTATTGGTATTAACACTCAACTAAACTACTTGAACATAAGTATCTTTTTGAGTTATATTGGAATATTATTAATACTTGCGATTATCACTTTGTGAAATATAATAATCACCGTAAAGATCTTCATAGTTATTTTTGAATTTTGGTAAAGATAATCTTATAATGTCGCCACTTCACTACATAGTATAAAACAAAGTCGCTTTCTCTGTCCCTATATCCCTATGTATGCATAAATCTTTAAAACTACGCAACGGATTTTGATGCGGTTTCTTTTAATGGATAGAGTGATTCAAGAGGAAGGTTTATATGTATAATACATGCATAATATAGTAGAAACACTGAAAATTTCCGTGCGAAGCTGGGGCGGGTCGCTAGTTTTAAATAAAATAGGCATATCTGTATTTTCTTCATGCTGAATACACCGATTTAGATAAAATATAGTAGGTAAATGACGAACTAGTGTTATTTATACCCATAAATCAACGACTACTCTGTCACTTGTTGGTTTAACGGAGGCTCTTTACGAGAGTCTTCTTCATGGAGAGTGAAAATCAGACAATACCACCCACTGTGTGTGAATTTCGATAAAGATCACCATCACACACGGATCGAAGATCACACACGGCGGGCGGTGTTGTGTGATTTTCACCCTCCATGAAGAAGACTACTCAACTCACTTGTTTGTTTAACGGAGGTGTAGACCTCAACGTTTCGAGTCTTTACGAGAGTCTTCTTTATGGAGAGTGAAAATCACACAACACTGTGTGTGATCTTCGATCAGAGTGATCTCCGTTAAACAAACAAGTGAGTTAGTAGTCGTTGATTTATCAGCAAATAGGCTTTTTGCGTTAAGGCAAATAAATATCACATATACATACATACATACATAATAGGATAGGGCCGCTGCCTCCTGAGCGGGAGGTCGTGGTTCGAGTCCCACCACGTACCAATGTGTTTTTCGGTTTTCGAATTTCATATGTACGTTTATTCGGCGCTTTTTCCGTGCTTCGGAAGGCACGTTAAGCCGTTGGTCCCGGTTAATATCGTTTAATACCGTAGATATTAGTCGTTAAGCCATATCAGAGGCCAGTGCTAAGCATTGGCGGCTTGAAAACTCTGACTTAATCTAGGATTAGGTCTGGTTTCCCTTCTAGGTTGCGGAGGTCAGATGGCAGTCGCTCTGTGTAAAAACCAGTACCCTCGTTCAATCCCCTGGATTAGGTAGCCGACCCCGTGAGATATGGGATAAGGCTAGAGAGATGATGATACATACATACATAAATATAATCACGCCTTTATCCCTAATGGGGTAGGCAGAGCGTAAACGACCTAAACAAAGGTCGTTCCGCCAAGTCTGACAAAGTTTTGAAGGTTATTTAAGATAGATTTATAAGTATATTGCTATAGTGACAGGTTGTCAGCCCATCGCCTAAATTGCAATATACTGAAACCCTCGATTCCCTTAGCTGGTTTATACAGCATGCCCGGAGGGAAATGCAGCTGGCACATTCTATGTTTTTCTCTCGCTCCCAGTCCAGCATGGTAGTATCATCATACATACATAAAATCACGCCTTTATCCCTTACGGGTATCATCAATATATCAATATCACATATCCACGAAATACAAGTAGAATACAGGTGTCGAGTTAAACTGCGGCGGCGGCGGCGGGTAGAAAAGATACTTTTAATATAAGATGAGTCTGACCTAGTTTTAGTTTCAATTTGATTTCCCCGCTACCTGCGAGTTTTATTACTCTGGAAAGCTGAGGTTAAAAATAATTTAATATCGTTTATCAAATGGAAAATCTCCAGCAGAGTTCTTGCTATTGTATTTCGAAAACACGTCAAGTTATTTCTTCTTCTTGTTCTTCTTCTCGAGTCAATGAATTCAGAACCTTGACGCCCATGAAGTGGCCACATTAATAGCCTTTTTTTTTGGAGTCAAACATATCAAGTTAGTGTTTTAACTTTATTTTCGCAATTATATTGTTAACTCACTCATTTGAATTAAAATATTCGACTGATTTAAGCTGTGTTCTTATTTTATTTTGAAAATCCGACAAAAATATGTGTAACTATCCAACGATAGGTTTTTATGACTTTCCTATACAAAATGACCACCTCGATTAGACATTTTATATGGAAAAGCAATTTCTTTTTTATTTTCTTGAAAGAATTTCTAGGTGATAGTTGTTCAGTTTCGTTGACTGAGTAACCCCTACCAGTTTGCGGGACGCTGTCCCTTACAGCCCGTATGGGTTAGCAATCGAATCAAGGATTGTCTTTATTTTCTTTTGAGTATAAGACCAGGTTTTTTTTTTTCTTCTTCATCACGCTTTTAATTAATATTCATCGAATATTAATTAAAAGCGTGGTTGCCGTCGTGGGTAAAAATACATACAAATACATACATATAATCATGCTTTTATCCCTAATGGGGTAGGCTGAGCGTGAACGACCTAAACAAAGGTCTTTCGCCACGTCTGACAAAGTTTTGAGGGTTATTTAAAATAGTTTTGTAGGTATATTAATGTAGTGACAGGTTGTCAGCCTATCGCCTAAATTGCAAGATACCCTCGGATTCCTAAGCCAAGTAAAAAAACAACTAGCATAATAATACAATTTTCATAATGTAGTTGACCTCTCAGAAAATATTTTAATGAGGTATCAGTTTCGTTTTAATTAATTTTGTATTTGAGCGAACAGTTATCTTTGATAAATTCCAGGCATTTGCAAAAGATTTTATGTTAAAAAGGTCCGAGAGATTTATTTGTTTTATTTATACTGTTTAAACATAGACGCCTACTCAATTAACATTAAAGGTCACTGGTCCTTTATTGCAGTATCTATACTTCTTCTTTTAAATTGTAGTGCCTTTGTAGACAAGCTATTTAATTAGTGCGCAGTTTCTCGGTTTCACAACAAACGACTTTTATGACGTTCTTGTTCATTCATTCATTTAGTTTGAATTGTTTGTGCCAGTTTATAGTACAAAATAGCTAATGGATATGAAAAGCTTATATAATCTTCTTCTTCTTAGCGAGTGGATTCTCGAGTCGTACAACGACCCGATGAACCCTGGTGTCGGAGTTTCCAAACCGCCTAGTACAGCTATTGGCCTCTGACATGGTTTTAAGCAACGACCACTATCAAAGATATATCATTATAAATTATCACTTCTTTAGGTCTGCTGTAAGAAATTTCTTTTTAGGAATAAGCAGTGCCTGTTGTGTAATTGATTTTTTTTAATTATGGTTTTGTGTACAATAAATTGTTAAAATAATAAATAAATAAAGACAGCGACCGAGACCGACGGCTCATCGTGCCCTCTGAAGCACGGAATCCTTTTGCTTCTTGGCCAATCAGGTGATTCAGCCTGCAATATCCTAACCAAACTGGGGGAAACCTCACAAAGTGATAAATTGACAAATATCAACTTCGTATCGACATCCGCAACGTAATCCTATGGCTCGAGTCATGGAGACAGTTATCTTGCTTAGGTAATATGATAATCATTCAACTGGTATTTTCATAAAAAGCTATTCTACGTACGTTGATTGTGACTACTGAGCCTTCGCAAGCGCATCCAATACTTTACTTCAACCACAGAAGAGTAAAAGCTAGAGCGGTAACGAGTTTTCAAATTAGTGAATTCATTTAATTTCTTTTATGTGATATGGATATGGATCTTTGTTCTGGAATAAACGATTTTATTATTATAATTTTTTTGTTTTCATTGAAAATATCTTATTATTATTATTATTATTATTATGTTGGTATACTTTTCAGTATCACGGGTCCACAGGGACCCGGTCCTTTGAGGCATACGTGGGGCCAAAGCCAACAGCGCAGAGGCCTTTTTATACCAAATAATGTATAGTGATGTGTACATCATGCGGATACTCGCTCTGCTTGCACTATAGAAATACAACCAGAGCCAGCACCCGCCTGATGCAAGGACTATTGCAGATAATGGTAGGATAACTAGGTCTATGGGAACGGATTTAGCTGGACCGGTTGCTGGGATATTGATCGAGACTACGGGACGCCTGCCAAATCAAATGTCTCAATCTCGATAATCTCGGCAGACGGTGACTCGCCAACTCACTATAATGGGCCCCCCAAAACGGCCGAACGCAAGGAACGACAAGAGGGCAATATCGTGTGAGCGACTAAGGTTGTCGAGAGGTGAGACTGCGGGCGCCAGATCGTGGTGTTCCAGTCAGCAGGCCCCCGGTGTTACGACATTTTACACTTCCAACCTGGAGCAAAGGTTCCGCTCTTGCAAACTCCACTCCTGGACGGCCAACGAAGGCAAGCCAGGAGGTGAGGGCCAAATGAATACGGGCCCTTGGAGCTGGGGGTCCGGGGTGTCGCCACGCACCATCAGCTCGCCACACAAGCTGCCCCTCCGGGGACTGACTGCACCACCGACGTGGTGGGCGGTGGGGTCGTCAATTCCCTACGCCTTTATTATTATTATTATTATTATGACTCTTGCCTAGCTAGCAACAGGTCAGCTACACATAATCAACGATAGGACGAGCCCGTCTAGAAAACTTGAGTAGTTTAAGGTCAAAAGTTACTCTTGTTCGCTTCTTCTTGAGCTAGTGGACTGTGGGTTTGTAGATCAAAGTAGGATTACGTAAAATAAAATCTTTTTTGGCACTTCAGAATAAAATCTATTTGCTGCAGACAATAATTGAAGACAAAAGAACATCTATATTTTTTTATATTTTAAAACTTGTGTTGAATAAAAGGACGTCTCAGTCTCTTCAAACAGCTCTCATAGCATGACTATGCATATAGTCTAAGGTCATATTGTAAAATGACCTGTATGTAAGTAGTTACACTACAAAGACAAACATAAATGAACAAACTGTCAAGCGCAATATAACAACTTCTGCTCTAACAGAAACTCCAGGCAAAGCAAACAGTAAACACAATTAAAACACTGTTTACTGGCTATTTCTATGTTCCGTGTCTCTCTGTTTGCGGTTTTACGCTCTGTTCTCTCTGTCGCATGGAAATTAGGAGTTCAAACTTGTAGAATGGTAAATGCTACTAGACTAGACTAGCTTATCTATGTCCCTACTGACTTTTAAGGTGTATCCCAACGGCAAATGAGCAGGTAGATTTCAAGATATGCAACCATCGCCCGTAATGCCTTAGAATATCGTTCAAATCAGCGCGCGCTACGGCGTGGCGGTTATGTCCGTGGCCGCGTTAAAAAATGTGAGAAAAAGAAAAAAAGAAGCTAATTCCATTAAAACTAAATTTAGATTTAAAAAAGCTATGTCACGATTTTAGATAATCGAAATACGGGTAATATCCCAAAACAACCGTGAAAGCGCTCCTAATAGTTTAAAAGGAATATCAAATTTACTAATAAAAACTGCTATAGTTCCAGTTTGTTGGAAATGTTGCAATTGCAGGCCCTGAACTAATATCTTTAGATGTATATTTTTTATAATTTTCCAATGATTTGTTTAGGAGAAATAAGCTCTTAAAAACAACCATTTGGCGTCAGGAATTACCTTAATTTCACATAGGTATTCCTAGTGACAGACTGATAAATCCACATTTTTTTACTGTTCATATCTTACACAGTTTTTTATTGTTCATATTTTAAAAACTGCCTCCGTGGTCTAGCGGTCTGAGCTAGGCTCTCGACCCAGAGGTCCCGGGTTCGATTTCCAGGGGGGGGGACACAAAGTTGATATTTATACTATCAATTTATCACTTTGCGAGGTTTTCCCCAGTTTGGTTAGGACATTGCAGGCTGAAACACCTGATTGTCCGGAAATAAAAAGGATACAGTGCTTCGGAAGGCACGTTAAGCCGTTGGTCACGGTCGCTGTATTTGATAGTGGTCGTTACTCAAAACCATATCAGAGGCCTATTAGCTGTGCTCCGGATGCAGTTCAAAAACTCTGACACCAGGGTTCATCGGGTCGTTGTTCGACTTGAGAATCCACTCGCTAAGAAGAAGTTTTGTGAATGAAAGAAAAGAGACTACATCATTTTGTGTTTCGCATTGCGCAACATTCGAGTACTAAGACATAAAAATTACCCACGCCAATGTTATATCCGAATGAGTTTAGAATACGGTGGAGTTGAGCGGACTAAGGGCTCAATTCTAGATCATCATCTCCCTAGCCTTATCCCGTATTTCACGGAGTCGGCTACCTAATCTAGGGGATTGAACGAGGGCACTGGTTTTTACACAGAGCGACTGCCATCTGACCTCCGCAACCCAGAAGGGAAACCAGACCCAATCCTAGATTAGCTCAGAGTTTTCAAGCCGCCAATGCTTAGCACTGGCCTCTGACATGGCTTAATGACTAATATCTACGGTATTAAATGATATTAACCGGGACCAACGGCTTAACGTGCCTTCCGAAGCACGGAAAAAGCGCCGAATAAACGTACATATGAAATTCGAAAACCGAAAAACACATTGGTACGTGGCGGGATTCGAACCACGACCTCCCCGCTCAGGAGGCAGCAGCCCTATCCACTACACCATCGGGCTCGATTCTAGATACCACCGGCTAAAACTAAAATTAAATTTATCATTTTATTACTTTCAAAATAATAAAAAATATTCTCTATGGTTACACTTGGTCCGCTAGATTTTGACGCGCTTTTGCACGTTCGTCTAGTATTTCTGGCAATTTTATTCTTCCATGTTGGTCTGGGAGCGAGAGAAAAACATAGAATGTGCCAGCTGCATTTCCTCCTGGGCATGCTGTAAAATCCAGCTAAGGGATCCGAGGGCTTCAGTATATTGTAATTTAGGCGATGGGCTGACAACCTGTCACTACAACAATATACCTAGAATTCTATCTTAAATAACCCTCAAAACTTTTTCAGACATGGTGGGACGACCTTTGTTTAGGTCGTTTACGCTCTGCCTACCCCATTAGAGATAAAGGCGTGATTATATATATGTATTTTATCCGCAATATTATATGACGGCGGATAAAAATGACAGATAACGCATAAAACCTCCGATAATAAATCAAAAACCGGAGAGAATAGATCTCCTGTCCTTTTCCAATGCTTTTAGTGTGAAAGTGACAGTTGGATATTTTTTTTAGTTTTAGCCGGCAAATCTAGAATCGAGCCCTAAGTATTATAAATCCCTTGCTTCCCAAAATCCACTTGCAACTGTTGAGTGGGTGTCTCAGCCAACCCACGCTTTGAGAATAGCTGGTTTAAGCCAAATACCGTTATACAGATTACCAAGATTACAAACTCTCCGTCTTCAGTAATTGATTAAGTTCTACAATTTATTACTTTTAATTTGGGATCCCTTGGACCATTAGAAGCAGACGCCATATTGGCGAGATCGTAGTAACCCATTATGAATTATTTAGGACTCTGTTGCCAGACGCTACAAGTAATAAATAATAATAAACAACTCTTATTCTTAAAAAAAAAACAAATTATATTTTTTTTATCTGGGAAACGATCTGAGTACATTTAACATGCCTCTCGAAGCATGAAATCATATAATGGTATTTGTTATCCAAAAACATTTGTACTAGTCTCACAATATTTCCTTTAGTCCAAACGGTTTCCCTTAACCGAGCATCATCAGGGATATTTTGTGAATAATAAATACTTATAACTTACATATATATAATCACGCCTTTATCCCTAATGGGGTAGGCAGAGCATAAACGATCTTAACAAAGGTCGTTCTGCCACGTATGACAAAGTTTTGAGAGTTATTTAAGATAGATTTGTAGGTATATTGCTGAAGCTTGTCAGCCCATCGCCTAAATTGCAATATACTGAAACCCTCGGAAATCCCTTAGCTGGTTTTTACAACATGCCCGGGGAGAAATGCAGCTGGAACATTCTATCTTTTTCTTTCGCTGCCAGTCCAGCATGGAAGAATCTTTTTGTTCTATAATTCTACCTTGCTCAATTGAACGAAACCGATTGGATTACAGGAAATATTGTGAAACAAGTACAAGTGTTTTTGAATAACAAATACCATTAAAATGCAGTTGCAACAAGTGCCGACAATCGCAAGTATAAATTATATGAAATCATCTATTTGTCAGACATGTATGTAGCTCAAACTGCTTTATTCTGACTAAACTAGGAACAACATCACAGCAGTGATTTTAATAATTCGATCAACTTTGAAGCAACCACTATCTAATGGTAACTTCCATGCTGGCCTGGGAGCGAGAGAAAAACATAGAATGTGCCAGCTGCATTTCCTCCCGGGTATGCTGTAAAAACCAGCTAAGGGATCCGAGGGATTCAGTGTATTGCAATTTAGGCGATGGGCTGACAACCTGTCACTACAGCAATATACCTACGAATATATCTTAAACAACCCTCAAAACTTTGTCAGACGTGGCGGAACGACCTTTGTTTTGGTAGTTTACGCTCTGCCTACCCCATTAGGGATAAAGGCGTGATTATATGTATGTATGTATGTATCTAATGGTGTCATGAAAATGCCTTAATGATAGATGGACCTAGAGTGTGACCTGTCCTGCGAAACCACATTTTCGCTCTTCTTAGCGAGTGGAATCTCGAGTCAAACGACCCGAAGAACCCTGGTGAACATAATTGGACCTAAATAATAAAATCCCGAAGGATATACTGGACACTCCTACGTTTGGGTCATTTGTTAAATAGTTAAAACAAAAACTAATTGCTGATGCATTTTTTACAGTAAATGAATTTTTGACATAACTTTGTTTTGGCCAGGCCTGACTGACTTGACGAAATTATATAAATTAAATAAATTATCTTGTGTTTTAAAATGACATGACATGACTAATTCTAAAACAAATTTTGTAATTATGTTATAAGTATAATGCATTAAGTGACGTGAAAAAAATTATTATTTTATAAATAAATTATTGAATTAAATTGAATTGGTGTCAGAGTTTTCAAACCGCCTAGTAGCATAGCCATTAGGCCTCTGACGTTATTTGAGTAACGACCACTATCAAAGACAGAGACCGGGACCGACGGCTTAACGTGCCCTCCGAAGCACCGACTCTTTTCTAATTTCTGACAATCAGGTGATTCAGCCTGCAATATCCTAACCAAACTGGGGAAAACCTCACAAAGTGATAAATTGACAAATATCAACTTTTGTGTCCTGGGAATCGAACCCAGGACCTCCGAATCGTAAGACTAGACCACGGAGGCAGTTAATTTTCAGTGAGTAATGTTGTTTCGTAAGTTCTGTTGACATGACAGTCAACATGATGACATTGGTCTCCTCCTCCCGAACTTCCTCCACCTAGTCTATTCTGCTGCCATGACGTTGAATAATATGATGCTACATACATACATACATATAATCACGCCTTTATCCCTAATGGGGTAGGCAGAGCGTAAACGACCTAAACAAAGGTCGTTCCGCCACGTCTGACAAAGTTATGAGGGTTATTCAAGATGTATTTGTACGTATATTGCTGTAGTGACAGGTTGTCAGCCCATCGCCTACATTGCAATATACTGAAACCCTCAGATCCCTTAGCTGGTTTTTACAGCATGCCCGGGAGGAAATGCAGCTGGCACATTCTATGTTTTTATTTTGCTCCCAGTCCAGAATGGAAGAATATGAAGAATATGATGCTGTACAAGTAAAACGATTCCCAGGGGGGACATAAAGTTGATATTTGTCAATTTGTCACTTTGTGAGGTTTTTCCCAGTTTGGTTAGGACATTGCAGGCTAAATCACCGATCTATTCTATTCTGTAATCGCTAGATGTGCCTAATATTGTAACTATTAAAAATATATATTAAAAAGATTTGTCAAATTGTAGTTCAATTTGTTCTGTGCTATTTCATGTCTATCCTCTTCTGTACACCTGACGTAGGGTGGACTTAAAAACAGCCAAGCTGTGTCCACACCTTTTTCCACTTCTGTAAAAATATCTATATGCCTACCTGTCCTGCTTGTTATGTTATTCCTGATTGCGTGTTTTTATTTTTTGTAATGTGTTTTGTGGAAATAAAGTGATTTGTGTTTCTATTATTTGTACGTTAAGCCGCCGGTCCCGGTCGCTGTCTTTGATAGTGGTTACAACAAAACAACTCAAACCATGTCAAAGGCCTAATAGCTGTGCTTCTAGGCAGTTTGAAACTCTGACACCAGGGTTCATCGGGTCGATCGTCTCGAGAATCCACTCGCTAAGAAGAAGTAAAACACAACCCGATCTCTTCCTGTGAGTGCCATCAAAGGTGACGAAATATTCGATAGATTCAGGAAAGAGGTAGCAGCCATGTCTGTAAAATGTACCATTTAGCACTATGCGGAGCGTGATGTGATTAATAATACGCGCCGTTTCAAAACTGGCAGTAAAATAAGAAGAAAAGGTCGACGATAGAGTTGGTTTCTTTTCATTTACTATCTTCTTCTTCTTGTCGTGTAGGTATTGAGTCGATCGACAAGAAAAAAGAAAACCGCCTAATAGCCAGCTTCTTATTTCGTATGGGTATCGAGTCAATCGACCCGACCGATCAGGGTTCACCTGATGTCAGAGATTTTTAAGCCGTATAGTAGCACAGCTAATAGAACGGGACGGTGCCCTCCGAAGCACCGAATCTTTTTTCTTCCAGACAATCAGGTGATTCAGCCTGCATTGTCCTAACCAAACTGGGGACAATCTCACAAAGTGATAAATTCACAAATATCAACTTTGTGTTGCCCACCTGGGACTCGAACTCAAGACCTCCGGATCGTGAGCTCATGGCTCTGACCACTAGACCAGGGACGCAGTTCATTTACTATGGGTTTGCTCTATCTATGCTAGATCAATGGTGATGAAAGAAACACAGCACGGAGTTTGGCGCTGGTCTCTGGTGGAGCGGAGCGGACCCTTCAGCCGCTAACGACTTATCTACAGACAAACCTGTTTGTAGAACTTTAATGTCACTCACCTTGGAGATTCCCTGGGTATAGCTGTGTAGACCGGCCACTCATTCAACATCATCGGATCCCGTACGTCCCGCTATGAGCTGACTTCTTCGAGACCTCCTAGACCTAAGCAGGAAAGTTCCTCACCTGGGTGCAGCCCTGGGTATAGCTGTGTAGACCGGCCACTCATTGAACATCATCGGGTCCCGTGCGTCCCGCTATGAGCTGACTTCTTCGAGACCTCCTAGACCTAAGCAGGAAAGTTCCTCACCTGGGTGCAGCCCTGGGTATAGCTGTGTAGACCGGCCACTCATTGAACATCATCGGGTCCCGTGCGTCCCGCTATGAACTGACTTCTTCGAGACCTCCTAGACATAAGCAGGAAAGTTCCTCACCTGGGTGCAGCCCTGGGTATAGCTGTGTAAACCGGCCACTCATTGAACATCATCCCTTGCGTCCCGCTATTAGCTGACTTCTTCGAGACCTCCTATACCTAAGCAGGAAAGTTTCTCACCTGGGTACAGACCTGGGTATAGCTGTGTAGACCGGCCATTCATTGAACATCATCGGGTCCCGTACGTCCCGCTATAAGCTGAGTTCTTCGAGACCTCCTAGACCTAAGCAGGAAAGTTTCTCACCTGGGTGCAGCCCTGGGTATAGCTGTGTAGACCGGCCACTCATTGAACATCATCGGGTCCCGTACGTCCCGCTATGAGCTGACTTCTTCGAGACCTCCTATACCTAAGCAGGAAAGTTTCTCACCTGGGTACAGACCTGGGTATAGCTGTGTAGACCGGCCTCTCATTAAATATCAACGGGTCCCGTACGTCCCGCTATGAGCTGACTTCTTCGAGAACTCCTAGACTTAAGCAGGAAAGTTCCTCACGTGGGTGCAGCCCTGGGTATAGCTGTGTAGACCGGCCACTCATTGAACATCATCCCTTGCGTCCCGCTATTAGCTGACTTCTTCGAGACTTCCTATACCTAAGCAGGAAAGTTTCTCACCTGGGTACAGACCTGGGTATAGCTGTGTAGACCGGCCACTCATTGAACATCATCGGGTCCCGTACGTCCCGCTATGAGCTGACTTCTTCGAGACCTCCTAGACCTAAGCAGGAAAGTTACTCACCTGGGTGCAGCCCTGGGTATAGCTGTGTAGACCGGCCACTCATTGAACATCATCGGGTCCCGTACGTCCCGCTATGAGCTGACTTCTTCGAGACCTCCTATACCTAAGCAGGAAAGTTTCTCACCTGGGTACAGACCTGGGTATAGCTGTGTAGACCGGCCTCTCATTAAATATCAACGGGTCCCGTACGTCCCGCTATGAGCTGACTTCTTCGAGACCTCCTAGACTTAAGCAGGAAAGTTCCTCACCTGGGTGCAGCCCTGGGTATAGCTGTGTAGACCGGCCACTCATTGAACATCATCCCTTGCGTCCCGCTATTAGCTGACTTCTTCGAGACTTCTTATACCTAAGCAGGAAAGTTTCTCACCTGGGTACAGGCCTGGGTATAACTGTGTAGACCGGCCACTCATTGAACATCATCGGGTCCCGTACGTCCTGCTATGAGCTGAGTTCTTCGAGACCTCCTAGACCTAAGCAGGAAAGTATTCACCTGGGTGCAGCCCTGGGTATAGCTGTGTAGACCGGCCACTCATTGAACATCATCGGGTCCCTTACGTCCCGCTATGAGCTGACTTCTTGGAGACCTCCTAGACCTAAGCAGGAAAGTTTCTCACCTGGGTGCAGCCCTGGGTATAGCTGTGTAGACCGGCCACTCATTGAACATCATCGGGTCCCGGTATGAGCTCACTTCGTTCATGATTTCGGGCGCGCGTGCTTGTCTTTTGGAAAACCTGCAACAACAACAAGAAGAAATTAGTTAATTTTTAATGTAATTAATAGTAATGTATTAAAACTAATTAGTTTTATTTTTTAATGTAATGTTTTCTTGCATGCTGGACTAGGAGCGAGAGAAAAACAAAGTATGTGCCAGCTGCATTTCCTCCCGGGCATGCTGTAAAAACCAGCTAAGGGATCCGAGCGTTTCTGTATATTGCAATTTAGGCGATGGGCTGACAACCTATCACTACATTAATGTACCTATAAATCTATCTTAAATAACCCTCAAAACTTTGTCAGATGTGGCGGAACGACCTTTGTTTAGGTCAATTACGCTCTGCCTACCCCATTAGGGATAGAGGCGTGATTATATGAATCTATTGGAAATGGGTTTGCTCTGACTCCAGTCTAGGTCGCGGGCGACAGAGACGGAATCGACGATGGAGCGAGCTCACCCAGAAGATGCCTGTTCACTCTGTCTTTGAAGTGTTGGGGGTTGTATGCATTCGGAAACTGACACAGGTAGTTAGTTGCACACTCTTGCCGTGCGCATTAATCGCATCATGAAATAGTTTTGGTAGCGCCGTGTTGGGAGATTATCAATCATTCTTTATTCTTCTGTACAGCAATACAGTAGAGATTCTTACTACATACATACATATAATCAAGCCTTTTTCCCTAATGGGGTAGGCAGGTAGAGATTCTTACTACTAGGTAGGAATATTGAAGCGGTTATTATGATACTTAAAAATGAAACAAAGGTTATTGTCTCAATTTAATACCATTTTAGCTTTGATATTGGCTTTCATCTAAAAATAAAAATATTCTATTAAATTAATTTTCTATTTTCGATAAAACGTATTATACGTATCTACAAGCTAAAAGGCGTTTTTCTACTAGACGGCAACGTCACGTCACGAGATACTAAGAATATGAAAATAAATAAAAATATATGGCACATTTTTCCACTTGCTATCACGGCACCGGCACGGCATTGATTCCCACCGGTATCGTCACCGGCCTGCCAAACTGCATGTGTTTTGTACGCACAGGTAGCATGCGCAAGTATGTCTGAGCTCAGAGTGGAACTACAATTCGTTTATTTAACGATACCAACTTGTTTTGCAGCCCATAAACTGCGTTTTCCTTACAAGTTTTAAGTAAGTAAACCGCAAAACATGTTTGTAACAAGGTTATTGTCTGCGGTTCCGAAATCTGAACCTCTGCTAAGTTGCAAAGAAAATACTGTTCACGGTCCGCATTACATTGGTTGGTACCGAAAACGCAAAAACGAACTATAGGTGGACGATATCGTCGACAATATTACCGCCCAGTGGAAAAACAGAGCCACGATATTGTTACGTGCCGTTGCCGTGCCGTGTACGTGCCGTCTTGTGGGAAAACAGCCGAAGAGTCTGCAGCATTTTCCACGTCGTTGACTTCCAATCTATGGGCGTGGGTGTGACGACTGGGCGAACTCTCTTAATGAAAAGAAATTCATTATTTTGTCCGACTTGCAACAGAAATGGCAAGTCGGAATGTAGATATGTCTTTGGACTTTTTGAGTATAAGAAACTTTCTACTCCGCCCCGCGGCTAAATGAGTTTTTCCGTAGGGAAGAGGAATTTTCTCGCGGTAAAAATTAGCCTATGTCCGTCTCCTAAATACTATTTATCGTCATGCCTAATTCCATTGAAATCCGCTCAGCCGTTTAGGCTTGAAAGAGCAATAACAGGCAAACAGATAGGGTTACTTTCACATTTATAATATTAGTAAGTAAAGTAAGGAAGAAGGATTAAGGTCCTTAGAGGATAAAAGTTGAAAATTAGCACTATGCATGACTCTATGGCGGCTATGTGACAAACTTACCCTCACTACGCAAATCACTGCTCAAGATGTTTACCGGGAACTATACCTCAGTTTAAATTAGAGACGTGTAGGAATTATGTTATGATTAATATAAGTGAATAGGTACTTAACGGCACGGGTCTAACTAATGGTATGTTCTATTAGAAAAATAAAACCTCATACAGTAAGGGCCCAGTTCCAAAAGTTCCTGCTATAATCGCACACCTGATTGGCAGGGCTTTATACCCTACTTCGCAACGCAAAGGAGTTATTGATTTTGACAATAAAACAACATACATACATACATATAGTCACGCCTTTATCCCTAATGAGGTAGGCAAAGCGTTCTAGACCTAAACGAAGTTCGTTTCGCCACGTCTCACAAAGCTTTGAGGGTTATTTAAGATAGATTTGAAGGTATATTGCTTAGTGACAGGTTGTCAACCCATCGCCTAAATTACAATATACTGAAACCCCCGGATCCCTTAGCTACAGCATGCCCGGGAGGAAATGCAGCTGGCACATTCTATGTTTTTCACTCGCTCCCAGGCCAGCATGGAAGAAAAAAACAATATGGCGATAATAAGGCGCGGCGCTATTTTGAGAAAATGAAAAATAAAAGTCGTTGAACTATAACGAGGTATTTAATAAAAATCAGTCAGGTTTTTAGATAGTTTTTTGTTTTGAATGACCGTTTAGGATCTACAACCATTTAAAATTTCTACGCAGTTGGGTTTATTGAACTTTTTGAATTACTTGTTATTGTTATATATATATATTTATTTAAAAGTTTATTGTACTCAGAAACACAAAGAACAATTATATAGCGAAACAAGACACATCAGGTACTGCTTATTTCTAAAATGAAACGTCTTACAGCAGACCAAAGGAGCGAGATTGCTTAAAACATAACGCGTTCTTCTTCTATAGTAAGTGGTTGTTTGACTTAAGCCGAGTCTTCAGCGCATAAACAAAACACGAAATATACCCCCGCGGGGTAGCTGAAGAGAAGAAGAGAGGGGAAGGGTTTCTCAACCATTTCCCATCCCCTCTCTATCCCGCGGGGGTATGTTTCGTGTTCTTTGCGCGCTGGAGTCACGGCTTTATGAAACAAAACTGTTTTGGTTAGGACATTTCAGGCTGAATCACCTGATTGTCCGAAAAAGAAAAAGATTTCGTGCTTCGGAGGGCACGTTAAGCCGTCGGTCCCGATCGCTGTCTTTGATAGTGGTCGTTACTCAAACCATGTCAGAGGCCTGGTAGTTGTGCTACTAGGCGGTTTAAAAAACTCTGACACCAGGGTTCATCGGGTCGATAGACTCGATACCCACTCGACAGAAGAAGAAGAAACAAAACTAGAGTTTCATCACATGCCATATCTAGTAGGAGTATTGTAGTGTCTGTGGCAACCTAGAGGATTTACTTCACTCCGCTTGTCAGTCGAATAGTGTACCAGGTTGAGAAGGGGAAACTTAGAAGGATGCCCACCTAAATAAATACATCATGCCTTTATCCCTAATGGGGTAGGCAGAGCGTCAACGACCAAAAGTCCTTCCGCCACGTCTGACAAAGTTTTGAGGGTTATTTAAGATAGATTTGCAGGTATACTGCTGTAGTGACAGATTGTCAGCCTATCGCTAAAATTACAAATTTTCTGTTCTATTTTTATACATACATACATACATATAATCACGCCTTCATCCCTAATGGGGTAGGCAGAGCGTAAACGACCCAAACAAAGGTCGTTCCGCCACGTCTGACAAAGTTTTGAGGGTTATTTAAGATAGATTTGTAAGTATATTGCTGTAGTGACAGGTTGTCAGCCCATCGCCTAAATTACAATATACTGAAACCCTCGGATCCCTTAGCTGGTTTTTACAGCATACCCGGGAGGAAATGCAGCTGGCACATTCTATGTTTTTCCCTCGCTCCCAGGCCAGCATGGAAGAAATTCTATTCTATTTTTATGGGACGGTATTTTTTATTTTATCTCCTGAAAGAGTTTCCTGGTGAAAGTCGTTCAGTTTCATAGACTAAGTAACCCCTATCAGTTTGCGGGACGCTGTCCCTTACACCCGGTATGTATCATCACTCTACCTGCCCCATTCATACATACATAAAATCACGCCTTTACCCTTACGGGGGGCATGTTTAGGAATATCGCCTCCTTTTCCTGGCAACAATAATGTTGACACTGTTGCTATGGTTACTGAAAACTGATAAACTATAAAAACATTTTCAAATTTTAATTTCACCGTTTTTTATTACAAATCTTCTCAAGACGCCTATTTATGGTAACCCCTATCAGTTTGGGACGCTGTCCCTTACACCCGGTATGTTACATCACTTTGCCTACCCCATTCACTGGTTATAATACACATGACTACGTTAAGTGCTGTTAATACTACCTCCCACACGCGGGGGAATTACCCAAGAACGTAGTTATGTAGTTACGTAATTACTGTCGGGTTGTAGCAGACATAATATGGCAGTCGAGTGTACAGCGGTATTAGGAGTTAGGTAGGACGCACTTTGAGGGCAATTTGGTAAGAACACGATTTAAAGTGTATCCCAACGGCAGATGAGCAGGTAGATTCCAAGATATATACAACCATCGCCCGTAATGCCTTAGAATATCGTTTAAATTAGCGCGCGCTGCGGCGTGGCGGTTACGTCCGTGGCTGCGTCAAAAAAGTGCGGAAAACGCTCAAAAAATTACCAGTCGAATGAAAATATCTATGTTGCGATTCTACATAATCATAATACGGATATTTTCCCATTTACTTCCATGCTGGACTGGGAGCGAGAGAAAAACATAGAATGTGCCAGCTGCATTTCCTCCCGGGCATGCTGTAAAAACCAGCTAAGGGATCCGAGGGTTTCTGTATATTGCAATTTAGGCGACAGGCTGACAACCTGTCACTACAGCAATATACCTACAAATCTATCTTAAACAACCCTCAAAATTTTGTCAGACGTGGCGGAACGACCTTTGTTTAGGTCGTGTACGCTCTGCCTACCCCATTAGGGATAAAGGCGTGATAATATGTATGTATGTATGTATGGATATTTTCCCGAAGGAACCGTAAAAGCGCTCCTAATAGTTTAGAAGGAATATCAAATTTACTGATAATAACAGCTTTACTTCCAGATTTCTTTAGCATAATTATTTATGAACATGGAATATTTTAAAATCTAGTTGCAGGCCATGAACTAATTTTATAGTTGTACTAGCGACCCGCCCCAGCTTCGCACGGAAATCATCAGTGTTTCTCTACTATGTTATGCATGTATTATAAATATAAACCATCCTCTTGAATCACTCTATCCATAAAAAGAAACCGCATCAAAATCCGTTGCGTAGTTTTAAAGATCTGAGCATACATAGGGATATAGGGACAGATAAATTATAGAATATTATTAAGAACTTTCCAATGATTCGTTAAGGAGAAATAAGCTCTTAAAAACAACCATTTGTCGTTAGGAATCACCTTAACAAAATCTGATAGTCTGTTAAGAAAACGTATTTCGTGCTTCGAAGGGCACGGTAAGCCGTCGGCCGCAGTCACTGTTTCTAATAGTGGTCGTTTCAAGTCGATGCTGCTCCACGTCCATAGGACCTTAACAACCCTACATCTGACCCCGGGTGGTGCTAAGAGTGCAACACATGCGGCTGCTGCACTGTCCTCTGGACCTCGCACTCGTAGCCATACGATAAATAAATTAACTAAGGCCCGTATTAATAAACAGCACTTGAGACTGACAGGTAGTTTGGGTTCGTATCAGAAATGTCAAATCCATACTTAATATTGAGATTGATTTATAAATGCGCGCCTAAGTCGCAACTAAAATTATTGCCATCACTCATGAAGTCATGACAGAAAATGACAGGTGAAAATGGTCTTAGGGAGGTTTTGCATTGCTCCGTATTCGTATCCGTGAAAAATATATGGAAGCTGTCAAACATTTTCGCGCCAATCCATACAATTTTTCACGGATACGAACCGAATACGGAACAGCGACAAACCGCCTTTAATAGCGTTAGTTTATTTGTAGGTGTTAGAGTTAATCCTTCCATGCTGGACTAGGAGAGAGAGAAAAACGTAGAATGTTCCAGCTGCATTTCCTCCCGGGCATGCTGTAAAAACCAGCTAAGGGATCTGAGGGTTTGCAATTTAGGCCATGGGCTGACAACCTGTCACTACAGCAATATACCTGCAAATCTATCTTAAACAACCCTCAAAACTTTGTCAGACGTGGCGGAACGACCTTCGTTTAGGTCGTTTAAATGCGGTTAAATCGAATGTTTCTGCCGAATTGCCACCATTGTGAGCGTGCAGGCGTTCATGTTTCTTCGCACTTAACGACTACCTACGTAATACAAATTTCGTGAAAGCCTTTTGTCTGCTGAGACGCTTAGCATTCTGACAATGGGCTCTATCAATTCAATTAAATTGAAAAGGACAGTCTGGGTGGATAAGTGAATAAAATTATAAGTTTCCGTTAACGTCAGCGCCGACTTGAAAATAAACCGAAGGTTAAACGTAGCCTGTCAGCTATTAAAAAAAAAAACATCAGCTCGACCCTGGTCTGGTTAACGATAATGATTGTACGTAGTATTATAGTTGAAGTCAGCAAAAGGGACTCGAGTGTTACAGTGTATTGTAATTTAGGCGATGGGCTGACAACCTGTCACTAAAGCAATACATATTACAATCTAAAATTGTCCTCAATTTTTGTCAGACGTGGCGAAAGCGCCTTTTACGAGGCGTTAAACGCTCTGCCTACCCCGTAAGGGATAAAGGCGTGATATATGTATGTATGTAGTATTATAGTTACTCTGTGACAATGATAAGCAGAGCATTACTTCCATCCTGGACTGGGACCGAGAGAATATCATAGAATGTGCCAGCTGCATTTCCTCCCGGACATGCTGTAAAAACCACCTAAGGGATTCGAGGGTTACAGTGTATTGCAATTTAGGAGATGGGCTGACAACCTGCCACTACAGCAATATACATACATACATACATAAAACCACGCCTTTATCCCTTACGGGGTAGGCAGAGCGTAGAACACCTCGTAAAAGGCGCTTTCTCCACGTCTGACAAAAATTGAGGGCAATTTTAGATTGTAATGTGTATTGCTGTAGTGGCAGGTTGTCAGCCCATCGCCTAAATTACAATACACTGTAATCCTCGAATCCCTTTCACTGACTTCTACAACATGCCCGGGAGGAAGGGCAGCTGGAACATTCTATGTTTTTCTATCTGTTCCAGTACAGCATGGAAGAATATACATCTATCTTAAATAATCCTTAAAACTTTTTCTGACGTGGCTGAACGACCTTTGTTTAGGTCGTTTACGTGATTATATATATGTATGTTTATATAAGTAGAGCAAATATTTTTTAAATAACTGCAGGCAAAGAATACTAACTAATTGCTTTGGATCAAGAGATAAATGAGAAACTTGGTCATCTTGCCGTGCCCACTGAAGCACGGAACACTTACCGCCACATGGCTTTAAGCTGGTCACACGTGGGTTCATCCGGCTTGGTCATCTCCCGCTGTCGGACCCTGTTCTGCCGAGTGTTGACTAGCGGGACCTAGTCTACTAAAACCAGCTGTTATATACTATTTTGCTGAAAATACTTCGATGCCGCGTTTTAGAACTAGTGTGGCGCCATCTATTGTCAACTAAGATAACTTACGGTGGCTTTGAGCTGGTCTCATGTGGGCTCATCCTTCTTGGTGATCTTCCGCTCTGGGACCCCGTTCTGCCGAAGGTTGACCAGTGGGTCCTAGTCTACTGAAACCAGCTGCTTATACACTATTTCGTTGATAAAACTTCGATGCCACGTTTTAAAACTCGTGTGGCGCCATCTATTACCAACTTAGGGAACTTACCGCCACATGGCTTTGAGCTGGTCGCACGTGGGCTCATCCGGCTTGGCCATCTCCCGCTCTCGAACCCTGTTCTGCCGAGGGTTCACCAGCGGGTCCTGCTCTATGCGCTGGGCGAGCACCACGCATGCACACATGGTGACGCTCCATGCCCGCCACATCGACCACATTCTGGGGACAAAAGAAAATAATTGGGTTAGTGAAATGTAGTGTATCTGCACGCTACGCAGAGGGCCCCGGGTTCGATTCCTGTTCTTTTTTCCTGCAATTCGAATGATGAATTTAAATATCTCTTTCCGAGTCTGGGTGTTCATTGTGGTGGTTGTTTCTGTGTAAATCCATGGCACCCCGATACAGGGAATCCTAGTGGGGGCTATGAGTGTGAGCGTGTTTAAAAAAATAATTATAGATCAGTCACGGGCCCCTATAGTTTGAGTAACCTCTTTAATTTTGCAGGAAGCTGTCAATGCATTACACTCCTGAATGAGCTTTATTTTCACTACACAACAGAATATATAATAGTACACTACAATTACATAATTACTTTACCATAGTCGGAAAATGCTCTTATAAAAACCCTCATCTGCAAATGCAAAAATCTTTCATCAAGTCGCTCAAAAATAAAACACAAATAAATTCCAACGAAGTTATTTTCGTTCATTGTGGGCGTATCTACACCAGTGGATCATTTTCGCCCGTATGTGTCTCGATTGCGAACAATGTTGCCAAAAACAAATAGACATGAAATCGGGAAAATGGTCTCTGTACCACGCAGCTGTAGTCCGCTAGTTTCCTACTAGTCAAATCAGCTACTTTTTATGAAATGTCATAAACCGTTTTTTGTATGAAAATTGCGAGGTATGACGTCACTCTTTAGTAAATACTTGACTCCTCAAATCAATAACTTCTATATTTTTATCTCGATTATTAAATCTAAATGTGCATTTTTTTAAAACGATTAATGAGATCCACAATATTTTAGCCATCCGTTTTGAGTATAAACGTTTAAAAAAAAAATTGCCACTCAGTCAACATGCCTACAATAGGCAGGTGACATTTTAATACGATATTATAGTATTTCCATTCGATTTTAGAAAAATGGTAAACAAAATTTCATGTCGTTTAATCGAACATCTTGTTTCTAAAATAAGTTTTACCTACTTGGTATAACAACATAATTAAATAGTAGTTTTAGTTTCTCAACTAATTTGCCAACACGTATCATTTATTTTTGAAATGTGTTTTTTGAATAAAAATACATGAAACTTTGTTTACCATTATTCTAAAACCGAATTGGAAGTACTATAGGTTTGCCTCTGTGGTTTAGTTGAGTCATCAGAGCCTGGGCCCTCGATGCGAGATAGGGTTTAGTTTGACTACGACTAGGGTTTCGGTCCCGGGTTCCCGTTCCAGGGAATTCCCGGGAAAATATTCATTCCCGATCCCGGGAAAAAATCTGAAATTCCCGGTAGTGACGAAAATTCTGTTTACGAGTTAATCTACTAGTATACGAGCTGTGGTTTCATGAATTTTACAATACAAAAACACATTTAATTTATGACTAGGACAAGAATATATTATATTGTAAATAATAAAAAAAAAACTTTTGTTTCTTCAATTAGTCGATTTGATTTACTCTGCGGTGCCGGTGACAAGTAACCTACCTGGGTGGTATTTGCTACTGCTACCTGACTGCCATTGTTACACCTAATTACCTCTATCGCGTAAATAGAGCTATCTCTTTCTAAGAAGGTGTGATAAAGGGAAGCGTGACCTGATCCAGAGCCAAACTTTCAGAAGGACAGTACGCATTTTCTCTCTTGTCAAAGGCTGTTGAATTGGTCTGTGAACTGTGAGTGAGTATAGTGATATTGAGCTACATATAGTTGGGTCCTTCCATGCTGGACTGGGAGAGATAGAAAAACATAGAATGTTCCAGCTGCCCTTCCTCCCGGACATTCTGTAGAAGTCAGCAAAAGGGACTCGAGGGTTACAGTGTATTGTAATTTAGGCGATGGGCTGACAACCTGTCACTATAGAAATACACTTTTCAATCTAAAATTGCCCTCAATTTTTGTCAGACGTGGCGAAACCGCCTTTTACGAGGCGTTTATCGCTCTGCCTACCCCGTAAGGGATAAAGGCGTGATTTTATGTGTATGTATGTATAGTTGGGTCTAGCTTGATTACGACAGTGAAGATAGACATGTAAAATTAGTGGCTCCTGTTCTTTCTGATAGTGCCTTTCGAAGGTTGATCTCTATGTAGCAGCTGTCAACGATTTTATACATACATACATACATACATAAAATCACGCCTTTATCCCTTACGGGGTAGGCAGAGCGTTAAACGCCTCATAAAAGGCACTTTCGCCACGTCTGACAAAAAAAATTAAGGGTAATTTTGGATTGTAATGTGTATTGCCATAGTGACAGTAATTTTGGATTGTAATGTGTATTGCCATAGTGACAGGTTGTCAGCCCATCGCCTAAATTACAATACACTTTAACCCTCGAGTCCCTTTTACTGGCTTCTACAGCATGCCCGGGAGGAAGGGCAGCTGGAACATTCTACGTTTTTCTATCTTCCTTTAGAAATACTATAAATACTACATTATCATTTAAGTCTTCCATGCTGGTCTGGGAGCGAAAGAAAAACATAGAATGTGCCAGCTGCATTTACTCCCGGGCATGCTGTAAGATCCAGCTAAGGGATCCGAGGGTTTCAGTATATTGTAATTTAGGCGATGGGCTGACAACCTGTCACTACAGCAATATACCTAGAATTCTATCTTAAATAACCCTCAAAACTTTGTCAGACGTGGCGGAACGACCTTTGTTTAGGTCGTTTACGCTCTGCCTACCCCATTAGGGATAAAGGCGTGATTATATGTATGTATGTATCATTTAAGTCAGCTATTTAACAAGAAAATATTTGAAAGAGAAGCAAGAATGACATCCAAATTGAACGCCCATTTTTACCGATTTCTTTCTTTTCCCATCAGAGCCGTGGATTGAATATCAAATAAGGCTTTATCTATTTTGGTAACGTACCTACGTAGCTTACGTCATCTCCTTTCAAGAGGGATATCCAAGCTGACGGACGACTAACAAGCGCGCCATGAGATAATCCTGTCAACGCATTTTTAAATCTTCCATGGTGGCCTGGGAGCGAGAGAAAAACATAGAATGTGCCAACTGCATTTCCTCCCGGGCGTGCTGTAAAAACCAGCTTCTTCTTCTGTCGAGTGGGTATCGAATCTATGGACCCGATGAACCCTGGTGTCAGAGTTTTTAAACCGCCTAGTAGCACAACTATCAGGCCTCTGACATGGTTTTGAGTAACGACCACTATCAAAGACAGTGACCGGGACCGACGGCTTAACGTACCCTCCGAAGCACGAAAATCTAAGGTATCCGAGGGTTTCAGTATATTGCAATTTAGGCGATGGGCTGACATCCTGTCACTACAGCCATATACCTACAAATCTATCTTAAATAACCCTCTAAACTTTGTCAGACGTGGTGGATCGAACTTTGTTTAGGTCGTTAACGCTCTGCCTACCCCATTAGGGACAAAGGAGTGATTATAAATATGTATTACTGATAAAATGGTTTTTGGAATGATCACTGCTAAAGACCGCGACCGGGATAAACCATGGACAGACGCTTTATCCAGAGAAACACGGAATCCTTTTTCGTGAGAGATAAATCAATCGATTCAGCCTGCATTGTTCTAACCAAACTTTGGAAAAATCTCATCTCGCAAAGTGATAAATGAATTATGTGTTTTTTTACTTAAGACGTAAATTCTTCTTTCGGGTTTTTGAGTAAATCGATTGATGGACCCTAATGTCAGAGTTTTTGAACAGACTAATAGCACAGGATGTGTAACGACCATTATCAAAGACAGCGACCGGGATCGACGAATTTCTGTGCCCTCCGAAGCACGGAATCTTTTTCTTCCAGGAAATCAGGCGATTCAGCCTGCATAGTCCTAACCAAACTGAGGAACAACTCAAAAACTGATAAATTGACGACAAATACCAACTTTATGTTTCCCCGTGGGAATCGAACCTACGACCTCTAGATCGTAACCCGAGGATCAGACCACTACACCGCGAAGGCAATTAGAAACGTAGGTTGAATACCAAATGACGTACGATCTATTTTAAGCCTGGGTACGATAGAATATGACAGATTGTAGATTAATAATAATTGTTGGTTTGATCAATCGAACGATTGTTTCCTGGTTTATGTATTGAGTAATAATAGTGTATGGTATGTTATGTGTTTGTGTCTATTAAGTTTTGAATACGTATTTTGGTCCTAGGCTCGTGGATTCCATAGTATGGCTGGCAATACTTACAACGGTTGCCAACCACTACAAGAGATGCAAAATTACATCAACATCAGCCACAACAGTCCACTGCTGGACATGGGCCTCCCCAAAATTGGGGGTATATGCCATACTCACCACGCTTGGCAGGCGGGTTGGTGAGCGTAGTAGAAGTTTTCCATTCACACGGAACGCTGCTGCCCATTCCCTGGATTTATCCCTTAGTCGCCTTTTACGACACCCACGGGAAGTTATGGGGTGATGCTATTCTAACCCGGCACCACACGGGGAAAATTACGTAATTTTTCTGAATACACCGGTAAAATACGGGAATTTAACGTATTTTTATATAGATTACGGTAAAATTACCTTCGACTTATGACGTTTTAAGAGGAACTTTTATGAAGTAAAAACTCGATAAGAGAAAAAAATATCAGTGTTTAGAAAAGTTGTTCAGTTTAAGAAAAGATGTTCTGTTTTAAGATAAGGTGTTCAGAAATCATAAAAATTGTTTAGTTTGAGTATAATAGTTCGGTTTTAAGATAAGTGGTTCAGTTTGAGAAAAGTTGTTCAGTTTAACGTAGTCACTAGTTCCCATACCCAGGGTTGTCTGTAAACACAATGCTGCTTTTTTCGATTCTCGAGTCGAATGATCCAATGAGCCCGCCCTGGTGACAGAGTTTTCAAACTGCCTAGTAGCACAGCTAATAGGCCTCTGACATGGTTTGAGTAACGACCGCTATCAAAGACAGCGTCCGGGACCGACGGCTTAACGTGGCCGAAGAACGGAATCTTTTTTCTTTTCGGACAATCCGGTGATTCAGCCTGCAATGTCCTTACCAAACTGGGAAAAACTTCACAAAGTGATAAATTGACAAATATCAAATTTGTGTTTCCCCCCTGGGAATCGAACCCAGGACCTCCGGTTCGTAAGCCCATGGCCCTAACCACTAGACCATGAAGGCAGTTAATTACATTGTACGGTAAATTACATTCTTTTCCCCGGGTGATTTTACCGCTTCATATCTCTAGCCAGTAGTGACTAGGCCAGTATTTTCCGGAAATATTACTCGTTTAGAAGCGCCTTTAGCTTTTATGTTTGTTTTTGGAAACTTCCATGCTGGACTGGGAGCGAGAGAAAAACATGCAATGTACTAGCTGCATTTCCTCCCGCGCATGCTGTAAAATTCAGCTAAGAGATACGAGGGTTTCAGTGCATTGCAATTTAGGTGATGGGCTGACAACCTGTTACTAAAGCAATATACCTATAAATCTATCTTAAATAACCCTCAAAACTTTGTCAGACGTGGCGGAACGACCTTTGTTAAGGACGTTTACGGTCTGCCTACCCCATTGGGGATAAAGGCGTGACTATGTATGTATGTTTTTGGAAACATTGTTGGCAGTCAGGATACATACGGGCGAAAATGATCCACCATTGTAGATTCGCCCACGGTGGACGGAAATAGCTTCGCTGGTAAATTGGTAAATGTTTGTGTTCTATTTTTGAGCAACTTGATTTAAAAAATATGTATTCGACACTTAGGATGTGAGGGTTTAATCAGAGCTCTTCTGAGTTTGATAAAGATACATACATACATACGATCACGCTTTTATCCCTAATGGGGTAGGCAGCGCGTAAACAACCTAAATAAAGGTCGCCACGTCTGACAAAACTTAGAGGGTTATTTAAGATAGATTTGTAGGTATACTGCTGTAGTGACAGGGTGCCAGCCTATCGCTTCGCCATCAGTTCGTTTACGCTTTGCCTACCCCATTAGGAATGAAGGCGTGATTATATGTATGTATTTAAGGTATATACACGCAGCAGAGTCACTCTTCTTCTTTTCATATTGGTTATCAAAATATGTTTTTTTTAGTTTCAGCTTATGTGTGGTATTTCAAGAAACCCTTAAGGCCCGTATTTATATTCAGCACTTGAAACTGATAGCGAGTTTGAATCCTTATCAGAAATATTGTTTCAGTACATAATGACCTGTCAAATCCATACTTAATACTGCGAGAGCGCTTTATAAATACGGGCCTTAACTTTGATAACATTCTAACTTAATTTGTTTCTTTGGGTGGGCTTAAAATCAGCAATGCGCTGTGCCCACACCATTTATCCACTTTATTTTGTGTATTATAATAATAGGTATTTCTTATGTGTATATTTTCTTCCATGTTGGACTGGGAGTGAAAGAAAAACATAGAATGTGCCAGCTGCATCACCTCCAGAGCATGCTGTAAAAACCAGCTAATGGATTCGAGGGTTATAGTATATTACAATTTTAGGCGATGGGCTGACAACCTGTCACTATAGCAATATACGTCATGATCATCTGTAATAACCCTCAAAACTTGTCAGACGTGGCGGAACGAACTTTGCTTAGGTCGTTTACGCTCTGCCTACCCCATTAGGAATAAAGGCGTGATTATATGTATGTATGTATGTATTATATTTGTAAATATACTGATTTTGTTTGCTTTTTTGTTTTAAATGTTTGTGAATGTGTGTAACTAGTTTCTGTTTGTAAATGTCAAAGTCAAAGTCAAATCATCTATTTCCAAATAGATTCCTAAGAACACTTTTAGAAAGTCACAAGCGAATCTATTACAAATTAAATTAAATTATATCTATGTCACAAAATAAAATTAAACTATATCACAATGAAGAAGAAACATTAGAAACTTGCACTTTGCGCCCCTCCCTTCGTTTTATCTTATTCTTACTTTTGTCCTTCTTTTTGTTCAAAATAGGGTTTGTGACCGCAAATTGTGCCAATTTCTTAGGCTTCACTGAAATATCAGAGCTCCAGACATCTTTGTCATTATTATTATTATGTGGATAATAAATGAATTTGTATTGTATAAATGTATTTGTATTGTACTATTATTCACCAATATTAGCAAAACGAAATGTATAGAGCCTAAACTCATCAGGTTCTATAATCTACACACTTTGACATTCCTAATTTGACTTAATATGCTTTAAATAAGTACTGAGTATACTGTATAGAGCATGTTCTTTTATTTGACGTCAAATAAGCAGTCTTACGTCAGATTAGGAATGTCAAAGTCATGTGTTTATTTGCTATCCTGCTCTTATGTCAAAGTTAAGAAAGTGACAGCGCTACTAAGAATTAGATTACGTCACGAGGATCGACGCCAATATCGTTTTAGTAACTGCGTTCGTAGTTTAGTGGTCAGAGTTATGGGCTTACAATCCGGAGGTCCTGGCTTCGATTCCAGGGGGACACAAAGTTGCTATTTGTCAATTTATCACTTTCTGAGGTTTTCCTCAGTTTGGTTAGGACATAGCAGGCTGAATCACCTGACTGTCCGAAAAGAAATAGGATTCCGTGCTTCGGAGGGCACTTTAAGCCGTCGGTCCCAATCGCTGTGTTTGATAATGGTCGTTACTCAAACCATGTCAGAGGCCTAAATAGCTGAGCTACTAGGCGGTATCAACCGGGGTTCAACGGGCCTTTTGAATCGAGTATCCACTCGCTAAGAAGATCGTTTTGATTTCGTTCCAGTTCACGGCTCTGTTGACCCGAATAAGAAGCATTGACGTAGGCCGCGTTGAGAGCTCGAAGACGATCGATCTTCTTTTTCTGTCGTGTGGGTATCGAGTTGATCAACCCGATGAACCCTGGTGTTAGAGTTTTAACCCCTTATACATACATATATTTACTTTCATGCTGGACTAAGAGTGAGAGAAAAACAAAGAATGTGCCACCTGAATTTCCTCCCGAGCATGCTGTAAAAACCAGCTAAGGGATCCGAGGGTTTCATTATTTTGCAATTTAGGCGATGGACTGACAACCTGTCACTACAGCAACATACCTACAAATTTATCTTAAATAACCCTCAAAACTTTGTCAGACGTGGCAGAACGACCTTTGTTTAGGTTGTTTACCTGTCTGCCTACCCTATAAGGGATAAAGGCGTGATTATATGTATGTAATACATACGTTTAATCACGAAAACCAGCTAAGGGATCCGAGGGTTCTATACGGAATATAAGCTAACTGATAGGGGTTGCTCAGTCAACGTAACTGAACATCTATCAGCAGGAAATACTTTCAGGAGATGAAAAAAAAATGATCTTACCGTACAAAATGACCACCTCAATCAGACAATTTGTATGGAAAAGCAAAATGTTTTTTTAACTTCCTGACAAAAATTCCTGCAGATAGTTGTTCAGTTTCGGTGACTGAGCAACCCCTTTCAGTTTTCGGGACGCTGTCCTTTACACCCCGTATAAATCTAAGTCAGGATCAAATAATGAGAAAAAAGCTTCCGCTACGAATTTAGAAAACACGTGTCATACACTCCTTCCTTATCATCTGCCTAGCCTTATCCCGTATCTCACGGGGTCGGCTACCTAATCTAGGGGGATTGAACGAGGGTACTGGTTCTTACACAGAGCGACTGCCATCTGACCTCCGCAACCCAGAATGGAAACCAGACCCAATCCTAGATTAGGTCAGAATTTTCAAGCCGCCAATGCTTAGCACTGGACTCTGATATGGCTTAACGACTAATATCTACGGTATTAAACGATATTAACCTGGACCAACGTCTTAACGTGCCTTCCGAAGCACGGAAAAAGCGCCGAATAAACGTACATATGAAGTTCGAAAATCGAACAACACATTGGTACGTAGTGGGATTCGAACCAAGACCTCCCTGCTACTACACCATCGGGCTCATACACTCCTTACTTATATACCTAGATTATTATTGTGGTTTTATATCAAGTGTGTGTATTCAATGAGTGATTGAGGCCCGTATTGATAAACAGTACTTGAGACTGACAGCTAGTTAAAGCTTGTATCAGAAATGACATTTCTTAAAAATATTTACTTTCTCTTACAACCATTGGGTGGGCTGGAACAGATCTTCATAGAGATAAGTTCGCCCTTGCACACCATGTTTGTAAATTAAAAAAATCATGTGTTTATGCAATAAAGGTTATATAATATGACCTGTCAAATGCATATTTAATATTGCTCTCAATCTTGAGATGGCTTAATAAACACGAACCTGAGCATCGGAACTTCTGTGCAAATATCAAGCAAGTTTCTGAGGTTTATGGGTAACTTCTGGCACAGAATATATAATAGTACTACATACAGAATGGACATTCACCTCCCTTCCCCAGTCCGACATACGTCACACTCCGCGCCGGATTGTGGGCACATTGAGCGTACGCTTAGCGGGCATGGCGCGCGCATGTTTCCCAGTGTAACGTAAATAATAAAGTTTTGTGTTCCAAAGATGGTTAGGTACTGTTCCGTGTTCGGATGTCTTTCTACCACAAGATATGACTCCAATAGGAACTTTTTTAGATTCCACATTGATAAGAGACGGTAAGTAAATTCATACAGAATTTGCAACCTAATCTAGTCGAACTATTCAGTTACAGTGAACTACTTTAAAACGTTGGTTTAATCAAGAACCAGATTAATCAAGTGATGATTATGACCGGTATAACAAAGTTTGTCAACCCTTATAACACGCACACAAACACATGCCAAGTGCAACATGCTGTCTGTCGATGTGTGACCAAAATGCCATGATAGTTAGGAGTGTCCGAGCTGTGCTTCTGGCCTGCGGCTGGCACTTTCCCTGCCTCCTAACTTGGGATTGCTCGCTTTCATAGCTTTATTAAGTAGAGATATAGAGGAAACTTGCTGCGCACTTTATATCAATGTAATATCAGCAGACATAGGGCCGTATTTATAATCAGCTCTCGTAAGTGACAGCGAGTTTGAGGTCGTGTTACAGAAACGTCATTTCAGTATAAACTGGTCTGTCAAAGCCATACTTAATATTGCTTAAATGCATACTTGATATCGCTTTACTTCTTCCGTGCTGGACTGGGAACGTGAGAAAAACATAGAATGTGTCAGCTGCATTTCTTCCCGGGCATGCTGTAAAAACCAGCTACGGGATCCGATGGTTTCAGTAAATTACAATTTAGGCGATGGGCTACAAATTTATCTTAAATAACCCTCAAAACTTTGTCAGATGTGGCGGAACGACCATTTGTTTAGGTCGTTTACGCTCTGCCTACCCCATTAGGGATAAAGGCGCGATTATATGTATGTATGTATGTATCTATATCGCTTTATAAATACGAGCCTAAATGCTGCTACAGTGAAAAACAGAGGGGAAAGTGAAAGACTTTCAAAATAGCAGAGCGTCATGTTATGAGACTAATAATAAAAAATAAATTAATAAAATCAGAATAGCCAACTGCGTTCTATTATTTGCATAACTTATTTTACTTTAAAAAAGATAGAAAAATAGAAATAAGGAGACCTATTTCTGCCTCCAAACCAACAACCCGTTAGTACACCCTAAGGTAAGTTCCATGTTCGTTGACTAGTACTAAAGCTCTCTTGTCAATTGAACCAGTCAAAGAAGTCAATTTCCTGCAAAATGTCATAATGTTATCTTATCTTATATGGCCGCTAAGTGTCCCACTGCTAGGGAAAATCTCATAAATATCTCATAATTTATCAATGCAACATAACATACGTATTCTTTTCACCAAAGCAGCCTGCTCTATTGCCAATTCACAGTTCTAAACCTTTTTTCTTCCATGCTGGACTGGGAGCGAAAGAAAAACATAGAATGAGCCCGCTGCATTTCCTCCCGGGCATGCTGTAAAAACCAGCTAAGGGATCCGAGGGTTTCAGTATATTGCAATTTAGGCGATGGGCTGACAACCTGTCACTACAGCAATATACCTACAAATCTATCTTAAACCACCCTCAAAACTTTGTCAGACGTGGCGGAACGACCTTTGTTTAGGTCATTTACGCTCTGCCTACCCCATTAGGGATAGAGGCGTGATTATATGTATGTATGTATGTAAACCTTTTTTCCCAAACTCTTCTCCTATACATATACTACACACTATACAAAGAGATAACCTTCCCTGTATTTTCATCAGGTGGCAATCCAGTGGTCGGTTGTGTACACAGACTGCTCTGTTTACTGACAAACATGGTAGAAAGGTTAATCCCACAGCTCACGTGCCAAATATATATAGAATGTATTTTATGTGTGTTAATATACCTCTTTCTTCCATGCTGGACTGGGAGAGATAGAAAAACATAGAATGTTCCAGCTGCCCTTCCTCCCGGGCATGCTGTTGAAGTCAGCAAAAGGGACTCAAGGGTTACAATGTATTGTAATTTAGGCGATGGGCTGACAACCTGTCACTATAGCAATACATATTACAATCTAAAATTGCCCTCAATTTTTGTCAGACGTGGCGAAAGCGCCTTTTACGAGGCGTTAAACGCTCTGCCTACCCCGTAAGGGATAAAGGCGTGATTTATGTATGTATGTAATATACCTCTACCTACCTACTTTATTGTAGACTAGCGACCCGCCACGGCTTCTCACGGAAATCATTAGTGTTTCCTTACAATATTATGCATGTGTTATACATATAAACCTTCGTTTTGAATTACTCTATTCATTAAAAGAAACCGCATCAAAATTCGTAGCGTAGTTTTAAAGATTTATGCATTCATAGGGATATAGGGACGGAGAAAGCGACTTTATTTTATACTATGTAGTGATAGTGATAGGTAGTAGTGCTAGTAAAGTCCTCTATCACAGATTAGATAAAATGTATTCTCATTTTATTATTTGTTTCACTCGGTGCTTTTTCCGTGCTTCGGAAGGCACGTTAAGCCGTTGGTCCCGGTTAATATCGTTTAATACCGTAGATATTAGTCGTTAAGCCATATCAGAGGCCAGTGCTAAGCATTGGCGGTTTGAAAACTCTGACCTAATCTAGGATTGGGTCTGGTTTCCCTTCTGGGTTGCGGAGGTCAGATGGCAGTCGCTTTGTGTAAAAACCAGTACCCTCGTTCAATCCCCTAGATTAGGAAGCCGACCCCGTGAGATACGGGATAAGGCTAAGGAGATGATTTATTATTTGTTTCACTTTCGTTTCTTCTGTTTTTGTTTAAAAATGTATTTACTGTGTTTGTGTTTGTGACGTCACGAATAATAAATGTTTTCTATTCTATTCGTCTGCTGATTTGAGAAGCCGCTACCTCTCCCTAATAGCTTTTAGTTAAAGTCCAGTGGTAGGAACGATAGGGGTGATTGCCATACTTAGTTACCATGAATGGTAGATCATACATACATACATATAATCACGCCTTTATCCCTAATGGAGTAGGCAGAGCGTTAACGACATATACGAAGGTCGTTTCGCCACGTCTGACAACATTTTGAGGGTTATTTAAGATAGATTTGTACGTATATTGTAGGTTGTCAGCCCATCGCCTAAATTGCAATGTACTGAAACCCTCGGATCCCTTAGCTGGTTTTTACAGCATGCCTGGGAGGAAATGCAGCTGGCACATTCTATGTTTTTCTTTCGCTCCCAGTCCAGCATGGTAGATCATCATTATCGTCAACTGTCTCCGTGGTCTAGTGGTCAGAGCCATGGGCTTTACGATCCGGAGGTCCTTCGGCGGTTCGATTTCCAGGGGACACATAGTTTTTATTTGTCAATTTATCACTTTGTGAGGTTTACCCCAGTTTGGTTAGGACATTGCAGGCTGAATCACCTGATTGCCCGAAAAGAAAAAGGATTCCGTGTTTCGGAGGGCACCGTTATGCCTTCGGTCCCGGTCGCTGTCTTTGATAGTGGTCGTTACTCAAACCAAGTTAGAGGCCTAATACTAGGCGGTTTGAAAACTCTGACACTAGGGTTCATCGGGTCGTTCGACTCGAGAATCCACTCGCTAAGAAGAAGAAGATCAATAGCATGATTGGTAGACGTATTGGCATTTCTTCCATGCTGGACTGGGAGAGACAGAAAAACATAGAATGTTCCAGCTGCCCTTCCTCCCGGGCATGCTGTAGAAGTCAGCAAAAGGGACTCGAGGGTTACAGTGTATCGTAATTTAGGCGATGGGCTGACAACCTGTCACTATAGCAATACACTTTTCAATCTAAAATTGCCCTCAATTTTTATCAGACGTGGCGAAACCACCTTTTACGAGGCGTTTATCGCTCTGCCTACCCCGTAAGGGATAAAGGCGTGATTTTATGTATGTATGTATGTATGTAGACGTATTGGCAAACATGGCATAAAATCATCATCATCTCCCTAGCCTTATCCCGGATCTGACGGGGTCGGCTTCCTAATCTAGGCGATTGAACGAGGGTACTGGTTTTTACACAGACTGCCATCTGACCTCCGCAACCCAGAAGGGAAACCAGACCCAATCCTAGATTAGGTCAGAATTTTCAAGCCGCCAATGCTTAGCACTAGCCTCTGATATGGCTTAACGACTAATATCTATGGTATTAAACGATATTAACCGGGATCAACGGCTTAACGTGCCTTCCGAAGCACGGAAAAGCACCGAATAAACGTACATATGAAATTCGAAAACCGAAACACACATTGGTACGTGGTGGGATCCGAACCACGACCTCCCCGCTCAGGAGGCAGCGGCCCTATCCACTACACCATCGGGCTCCTTAGCTTACCATTGGGCTTCAAACATGGCATAAAATATTACTATATAAAAGAAAAGCTGGTCAAATCTTCGATTTATACCTAAGAGCAGAGCACACAGGCGTCACTTACTGCGCGCAATGTTGCGCTCAATGCGATTCGCCTTTTGCATTGCCTACACAGACGCGTTACCTTACACTCTACGCGAGCGATTCGATGAAGTATACGTCGGCGTATCCCTCTGCCAGTACGTGCGCGTAGAGCGTAAGGTGACGCATGTGTGTTGTAGGCAATGCAAAAGGCATTAACAGGACGTTGAGCGCAACAAGTGCTGCACTTAGGCTCGTTTTATAAAGCGATCTTAAGTTTGAGAGAAATATTGAGCATGGATTTGACAGGCAATACATACATACATATAATCACGCCTTTATCCCCAATGGGGTAGGCAGAGCGTAAAAGACCTAAACAAAGGTCGTTCCGCCACGTCTGACAAAGTTTTGAGGGTTGTTTAAGATAGATTTGTAGGTATATTGCTATAGTGACAAATAATCGGCCTATCGCCTAAATTGCAATATACAGAAACCCTTAGATCCCTTAGCTGGATTTTACAGCATGCCCGGGAAGAAATGCAGCTGGCACATTCTATGTTTTTCTCTCACTCCCAGGCCAGCATGGAGGCAATATTGTACTGAAATGTCATTTCTGATACGAACTCAAACTAGCTGTCATTATCGAGTGCTGTTTATTAATACGGGCCTCAGTTGACTTTTAAGATAACCGCTGAACGCGATGGGGTAGTTCCTCCCTAACTCAACATCACACGGGATACATTTATATTTTGTTTAAAAGCTTTACTTATCGACTAAAACTACCAAGCCATGAAATTACTAGGAAAATATGAAATCCTCGTAAAACTACATACATACATATAATCACGCCTTTATCCCTAATGGGGTAGGCAGAGCATAAACGACCTAAACAAAGGTCGTTCCGCCACGTCTGACAAGGTTTGAGGGTTATTCAAGATGGATTTGTACGTATATTGCTGTAGTGACAGGTTGTCAGCCCATCGCCTACATTGCAATATACTAAAACCCTCGGATCCCTTAGCTTTACAACATGCCCAACATACCTATAGTCAAATCTCAAGATGGCGACGTTAGTTCCTTTTTTCACCACAATCATTTAAAGCGTGGTGGTGCTGCAACCCTTTCATTTTTTTTTTATTCTTTCGCAAAGGGCAGTTTCCTTTGACACATCTAAAGGGATGTATTGTACCTATTTATTGGCTTTAAGGATTTTATCTAAAAAGGTCACTTCACGGGTCTGAAGAAAAGATAAATTAAGCTTCTTTCGGTTTTTAGGGTTTTGTTGGACGCTGTAGTGTAAATAATCGAAATTGTAAATATAATAATATATTTCTTCCATGTTGGACTGGGAGCGAGAAAAAAACATAGAATGTGCCAGCTGCATTTCCTCCCGGGCATGCTGTAAAAACCAGTTAAGGGATGCGAGGGTTTCAGTGTATTACAATGGCGACGGGCTGACAACCTGTCACTCCAGCAATATCAAATCTATCTTAATCTATATTCTAAATAACTGTCAAAATTTTGTCAGACGTAACGGAACGACCTTTGTTTAGGTCTACGCTCTGCAAACCCCATTAGGGATAAAGGCGTGATTATATATGTATGTATGTATGTAAATAAGAAATGGCGCTCACACTGCTATATTTGAAGTTTAAAACGTGAAATCATTGAAGGATGGCTTGACTTGATTTCGCATTTGCATTAAGCATTAGAGACTTGAATACGCATTTGCCCAGTGGAATGAACATAACATAATAAGCTATGCGCTCTTTAACATAATAAGAGTATGCTGCTTTATAATATTGATATTCTGTTTTAATTTATTTTTCCATGGCTTTGTTGTGAGCCCGATGGTGTAGTGGATAGGGCCATTGCCTCCTGAGCGTAGGTAGTGGTTCGGATCACACCACGTACCAATGTGTTCTTCGCTTTTCTAATTTCATATGTACTTTTATTCAGCGCTTTTTCCGTGCTTTGAAAGGCACGTTAAGCCGTTGTTCCCGGTTAATATCGTTTAATACCGTAGATATTAGTCGTTAAGCCATGTCAGAAGCCAATGCTAAGTATTGGCGGCTTGAAAGCTTTGACCTAATCTAGGATTGGGTCTGGTTTCCCTTCTGGGTTACAGAGGTCAAATGGCAGTCACTCTGTGTGAAAACCAGTACCCTTGTTCAGTCACATATGTTAGGTAGCCGACCCCTTGAGATACGGGATAAGGCTAGGGAGTTGATGATAATGGCTTTGCTGTTAAAATCTTATTATGACAGAAGCTATATTCTTCTTCTGTCGAGTGGGTATCGAGTCTACGGACCCGATGAACCCTGGTGTCAGAGTTTTGAAACCGCCTAGTAGCACAACTATCAGGCCTCTGACATGGTTTGAGTAACGACCACTATCAAAGACAGCGACCGGGACCGACGGCTTAACGTGCCCTCCGAAGCACGATATCTTTTTCTTTTTCCGACAATCAGGTGATTCAGCCTGCAATGTCCTAACCAAACTGGTGAAAAATTCACAAAGTGATAAATTCTCAAATATAAACTTTGTGTTTCCCCCCGGGAATCGAACCCAGGACCTCCGGATCGGGAATCCATGGCACTAGCCACTAGACCACGGAGGAAGCTATATTTATGTCGCTGTAGATTTGTCACCGGAACAAACTGACAAAATCTAAGATCACAGTGTGGTCATAGGCTTTGACAAAGAGGTCACAGGTCACAGGTCACAGCACCCACACAAACATGGCGACCCGGAAATTGAAGCTGGCAACACTCGGAGGCGTGAAGATAAAATATGATCGATCATAAAGATGGTGGCCTATGACAACGATTCTTATTGGGGTCAGAAGGGTCGTTGAATGAGAATGATGAATCTTGTCGATGTATTTGAGTATAGCTCTGCCTGGAATTAAAAATACATACATATAATCACGCCTTTATCCCTAATGGAGTAGGCAGAGCGTAAACGACCTAAATAAAGGTCATTTCGCCACGACTGACAAAGTTTTGAGGGTTATTTAAGATAGATTTGTAGTATATTGCTGGTTGTCAGCCCATCGCTTAAATTACAATATACTGAAACCCGCAGATCTCTTAGCTGGTTTTTACAGCATGCCCGGGAGGAAATGCAGCTGGCACATTCTACGTTTTTCTGGCGCTCCCAGTCCAGCATGGAAGAAATACTAGTCATAGAGAAAAATACGTAGGGACAGAATTAAAGAGGGATTTATGCACTTCCTATGAGTCCTTCTCTATGGCAGGTATTTTTAATTTCTGGCAGGACTATAGTTTTAGGTACCTGTTGATTTCCATTTCAAGACGGCCCTATGTGGTAATTTTTTTACATAGGATAATATACATTGTACACTTTACAAAGGCTAGAATGGAAATACAATTTTCATTTTCTTCCATGCTGGACTGGGAGAGATAGAAAAACATAGAATGTTCCAGCTGCCCTTCCTCCCGGGCATGCTGTAGAAGACAGCAAAAAGGACTCGGGGGTTACAGTGTATTGTAATTTAGGCGACGGGCTGACAACCTGTCACTACACATTAGCAATACACATTACAATCTAAAATTTCCCTCAATTTTTTGTCAGACGCGGCGAAAGCGCTTTTTACGAGGCGCTTAACGCTCTGCCTACCCCGTAAGGGATAAAGGCGTGATTTTATGTATGCATGTATGTATGTATTTGTTTTTTTTCCTATGGTCAGTAGACAAATTGTTCATAAAATGCCTTTAAAAGTTGGATATGTAAGCAAATTCTCAATCCCTGTGTGCAGATAAACATGCTTATAGTGGGTGTAAGGGACAGCGTCTCACACTGATACAGGTTGGTCAGTTAGCAGAACTGAACAACTTTCACCGGGTTATTTTTCAGGAAGTAAAAAAAATATTTGGTTGTCCATACAAATTTTCTGATTAAGGTGATAATTTTGTATGTGAAGGTTAATTATTTATTTCATATGAAAAAAAAAACCTGGTCATTGTTGTTCATTTTCATTACTAGTGTAGTATTATATTATTTGTGGTTTCGTTAACTGAGCAACTCCTATCAGATTGCGGGACGCTGTCCTTTACACCCGGTATAGAAAATACATACATACATATAATCACGCCTTTATCCCCAATGGGGTAGGCAGAGCGTAAACGACCTAAACAAAGGTCGTTCCGCCACGTCTGACAAAGTTTTGAGGGTTATTTAAGATGGATTTGTACGTGTATTGCTGTAGTGACAGGTTGTCAGCCCATCACCTAAATAACAATATACGGAAACCCTCTGATCCCTTAGCTGGTTTTTACAGCATGCTCGGGAAGAAATGCAGCTGGCACATTCTATGTTTTTCTCTCCCTACCAGTCCAGCATGGAAGTAAAAGAAAATAAACCAGTGAAAAACATTGCTATCTATTCGCAAAGCACACAACTTAACTAAATCTTGTCTAAAATTATTAGCACCCTTTCTGTTCTCTCATGATAAAAAAATACAGGTATAAACTAGTGAATTTTGCAACTACGAATCGGTAACATTATAATCGAAAAGTTTCATTATTAGAGGTGAAGTATCATACAAATTATTCGACCCGACCCCGATTCGATGTTATTTTGTATAGAAACTCAAAAGTTTTTATGAGTGGGTGGGCAATTGTTTTTTTTCTGATTTCGACCTATGTCTCTTGGGGAAAGTTGTTCAGTTTCTTGGGTAGAATCACACCCTATAATATGGCCAGCAATTTTGTATCCCCTGTATAAAGTGCATCATCATCTCTCTAGCCTTATCCCGTATCTCACGGGGTGGGCTTTCTTATCTAGGGGATTGAACAAGGTTACTGGTTTTAACACAGAGTGACTGCCATCTGACCTCCGCAACCCAGAAGGGAAACCGGACCCAATCCTAGATTAGGTCAGAGTTTTCAAGCCGCCAATGCTTAGCACTGGGCTCAGATATGCCTTAACGACTAATATTTACGGTATTAAACGATATTAATCGGGACCAGCGGCTTAACGTGCCTTCCGAAGCACCAAATAAACGTGACGTGGTGGGAATCGAACCACGACCTCTCGCTCAGGAGGCAGCGGCCCTATCCTCTACACCATCGGACTTTTCGCCCCTGTATAAAGTGCTAAGAGAAAAAAACCAGGTGAATTTATACTACAGAGGAAAAGCTTTCAATAAGTTTGAACTAATCCGGCGTCGGTCCAACTTTTATAACGTGTATTGTGTGAGAAGGGAGTAGAGGAAGGAAACTCGCCGTATGTCGTTTGAGTTATTCTAATACATACATCCATATACATACATACATACATAAAATCACGCCTTTATCCCTTACGGGGTAGGCAGAGCGTTAAACGCCTCGTAAAAGGCGCTTTCGCCGCGTCTGACAAAAATTGAGGGCAATTTTAGATTGTAATGTGTATTGCTAATGTGTAGTGACAGGTTGTCAGCCCATCGCCTAAATTACAATACACTGCAACTCTCGAGTCCCTTTTGCTGTCTTCTACAGCATGCCCGGGAGGAAGGGCAGCTGGAACATTCTATGTTTTTCTATCTCTCCCAGTCCAGCATGGAAGAAATCCATATAATCACGCCTTTATCCAGAGATCCGAAACGACCTAAACAAAGGTCGTTTCGCCACGACTGACAAAGTTATAAGGGTTATTTATGATAGATATTGCTGAATTGACAGGTCAGCCCATTGCCTAAATTGCAATATACTAAAACGCTCGGATCCCTTAGCTGGTTTTTACAGCATGGCTGGGAGGAAATGCAACTGGCACGTTATATATTTTTATCTCGCTCCCAGTCCAGCATGGAAGAATCTAATACATAATAGTCATGTATTTACCCCTTTCGGGGTATGTAGAGCTTCAACGCCCGCATATTAGACTGTTTTCTCCACGGTTTTGAGACTCGTTTTAGAAAATACCAACAGTAGAAAGGCTATAGTAACAGGAGCATATTGGATAAATTGTAATACACCAACACTTTTGTCTCATTTGTACAATGTGCCCAGGTAAGGAAACAGCTGGAACATTCTATGTTTTCTATCATAAGTAATCTGTAACAATACTTAGCGAGAGTCACTTACTCGGTGCGTGACTTGGCCTCACAGCGTATTAGGTATTTAAGGCCCGTATTGATAAACAGCACTTGATACTGACAGCTAGTTTGAGATCGTTTCAGAAAACTTAATATTTGATTCAAACTTGAGATCGCTTTATAAATACGAGCCTAAAAACCTTATACCTACCTAGTTGTTGCCAATATAATAGTTCTGGAGTTGGAGCCTGCCCATAACTGACTTAAGTGGGGGTAGTTCAGTCAGGCGCAGTCAAAGTTTTAATAGCTTTGCTTGGCCCGGAAAACTGTTTTCGGAGCTGACGCGGTAGAGGCCTTAATCAACCAACAAGGACCTCTTTTGACTGTTTCATTAAACTGCAATTTGACAAAATAAAAGCCAAAGGGGATGCAATATTTGGCGACTACGACCAAACTATTCCACCAAACTATTCGACCAAACTATAAAATAAATAAACATTATGGGTGATTTTGTCTAAAGCGTCACATTACTATTACTATTTTTTTAAATGCCGTTTCTAGATCTAGGTCGAGAGACGATGGAGCGAGCTCACCCAGAAGATGCTTGTTATGGTACTGGCAATCTCTCGCACCGACGGAACACGGCATGCTGTTTGGCGCCGAACTCCGGTGAGAGGGTGGTCGCGAGCCAGGCGGCCCCTTGCGGAGCCTACCACTTTGTAGGGATCTTTCAGCCGGACTTATTCACAGACAAGCCTTTGTAACCGTTGCCCGGGGTGGACCACTAGGAGATAGATTCCATCCCACCTCAAATACGATATCTTTGATTTAAAATATCTCGGCAATGTGACGCTTAAGCCAAAAATCTCAAAAAGTAATTTTGTTTTTTATTTGTATGTAGAATCGAATGAATCGAAAGAAGAACTATGATTGGACACCTGATACGGCATGACATACATACATACATAAAATACATAAAATCACGCCTTTATCCCTTACGGGGTAGGCAGAGCGTTAAACGCCTCGTAAAAGGCGTTTTCGCCGCGTCTGACAAAAATTGAGGGCAATATTAGATTGTAATGTGTATTGCTAATGTGTAGTGATAGGTTGTCAGCCCATCGCCTAAATTACAATACACTGTAACCCTCGAGTCCCTTTTGCTGTCTTCTACAGCATGCCCGGGAGGAAGGGCAGCTGGAACATTCTATGTTTTTCTATCTCTCCCAGTCCAGCATGGAAGAACATAACAGAAGAAGAAAATCATAATGAATAACTAGAGAACTCAGTAAAAACGTAGGAGAATATTATTTTGTACATACATACGCACGTACGTTAGGTACATAAACTTAGGGAAAACTTTTGCTGCTCACATGGAGTTTTTCGCCTGAGCGGTCACACGCCTACACAACATACATAATAGATTAGATGAACGTCATAAACTTATGTCATAACTTTGAGTGCGGATAACTGTCAAAGAAAACTCATTTAAAACAAACAAGTATGAAAATATTCCGCACTTGAGGAGGCGTGTTACAAGAAGATATGTTTAGGTTTACAATTTTTTTAAGACAAAAAAAATAAGATAAGATAAGATAAGAATATACTTTATTGCACAGAAAAGACACAAGAGAAAATTAAATTAAATGAAACAAATAGTAGTACAAATAGGCGGCCTTATCGCTATGCAGCAATTTCTTCCAGGCAACCTTAGGGTACAGGAAAATAAAAAGTTGAGCTAGTGGGCTGGTATACATTTTAGGCAATATATTGTATAGGTAAGTAAATAAGCTACTTAGGTGTATTTATATAATTAATAACAATAAATAGTCATACATATAAATTACTTATACCTACATAGAAATACATAAATACTATAATACATATATAAATATATATAATACTAATGAAAGAAAATGTTACAACCAAATTATTCCGGGAAATACGCAAGTGCAAGCGGATAAGGTAGAGAAAGATAGTGAGCTATAAGGTGTTTTTTAAAAGAATCTAATGAAGAAGTTTGTCTTACAGACGCAGGCAATAGATTCCAAAGCCTTACTGCATGAACTGTAAACGAATTAGAGTAAAAATTGGTAGAATGAGATGGGATAGTAAGAGAGAGGTAGCGCGAAGGGCGAAGTTTGCGATTAAGAGTAACAGAGTGGAAAGGGAATCTTTTTTTAAGATAAGGTAAATAAATACGGGGAATGCCTTGCTCAATTGACAAAACTAAACAACTTTCACAAATAATTACTACCGGTAAATAAGGAAAAATATGGGTAGGGGAAGCTAAAAACTTTTTCAACCATTTCCTAAAGATATTGTTTGTATAAGTTGTTCAGTTTCGCTGATTGTGAATAAATTTTCGGGACACGTTAGAGTGAAAAGTATCACTTAGCAGTTAGAGCGTCATATCGCTACGCTGAGGGACGTGGGTTCTGGGTTGTGGAGGTCAGATGGCAGTCGCTCTGTGTAAAAACCAGTACTCTTTCAATCACCTAGATTAGGTAACCAACCCCGAGAGATACGGGATAAGGCTAGGGATATAGTTGAAGTAACAAAGAGCACAGCAAAATTGTAATAATAGCGTCGACTGTTTATTTAAGCTCTAAACCACAAATAGTTAGAAAGCCAGGCTCTAGCTTTATAAAGCCATGTTGGAAATATCATGTTTTAGTATTATGCGGATTTGTGGTTGTAGTCACGTCGTAGTCCAGTCAACATAGGCGCAAAAGTATCACTACATAGTATAAAACAAAGTCGCTTTCTCTATTCCTATATCCCTATGTATGCATAAATATTTAAAACTACGCAACGGATTTTGATGAGGTTTTTCTTTTAATAAATAGAGTGATTCAAGAGGAACGTTTATATGTATAATACATGCATAATATAGTGGAGAAACACTGATAATTTCCGTGCGAAGCCGGGGCGGGTCGCTAGTTTGATAATAAGTTGTTAAAGACCTAAATAAAAAAAAGTACGATAATTTTGAATCCATTATGTTTGACGGCATTTGAGAACGACACCTATACCCATACATACATACATTTAAACAGGAAATTAGCGGAAATAAGAAAAACACGAGTCTATTTCCAAATAAATTTATGATTTTAATAATATATACTTATATTTACTTTACGTCCGAAATCTTTAGAAAAATATGGACAACAATAGCCTCTAGTCTGCGTTGTTGTACCACAGTAATTAATCGAAATTCATACATGCATACATACATACATACATATAATCACGCCTTTATCCCTGATGGGGTAGGCAGAGCGTATACGACCTAAACGAAAGGTCATTCCGCCACGTCTGACAAAGTTTTGAGGGTTATTTAAGATAGACTTGTAAGTATATTGCTGTAGTGACAGGTTGTCAGCCCATCGCCTAAATTACAATATACAGAAACCCTTGGATCCCTTAGCTGATTTTTACAACATGCCCAGGAGGAAATGCAGCTGAAACATACTAAGTTTTTCTTTCGCTCCCAGTCCAGCATGGAAGTCAGCATGCATACATACATATGCATATACACATTTTAGTTCAATAAATTATTTGTAATTGTATATAATCACGTCTTTATCCCTAATGGGGTAGGCGGAGCGTAAACGACGTAAACAAAGGTCACGCCACGTCTGACGAATATTTATTATTTTTATTTTATTACTTTAGTTCTTTCATATTATATGTGCTATATACTAAAAACTAATTTATTACTTTGTTTCTTTCATATTCTATGAAACAACAAGTAGATAAAAAAAAAAATCGCACAGTTGAATATTTGTATATATACATATTATCACGCCCCCATCCCTAATGGGGTAAGCAGAGCGTAAACAACCTAAACAAAGGTCATTCCGCCACATCTGTAAATTTTTTGGGGGTTATTTAGGATAGATTTGTAGGTATATTGCTGTAGTGACAGGTTGTCAGCCTATCGTCTAAATTACAATATACAGAAACCCTCGGATCCCTTAGCTGGTTTTTACAACATGCCCGGGAGAAAATGCAGCTGGCACATTCTACGTTTTTCTCTCGCTCCCAGTCCAGCATGCAAGTATATTATGTGAATATTTGTATTTCATTTAAATTATTTTCTAATTATTTTCAGCTAAGGGATCCGAGGGTTTCAGTATATTGTAATTTAGGCGATGGGCTGACAACCTGTCACTACAGCAATATACCTAAAAATCTATCTTGAATAACCCTCAAAACTTTGTCAGACGTGGCGGAACGACCTTTCCTTAGGTCGTTTACGCTCTGCCTACCCCATTAGGGTTAAAGGCGTGATTATATGTATGTATGTATGTATTTAAATTATTTCGCGGAAATAATCTGAGATTACCGGCAAAGCCCGCATCGAAACTGCAGTTCATCGAAATGTGAACATTTACCCACGAGTCCGTGTTCCAAGCTAGGGTTGCCAGGTGAAAATATAAATAAATAAACAAATTCGACTAATTTACATACATACATATAATCACGCCTTTATCCCTAATGGGGTAGGCAGAGAGTAATAAATAAAGGTCGTTTCGCCACGTCTGACAAAGTTTTGAGGGTTATTTAAGATAGATTTGTAGGTATATTGCTGAAGTGACAGGTTGTCAGCCTATCGCCTAAATTACAATATACTGAAACCCTCAGATCCCTTAGCTGGTTCTTACAGCATTCCCGGGAGGAAATGCAGCTGGCACATTCTATGTTTTTCTCTCGCTCCCAGGACAGCATGGAAGATGACTAATTTACAAAGTCCATAAATTGGTTAGTAACAATAATTTATTGTAGTGTTAAACATTTTATGTTAAAGGAACATTAGTGTTATTAGTTATTCTTCTATGATGGCCATAATAAAATAGAATGTGCCAGTTGCATTTCCTCCCGGGCATGCTGTAAAAACCCAAGGGATCCGAGGGTTAGTATATCGCAATTTGGGCGATGGGCTGACAACTTGTCACTACTGCAATATAATATACCTAAAAATTTTTTTTTTGAATTGAATTGTTTTTTTTTTATAGTTCTTTATTGAAATAAATTCTGCAGTTTAAGGCTCGGATTAAAATCGATATCAAACTTGAGAGCAATAAGTATGGATTTGACTGGCCAGTTTGTACTGAAATGACATTTCTGATACGAGCTCAAACTCGCTGTCACTCTTGAGAGCTGATTACAAATACGGCCCTAGATGTCATAGAAGAACAAACAAATCACTACATAGTATAAAACAAAGTCGCTTTCTCTGTCCCTATATCCCTATGTATGCATACATCTTTTAAACTAAGCAACGAATATTGATGCGGTTTCTTTTTTGGATAGAATGATTCAATAGAAAGGTTTATATGTATAATACATGCATAATATAGTAGAGAAACACTGATAATTTCCGTGCGAAGCGCTAGTAGACTTATAAAGTAACTTTCTGGCGCTTCGGGTGGAAAGCTAGTTCTGAGTTGTGACAACCCTAGAGCGAGATCCTAACGAATAGAGCATTATGTGGGAATATGGTTTCATGCTTCAATATTTCCAGCTTATATTGCTTAGATAGAACTTCTTGTATTGAGTATCCTTATGTTCAAGTTTTGTTTTAAATTTTATTGAAAATACATACATACATACATATAGTCACGCCTTCATCCCTTACGGGGTAGGCAGAGCGTGAAACGCCTCGTAAAAGGCGCTTCCGCCACGTCTGACAAAAATTGAGGGCAATTTTAGATTGCATTTTGTATTGCTATAGTGACAGGTTGTCAGCCCATCGCCTAAATTACAATACACTGAAACCCTCGGATCCCTTAGCTGGTTTTTACAGCATACCCGGGAGGAAATGCAGCTGGCACATTCTATGTTTTTCTGTCGCTCCCAGTCCAGCATGGATGAAATTTATTGAGAAATTTATTGAAAATAGAGAGAATAGATAGATGTTGAAGTATTTTTTAATGGATTAGATTAAAAATACTTGAACTGAATTAAATAATGTTTTGCTATTAGAAATCTACTTCCATCGTAAGTAATATTAGCTATTTTTTTGAGGAAAAACTTATCTTCTTTCCTTCGGTAAATTATTTTGGCGTGGGTGAAAAGGATATTAAAAACATATCCGTATAATCACATAACATTGATACTATATCTTGTATACAATAACTTGTACATAGTATGATATTTGTAGCGTTATTAATGTTAATCTCTGAAATCACTTAACTAATTTTAAGTTTGTATTTTTAAAGCGATCTCAAGATTGAGAGCAATATTAAATTAGGATTTGACTGGTCAAATTGTACTGAAAGGACATTTCTGATACGTACTCAAACTAGCTGTCAGTCTCAAGTGCAGTTTATAAATACGGGCCTTAGTAATTTTTTTCATCATTTGAAAGCTGTATCCATGGCAGCATCACACAAAAAACATCTAATATTTTAATGAGTTACGAAATGTTCTTGTCACGGGTTTTTTACTACGATTTAATGTTTTTTCCTACGAGAAAATTAATTAAATTGCTATTATAAAGGCGTACTCGACTACTAGGAGTTAATATGAGCATATTTTATTTTCTCTTCGACCTACATATATATAATCACACCTTTATCCCTGATGGAGTAGGCAGAGCGTAAACGACAAAAACAAAGGTCGTTCCGCCACATCTGGCAAAGTTTTGAGGGTTATTAAAGGTAGATTTATAGTGACATTGCTGAAGTGACAGGTTATCAGCCCATCGCCTAAATTGCAATATATAGAAACCCTCTGATCCCTTAGCTGGTTTTTACAGCATACCCGGGGGAAATGAAGCTAGCACATTCTATGTTTTCCTTTCGCTCCCAGGCCAGCATGGATTCTCTTCAACCTAGTTATAAAATACCATTAAAAGTTTGATCATCTTGATGACAGCATAAAAACCTGCCGCGTGGGCGTTGTTGGCTTTGGGACGGAGCGGCTGGGTAGGAACGCCTACATAGGCGCATTAAGCCGGCGTATCCACCAAAATATGCTTCTCGCTTAGCGCCGGATGAATTTAAAATGTGCCTTATTTGTTCTTTAAGTTAAAAATATAGATAAACTAGCGACCCGCCCCGGCTTTGCACGGAAATTAATTCTCTACTATATTATACATACAAACCTTCCTCCTGAATCACTCTATCCATTAAAAGAAACCGCATCAAAATCCAACGGGTTCCGACGGTACGTAGTTTTAAAGATTTATGCATACATAGGGATATAGGGACAGAGAAAGCGACTTTGTTTTATACTTTGTAGTGACAAGGCGACTTTTTGGTAAGACGACTAAAATTAGACGTAATCGGAGCGTAGACAGTTGTTAAATCAACTGTTTGCCTAACATAATTCCATGAAAACTATATCATGGAATTACTACATAAATTATGTTATAATTAATTACATTATAACGTATCATGTATTGAATATCCTAAAAAATCAAAGAGTTTTTATCTACTTGGTGCCTACAAATTTTAACATCATCACTACAACTTAATTTCATCGTTATCATTACATACATACATGTAATTACGCCTTTATCCCTAATGGGGTGGGCAGAGCATCAACGACCTAAACAAAGGTTGTTCCGCCACGTCTGACAAGTATTGAGGGTAATTTCAGATAAATTTGTAGGTATATTACTGTAGTGACAGCTTATCAGCCCGTCGCTTAAATTGCAATGTACTGAAACCAATGTACCTACAAATCAGTCTTAAATGACCCTCAAAACTTAGTCAGACGTGGCGGAACGGCCTTTGTTTAGGTAGTTTACGCTCTGCCTACCCCATTAGGCATAAAGGCGTGATTATATGTATTTATGAATATCACAACATTTCTAACAAGGCTGTGCCAGACTGTGCCTTGACCCATTAAATACACATTTAAAAAGTGAACCGTTTAATAAAGCCTATTTTCTACACAGTACATCATATATTTATCCCTGGGGTGAACCAGACTAATACAATCTCCGTACTCGTGTGGACTTACCCTAAGGGCTGGTTCATATAGGCGGTGGAAATTATTGGCCAAACTCTAGGGACAGAATGGCAATAAATCGAGTTGTACTGTACGTTGTAAGCTTTTGAAGTGTAGTTTCAAATTTATTTTCTTCTATGGTGGACTGGGAGTGAGAGAGAAATAAAGAACGTGCCAGCTGCAATTTCCTCCCTGGCATGCTGTAAAAACCAGCTAAGGGATCCGAGGGTTTCAGTATATTGTAATTTAGGCGATAGTCTGACAACCTGTCACTTCAGCAATATACCTACAACTCTATCTTAAATAACCCTCAAAACTTTGTCAGACGTGGCGAAACGACCTTTATTTAGGTCTTACGTATTTACTCTCTGCCTACCCCATTAGGGATAAATCTAACTTAAATAACCCTCAAAACTTTGTTAGACGTTGCGGTACGATCTTTGTTTGGGTCATTAACGCTCTGCCTACCCCATTAGGGATAAATGCGTGTTAATATGTATGTATGTTTCAAATTTCTAGTTGATCGTATTCTGTAAATAATGCCGGCTTGGTCAGCTTCGTCTTTCGTAGGAAACGAACATACTAGCTATCTCTATGTATCTATACTTCTATGCTGGTCTGGGAGCGAGAGAAAAATATAGAATGTGCCAGCTGCATTTCCTCCCGGGCATGCTGTAAGATCCAGCTAAGGGATCCGAGGGTTTCAGTATATTGTAATTTAGGCGATGGGCTGACAACCTGTCACTACAGCAATATACCTAGAATCCTATCTTAAATAACCCTCAAAACTATGTCAGACGTGGCGGAACGACCTTTGTTTAGGTCGTTTACGCTCTGCCTACCTCATTAGGGATAAAGGCGTGATTATATGTATGTCTATGTATCTAAATAGAGACGCTAAGGTTGAGACTTAACATCACTAAAGCGAAGAGACACTTAGGCTCGTATTTATAAATCGATATCAATATTCAGAACAATATTAAATATATAATTGGACAGGTCAGTAAAAAAATAATAATTCGCAGGCAAAAAAATTGCGAATAACGGCCACTAACGGCAACTTTTTTTACTGTACTACTACGGGCTATGAATCGCTAATTTATAAGGTTATAAATTATTTTAATTACTATAACTTGATTCTGTTGGATAGGTTTTTAGATTCATTGCGATTTTAGTGAATAACGATTTTTTTTACTAACGGGGGCGCCACTTGGGTAGTATCGCCACCTTTTTATTATAGTATATTTTTATATATTATGAGCAAAACTATATTAAAAACCTTACCCAGAAGAAGTAAATTCTAGGTTGTTAACAGTAGGAAAAGATAAGTTCGTCGAAAATAAACTTTTTTAGTTATTCGCTAATCTGTACTGACCCTTATACCGCTTCTACCGTTAATTGCTTTATCTCCGGGTTTGTTTGGCCGGTTTAATGTGTGAAAATATTTTGTAATGAGGCTCTTATATGTGGAGGGTAAAATTAGATAAATTTGGCACAGAATAGGGGCGGGTTTTTGCCCGGCTACGCGAGGCAACAAAAGGTTTTCTATTTTCAGGCGTCGAGGTGAAAGAAGCTTTTGTAATAAAAGCCGGAAATTCACGAAGAGGCAGTTCACATCGAGAAACGACGCGACGCGGCGTTCCTTTTTGAAAAAAGATAAGACAATTCATAGAAGGTGATTGGGTTTTGTGCAAAATCCGTCTCAGGGAAGTATCACACTCTTGCTTGTTTCTGCCGCTTTGCAGAAGTGTTCGCACTTCTGTGTTTTGGTCTGAAGGGCAGGAGAGCCAATGAAATTACTGGCACAAAATACATCCCATCTTAGGTCTCACGGTGTGCAACGCACTCTTCTATGTTTTTCTCTCGCTTCCAGTCCAGCATGGAAGTTAAGTGCTTAGTTGCCACTGTATAACATGAACAAAATACATTGTTAGAAAGGAATTCGAGGGTAACAGTGTATTATAATTTAGGCGATGGGCTGACAACCTGTCACTACAGCAATACACATTACAATCTACAATTGCCCTCAATTTTTGTCAGACGTGGCGAAAGCGCCTTTTAAGAGGCGTTTTACGCTCTGCCTATCCCGTAAGGGATAAAGGCGTGATTTTATGTATGTATGTTAGAACTCGAAATGTCCTTGCGGCGTCGCGCTACAGCGCGCTAAGTCGCACGGTGCATCCTGTCATTTCCAAGTACGTTCTGTGATATGCATCTCCAAGCCGCGTCGTGCTGCGTCGCGTTGCATCACTTCACGGTTTGAACCAACTGACCCTAAGGAGAGTTTTGTCATAAAACGAGGTTCTATTTTTAACCCAGCCGTTTTTTGGATCGCTTGTGTGAGTTTCTTACTACGGAAAATACCTATCATGATTATAAAATTAACCTTTACGACCGTGGCACACATACGGAGTCATTCAATGGTAATGGTACATACATATAATCACGCCATTAAAATGGGGTAGGCAGAGCGTAAACGATCTAAAACAAGGTAGTTCTGCCACGTCTGACAAAGTTTTGAGAGTTATTTAAGATAGATTTGTAAGTACGATGGTACGATTCCTTGAACTAAATGACTATAATTGTTTCCATCTCTTTCTGTTACCTGATAGGTAACAATTCTGGTCAAGATTTAATGAACGGAACTCAAAACGCAATTTGCGTAAAATATTTCGCTATAATTACCAATTTTCCGCATAAAACTTAGTAGGTAGTAGGTAAAAAGTTGACGTTTTTTCTTACCCCGTAAAGCGTTTAAGGCGCGAATTTATGTGTTTTATTCATTAACGTGTGCAGTTGTGCACTATCCCTAACTACGTAGACACCTAGATTGATGTTAGTCGAAAGGAAATCCTTCAGCCATTGGCACTCAACACATTCCAAATCGAAATAGTTGTCGGTTAGTCCCGGATGCCATTCCGTTCCCGGGATTGGCGCCGATCCCGAAATGTCCTGATGGATTTTCAACGATCCCGAATTTCAGCGGGGAATTTGAAAATCTATCGTCGACATTTTCGTTGAAAATTCGTAGAATTTGAAACACTTTATTTTCTCTTTAGTTGATTTTGTCACTGTTGCTTGACTTAGTAAAAAGAAAATATATTTTTATTCATGTTTTATTCAAGAAAATTATAGTTTATTATTTTATTTCCTAAGGAATTAATTATCAAAAAAATAAGCTTTCTCTTCCAAAAAATCCGACTTAATCCGGTAAAAATGTAAAAATAGCTATTTGGTATTTACATTCATTTTCCTCAAAGCGATTATGGGCCCCACTTGTTGCCAGTTACTTAAGAAGCGAACAGAGCAGAGGTGGCGCCACTCTTCGCAAAAAATAACTGTATCTGAAATACAACCATTTTCATGATTAGGTATGTTACGGTTTGCCTAAACGTGGATTGATTCTTCTTCTTCATTTTATTACTCAAAATGAGAAGTGTGAAAAGGTACGCGATTTTGCTTGGAAGTACTATCGCAGTACAGCTAGTGTGTGTACAAATACACTACATTCGGTTTCATTCAAAAATCTTCATTAGTTATGATTTTAAAGCCATTTGAACTTCGTCTAAATATCGCGGCCCGCTACTATCCCGCTACCGAAGTAAGTCTACAATTTTTATGAAACAGCAGGAGCGTCTGACGTCATTTGGCGATTGTCCAGTACAAACGCATGGATCGGACATGTACCGGGCAGCCGCTACACGCGCTCATTTTAAAATTCTATATCTTTGTAACTATTGTTGTATCGAAATAAATTCGTTAACAGTTTTTTTTACAATATGATGAGATAGAAATCTTAAAGTAGTATATTTGTCAATTCAGAATTAGTACCTAAGCTTTGTACATGGCCAATTAAAGCAAAGCTTGTATGTTTAGTGTGAATTCGTGAATAAAAAATTAAGAATCACTTAAGGTTAGACCGCGTGAGCCCGATGGTGTAGTGGATAGGGCCGCTGCCTCCTGAGCGGGAGGTCGTGCTTCGAACCCCACACGTACCAATGTGTTTTTCGGTTTTCGAATTTCTCGTTTTATATGTACGTTTATTCGGCGCTTTTTCATGCTTCGGAAGGCACGTTAAGCCGTTGGTCCCGGTTGATATCGTTAAATACCGTAGATATTAGTCGTTAAGCCATATCAGAGGCCAGTGATAAGCATTGGCGGTTTGAAAACTCTGACCTATTCTAGGATTGGGTCTGATTTCCCTTCTGGGTTGCGGAGGTCAGATGGCAGTCACTCTGTGTAAAAACCAGGACCCTCGTTCAATCCCCTAGATTAGGTAGCCGACCCCGTGATATACGGGATAAGGCTAGGGAGATGATGATTAAGGTTCGACCGCACTAGGACGTAGCTGCAGCGGCGCGACACTGCGCGACAAAATTTGTCAAATGTATGAACTGAAATTGCTGCGGCGTGACGCGTGGCGCCGCTCCGCTGCAGCTTCAGTGCCGCTTCAGTGCGGTAAATCTCATACCTTTTCATACAAAGAATCATTTGTCGTTCAGTGACGCGCCGCTTATTCAATGTTGTGGCAGACCGTAAAATAATCATGAAAATTACTGTTATTCATATATAATTAAATGTAATCTTCCATGCTGGAGTGGGAGTGAGAGAAAAACATAGAATGTGCCAGCTGCATTTCCTCCCGAGCATGCTGTAAAAACCAGCTAAGGGATCTGAGGGTTTCAGTATATTGTAATTTAGGCGAAGGGCTGACAACCTGTCACTACAGCAATATACGTACAAATCTTTCTTGAATGGCTCTCAAGACTTTGTCAGACGCGGTGGAACGGCCTTTGTTTAGGTCGTTTACGCTCTGCCTACCCCATTAGGGATATAGGCGTGATTATATGTATGTATGTCATATACAATTATTTATAAATTGATGGCGCCACCTCTGCAGCTCTGTTCGCTCCTTGAAAGGCGGCCAGAGCGTTTGATCCCCCGCACCCCGCACTTGGCTTGAATTAGGAGGGGTTTTGGGGGTGATGTGTGAGGATCAGGGGTCAGGATTAATTGGCTGGGAAGGTGGAGAACTTTAATTATGTTGGGAAGAGCGACGTGATGTTTTATTGCTTGTCAGCGGTAAGTGGTAAGCTTAGCAAAGGAGATATATTAATCACGCCTATTTTTAATTATGGGGTAGGAAGAGCGTCAATCGATCGCAGAATTATGCGGCGGATTATATTGTGTCCCTAAAAACCCGTGTCAGAGTTTACAAACCGCCTATTAGCACATATATTAGACCTCTGACATGGTTTGAGTATCGACCACTATCAAAGATAGCTACCGGGACCGACGACTTAACGTGCCCTCCGAAGCCCGGAATCATTTTTCTTTTCGGACAATCAGGTGATTTACCCTGCTATGTCCTAACCAAACTGCGAAAACCTCACAATGCGATAAATTGACAAATATCAGCTTTGTTAAACACAAACCGAACTGGAAATCGAACTCAGGACCTCTGGATCGTAAGCCCATGGCTCTGACCACAAGACCACCTAAGCAGTTCGCTACGTCACAGGTCGCAGTATAGGCGTGAGAGTTGCCGACTACGGACCAGAGAAATCTGAGATAGGGTTTTGATTTGCCGTCAACTCAATATAAGAAAATATAAGAAACATACATACATACATATAATCACGCCTTTATCCCTAATGGGGTAGGCAGAGCGTAAACGACCCAAACGAAGGTCGTTCCGCCACGTTTGACAAAGTTTTGTGGGTTATTTAAGATAGATTTGTAAGTATATTGCTGTAGTGACAGGTTGTCAGCCCATCGCCTAAATTACAATATACTGAAACCCTCGGATCCCTTAGCTGGTTTTTACAGCATACCCGGGAGGAAATGTAGCTGGCACATTCTATGTTTTTCTCTCGCTCCCAGGCCAGCATGGAAGAAAAACAAAATATAAGAAAACAACTGAATATTGAAGTGAAAACACTGCTACCGATTCTTTGAGGACATAACTTAACTTAATATTTAGTGTAAAGTCACTTTGGCTGCCTCCGTGGTCTAGTGGCTAGTGCCATGGACTCCTGATCCGGAGGTCCTGGGTTCGATTCCCAGGGGGAAACACAAAGTTGATAATATTTGAGAATTTATCACTTTGTGAATTTTTCCTCAGTTTGGTTAGGACATTGCAGGCTTAATCACCTGATTGTTCGAAAAAAAAAGAAAAAGATTTTCGTGCTTCGGAGGGCACGTTAAGCCGTCGGTCCCGGTCGCTGTCTTTGATAGTGGTCGTTACTCAAAACCATGTCAGAGGCCTGATAGTTGTGCTACTAGGCGGTTTAAAAACTCTGACACCAGGGTTCATCGGGTCGATAGACTCGATACCCACTCGACAGAAAAAGATCTGATGAGTCGAAATGAAGACGAAACAGTGGTCAACAAACGACGAACACAAAAACATACATACATACAATCATGCCTTTATTCCTAATGGGGTAGGTAGAGCGTGAACGACCTATATAAAGGTCGTTATACCAGATCAGACAAAGGTTTGAGGGTTATTTAAGATAGATTTGTAGGTATGTTGCTTTAGTGACAGGTTGTCAGCCCAGCTCCTAAATTTCAATTTACTGAAACCCTCAAATCCTTTAGCTGGTTTTTACAGCATGCCCGGGAGGAAATGCAGCTGACACATTCTATGTATTTCTCGCGCTCCCAGGCCAGCATGGAACACAAAAACACAAAGGACAAAGTCCCCTACACTGAACATTGCAGTATCACGACAGGGATACATACATACATACATAAAATCACGCCTTTATCCCTTACGGGGTAGGCAGAGCGTAAAACGCCTCCTAAAAGGCGCTTTCGCCACGTCTGACAAAAATTGAGGGCAATTTTAGATTGTAATGTGTATTGCTATAGTGACAGGTTGCCAGCCCATCGCCTAAATTACAATACACTGTAACCCTCGAGTCCCTTTTGCTGACTTCTACAGCATGCCCGGGAGGAAGGGCAGCTGGAACATTCTATGTTTTTCTATCTCTCCAAGTCCAGCATAGAAGAAACGAACGACAGGAATACACGTGGGAAAGGGCCCCCTTGCGGGGAGGACCACTCTGCGGAGATCATGCTTAACGGCTGCTCCTAAAGAGTTGGATTCCGTTCCGATCCAAACAAGCAAAGCTCACAAGAGCGAAGCACTAGCTAACTAAATGTTCATGATCCTCCCTTTCGCATCAGAAACACTTGTGTTGTTAGACCTTGTAAAGGTTGCGGGCAGCGGGTGGATGCTGTCAGCCCAAAACCGTGCTCTGTGGAGAACCTTGCGGGAGGCTCATGTCCAGCAGTGGACGTCTCACGGCTGATGATGATGATGCATCAGAAACAATGGGCCCCTGGGGACCAGATGTATTTTTTTTTATAAATCACTACGAGCCTCGTTGAGGCAACTGGCGACCCGAGGGCCGGCAGCTGGTGGTGATACTGCGCGAATATACTACGTTGAAAGAAATTTTCAATTCATTATTTTTATTTATATTAAGTTTAATTTTACTTCCATGCTGGTCTGGGAGCGAGAGATAAACATAGAATGTGCCAGCTGCATTTCCACCCGGACATGCTGTAAGATCCAGCTAAGGGATCCGAAGGTTTCAGTATATTGTAATTTAGGCGACGGGCTGACAACCAGTCACTACAGCAATATACCTAGAATTCTATCTTAAATAACCCTCAAAACTATGTCAGACGTGGCGGAACGACCTTTGTTTAGGTCGTTTACGCTCTGCCTACCCCATTAGGGATAAAGGCGTGACTATATGTATGTATGTACGTTTAATTTAGTGTTATTTAAATTGTATTCTTTGTTGATAAAGCATTGAATGATTGACTAAATCTTGACTAATAATTATTGTCACCGTCCCTTTCTGTTCTCTCATGATAGAAAATGTCAGGTATCGATTTAGTCAAGATTTATTGATTTTGGGCGCATACAAATTGCCCCCATTGCACAACTTATGTAAAAGATTTACATGATATAATTAGTTTACAGTAGTATTATTTTATTGATATTTATAAAATGTTGTGTACGTTTTATCCGCGTATCGTTAAAATTATCACTTCTGTAGGTCTTCGTAAGAAATTTCTTTTTAGAAATAAGCTGTGCCTGTTGTTGTCTTTGTTTTTTATGTCCTGTGTTTATGATGTTTTTTGTGTACAATAAATTTTTAAATAAAAAAATTTTTTGGCCTAAAATAGGGATGTAGGTAATAGTCCTCCCACCGATTTTCGGTGATAGCGGCCTATCTCCCGGAGATGGGCCAACTGCGCAGGACTTGTTATTAGTGTCCAAGTGTTTGCGCTACACACAGGTGCACTCTCTGTTCCCTCAATCTCTTATTCTGATGGGACAGATTGACTGACACGACCAGAGAGAATGCAGGCGCAGGACCGACTATTTACATGCCCATCCGACAGCATGGATCATCTTACTTTTCGGACAATCAGGTGATCAGCCTGCAATGTCCTAACCAAACTAGAAACAACAACACAAAGTCATTGTCCCCCGCCGGGAATCGAACCCGGGACCTCCGGGTCGAGAGCCCATGGCTCAGACCGCTAGACCACGGCGGCAGTCAAGGTATGTAGGTATATATAATCTGAATGTAGATTTCTAAGTGTATATTTTAGAACTACAATTAGGTATACAAATAAAAGGTACTTTTCAGAAAAGGTGTTTTACTGTACCTTTTCTCTCCTACGCCTAATCGCTAAACCGATCTGGCTTGAATCATCTTGAATGCCGAGAGAGAGACATAGGCTATCTCACTTCCGCCGGGAGATCTGATGAGCGGACTACTAGTTTATAAGGATGTGGGCATAGCATCGGCGTTAGCGGGAGCGGGAGCAGGAGCGGGAATTGAAATGAGTTTCTTCGGCTATGCTGGACTAAGATGAGCGGTGATAGAACATAGAATGCGTAAGCTGCTTTTCTGACCGGTTATGTTGTAATTGTAAGTGAACAAATGGATTCGTGAGTTTCAGTATATTGTAATTTAGGCGATGGGGTGACAACCTGTCACTACACCAATATACCTACAAATAACGCTCAAAATATTGTCAGACGTGGCGGAACGACCTTTGTTTAGGTAGTTTACGCTCTGCCTACCCCATTAGGGATAAAGGCGTGATTATATGTTTGTAAGTATGGGCATAGCATCAGCATAAGCGGGAGCGGCCTACGTTTATAACCTTAATTCTGGTTACCTTCAGCAAATAACGTGAAAAGGTTCTGAAAAATTAAGTTCACAAAGAAAAGACTATTATCAAACTATTTAAACTTAAGTGAGACATTCTAAATACAATTAAACTGCTTTTTCTTTGATTACTTGCGGAGGTTCAATTTTCGGAACCGCTATCATCACTTTGTTACAAACATAATGCTTTGCAGTTGACTTCCTTTAAAGTTGCATAAAAAAGTCGACAGCAAAACAAGCTGGTATCGATAACGCAACGTTAAAAAAATGCAGTATATGTATGTTGTTTTTTTATTATTATTAAAAAGGGTACCTACAGCTACACTACCCTAGAACATATTAGTACTTTTCCTATCTAGGCAAATATTATCCCCGCTCTCGCTTCCGCTCGAACTGTGTTCACCGCATAAGAGTTAGTAATTAAAGCCTGCAAAAACTAAAACAATTTTTCATCATGATTTATGATAACTCGACAATCTAATTATTTTTTTGTACTGGTTAAATATTTCGTAGCATACACTCTCGAGTTGCTACGTCGTAGCAAATTTCGTAGCGGGCGTAGACCGTAGTAGTTAAAATTTGTTTTTCATGAAGAATGGCGATGATTCTCGCAACATAATCCTCATTCTAATTATAAAATTTATTATAAATAGTAAATTTCATTCAAGACGTCACATCACGGCATGGTTCTCCTGGGAAGGAGGCTGGCACAATTGCCTATCTGATAGTCATTTTCTTAGCTTTGAACAAGATAGCAAATAAACACAGCACTTTGAAATTTCTAATCTGACGTAAGACGCTTTAAATAAGAACTGAACATAAAGCACGCTTTCTTATTTCACGTCAAATAAGCAGTCATACGTCAGATTAGGAATGTCAAAGTCAAGTGTTTAATTGATATCCTGTTCTTACGTCAAAGTTAAGAAAGTGACAGCGCTACTAAGAATTAGAATAACGATTATGTAGCGAGAATCGACGCCATTATCGTATCATTCAAACTGTTTAAACCTAAATGATTTAATAATCATATTTTAAATTAAGCATTCAAAGGTACAATGTCACGCTTACGGGGTATTCAGAGCTTTCTATAGTTTCCAGTCCACCATGGAAGAATAAGTTATAGTATAAAAATGCCGTAAACCCGACGAGAATCAAACCCATGACCTTAACGCAAGCTCAAGGCTGAAACCACTCAAACAAGAAACAATTCTCTTCATAAACTGTCTAGCCAGTAGTTTTCTCAGGTAAAGATATTTCTCCTAAGTGTAAAATCTATTTTTAGCGGCACGTTGAGAGCTGAAATAGAAGCACTTAAAAATACACGGGAAGAATATTACATTCTTATAGCCGTGTTCTCTGCCTCCGTGGTCTAGTGGTTAGAGCCATAGGCTCACGATCCAGAAAGTCCTGTATAAAACAAAGTCACTTTCTCTGTCCCTATGTATGCGTAAATCTTTAAAACTACGCAACTGATTTTAATGCGGTTTCTTTTAATGGATAGAGTGATTCAAGAAGAAGGTTTATATGTATAATACATGCATAATATAGTAGAGAAACACTGATAATTTCCGTGCGAAGCCGGGGCGGGTCGCTAGTTAGGTTATAATTTAGACAACCTAGCCGCGTAGGCGTTTCAATATAAGACATTGTTAGTCAATGTCCCGACCGCAGAATATAAAATAAGACACGAAAGTTACCCTTCTTGTATTTTATACAGGGTGTATCAAACCTCGTTATTTTCAACTAGTACTATTATATAAATATGATTTTTTTGTATGGAGATGTCAAAATTTTATTTCACCCTCAATTTTTTGTGCTTCGACACAGCTTGGACACTCCTAACTATAAGTCATTTTGGTCACACATCGACAGACGGCATGTTGCACTTGGCATGCGTTTGTGTGCGTGTTATAAGGGTTGATAAATTTTGTTATACCGGTCATAATCATCAGTTGATTAATCTGGTTCTTGATTAAACCAACGTTTTAAAGTATTTAACTGTAACTGAATAGTTAGAATAGATTAGGTTGTATATTTTGTATGAATTTACTTACAGTCTCTCATCACAGTGGAATCTAAAACAGTTCCTATTGGAGTAAAATCTTGTGGTAGAAAGACATCCGTACACAGAACAGTACCTAACCATCTTTGGAACCCAAAACTTTATTATTTCCGCTACACTGGGAAACATGCGCGCGCCATACCCGCTAAGCGTACGCTCAATGTGGCCCACAATCCGGCGCGGAGTGTGACGTATGTCGGATTGGGGAAGGAAGGTGAATGTCCATTCTGTATGTAGTACTATATATTCTGTGCTAGTACTATTATATAATTATGAAATGTTTGTATGGAGAAGTCAAAATTTTATTTCACCTTAAATTTTTTGTGCTTTGTGTAAGTTGTTTAATAGAACGTGTCGTCGAAAAGATAGCAGTACGTTTTAACACTCTGTATATTTTGTGCTATCGCGTTCTATTTCCTGGGAAATAGCACACAGCAACATTTATTTTCAAAGGGATTCATTCCCGCCTTTTCCCGCGTCAAATTAGCGTTTCCAAGAATATAAGTTGCTTCTCGGGGTATAAAACTTGGTTATAAGGAAATAGCATAAATATACATACATACATACATATAATCACGCCGTTATAACTAATGGGGTAGGCAGAGCGTAAACGTCCAAAACAAAGGTCGTTTCGCCACGTCTGACAGTTTTGAGGGATATTTAAGATAGATTTGTAGGTATATTGCTGTAGTGAAAGGTTGTCAGCCCATCGCCTAAATTACAATATACCGAAACCCTCGGATCCCTTAGCTGGTTTTTACAGCATGCCCGGGAGGAAAAGCAGCTGGCACATTCTATGTTTTTCTCTCGCTCCCAGTCCAGCAGGGAAGTATAAATAAAATATACATATTATGTATTATTATATTAATACTATATATTAATAACTGTATGTATTTATGAAGTTTTATGTATTACTATACGTATTTATTGTATTTTATGATAGTAGGGTTTGAATTGTTCACGCCATATCTGCCTCACTTATGCACTCTCACTAAATAAATAAATTTAATAATTAAGGGATTCTAGAGTTTCAATATGTTGTAATTTAGGCGATGAGCTGACAACCTGTCACTACAGCAATAATCAGATCTATCTTAAACAACTCTCAAAGCTTATCAGACGTGGTCGAACGACCTTTGTGCGAGTCGTTGACGCCCTACCTACCCCATTAGGGATACAAGCGTGATAGTGTGTGTGTGTGGTCTGAGCTTCAGGGGTTGTGGGCTGTTGTGTTTTTATTAAAATCAAAAATAAATATTACTGAAATTCATAGAATTTTGCTAGCCCCACATTTCTAAAATGTTCTTGACTTTGAGATATTTTTTATTGAAGGTTGTGATCTGTATTGTACAATAACTAAGGCTGACGCAGCATACTTTTACGATCAATTATTCATACATTCATGAAATCACGCCTTTATCCCTAATGGGGTAGGCAGAGCGTAAAAGACTTTAACAAAGGTCACTCCGCCACGTCTGACAAAGTTTTGAGGGTTATTTAAGATAGATTTGAAGGTATATTGCTATAGTGACAGCTTGCCAGCACATCGCCTAAATTGTGATATACTGAAAGCGTAGGATCCCTTAGCTGGTTTTTACAGCATGCCCGGGAGGAAATGCAGCTGGCACATTCTTTGCTTTTCTCCCGCTCCCAGTCCAGCATGGAAGGATATACTGCTTTATTTCACCTTGAAGCGTATCTGGCGTCCCGCGTGGGAGGGAAAGGGCAATCCGTTTATAAACGTCTCATTTCTTGACAAATTGATGCAAGACTACTACCCTACTCTTCCTAATCGAAGGGTTTTTGTTCCACCCGAAACCTGACCTCAGTCTTCAGTGTGTGGGTAGGAGGTGCCAGTTACTCCTAGATAAATGGCATTTCTCTTTTGCTATGCTGGGTAGAATGTTACCTGGAAGAAAACCAATATTAACCGCCTCCGTGGTCTAGTTGTTAGAGCCATGGGCTTACGATCCGTTGGTCTTGGGTTCGATTTCAAGGGGCACACAAAAGTTCAGTTTGTCAATTTATCAATCTGTGAGGTTTTCCCCAGATTGGTTAGGACATTACAGGCGGAATCACCTGATTGTCCGAAAAGAATAAAGATTCTGTGTTTCGGAGGGCACGTTAATCCGTCGGTCCCGGTTCCTATCTGTGATAGTGGTTGTTACTTAAAAACCATGTCAGAGATTTGAGTTTGAAAACTCTGACACCAGGGTTCATCGGGTCGTTCGACTCCAGAATCCACTCGCTAAGAAGCAATATTGGGCTTTAGGTATTGCGGTTTTACTAGTGAATTATTGGGGTTTCCTGTAGAAATAGGGTATTTTTCCGAGGTATGTAACACTGAATCTTTAAACTAATGTTACAACATAAAATAAATTAGTGTAAAGTAAAGCAGTGGTTATGGACGTCCAAAATCGGGGGTAGTTGCCATACTCGCTAGCCTTGGCTTTAACTGCCTCCGTGGTCTAGCGGTCTGAGCCACGGGCTCTCGAACCGGAGGCGACAATGATTTTGTGATGTTGTTTCTAGTTTGGTTAGGAAATTGCAGGCTGATTACCTGATTGTCCGAAAAGTAAGATGATCCATGCTGTCGTATACGCATGTAAATAGTCGGTCCTGCGCCTGATTTTTCTCTTCAGATTCAGATTCTTCTGATTCTTCTTCTTCGTCAGTCAATCTGTCCCATCAGAATAAGAGGTTGAAGGAATAGAGAGTACATCTGTATGTAGCGCAAACACTCAGGCACTAAAAACTGGTCCTTCGCAGTTGGCCGATCTCTGAGAGATCGGCCACCATCAATGAAAATCGGTAGGAGAACAATTATTATTTCGCTTGGCAGACGGATTGGCCAGCGCAGTGTGAGATATTATAGTCACAATGAATTTTAATGCTTCCATAGTCAGTATTTTGTCTCATGAAATAGAGACAAACGAACTCATATTCACAATTACAATATTAAAATAGTTTCAAAGAAAAAATATTTCGTTATTAAAAAAAAAACCGTAGCGACCTTTAAGGATGTAAAATTGCGTTACTATGAGGCTAATAAATAAATGTGTATTAATACGCAAGAAAAGGTTTTTAAATGTTACCTTCTTTTATATAAATATAATGAAATAATAAAATTCTGACGTCAAACTTATTTGACACACGACATAATAATTTCTTGTTCACAAAGTAAATAAGAGAAATAGACATTTGTGTTTGCTAATGTACGTAGATATTATATTTCATTACATAAAAACGTAGAATCTTGTTTTATCTTAAATATTGCGCGTAATAAGGTTTTATGAAAATAAATTCTTAACCTTATTAAAAGCAATTTACAAAAATTGGCATGGTCGGAATTTTATTCAAATATTCTAAAAAAGATCTTGCTGTTTACTAAAAGCAAGAAAAACGTAAATATGTTTTCAGTTTATAATATAAATTGTAAGAGAATCAATTAGTTCAGTCTGCATTGTCTTGACCAAACTGGATACTGCATTCTCTTAAAATTAAAATATTTAAGTCCCATCTTACGTATCGAGAGAGAAAAGCTCACTGAAACAGTTTCACAACCTGCCCACCAAAAATGTATTTAGTTGCTTTTATCTTCTGAGCGAGTGAGTTTTCGAGTTGAACAACAAACTGATGAACCCTGTTCTCACAGTTTTGAAACCGCCCAGTAGAACAGCTAGGCTTCTGAAATGGTTTTGAGTACGATCACTATCAAAGACAGCAACCGGGACCAACGGCTAAAAGGGCCCTCCGAAGCACGGGATCCTTCCTTTTTTCGGACAATCAGGTGATTCAGCCTGCATTCCTCACAAAGTCATAATATGTCAAAATATATCAACGTGTTCCCCCAAGGAATCTAACCTAGGACCTCCAGTTGCACGCCCATGACTCAGTCTACTAGATCACGGAGGCAGTATAGCAGTTCTTCCATTAAAAGAAACCGCATCAAAATCCGTTGCGTAGTTTCAAAGATTTATGCATACATAGGGATATAGGGGCAGAGAAAGCGACTTTGTTTAATACTATGTAGTCAAGTAAGGAATCCCTAAAACACCTTCCAGTTTCAAACGTAAAGCCTGTCAAAATTAAAGGTGAAACACAAATCATTATATACGTAAATAGAATTTTCGATTGGTAGTTTGTTTGGTTCCAATTTTAGCTGCGAGTCGCGTCAATAGCCGGGGATATCAAAAGGAACCATTTAAATGAGACTGCTCACGTAAACAGTCTGTTCCGACGGTAACTTACTAATTATAATAGAATAATGAAAAACCTATTTTCGTCACGAGTTTACTGAATAAAGGTCAATTTACTTGAAGAACTTTTTAAGAGCTTGGTAAGTATTTATTGACAGAACTTAAGAATTACTCGCGGTGAATCGTTCTTCCATGCTGCATTTCCTCCCGGGCATGCTGTAAAAACCAGTTAAGGGATCCGATGGTTTAAGTGTATTGTAATTTAGGCGATGGGCTGAACTGTCACTACAGTAATATACCTACAAATCTAGCATAAATAACCCTCGAAATTTTGTCAGTCGTGGCAGAATACCCTTTGTTTAGTGATATTCGAAGGTCGCCGATTTAAACTTTACTAGATCATCCTTATAATCCATATTTGAGTTTTGGCCTTATAGGGGGATAATAATAATAGTCCTCCCAACCGATTTTCGGTGATGGCGGCCAATCTCCCATACAACTGCGCGGGACTAGTTTTTAGTGCCCAAGTATTTGCACGACACACGAGTACACTCTTTATTTCTTAAATCTCTTATTCTGATGGGACAGATTGACTGACACGACTATAGAGAAACCAGGCGCAGGACCGACTATTTACATGCCCATCCGACAGCATGGATCATCTTGTTGTTCGGACAATCAGGTGATCAGCCTGCAATGTCCTAACCAAACCAGAAACAACAACAAAAAGTCATTGTCCCCCGCCGGGAGTCGAACCCGGGACCTCCGGGTCATGAGCCTATGACTCCAACCGCTAGACCAAGGAGGCAGTTAATATAGGGGGATAATTGCCATAGCTACGCTTGGCAAGCTGCTTGGCGAGCGCAGTACACATTGGTTCTGAAATAGCATCATGGTTTCCTTTTGTTTTGTTATAATAACTTACTTTGTAATTTGTGTTTAGTTGTAAACCAATCTATACTGTTTGTAAATTTAAACTGACAAAAGTTTGTTATTTTGCGGGGGTTTTGCGGTCACTGACTGGACTATAACCACGAATAAATATAGAATTGTTATTGTTTCTAAAATGGCTTTGTGACGGCTTCCCAACTATTTGTGGTCTATAGTTAAATAGGCAGTCGTATCGATAACATTAGCTTTTGTACTTGGCTGTGAGCTATTTGTAATTTCAGGGCAAAATTAGTTTTTAATCGATTTTAGGCACAAGGCACTGGGCTCGATTCTGGATTTGCCAGCTGTAACTAAAATTAAAATCTATTTGTAACTTTCGGACTAAAAGCATAACTAAAATTAAAATCTATTTGTAACTTTCGGACTAAAAGCATTGGAAAAGGACAGGGAATCTATTCTTTCGGGTTTTTGATGTATATATGGTGGTTTTATGCGCTATCTGTCATTTTTATCCGCCGTCATATGATATGCTGGATTCTTCCATGCTGGACTGGGAGCGAGAGAAAAACAGCTAGAGGAAATGCAGCTGGCACATTCTATGTTTTCCTTACGCTAGCAGGCCAGCATGGAAGAAAACATAACAAACTCATACTAAAACTATAAAGAAAACAGAACTCTGCGTCACAGAATTTCCGTTATATGAGAGTCCAAAATATTTTACTTTGACGCGGATTCGGTTCGATAATTGTTAGCCAGACATACAGACCAGTCAAGCACGGAACAACACAAAAAAACCCCGAAGAATAGAAAAAAAATACGCTTCCATAACCAATATCTTCCACCATCAACCGACCATGCCCTTGTACAAGGCCATAACTCAACTCAGATCAATCAAGACCAGAACACGCTACTCTTTGTATGTGTTCGCTTCTTCTTATAACTAGTAGTGGACAGTGGGTTTCGTAGGTCGAAGACAAACTTGAGATTAACTGTTAAATAAGCCTTTTTAAGGGGAGGTAAGGGAGGACCGAGACGCAGTTACTTTGACCAAATTGAAGAGAACGTGAATGTCAAGTCGTATCAGGAAGTGAAATCGTTGGCAGAAGTCAGAAAAAAATGGCGATTACTCCACTGACAAGTGCCCAGGACTTAAATTTAAGAAGAAGAAGAAGCCTTTACTGGCACTATTTAGCACTTTTTACAATTCAGCATATCTATTCGGTATACAGACATTATTTGAGTTGCAATGTAAAGAGGTTGTATGCAACAGTGCGTGTAAGAAACTTTTTGCGAATCTGTTGCAAAATTTCTTTTTCCATTTTGTTGTCCAACTGCATTTTTTGTATTTTACAACTTAATAATTCTCTATTAGCTTTATTTTTATCGACCGATACTAATGCTCGTATTTATGAAGCGATGTCAAACTTGAGCGCAATATTAAGTATGGATTTGATAGGCCAGTTTGTACTGAAATTATATTGCTGATACGAACTCAAACTTATTGTCACTGATTACAAGGACGGCCCTAAAACTAAAACAACTAGATACATTACACTGACCCTAAGCAGACCAATGTAGCTTTTGCCAGCTGGACTCAAACCTCCAATAGTCGGATTTGTTTTTCTCACACGCAAGGCTAATGATTGCGGAATCTACTCAATCGCTGTTCCTATAAAGGTGGTAAAAACGTCGCTCTAAAGCGCGTGCATTTTATATATTCACGTCTGTATACCTTAGGGAGTAAGCAGAGAATCAACGACAACGAAGTCAATGTTGAATGAAGATTTTATCGACTCCTACTCGTATAATATGTCTGGGCCGAAGAACAGCTGATAAATTCTATATTTTTTATCGAAATCAGTCCAGAATGGAAACACGGAACCCTAAAACCAAATCAAACACACGTGCCCCTGCACAAACGCAGTAACGCGTACATTTTACATATTCTCGTCTGTATACCTTAGGGAGTAAGCAGAGAATGAACGATAACAAATTCAATGTTGAATGAACCTTTTATCGACTCCTACTCATATAATATGCCTGAGCCAAAAAGCAGCTTTTTTTAATGGACCTGTTTGCAACATACTACAAAGTGTATATAATGCGTCACCGGGATAAGAAAAAAATAGGAAATGGAAGCACGATACTCTAAAACCAAATCAAACGCAGTAACTCAACCATGGTCGCACTTCTGTTCCTATAAAGGTGGTAAAAGCATCGCTCTGAAGCGCGTACATTTTACATATTCACGTCTGTATACCTTAGGGATTAAACAGAGAATCAACGACGACGAAGTCAATGTTGAATGTAGTTTTTATCGACTCTTACTCGTATAATATGTCGCTGGGCCGAAAAACAGCTGGTAAATTCTATATTTTTTATCGATTTCCGTCCAGAACGGAAGCACGGAACTCTAGAACCAAATCAAACACACGTGCCCCTGCACAAACGCAGTAACTCAGCCATGCTCACACTTCTGTTCCTATAAAGGTGGTGTAAAAGTGGTAAAAGCGTCTCACTGAAGCGCGTAAATTTTCCTTTTTTATCGCGTGTATTCGGTTTCCAGAAGAGAGCCCGCATGTGGTATAGGCGTAATAGGACTATACCGGGTGTTAGTGTGAAAATTGATATGGCGAATTATTTTTATTGAGGATTTTTAGCACTCGGAATGCTATTTTATTTCATATACATCATCATCTCCCTAGCCTTATCCCGTATCATACGGGGTCGGCTTCCTAATCTAGGGGATTGAATGAGGGTACTGGTTTTTACACAGAGCGACTGCCATCTGACCTCCGCAACCCACAAGGAAAACCAGACCCAATACTAGATTCGGTCAGAGTTTTCAAGCCGCCAATGCTTAGCACTGGCGTCTGATAAGGCTTAAAGACTAATATCTACGGTATTAAACGATATTAACCGGGACCAACGGCTTAACGTGCCTTCCGAAGCACGGAAAAAGCACCGAAAAAACGTATATATGAAATTGGTACGTGGTTGGGATTTGAACCACGACCTTCTGCTCAGGAGACAGCGGCCCTATCCACTACATCATCGGGCTCTCTATTTTATTACTATTTTATTTATCTAATCACGCCTTTATCCCTAATGGGGTAGGCAGAACGTAAACGATCTAAACGATGGTCGTTCCGCCACGTCTGATAAAGTTTTGAAGGTTATTTAAGATAGATTTGTAGGTATATTGCTGTAGTGACAGGTTGTCAACCTATCGCTTAAATTACAACATACTGAAACTCTCGGATCCCTTAGCTGATTTTTACAGCATGCCCCGAGAAAATGCAGCTGGCACATGATTGGCACATTTTGTTAAGCTTAATATGTAACTAGTTAATTACTATACCTAGTCCCTTACACCCAGTATCGACGTACAGAGCTTCGTCATCGAACGCCCACGTCCAAATTTAGCCCGCACGCCCACTCGATATCCGACGAATTGAATCCGTATTCTGGGGTGAGTGAAAACAGTGCTACAGAAAAAAATACACACGTACTTCTGCACGATCACACTCATAGCCCCCACTAGCATTCCCTGTATCGGGGTGCCATGGGCATATACACAGAAACAACCACAAAGAACACCCACACCCAGAAACAGACATTTAAATTCATCATTCAAATGTCACTTGCTACACCAGTCACTCTGGTTCCATGCTGGACTGGGAGCGATAGAAATACATAGCATGTGCCAGCTGCATGTGCATCTCCCCCCAGGCATGCTGTTAAAACCAGCTAAGGGACTCGAGGGTTTCAGTATATTGTAATTAAGGCGATGGGCTGACAACCTGTCACAACAGTTCTATCTTAAACAACCCTCAAAACTTGTCAGACGCGGCGGAACGACCTTTCTTTGGGTCGTTGACACTCTGCCTACCCCATTAGGGATACAGGCGTGATAATATGCATGCATGTATTCAAATTCAAATAGGCTATGCCGGCCATGGACTATGGATTCACTAGTGTGCTTAATTCTTTTGAGAAGATGATCCCAGGTGTCAGATTTTTGTTAACGTCAGGAAAAGATGCCTCAACCTCATTGTCCAAGGCCTAGATCACGCAGAAGACCAAAGAAGCGATGGCTAGATGTCGTGAAATCGGATATGGAATAAAACGATCTTACCCCAGCACCGGATGCTGAAGACAGTAGTAGTAGTGAAGTAGAGTTTGGAGCGGGATGGGATCTACCTCCTAGTGGTCCACCCCGGGCAACGGCAACACAGGCTTGCCTGTGAATAAGTCCGACTGAACGATCCCTACAAAGCGATGGTAGGTAAGCGGTGTCCGGCGCCAAACAGCTTGCTGTGTTCCGTCGGTGCTTCAGATTGATTGACATAACAGGGATTTTCAGGGTGAGCTCGCTCCATCGTCGACTTTGTCACGGTCATCCCTGACCTAGTGTCTGGAGTCGAGAGCAAACCCATTTCTAAAAAAAGGAGAAAAAGGCGGAAAACGAATGATATGGAAAGCAGTGCACAATATGCTGGGAAAACGCTCGAAAGATCGAATCGACCTCGAGATTGGAAACTCAAGGTTAAGGCCCGTAATTATACACAGCATTTGAGACTGATAGCTAGTTTGAGTTCGTATCAGAATGTCATTTCAATACAATATGACCTGTCAAATCCTAACTTAATATTGCACTGAATCTTGAGATGGCTTTATAAATAAGAGCCCTAAGATCACAAATAGTATTTCCAACTCACATTTAGAATAAATATACAAAGTTTCATTCCTTTTTACTCAAAAATACATTTGAAATATAAATTATACTAGTTGCCAAATTAGTTATATTAATTACTAGTACTACTATTTCATTATGTTGTCATATCTAATAGCTAAAACCACGCGTTTTATCCGCGTATCTTTAAAATTTCTTTTTAGAAATAAGCAGTGCCTGTTGTGTCTTTGTTTTTTATGTCCTGTGTTTATGATGTTTTTTTTGTGTACAATAAATTGTTAAATAAATAAATAAAACCGATTTTAGAAATAAGATCTTCGATTAAAAGACTTGAAATTTTGTTTATAAAACTGACTTGGAAATACTAGAGCAGAAAAACTTTATGATTGAATGCCAGCCGTCCGCCTACAAATTTAGCTCGCTCGTACGCCCACTTAATATCAGACGAACATTTTGAATCGGGCCTACAGGGCGAACAAAATAGATTCGCGTATTTTCATTCCGTCGTATGTAAGATTTTTGTGTAAATCGAACCTACGAACTCTGGGACCGAACCTCGACTGGGAATTCAAGGCTCTGATTACTAGAGTACAACCCTTATCTTGATGTCAAATTTTTACTTTAATCGAATCTCAGACCTCAGGACCGAGAGCTCAAAGCTCATACCACTATATAGAGAAAGCTGGGTGATTCAATCGGGTCTGTGTATTTCTATCTAGTTCAGCGAGAATATAATCATCACTACATCAAAAATACGCACGTATACGTTCCTATGTACGTCATCATCTCCCTAACCTTATCGCGTATCTCTCGGGGTCGGCTACCTAATAAAGGTGATTAGACACAGAGCAACTGCCATCTGACCTCCGCAATCCAGAAGGGAAACCAGACCCAATCCTAAAAAAGGTCAGAGATTTTAAGCCGCCAATGCTTAGCACTGGCCTCTGACATGGCTTAACGACTAATATAAACGGTATTAAACGATATTACCCTGGACCAACGGCTTAACGTACCTTCCGAAGCACGGAAAAAGCGCCGAATAAACGAACATATGAAATTCAAAAATACGTACGTACGTGGTACGTCGTGGGATTCGAACCACGACCTCCCGCTCAGGAGGCAGCGGCCCTATCCACTACACCATCAGGTTCTCTAACCTACGTACTCGTACTTGTGTTCAAATTTATTTGAAAGATAAAAGCTGACATTTATTGTACCTTGACTAGCCTGACAGCTTAGTGGTTAGTGACCCGACCTGCTGTTTTAAAGGTCGTGCACTTAATTTTAAGGTAATTTCATTAAATTTGTGTAAGACGAAAAATACAGGTATTTTATTCAATTTGTATTTATTAAGTCGATAAGCTGTGCACGAGAAACATACATACATATAATCACGCCTTTATCCCTAATGGGGAAGGCAGAGCGTAAACGACCTAAACAAAGGTCGTTCCGCCACGTCTAACAAAGTTTTGAGGGTTATTTAAGATGGATTTGTAGGTATACTGCTGTAGTGACAGGTTGTCAGCCCATCGCTTAGATTACAATATACTGAAACCCTCGGATCCTTTAGCTGGTTTTTACAGCAGGCCCGGGAGGAAATGCAGCTGGCACATTCTATGTTTTTCTCTCGCTCCCAGGCCAGCATGGAAGAAATATAAAAAGATTTAAAAACAAAATAGTGTCCTTAGTCAAGCTGTTTTCATTTCTTGTTTCACATAAATGATTTACCTATCTATCTATCTATATTTTAAAATAGACCATTCTCTCTCAGTTCTCTCGTACCGGACAAACCGTAAAGTCAGCTTAGCAACCCGAGGATTTCAGTGTATTGACTCCGTGGTCTAGTGGCTAGTGCCATGGACTCCTGATCCGGAGGTCCTGGGTTCGATTCCCAGGGGGGACTTCCCACACAAAGTTGATATTTGAGAATTTATCACTTTGTGAATTTTGTCCCCAGTTTGGTTAGGATATTGCAGGCTGTACCGAGCATGCTGTTAAACCAGCTAAGGGATCTGAGGGTTTCACTATATTGCAATTTAGGCGATGGGCTAACAACCTGTCACTACAGCAACATACCTACAAATCTATCTTAAATAACTTTGTCAGACGTGGCGGAACGACCAGTGCTTAGGTCGTTTATGCTCTGCCTACCCCATTAGGGATAAAGGCCAGATTATATGTATGTATGTTAAATCTGTATAGTTGCAACACCCTTTAGTAAAGCAATTATCCTACACAATAGAGTGTGTAACGTGGTTAGTATCGGAACTACATTGTAATGACGTCACTTAGTTGCTTCATAGTTTAGTGGTTTGAGCTTTGATATTTTGATCTGCAGGTCGTGGATTTGATTCTCACGGAGTGTACAAATCGCAAAATTTATTTATCATTCTGCAGGCTGCACTCAGTGTCTGAATAGATATACAGTTTGCTCTTCAACTACGAGAGTAAAATGCATACGAGCACAGTATATAGTCCTCGCACCAATTTTCGGTGATGGCGGCCAATCTGTTTAGATATCAGCCAACTGCGCAGGACTTGTTTTTAGTGCCCAAGTGTTTGCGCTACACACAGGTGCACTCTCTATTCCTTCAATCTCTTATTCTGATGGGACAGATTGACTGTCACGACCAGAGAGAAATAAGGCGCAGAACCGACTATTTACATGCCCATCCGACAGCATGGATCATCTTACTTTTCGGACAATCAGGTGATCAGCCTGCAATGTCCTAACCAAACTAGAAACAACAACACAAAGTCATTGTCCCCCGCCGGGAATCGAACCCGGGACCTCCGGGTCGAGAGCCCATGGCTCAGACCGCTAGAACACGGCACAGTAGACACTATATTAAAACTGTAGCGCACATAGATGGCGCCACATCTAGATACAACAGTCCTGAAACGCGGTATCGAAGTTTGCTCGGCGATCTGCATATATACAACTTCCGAACTAATCCAGTCGGACTCCGGTCCCCTGGTCACAACACCCGACTAATGTAGTAATAGTGGGTAATTACCCTTTTCCCATCCGTCATCACTCGGCCAACTGGCCTTTGAAGGAATGCTTCTTAATAACCATTTGTTACCAATTACCTACCGTAATTAATGTAAAGTAAAAAACCGGCAAAGAAATCAGGTTTTTGTATCGGAGCTCCCCCTAAATATAAATTTTATTTTAATTATATTTACTTTTATTTTTTAAATTATTATACAACTCAATGTACTGTGAATATTTCAAGCGTTTACCTGTGGCCGTTTTTAATATCGAGCAAGAAATGGCAAAAGGTAACTTTTATAATATGAGAGCCCTTAAATATTCATTTAGTTTTATTTTTAGAATTTGTTGTAATAGCAGCAACAGAAGTACATCATCGTTGATTTGATAGTAACATTTGTCCAGCTGATACTGTTCTTGAGATACAGTCTGGTGACGTGATTACAGTAATAAAAAACACCTTAGCTGTATAGGAGCCTCCCTAAAATATTAATTTTATTTTGTGTTTAGTATTTGTTGTTAAAGCGGCAACAGAAAATTTCAACTCTCTAGTTATTACGGTTTATGAGATACAGCCTGGTGATAGAAAAAAAAATACGTTTTTTGTAAAGGAGCCTCCCTTAAATATTAATTTAATATTGTTTTTTGTATTTATAGCTATAGCGCGCAATCAAAAATGCATATTGTTGAAAATACCAACTATCTAGCTATCTCGGTCCATGACATACAACCTGCGGTGACAAAGAGAAAATCACGTTTGTTGTATGGACGCTTACCTTAAATATTAATTTTAACTTATTTGCAACAAAAATGAATAATCTGCGAAAATTTCAACTCACACTCATCGCTATTCACTAAATATCTGAAGTCATATCTAATTAAGAAATTCTTCTATAACATTACAGATTTTTTTAATGATACTATCTAATTTAAAAAAAGAAAAATAAAGACTGCTTCTCTCATGCTGCTCTTAAATAGTTTAAATATAGGTAACTGATTAAGTTAGTGTATTATAATAAGTGAATTTCATATGTTTTTAAGTTTTGAATGGTAATCTTATTTAACAAGGTAGAGCTCTCTTACTAAATTGCTGTACCCTTGCAGGGCGTCACATGAAACTGAAACTGTTTTTATGTATCTTTAAGATATATTTTTAAGATCCTTTGTGTTGTGACTTGCAGTAAACGATTGAAATTGAAATTGACAGACGGACGGAAGGACAGACAGACGGACGGACAGCGAAGTCTCAGTAAAAGGGTCCCGTTTTTCACCCTTTGGGGTCGGAACCCTAAAAAGAGAAGAAGAACGCCAAATAAAAATAGAATGCGAAAGGAAATCCTCTTAAGCTCTTCTTTCCTTTAAATACGTAAACCCGCAATCTTTCCCACACGTTATTTTCTTTTACAATCATCACAACCACAAAAACCTACATTTAAACGGATCCAAAACGGAATAAAAAGCAATTTTCCCGTTAGAAAACCGAAATATCTCCATTTAAGGCGACCGTATAATTTAACGGTCTTCGCAAATGGGTTTCTCCGTACAGACGCCATTTTGGCTTGGGTCCTGTTTTAACCCAACATAAATAATGATGTAGAAAACATATCTCAAAAGTTGAATTTTGCATAAATAAAATAATGGGCTTGATTCTAGATATCTTAAACTTAAATTAAAATCTGTATGTCACTTTCAAAATAATAAAATTGTAGAAGGACAGGCGATTTTTACTCTACGGATTTACACATTGTCCGCTACATTTTGACTCGCTTTTGCACGTTTCCCCAGTATTGAATAAAAATGACAGATATCGCATAAAACCACCGACTTTAAATCTAAAACCGAAGAGAATAGGGCTCCAGTCCTTTTCCTGTTTTTAGTCTGAAAGTGTCGAATAGATTTTAATTTTAGGTGTAGCGGGTTGAATCTAGAATTTAGCCCAATACGTTATTATTATAAGTCAACAAATAAATAAATAAAATTAAAATCACGCATATTAAACTGTTTCTCTAGATTAAAAAAAAAGTCAAGTATCCAGGTCAGAAAAAAAATGCGGCCGCGTCTCTCGTCTACGACTTCGATATCGTAGTAATGTGCTACGCCGTAGACAGCTACGAGAAAAGATTATTCATTTATTAACTAAGAATTTTGCTCTTGTCTTGACTAAAATAGAGATAGAGTCTAAATAAAATAACAAAATAACAAAAATTTTGAAGTGTCCTGAAAATCCCAAATATTGACAAACACTTTATCTTTTCAAATGGTTTCGCGTTAATGTCAAGAGGAAATAAGAAAAAAAACGAGGTAATTTCCAAATATATTTTTGATTTAAATAAAAAAAATACTATTATTTCCCCCAAAAATCTTTATAGAAATATGGACAACAATAGCCTCTAGTCTGCGTTATGCTGTAAAAACCAGATAAGGGATCCGGGGGTTTCAGTATATTGCCATTTAGGCAATGGGCTGACAACCTCTCAAATACAGCAATATACCTACAAATCTATCTTCAAATAACCTTTAAAATTTACTCGGACGTGGCGGTACGACCTTTGGTTAGGTCGTTTACGATCTGCCTACCCCAGTAGGGATAAAGGCGTGATTATATGTATATATTTATTGAATTCCCGTGGTACATAAATTTCACTCAACCACAATTTTCTTCGTTACAAAGTTTTTTTTTTCTTGCACCACAGTTTAGGTACTAGTTTCTATACGGCTGCATACTGAAGTTTCATCAGCTAAAAGGTTCGTTGTGTAGAGTGCAGGTGAGAAGGCGGAGAGTGCTAAGTTTAGCATTGGACGAAGGTCAATGACAATACGTGTTGCCATTTCTTATAAGCTTCATAAACTATTAAACGGGTTCAAGTGATTAACGGAATAATTCCGTGCTGGACTGGGAGTGAGAGAAAAACATAGCATGTTCCAGCTGCTTTCCTCTCGGGCATGCTGTAAAAAGCAGCTAAGGGATCCGCGGGTTACAGTATATTGTAATTTTAGCGATGGGCTGACAACCTGTCACTACAGCAATATGCCTACAAAGCTATATTAAATAGCCCTCAAAGCTTTGTCAGACGTGGCGAAACGACCTTTGTTTAGGTCGTTCACGCTCTTCCTACCTCATTAAGGATAAAGGCGTAATTATGAATTAACCGTATGTATGAACGGACTGGGAACAAGTTATCACTCAGCGAAACATACATACATATAATCACGCCTTTATCCCTAATGGGGTATGCAGAGCGTAAACGACCTAAACAAAGGTCGTTCCGCCACGTCTGACAAAGTTTTGAGGGTGGTTTAGGATATATTTGTAGGTATATTGCTGTAGTGACAGGTTGTCAGCCCATCGCCTAAATTGCAATATACTGAAACCCTCTAATCCCTTAGCTGGTTTTTACAGCTTGCCCGGGAGGAAATGCAGCTAGCACATTCTATGTTTTTCTTTCGCTCCCAGTCCAGCGTGGAAGAAACAGCGAAACAGGTTTCGTTATTTCTAAAATTACCCACAAACCTTGTCAGACATGGCGAAAACTTCTTGTCATTTAGTCGTTTACCCTTTGCCTTCATAAGAAATTGCTTCCTTAGCAATAAGGCTGCCTATGTTGTACTTGTCTTCTAAAGTATTTTTATCTTATCTTATAAGTCATACAAACGGATACAGGCGTAACATAATGTAGGTGGTCATTATGATTTTATTTTTAATTGTTTATTCTCCCAGCTGGCAACACTAATGGGATTTCAACCCGATTAATCATGGATGCACTCGGTTTCCGAAGCTATATGTAATGTAATTACTGGACGCAGTGAGCAAGTTATTTGATTTCAGAGGGATTTGCTCTAAGCTTTATTTTGTTGAATTTTTTTACCTATAATTATAGGTATTGCGTATACAGATACATAAACTGCCTCCGTGTTCTAGCGGTCTGACCCGGAGGTCCCGGGTTCGATTCCCGGCGGAGGACAACGACTTTGTGTTGTTGTTTCTAGTTTAGTTAGGGCATTGCAGGCTGATGATCGGATTGTCTTTATGGGCATGTAAATAGTCGGTCCTGCGCCTAATTTCTTTCTGGTCGTGACAGGCAATCTGTCCTATCAGAATAAGAGATTGAAGGAATAGAGAGTGCCCTGTGTGTAGCGCAAACACTTGGGCACTAAGAACTAGTCTTGCGCAGTTGGCCGATCTCTGGGAAATTGGACGCCATCACCGAAAGTCAGTGGAAGTAGGAGGACTTTATACATAACAGTAGAGGGAGATACTCTTCTTTTAGAAGAGAGAAGGGAGATACTGAAGGCTGCCGAGGGTAGATACGGGCTGAAATGATAATGAAAAATAACGTATACAGGCAAATCTTTGTCACTATTTTCATAAGGTTATCTAAGGGCCGCATTTATAATCAGCGCTCATGAGCGAGTTTAAGTTCGTATGTGAAATGTCGTTTCAGTACAAACTGGCCTGTCAAATCCATACTTAATATTGCTCTCAAGTTTGAGATTGCTTCATAATTACGAGCCTATCATTTGTCATTTTGTCGGACGTGGCGGAACGACCTTTGTTTAGATCATAATTAGGGATATAGGCTTGATTATATGTATGTATCTAACATAAAGTTTGTTTGAATATCCTCAAACATGACTCGATATCGAACTGACATCAATACTGCAAACTATAATAACTTCCATGCTGGACTGGGAGCGAGAGAAAGTCATAGAATGTGCCAGCTGCATTTCCTCCCGGGTATGCTGTAAAAATCAGCTAAGGGATCCGAGGGATTCAGTATATTGCAATTTAGGCGATGGGCTGACAACCTGTCACTACAGCAATACACCTACAAATATATCTTAAATAAACCTTAAAACTTTGTCAGACGTGGCGGAACGACCTTTGTTTTGGTCGTTTACGCTCTGCCTACCCCATTTGGGATAAAGGCGTGATTATATGTATGTATCAATACTGCAAAATACAATCTTGCTTACTTTTTATGCCCTAAGAAATATATTCACTTATTTAAAGGCCATATTCTAAGGGACAATATGTATCTTATTCGTAATCCAATCCCAAACCCAGGTTTGTGAGGACATAATATAAACTGGAATATTTTATTTGCGACCTTTTAAAAGGGTTGGGTTGGGTACCCTATAGCTACATAATACCGGGTGTAAGGGACAGCTTCGCGCAAAATTTTAAGGATTGGTCTGTCAACACACATACTGAACAACTACTACCAGGAAATTCTTTCAGAAAAAAACAGATTTCCATACAAATTGTCTGATCGAGGTGGTTAATATGTATGGGAAAGTAATTTCTTTTCAACTCCTGTAAGAATTTCCTAGTGGAAGTTGTTCAATTGACTGGGCAACCCTTATCAGTTTGCCGGAAGCTTTCCCTTACACCCGGTATATTCAGGCAGGTCAGTAATACAGTAACAAGATAATAATAGCCTATTTTTGGGTAGGGCTAACAATGGGCGCTAGGTAGGACATAATTTAGTCTTCATATTGTTTGAAAATTGGTATGTATAGGTAGGAAAAGTTTCATACAATTTCGTTTAGTATCAAATTTTGTTCATTGGGTCGATCGACACGACAGAAAAAAAAGAAGTTCAGATGTTTTTTTTTTCCGAAATCTTAAAAACATCGACCAACCATTAAATAAGTTAAGGATAAAGCTGGTATGATAATGAAAAGTATCTTAACATAAGAATAAAATATAATATGTATACAATTTCTTCCATGCTGGCCTGGGAGCAAGAGAAAAACATAGAATGTGCCAGCTGCATTTCCTCCCGGGTATGCTGTAAAAACCAGCTAAGGGATCCGAGGGTTTCAGTATATTGTAATTTAGGCGATGGGCTGACAACCTGTCACTACAGCAATATACTTACAAATCTATCTTAAATAACCCTCAAAACTTTGTCAGATGTGGCGGAACGACCTTTGTTTGGGTCGTTTACGCTCTGCCTACCCCATTAGGGATAAAGGCGTGATTATATGTATGTATGTATGTATGATATACAAGTGGAAAAGAGGAGAACCACTCTATGGAAATCATGCCTAATGGCTGCTCCTATAGAGTTGGTTTCCGATCCGATCCAAACAAGCTGAGCTCACAAGAGCAAAGCACTTGCAAACCAACTATCATGCAGACACTTCCTCATCTGAAGAGTTGAACTAAAGACGAAACAGTGGTGGACAGGGAACCGATGCGTTTCGTGTTCTTCGACATTCATCAGGAAGGCCATAGAGCCTTTCAATCTTGGCATTTAAATGCGTTTGATATCTAGCCTCGAGTACTAAAGCCTTCACTCAAACCTACGTACGTCAGGATAGTATTATGACTAATATTCAGTTAGGTTCTGGCCTGAGTGGGTATAGCGCCTACTTGAATGGAATACGAAAGTAAGATGAGAATATTTTTCATAGAACACGATATGAAATAACTTTTGGGGTGGAATCAACATACAGGGCGGAGAAAGGTGTACGTATTATGTATATGGTTTTTACTCTGTAACAGTATCTTGTAATAAGACTATTATTGACATACATTATGTATTGTTAAATTGTATTAATGATATTACTGCTTTCATTTTATTTAAATTGATTATTTGACATATTGACTGAATTCATATTGTAAAATTTAGTCCATCACATTGCAGAGGACATTATTCTATTGACTGTACGTAATTTTAATTGGCCAACCTGTATTGTGAAATAAATAAACTAAACTAAACTGTTTAGTTTTTTTTTGTAGAACTACTATATAAAATCTGTGCTTTTGTTCTGTAGAGATAATAATTATTACTTTATGTAGCATTTGTTTTTCCCGAAAGTGCCTATCTCTATTAGTATCAATTTCCCCCAAAATAGAAATATTCTTTTTTTAACTTTATTTCTCGGAACAAATATATAAAATTCTATAGTAGGTACGTTCATCCTTTTCTGAAGAAACGTACTTGATTACGAATGATGTTTACGATGGAACTTGATTTATATTTTTGGTAAGGCTTTTGGGGGGTATTCCAAAGATAAATTTTCTTTTGTAAACCATATTCCAAAAGAAAACTGTACTGATCATAATAATAACATAGTTATACGAAATCCTTTGCTTTGAGATATACCTATTAATAAGAAACAGAATAGCGAATTTTGTGTATATAACTTTTTTCATTATCATGTTGTGTAGGTGGTGAAGGAATCCGTCATCCTAGATTGACAGACTAGAAAAAATGTTTTATCTGATATTTTTTTATATGAGCCCGATGGTGTAGTGGATAGGGCCGCTGCCTCCTGAGCGGGAGGAGGTCGTGGTTCGAATTCCACCACGTACCAATGTGTTTTTAGGATTTCGAATTTCATATGCACGCTTATTCGGCGCTTTTTCCGTGCTTCGGAAGGCACGTTAAGCCGTTGGTCCCGGTTAATATCGTTTAATACCGTAGTAGTAAGGAGTATTAGTCGTTCAGCCATATCAGAGGCCAGGGCTAAGCATTGGCGGCTTGAAAATTCTGACCTAATCTAGGATTGGGTCTGGTTTCCCTTCTTGGTTGCAAAGATCATATGGCAGTCGCTCTGTGTAAACACCAGTACCCTCGTTCAATCCCCTAGACTACCTTGTCTACCTAGCCGACCCCGTGAGATACAGGATAAGGCTAGGGAGATTATGAGATGATATTTTGTTATGCTTTGTTGTCAGATTATCGAAAACGAAAACAACTGGTGTTGCGTTTGGCGCATGAAAGAAACGTACAGTATAGATACCTGTTTAGTGGGGGTTAATTGCTCTGAGGGGTTAATAGATATTTATCGGCTGAAAAACCTTATTGAATGAATATTTCTATATAACTGAATGCTAAGCTATAAATCTCTGTCTAATTTGTAATCTCTGGCATGATTTGATCAAATAAACTAAATTCTTCTAAGTTTAAATATAACTTACCTACTCCTTTTGAAAGTTTCTTCCCAATCACACCCCACTACATACATACATACATATATTCACGCCTGTATCCCTAATGGGGTAGGCAGAGCGTAAACGACCTAAACAAAGGTGTCCCGCCACGTCTGACAAAGTTTTGAGGGTAATTTAAGATAGAATTCTAGGTATATTGCTGTAGTGACAGGTTGTCAGCCCATCGCCTAAATTACAATATACTGAAACCCTCGGATCCCTTAGCTGGATTTTACAGCATGCCCGGGAAGAAATGCAGCTGGCACATTCTATGTTTTTCTCTCGCTCCCAGTCCAGCATGGAAGTAGCCACCCCACTACCTCCAATATATCGAAGTTTTTCCGAATCATCCTGTATACTCTAAGAACATACGGCATTTATATTTGGTATACATAAACGCAGAGGCGTGGGAGTATCTCTCGACTCGATGGAGCATAAAGTTGGGGCACAGAGCAGGGAAATAGCAGTAAAATGAATAATGTTTCGATAGTGCCCTTGTTAACGGTTTTTTTATTGGACCAAAATGGTCGAAAAGTCACGGGCTGGGACACAAACTTCGCCCGAAAAGAAAATTTTGTAAATTAATCTAAGAGCGTCCAATGACTTCGCCTTAGCCTCTGGCTTTGCAGGGTATCCTAGGGGATAGAATATTCATAAACCAAAGTCGTCTGAATAGGCATTATTTAGGCAATCATGCTCACCCCGTCGTGTGCATCGCCACAATATCAGGCGAGATAGCGGACAAGGGCTTACTTACAGTATTGATCTTAGTTGTATTGTGTATTTTTGTCTTTCTGTTTTCTCGTTTCTCAATAACTAACCATCTGTTTTTTTTTCTTTCGACTTTGGGTGGGCTTAAAAACAGCATTGTGCTGTGCCCATACCATTTTTCCACTTTGTTGTTTTTTTGTTTGTGTGCATTATGTTTTGTTTTTGTTTGTAAGTTTATTGTTTTCTTCATCACGTATATATAATAATAATAACAGTTACAAGCTACGCTTTACATACATATAATCACGCAGATCGTAAACAACCTGAGAAAAGGTCGTTTCGCCACGTCTGACAAAGTATTAAGGGTTACTTAAGATAAAATTGTAGGCATATTGCTGTAGTGACAGGTTTTCAGCCCCTCGCCTAAATTACAATATACTGAAACTGTCGGATCCCGTAGCTGACTTTTACAGCATTCCCGGGAGGAAATGCAGCTGGCACAGTCTATGTTTTTCGCTCGCTCCCAGGCCAGCATGGAAACTACGCTTTACGGGATATTAGAGACATTATACTGTATCTTACTTTTCCAATGGTTAGGGATCCGTTCGAACTTTGACGTAAAAGACGGACGTATGTAGTTTCGTACGTTAAACCCTTTCAACCCTTTATTTCAATCGTAAAAATCGTAATACAGTCTGAAAAGGTCTGTTTGAGGGTTCCGGAGACAATCTTGACGAGATATTTTGGGTAAACTTAATATATTTTGTCGTAAAATTTCCTTATGTCAATGTTTACATAGTTAGATTTTATAGTCTGGTCATGTATCAGGAATCCCTATTTATCGGGGTGCCCTGAAAATATAAAAAAGGTAGTAGGTTTTTCCACTATCAGAGGGTTTCTAGGTCCAAAAAATCAACTATACAGTTACAGGTTCAGGATAGAGAAGTAGAAGTTAAAGTTTTCTGTACAAAAGAATTTAGGTTAAGGTTTGGTTAATGATAAGGGTAGAAACACACAGGCGTCACTTACTGTGCGCAAGGTTTCGCTCAACACGCTGTCAATGCTCTTTGCATTGCCTCCAACACACATGTGTCACCTTACGCTCTAGCGATGAACTCTACGTCGGCGCATCCCTCTGATAGTACGCGCACGTAGAACGTAAGGTGACGCAAGTGTGTTGTAGTTGACAGCGTGTTAAACAACCTTGCATGCAGTAAGTGACGCCTGTGTGTTGCTGCCCTAAGACTTGAGTAATTAAGTTTCAATAAAAAGGAACGGTATCGTACCAATCATATTTTAAACATAAAATACATACATACAAACATATATACAAGCTTTTATTCCTAATGGGGCAGGCAGAGCGCAAACGACATAAACAAAGGTCGTCCCGCCACGTCTGACAAAGTTTTGAGGGTTATGTAAGGTAGATTTATAGTTACATTGCTGTAGTGACAGGTTGTCAGCCAGAAACCAGCACAGCATACCCGGGAGGAAATGCAGATGGCACATTCTAAGTTTTTCTCTCGCTCCCAGTCCAGCATGGAAGAACATAAAATACCTCTGTAAGATATGCGGTTTAAGAGTTCAGCTAATGTAGAAATCATTTCTTCTTTCTCCCCCAGATAGAGCCGAAATTTTCTTCAAATACGTTTTCCTTTGCGCTCAAAAGTTTCTTGATGAAAATAATTAGCCAGATAGGGACTTGGAAAACTTTGCTTCCAAATTGGAAGCAGACGAGTTCAACTTCTATTGAATCTAAGTTCCTATTGAAGATTCTAAGTTCTAAAAGTTCTTTGACCTGACTGAGGTTTTGACTTTCTAAACGTAAAAGACAAAAAATACTACTTGGAAATTCCAGTCCAAAACGGTAGGTACTGAAAGCGAACAATTCAGTTGCCTTACAAAGCACGGAAAACAACCTCTCATTCATCCACGTCTAAAATAAGCTCCACGGTAGCTGAAACTTGTTGACATTCCATATACCACACAATATGCGATTTCAGTCACTGGGCTCCATTCTAGATACCACCGGCTTAAACTGAAATTAAAAGCTATCTGTCACTTTCGAACTAATTAAATAGAAAAGGACAGGCGATTTATAATTTGTCCGCTAGATATTGACGCGCATTTGCACGTTTTCCTAGTATTTCTGTCAATTTTATCCGACATATTAAATGACGGCGGATAAAATGACAGATAATGCATAAAACCACCGACTATAAATATAAAACCGGTAAGAACAGATCTCCTGTCCTATTCCAATGTTTTAAGTCTAAAAGTGACAAATAGATTTTAATTTTAGTTTTAGCCGGCGAATATAGCCCAATCATATATATCGAATCGAACCCATTATTAAAGCAAAATATTGGAACTGATACTACCAGCGTCAGTATTTCCGAATGCATACAACCCTAATCTCTTCAAAACTCGCTCTATCTTCGAGGTTCTCTCCATAACCTCAATTTGAGTCAAGAACAAACCTGTTTTTAATAATACTTGGAAAACGAAGTTATTTTAAAAATAGAGCTGAAGATTCTCGAAGTTAAACTTAGCAGAAACTCAGTGAACTTGGTTTTACACTTCATCGACTTGAGATGATAGGATCCCTCCAAGTTTAATAACTTTAAAACTACCTATCTATACAAAATATAAAACATGCTGTCTTACTTCCATGCTGGCCTGGGAGCGAGAGAAAAACATACAATGGGCCAGCTGCGTTTCCCCGGGCATGCTGTAAAAACCAGCTAAGGGATCCGAGCGTTTCGGTATATTGTAATTTAGGCGATGGGCAGACAACCTGTCACAACAGCAATATACCTTCAAATCTATCTTAAATAACCCCCAAAACATTGTCAGACGTGGCGGAACGGTTGTTAAGGTCGTTTACGCTCTGCCTAACTCATTAGGGATAAAGGCGTGATTATATGTATGTATACAAAACATGCTGTAACTGCCTCAGTGGTATAGTAGTCTGAGCATTGAGCGCGATCCAGATGTAGGTTCTAATATGAAATACTTTGTACATTTTGTTGGTTACGGAAAAATATTTAACATAACATAACATAAAAATACTTTATTGCACGTAAGAATACAAATCACACAACACAACAGATAACAACAAAAAACAAGTACAACATAGGCGGCCTTATTGCTAAGGTAGCAATTTCTTCCAGGCAACCTTTGGGTCAAAGAAAAATGCGTAGCGGTAAGCGGGATATTTAACTTTCTTTCATTACTAAAAAGCTATGTTACGTTAACCAGAAGAAACATAAAGTGCCTACTTTTTAACGTGGGAAATTTACGTTCCACGGGAAAACCAAAGAACATATATGTTACAAAATTTTCGATCATCTGACCAAAAAATTTAATAGACATGCATTAAATATTTCGTCCTATGTTTACTCAATATGAGAAAAACATTGCAATAAGGCCGCCTAATGTACAACTTTTCTTTTGCAACATTTTTACTTGTATGTGTTCTTGTGCAATGAAGTATATTTCTATTGTAATATCAAACGTACATTAACCTTCTGTAAAACCAATCCTTTACACGCTATAAACAACGTTTCGTTCCATAGAGTAAATAAACCAAACAATTCAAAAAGTTGGAAATTAGTTTCTGACTACCTTCACTGTGGTACATTTCAGCGTTTTCATAGAGCTCCAGTTCGATAATAGTTTCAATAAACTTTCCATTATTAAACACCATTCAGACCTTCCGATCCTAGATCCTACATCGGAAGGTGTTGCCATCTCAAAGAAGGCGAAGATCGAATTCCCAGATGGGAAAAAGAAAACTGCAGCCTGGACAAAACTCTGTGTTAAATAAAATATTGCATATTCAAAGGTAAAGTGAATTTCCTTGAATTATTTTGAAACTTGACTTCCATGCTGGCCTGGGAGTGAAAAAAAAACATAGAATGTGTAAAAACCAGTTAGGGGATTCAAGGGTTTCAGTATATTGTAATTTAGGCGATGGGCTGACAACCTGTCTTTACAGTAATATACCTACAAATCTTAAATAACCCTCACAACTTTGTCAGACGTGGCGTAACGACCTTTGTTTAGGTCGTTCACGCTATGCCTTCCCCATTAAGGATAAAGGCGTGATTATATGTATGTATGTATTTAATAATAATTTCAATGTCTACAATACTTTTGTACGTGGGTTTCAAATAAGTAGGTATACCACTCGGAAAGATCCCTACGTGGGAGCAGAAGTCCCAGCAGAAACTGCCTTAAATGGTAACATTTTGTCCGATTTAAGATGATCGGATCGGAAGGTCTGGATAGTTCATTATAAGTATTTCCTGGAATCGGAAAGTTGAGCCAGCTGTCTGGTCTAAAGACAGTTGCAATGAGTTTGCAACTACCTAGTTCGTGAAGGATTTAAATGAATGTGGGCGAAGGTACTGCATATTGGAAGATGAGGTCCGGAGGGCGGGTTCGATTCCCACAAGGGGAACTCAAATTTGATATTAGTAAATTTATCACTTCATTAGAATTTTCCCCAGTTTGGTTAGAACAATGCAGGCTAAATTACTTGATTGACAGTAACAAAACAAGATTCCGTACTTCGGAGAGCATGTGTAGCAGGTCGCAGTCCTTGATACTGTTCGTTACCCAAACTATTTCAGAGGATTATTTGTTGCTTTGTTGGTTAAAATCTGTGATACAAAGGTTCATCAGGTCGTTCGCTGATCCGAAAACCCTAAGAACAACTGTCAAGAATGAGATGGACGGCGTCCTTCTTCCATGCTGGCCTGGGAGCGATAGAAAAACATAGTGCATCTCCTTCCGGGCATGCTGTAAAAACCAGCTAAGGGATTTGAAGGTTTCAGTGTATTGTAAACGTAATTTAGGCGATGAGCAGACAACCTTTCCCTTCAGCAATATACAGAACAATCTAAAACAATCCTCAAAACCTAGGCATGGCAGGACGACCTTTGTTTGGGTTTTTGACGCTCTGCCTACCCCATTCGGGTTACATACAGTTAGTTAATTTTCTTGCCACGTTTATTTAAAGCGTTGACAAACTGGTGATCTTTCATAGAGTAGAAGAGATTCATTTGAGCGAAGGCGAAGCTTTCAAATTGAATTAAATGCGTTATTGTGAAAGTTTGTCAAAGTACGGCTTGTCACGCTTGTATCCGATGCGTAGTTGAAAGTCTGTTCAAAGTCTTTCTGTTTCTTAATTTTGGATGGTTCATATTTGATGTATAGTATTTCCAACTCAGTTTAAGAATAAAGGTAAACAAAGTTTCATGTCTTTTAATAGAAAATATTGTTTTTTTTATTTTATTTTATTTTATGTCAGTTTTAGCTATTAAATATGACAATATAATGAAATAGTAGTTTTAGTAATTTAACTAATTTGCTAATACGTATCATTTGTTTTTGAAATGTGTTTTTGACGAAAAAGACATCAAAATTTGTTTACCTTTATTCTAAAGCTGAGTTGGAAATACTATAGTGGTTGTCTTCCCAATTGTATTTATAGTTTGCCCAGGAAAAGATACGGCTGGTGTATTCTGTTTTTTTGTCGCTGCCAGTCCAAGTGCTATATAGAAATATTTCTTGTGTGAATGTTAAACCAGTGCTGATCTGCTGACTCAGCAACTTAGCACTGCTGAGTCTGTCAGATTCCGCTATTATATTTGTAGCCAACAGATGGCGCCACACCAAGAAACACAAGTTCTGAAACGCGGTATCGAAGTTTTCTCAGCGATCTGCAGATATACAACTTCCAAACTTATCCAGTTGGACTTCAGTCTCCTGGTTACAACACCGAACCAGGTGGATAGCTATCCTTTTCCTATCCATCATCACTAAGCCAATTGACTCCAACCTATAACTCCTAAAATGGGCAAGCCCCGTAGTACTTCAGTATAGGCTGGTTTATATAGTAAATGTTCCAACGACCAGTGTAAGTTGACCTCTTATACATATATATTGATGAAAAGCCATATTTAAGCGTAGAAATTGAAAAAAAAGCGTAAAACTGCGGCGTAAAAGGCTAGTATGTAAACAATAATAAACAAGCAATCTATCCTATCTCCCTCCAGTCCGGAACCGCTTCCGTGGTCTAGTGGCTAGTGCCATGGGCTCCCGATCCTGAGGTCCTGGGTTCGATTCCCAGGGGGTAAAACACAAAGTTGATATTTGAGAATTTATCACTTTGTGAATTTTTCCCCAGTTTGGGTAGGACATTGCAGGCTGAATTACCTGATTGTCCGAAAAGAAAAAGATTTCGTGCTTCGGAGGGCACGTTAAGCCGTCGGTCCCGGTCGCTGTCTTTGATAGTGGTCGTTACTCAAACCATGTCAGAGGCCTGATAGTTGTGCTACTAGGCGGTTTAAAAACTCTGACACCAGGGTTCACCGGGTCGATAGACTCGGTACCCACTCGACAGAAGAAGAAGTCCGGAACCAAGGCAGAACCTGATAAATCTCTTAAAATAAATATCTTCCTATCTACGCCAATCAGGAGGTCCTCAAAACTGTTATCTTAATGAAAAGAAAAAAGAAGAACTATCACACTCACAGCCCCCACTAGGATTCCCTGTATCGGGGTGCTATGGACATACACAGAAACAACCACAAAGAACACCCACACCCAGAAACAGACATTTTAATATGTCTGCACTGGCCGAAAATCGAACCCGGGACCTTTTGCGTAGCCAAGCTGCCAAGTAGGCTGCGCGGGTCGTCAAATGAAAATTGTTCTTAGCTAAACCTACATGGAGTTAATCTACCGCGCGTGAGCGAGCCGTGACGTGTGAGCTAACACACGTCGGCTTTTATTACAAGGAAACATACGGGCATTTGTTTTGAACTGACCCGCTGCGTTTTAGACCTCACAACCAGTGTTGCCAAGTCTTTTTCGTATGTAGAGACAATTTCGAGTTGAAGAACTTGGGCGACTTTTAGACGACTTGAAATAATTTAAATACTTGAGACCTATCCCTTAAGACTCTATTTAGTAGGGATGGTATATAAATAACTTGGTTCGATCTCAAATTCTTGAGTCAAAGAGGATGGATCAGGAGTAGATGGTAATAATTTCCAATAATTATTAATAATCCTCTTTTGTGTTTAAGCCTAATTTGTTCGTGTACTTACCCTATATTATGAAAATAGCCTACTTCGCCTAATTACTTTGAAGTAGCCTATTATCGCCTAATATTTTTTTGAGATAGCCTAAATTTCGACTAGTCGCAAATTGCAATTTTCGGCCGCGACAGTACCCTACGAGACGGTCTAAATGGCGATAAATCGCCGCACTTGGCAGCACTGCTCGCACTGCTCGCGGGGCGAGAAGCAATACGACGCGCGGTAGAATCAAACCTATGGCGTTTTATGAGAGTGTTCACGGAGAAGCGATCTTTAGTTTTAGTTGAAATTCTGTGTCTAGTAAGTTCTGTTGCCATCATTATTATTTGTCTCTCTTCTTTCACTTAAGAGCTGGGCTCTTGTCGGAGGAGATTATTTGTCTAAGGTTTTGAATTAAAATAACTTGTGTTTTGGAGTTTGTGCAACAATAAATAGATTAAAATATGATAGAAAGTGAGTGTCGTATTGTTCATAAATCGAATGTTCTTTGATCGTGCAGGGGCAGAATTTGTTTCACTATGTTTTCAAACTTTTTAATACACTGACTGCGCTTAGCGTTTTAATCCGTTTACTGCGAAACAAGCGTCAGCTAAAATAGTACACGTCAAGCTAGAAACATAATAAATGCGATAGATATAGGCAATTTTTCCATGCTAGACTGGGAGTAATAGAAAAACATAGAATGTGCCTGCTGCATCTCCTCCCGGGGAATGCTGTAAAAACCAGCTAAGGGTTTCGAGGGTTATAGTGTATTGCAATTTTAGGCGATGGGCTGACAACCTGTCACGTCATAATTATCTGTACTATCCCGATAAACTTGTCAGACGTGGCAGAACGACCTTTGTTTAAATTTGTTTCGCTCTTGCCTACCCCATTAGGGATAAAGGCGTGATTATATGTATGTATGTTATACGTATCTATGCGTCAGATTAAAATATGGCGGATACCTTGTGTCCTTTACGAGATGTAATCTTCTATGATGGACTGGAAGAGATAGAAAAACATAGAATGTTACAACCGCCCTTCCTCCCGGACATGCTGTAGAAGTCAGCAAAAGGGATTCGGGGGTTACAGTGTATTGTAATTTAGGCGATGGGCTGACAACCTGTCACTACAGCAGTATACATTACAATATATAATTGCCCTAATTTTTTAGTCAGACGTGGCGAAAGCTCCTTTCACGAGGAGTTTTACGCTCTGCATTCCCCGTAAGGGATTGAGGCGTGATTGTATGTATGTATGTATGTTTATCCATAAGGAGTTAGGCAGGGGTAGGCAGAGCGAAAACGACCTAATCAAAGATCGTTCCACCACGTCTGACAAAGTTTTGAGGGTTATTTAAGATAGATTTATATGTATACATATTGCTGTAGTGGCAGGCTGTCAGCCCATCGCATAAATTGAAATATACACAAATCCTCGGATCCCTTAGCTGGTTGTTACAGCATGTCCGGGAAGATATGCAGCTGGCACATTCTCTTTTTTTCTATCTATATTACAAGTTTGAGGTAGCTTCATAAATACGAGCCTTAAATTATCTCGCAGCAACCGCGTAGCAACTACGCATAGCAAAAAATCGAATTAATTGTAGTATTTCTGCATTTTTTTCAATTTGATATTTTTTAACTATGGAATAATATTGTGTATTTACTAATTATTGTAGCATTTAATCCATTAGTTTGACTATGATCAAAGCCCAGACTTTGACAAAATCCTAGACCTTTCTCTGGATTATGACCAGTATTTTGTCAAAATCCAAGTTTTTGATCAAAACCCCGATTTCATCATAATCCTGCGACATATCCGTATTTTCTATGCGTGCATATTTTTATTCTGCTTTTGAATAATAAATCTAAAACAAACAAACAAATATTTTTCTGCTGTTGTTGGCAAAAGCTAGAATAATATTGCGTGATTTTTAATCAACTCTATTTTGGTATTTTTGTTAAGCAACCCGATAGTGTTCATGGAAATCAGTTTTCCGCCCCCGCTGTCGCCCCCGCTGTCGCCCCCGCTCGCGCTTCTGCTGTTGCGCCCACTAGCATTAAACCCACTACCAATTATGTCCAGGCTTTCATAGTCATTGTCGTACACTAAATCCCTCTAATCGTATCTTATTTACTTCCTTCCATACTTCCATGCTGGACTGGGAGAGATAGAAAAACATAGAATGTTCCAGCTGCCCTTTGTCCCGGGCACTGTAACCCTCGAGTCCCTTTTGCTGTTGAAGTCAGCAAAAGGGACTCGAGGGTTACAGTGTATTGTAATTTAGGCGATGGGCAGACAACCTGTCACTATAGCAATACATATTACAATCTAAAATTGCCCTCAATTTTTGTCAGACGTGGCGAAAGCGCCTTTTACGAGGCGTTAAACGCTCTGCCTACCCCGTAAGGGATAAAGGCGTGATTTATGTATGTATGCATGTCCCACTGCTGGGCAAATCGTACACTAAATACCTCACTAATGTATATTTTTTAAATTAGATATGGCTTTGCTCTAGACTTTAGACACTAGGTCAGGGATCATGACAGAGTCGACGATGGAGCGAGCTAACCCAGAAGATGCCTGTTATGGCACTGGCAATCTCACGCATTGACGGAACACAGCATGTTTTTTGACTCCGGTAAGAAGGCGGTTGCGAGCCAGGCGGCCCCTTGCAGAACCTACAACTGCTTTGTTGTGATCGTTCAGCCAGACTTATTCACAGGCAAGCCTGTGTTGCCGTTGCCTGGGGTGGACCACTAGGAGGTAGATCCCATCCCACTCCAATATAAAATAGTCTCACCTCCGTAGGTCAGCAGAAATATGCTTTGTAGAGAAATGGCCTGACATAAACTTCATTGAGTTCTCATTCCTTGCCTTGTGTCACAGTAATATAATAAGGCGGAAAACTTTGTATGTTAGTTTGTAGAGTTTAAAACCTTTAATACTTGCAGAACATCGTCATTTCAAGTTTAGAAACCATTGGTTTTATAAATACGTACATATCACGAGCAAAAATTTCATTAAAACACCACATTTCTTCATTTTTCTATATAACATTCTCGAGTTGAACGACCCGATGAACCCAGGTGTCAGAATTTTCAAACCGCCTAGTAGTAAGTATAGCTATTAGGCCTCTGACGTTGGTTGAGAAACGACCACTATTAAAGACAGCGACTGGAACCGACGGCTTTACGTGACCTCCGAAGCACGGAACCCTTATTTTTCGGACAATCAGGTGATTCAGCCTGCAATGTCTGAACCAAACTAGGGAAAACCTCACAAAAAAGTGATAAATTACATACATATAATCACGCCTATATCCCTTATGGGGTAGGCAGAGCGTGAACGACCTAAACAAAGGTCGTTCCGCCACGTCTGACATAGTATTGAGGGTTATTTAAGATTGACTTGCAGGTATATTGCAGTATTGACAGGTTGTCAGCCCATCGCCTAAATTGCAATATACTGAAATCCTCGGGTCCCTTAGCTGGTTTTTTTGAACGAGAGGAAATGCAGCTGGCACATTCTATATTGTTCTATTATTGGCGTCTTCTCTCAGGAACTAAACATCCACATATCGATTCCCTTAGGCATCCACAGTTCCATTTTCCAATGTGAATGCGTAGCCATAATGGAAGCAGCCAAAGCCGTACTACGCAGGAAGTTAGATGGATATAACATCAGGATTCTCTCGGACAGTATGGCCGTACTAACAGCCTTGCAGAGTAATACTATTACCTCAGGGTTAATATACGAGTGTCACCAGACCCTGGAGCTCATGGCGTCAGAAAACCAAGTTATCCTGCAATGGATCAGGGGACACAGCGGATCTCTTGGTAATGACGCAGCGGATGAATTGGCGAGAGGTGGATCACAGACACAGATCGCTGGCCCTGTACCAATCCTGCCAATTCCATTCAGCCAAATGCGCACGTGGCTGCGAACATTTACCAACAACCGACACAATGTCCAATGGACAAACCTTGAAAGCTGTAGACAGTCGAGAGAGGCGATACCTGCATTTTCGCCGAGACTGACCCGAAGACTTCTCAGCTTAAATAAACATGACATCCGAATTGTAGTAAGCACCCTCACAGGTCACATAACTCTCAACAAACATCTATTCACCATCGGCGTCACAGACAGCCCAAAGTGCAGGGGCTGCCTGGACGAGGACGAGACAGTTGCACACGTACTCCTGGGATGTACGAGTGTGGCTGACCAACGGGCAAAAATCCTCAAGGAATTGAGGTCGCTCCGAGAAGTCTGTGAAAACCCCAGGAGAATTCTGAACTTCTGGAAGGAGCTGGGCTGGTTGGAATAAACCAGTCAACCCTGCACGCACAACGGACCAAATTAAGAGTCTAATTGCGGATACAGGAGCCCCATAACATAACATAACATAACATAACACATTCTATATTTTTCTCTAGCTCTTAGTCCAGCATGAAAGTGAAATTGAAGGTATCAAATTTGTGTTCCGGCTCTCAGAACTCGAACCCAGGATCTCCGGATCGTGAGCCCATGGCTTTGACCACTACGCCACAGTGGCAGTTAACCTCACCCTATAACTTGGAAAAAAAATATATCGTTTTCCGAATTAAATTTCAGCCTCTAAATTTATTATCATTCGAATTTCGATGTCTTATGAATAGTTTTTTAATACAATTTATATTTTTGTATTCTTGCATAAACACTGAATTCTGTCCTAACTAACCTATTCAACATTTCAGCTATTGTACATAGATACATACTATCACGCCTGTATCCCTAATGGGGTAGGCAGAGCGTCAACGACCCAAACAAAGGTCGTTCCGCCACGTCTGACAAGTTTTGAGGGTTGTAATTGTACTGTATATTGCTGTAGTGACAGGTTGTCAGCCCATCGCCTAAATTACAATATAACCTCGAATCCCTTAGCTAATTTTTACAGCATGCCCGGGAGGCTGTTTCTTCCATGCTGGCCTGGGAGCGAGAGAAAAACATAGAATGTGCCAGCTGCATTTCCTCCCGAGCATGCTGTAAAAACCAGCTAAGGGATCCGAGGGTTTCGGTATATTGTGATTTAGGCGATGGGCTGACAACCTGTCACTACAGCAATATACCTACAATTCTATCTTAAATGGCCCTCAAAACTTTGTCAGACGTGGCGGAATGACCTTTGTTTGGATCGTTTGCGCTCTGCCTACCCCATTAGGGATAAAGGCGTGATTGTATGTATGTATGTATGTATGCCCGGGAGGAGATGCAGCTGGCACATTCTACGTTATTACATCGCTCCCAGTCCAGCATGGAAGCTTTATTCTATCGCTCCCAGTCCAGCATGGAAGCTATTGTGTGAGGCGGTTAGGCGACCACCGTACCGTACTTTTCATGAAATGGCTAATTGAATCCAGGCAGTCTGCAAACAGTTAATTACTCGTGTGAATTCGGGGAAATCAGGGTATTTACTGATTCTATTTTTAGATTATTTAAAGGGTTGGTTTAAAATAGAGTTCTTGATCAAAAACAAACGTAGGTTTTACACTGCGTGGTAGTATGTATGAGTTATGATTTTTTTTTGAATGCTTGTATATTAGAAAGTTATAGAAAGATCAAAGAGAGCCCGATGGTGTAGTGGATAGGGCCGCTGCCTCCTGAGCGGGAGGTCATGGTTCGAATCCCACCACGTACCAATATGTTTTTCGGTTTTCGAATTTCATATGTACGTTTATTCGGTGCTTTTTCCGTGCTTCGGAAGGCACGTTAAGCCGTTGGTCCCGGTTAATATCGTTTAATTCCGTAGATATTAGTCGTTAAGCCTAGCTAAGCATTGGCGGCTTGAAAACTCTGACCTGATCTAGGATTGGGTCTGGTTTCCCTTCTGGGTTGCGGAGGTCAGATGGCAGTCGCTCTGTGTAAAAACCAGTACCGTCGTTCAATCCCCTAGATTAGGAAGCCGACCCCGTGAGCTACGGGATAAGGCTAGGGAGATGATGAGAAAAATCAAAATACAAAAGAACAATTATTATTTTCTGATCTATATTAATTTTGAAATCAGTGGAGTAGAGGCAGATGACGATTTTACTGTATTGCATCACTAATACACAAATCGTTCGTTCTGAAACTATTCAAACGTGATGAAAATGTTCATAGTTTGTACACTCCGTACATACATACATAAATCACGCCTTTATCCCTTACGGGGTAGGCAGAGCGTTTAACGCCTCGTAAAAGGCGCTTTCGCCACGTCTGACAAAAATTGAGGACAATTTTAGATTGTAATATGTATTGCTTTAGTGACAGGTTGCCAGCCCATCGCCTAAATTACAATACACTGTAACACTCGAGTCCCTTTTGCTGACTTCAACAGCATGCCCGGGAGGAAGGGCAGCTGGAACATTCTATGTTTTTCTATCTCTCCCAGTCCAGCATGGAAGAAACTCCGTACATACAGGCTTAAATAATTAAATATTCTAGATTTAGTCACGGAAGACGAAGACGGTAGTAGTTTCTTCCATGCTGGACTGGGAGAGATAGAAAAACATAGAATGTTCCAGCTGCCCTTCCTCCCGGGCATGCTGTAGAAGACAGCAAAAGGGACTCGAGGGTTACAGTGTATTGTAATTTAGGCGATGGGCTGACAACCTATCACTACACATTAGCAATACACATTACAATCTAAAATTGCCCTCAATTTTTGTCAGACGCGACGAAAGCGCCTTTTACGAGGCGTTTAACGCTCTGCCTACCCCGTAAGGGATAAAGGCCTGATTTTATGTATGTATGTATGTATGTAGTCACGGAACTCTAATCTACAGCGTTTTCCGCCATTCAGAAGTTTCACTTCAAGCCACCATTAAGCAAAATGTCTATTCAAGCCGACTCAGAATGGGCAGTTGACAAATTAAAACTGTCTCTCTGCCAATGTAGAAAAGAGCTAAGTTAAGGCCTTTTTGAGGGTCAGACATTTTAATCTATCTTCTTTCCCATTAAGGCACGGCCAGCACTTGAGACTGACAGCGTGTTTGAGTTCGTATTAGACATGCCATTTCGGTACATTAGGAACTGTTAAATCCATACTTAATACTGCTCTCAATCGCTTTATAAATACGAGCCTAAGTACTTATATGCTGGACTGGACTTCTCCTCCCACGTAGGGATCTTTCCGAGTGGTATTCCTACTTATTTAAAACCCACGTACTGAAGTATTGTAGACATTTGAATTATTATTACATACATACATATAATCACGCCTTTAGCTCTAATGGGGTAGGCAGAGCGTAAACGACCTAAATAAAAGTCGTTCCGCCACGTCTGACAAAGTTTTGAGGGTTATTTAATATAGATTTGTAGGTATATTGTTGTAGTGACAGGTTGTCAGCCCATCGCCTAAATTGCAAAATACTGAAACCCTCGGCTCCCTTAGCTGGTCTTTACAGCATGCCCAGGAGGACATGCAGCTGGCACATTCAATGTTTTTCCTTTTAATAAATAGCAGAACAATAAAAAAATGCTACATATATCTGACGCCAATATACATCTGTATGTCAGACGTAACTATTGTATTACAAAAACATATACATATTATATATACGGGACTACATACATACATATAATCACGCCTTTATCCCTAATGGGGTAGGCAGAGCGTAAACGACCTAAGCAAAGGTCGTTCCGCCACGTCTGACAAGTTTTGAGGGTTATTACAGATGATCATGACGTATATTGCTATAGTGACAGGTTGTCAGCCCATCGCCTAAAATTGTAATATACTATAACCCTCGAATCCATTAGCTGGTTTTTTACAGCATGCTCTGGAGGTGATGCAGCTGGCACATTCTATGTTTTTCTTTCACTCCCAGTCCAGCATGGAAGATATACGGGACTTAAGGGACAACATCCCGAAAATTAATAGGGGTTGCTGAGTCAACGACACTGAACAACTTTCACCAGGAAATTCTTTCAGGAAGTAAGGTTTTATGGCTTTTGAATACAATTTGTAAGTATTTACGTTTCATGGCTAACGTATGTACTACGCTGACCTGGAAAAGCTAATTATGAATATAAAGAGAAGTTTTATTGATTGATTTGTACGAAACTAGGGAACTTATGCCAAACTCGCGGAAACTAGCAACAAGCTTTTACTAGGCCCCACGTACATACATACATACATATATTCACGCTTTTATCCCTAATGGGGTAGGCAGAGCGTAAATGACCTTAATAAAGGTTGTTCCGCCACGTTTGACAAAGTTTTGAGGATTGCTTTAGATAGATTTGTAGGTATATTGCTGAAGTGACGGGTTGTCAGCTCATCGCCTAAATTGCAATGTACTGAAACCCTCGGATCCCTTAGCTATTTTTTACAGCATGCCCATGTTTTTCTCTTGCTCCCAGTCCAGCATGGAAGAAAGCCCCACGTTGGGCGCCAAAATCACGGAAACTTGCAACGAGCTGTTAATAGGCCCCACGTTGGGCGCCAAAATCACGGAAACTTGCAACGAGCTGTTAATAGGCCCCACGTTGGGCGCCAAAATCACGAAAACTTGCAACGAGCTGTTAATAGGCCCCACGTTGGGCGCCAAAATCACGAAAACTTGCAACGAGCTGTTAATAGGCCCCACGTTGGGCGCCAAAATCACGAAAACTTGCAACGAGCTGTTAATAGGCCCCACGTTGGGCGCCAAAATCACGGAAACTTGCAACGAGCTGTTAATAAGCCTCACGTTGGGCGCCAAAATCACGAAAACTTGCAACGAGCTGTTAATAGGCCCCACGTTGGGCGCCAAAATCACGGAAACTTGCAATGAGCTTTTAATAGGCCCCACGTTGGGCGCCAAAATCACGGAAACTTGCAACGAGCTGTTAATAGGCCCCACGTTGGGCGCCAAAATCACGGAAACTTGCAACGAGCTGTTAATAGGCCCCACGTTGGGCGCCAATAACACGGAAACTTCCATCGAGCTGTTAATAGGCCCCACGTTGGGCGCCAATATCCCGGAAACTTGCAACGAGCTGTTAATAGGCCCCACGTTGGGCGCCAAAATCACGAAAACTTGCAACGAGCTGTTAATAGGCCCACATTGGGCGCCAAAATTACGGGTAGCTATGGCTTTGGCGACAGAGAAACTAAAACAACAGCAACAAAAAAGGGCACAGCGCATGTAAGAAATATTCATATATTTTTGGCTCGTATTTATAAAGCGACCTCAAGATCGATTTGACAATCCATTTTGTACTGAAATGACATTTCTGATACGAACTCAAACTGGCTTTCAATCTCAAGTGCGGATTATCGAATCAGGGTTAACATTTAAAAGATATTCATAGCGACATGACATTCAGAATATCCTGAATGAAAAGCAGCTGTCATTTTTGGCTCTATACTCCTCATCTCCAGAAAAGAAGGTTATATTTCTTAATTCTATTGTGTTTCTTCCATGCTGGACTGGGAGAGATAGAAAAACATAGAATGTTCCAGCTGCCCTTCCTCCCGGGCATGCTGTAGAAGACAGCAAAAGGGACTCGAGGGTTACAGTGTATTGTAATTTAGGCGATGGGCTGACAACCTGTCACTACACATTAGCAATACACATTACAATCTAAAATTGCCCTCAATTTTTGTCAGACGCGGCGAAAGCGCCTTTTACGAGGCGTTTAACGCTCTGCCTACCCCGTAAGGGATAAAGGCGTGATTTTATGTATTATGTCTATTGCGTTTTCTAATCTGTTACCTACTATGACACAACTGCGAACTTTCTCGATGAACCTACTTACAGGAGCTATGGGGGAGCTAAAGGAAGCATTTACTTTTCAAACAACAACAACAATAAAGTGCTTTTTCAAAGAAATGAAACTTGAAGACAATTACCTAACGTTTTGCCTAACATCTCGTAATATTACAAGCAATTTTGAGTCGGTAACGACAACTTCTAAAGTAAAAATTAATTTAGTCCTGTCGTCACTTGAAGCTTAGTCAATTTCAAAAAGAACAAAGGTTCTTTTTACATTTACATTTTAATCCGCAAGATTTTGACGCAATTTGTTTTTTTTTTCTCTCAATGTTACCAATTAGACAATATTACTCTAATTTTCTTTATTCCTCTTATGTGAAAGAAAATGAAATGACATGACTAATTTACATACGTACATAATAATCACGCCTCTATTCTTAATGGGATATACAGAGCGTGAACGACCTAAACAAAGGTCGTTCCGCCTCGTCTGACAAGTTTTGAAGGTTATTTCAGATAGAGCTGTATATTGCTTATAGTGATAGGTTGTCGGCCCTAAATTACAATACTGAAACCCTCGGATTCCTTAGCTGGTTTTTACAGCATGCCCGGGACGAATTCAGCTGCCACATTCTATATTTTTCTTATATTCCCAGTCCAGCATGGAAGGTAATGACTAATTTAAACGCTTCAATTGCGACAATCAGACCCATATAATTAAATATATGAACGATTGCGAAAACTGAAAGCTGGAAACTGCCCAGTCCATGAAACTGAACAACTTTCAGAAAGAATTTCATCTTGGAAAAAAATGACTTCTCCCTTATCGCCATAGAAATTTTATACCTAAATATTACTTCTGAGAATTAAAATAAAATTAAATACGTTTCTTTTTCGCGGCTTGCCTTGTTTGTAAGTTTGATGGAAATGCCTTTTGATAATCCATTTCTACACCGGGATTAGCAATTGAACAAAGTAAATAAAGTATAAATAGGAGATAATTTGTACCACTTTTTGTATAGTGCCACAACCCAAGAACCCATCGGTCAGGCAACATTTATACCCATCGACTATATGGTCCAATGTACCGCAATATTCTGTAGAGTTATTTTTGTTTTACAAAAAAAAATGTAAGATGTTTGGTAATTAACAATCACCAACCAACAGAAATAATATCGGTGACTTTAGCGGTGAACGCAAAACAAACGTTCGTAGAGATAACTAAGCGTCAAACGCTGCGTTGCGAATATTTTTCTTGACTATTATTTTTTGTTTAATGTTGACTTACATAAAGTCGACGATGGAGTGACCTCACCTATGATACGCCAAATATATTTTTGCACCTTCATCTAAACCTAAATTAAGTTTATGTCATCCACATAAAAAAGAAAAATCATCAACATGATGAAACACTTTTCACACATTATCGTGTTTATAAAAAATAAAATTGTAAAGAAATAACTTCTAATAACAAAGTGTATTTATTGCTACAGTTATTGGAGAATCTGGAAGAAAGGACAAACAATTTAATTTAACAATGGAGTCGTCTTTCTACCATCTTGACGAATTCACGGAGAAAGACTTGATTTATAACCTTGTTATACTTGGAGAAATGGAGGAATACAGTCTGAGGAGGAAAGGGGTGGTCCTTAATATTAATGAAACTCTGTTTGAAAATAATATTTGAAGAATTGATTGTAATTTGTATATAAAACTATTTAAAATAAAATCACGACGTCCTTAAGTTAAAGTGTCAGTCGAACGTAATTTTTGTATGGGACTGGCATTTTTGGACCCATGACATGTTAGTCAGTTTCGTAATTATTAGATCTGTCTACTTTCCGATTTAAGACGCACGAAAATTCATGGGTGTAAAAGAAAAAGTCGTCGAAAATTTAGGAGTACTTACCAAATTTTATGCCAAAAATTGCTAGGTAAAAAACTACTTACTAAAATAAAGTCTTTTAATCTCCACAATTTCTTAAAACATAGGCGGAATATATTTTTGTGCCCACTCACCTGTTGTAAGCCGAAGTAGCGCCCACCACAGAAACCTTCTAACCTTTATAAATTATCAGTCCCGATTTTATTAGTCAAAAATTATTGTCGTCAATTAGGCTGAATAATTTACAGTCTTATTTTTAATTTAAAAAATAAACCACGACTGTCAAAAACTCATCGCTGGCGCGAAATTTGAATTTAGAACGTCGCTCGTTCAAAAATTTGTTTTGCTGTTTCTCCTTTGTCACCAGCCAGTGTCAGCACGCGCGCGCTCCCAAACGCCAGGGGTTCGACTGAAAAAGTGGGCTGAAAACGGGCTGTATTACGTAGGAGTATTTGTGAGTGGGTGTCTTCTAGAAAGAGCTAGACATATACGTAAAGCTGTTGGTTCGAAAGGGACTGCCATAGCCAGGCCCGCGGGAGCTCTCACGTACACTTCGCCAGGAAGAATTTGTAGGCGTCAGTATTCAGTACCTTTGATTGGGGTTTTCCGAATTTAATAAGCGGTTTTCGTATAGCTAATAACTTGGTTGGTTTAGGCTCCGAAATTGGATTGTAAACAAATTCGCTCGGGCATGACTGATAGGTGTTTGGAGAACGGAGTAATATTCTTCGTAGAGTAATATTCAACGTTTCGAAGGAGACAATAAAAAAATCTTAGTAAGAATCCACTCTACATTAGTCGGTCAGAGATTTTATTGTAGGTGGCTTTTGGTTTAAAAGGTGAATCAGCCACGATAAAAGTTTGACAACAATTTTTTTTATTTGCAATAATTGTCCCAAATTGTAAACGTTTAACAATGTTAGCAAACTTATTGTAGCTTCTCAGAAACATTCTTAGCAAATGTCCCTTTTTATAATAAACGGGTGGAAACTGTTCCTACGAACGAGCTAAAAACTCGAAAACATTTAGGTGTAAGGGCAGCAACACACAGGCGTCGCTTATTGCGCGCAAGGTTGCGGACAACACGCTGTCAATGTTTTTTGCATTGCCTACATCACACATGCGTCAACTTACGCGTTTTGCGCGTATACTGGCATAGGAATGCGCCAACGTAGAGTTCTTATCTATGCACACGTAGTGCGTAAGGTGACGAATGTATGTTGAAGACAATGCAAAAATCATTGATAGTGTGTTGAGTGTAAACTTTCGCGCAGTAAGTGACGCCTGTGTGTTGTTGCCCTAACATCCCAAAACTGTTTGAAACATTTTACAACTGTTTTGAACACAGGTGTGGGAACAACTTCGCACAAACATACACATGTATTTAGTCGGAATTCTATTTGGTCAAACATAGAATTGATGTTTGACCAAATAGACTTCCTAGCGTTGAGTTGAAGCTGTGGATTGAACCAGAATCTAATTGCACACTGTCCACAATGGTTGAATCAACAGACTTTGCTAGACCACAGGAGAAGTATGGATCAGTATAAAGCCCACATATAAACGTTAGAAATTTGTCTTATACTTACAGACATAACACGTAAAGGTGCGTTCACATTAGACTTACGTGACGTACGTGACGTAAGCTGATGGCTTAACGGGACTACAGTTTTCTTAGAAAATGTATGAATAATTCATGTTTAGATTCACACTTGCCTTACGTGACGTCGCTGATGCAACTAAATCCCAGTGCGTGTTTTGCGTAGGTTGCGTCATCTTGCATCACTGATGCAGTATTGAGTATAGACGTGGGTGGACGTGTGGGACGTCTTTCGTGTCAGATAGAGAGTCAGAGCGCGAGCAAGAAAGTATTCGTTTCCGCGTGCATAAGATGAAATGGATAGTCAGTCAGTGAGACAGAAAGCATTATAGCACAGCAAACAACACAAGAGAACACGCGATGTGTATCGTGTAAGATGACGTCATCTACGTGGCGTAAGTCTAGTGTGAAGCTACAAAACACGTCAGCACACATCACTTAAATGTAAAGTCCCCGTTCATCAAAAATGCTGTACTAAAATTGTTACTTATGATGTTATACGTTCCTTCGTAGATGAGAGCCCGATGGGTAGATGAGAGCCCGATGGTGTAGTGGATAGGGCCGCTGCCTCCTGAGCGGGAGGTCGTGGTTCGAACCCCACCACGTACCAATGTGTTTTTCGGTTTTCGAATTTCATATGTACGTTTATTCGGCGCTTTTTCCGTGCTTCGGAAGGCACGTTGAGCCGTTGGTCCCGGTTAATATCGTTTAATACCGTAGATATTAGTCGTTAAGCCACATCAGAGGCCAGTGCTAAGCATTGGCGGCTTGAAAACTCTGACCTAATCTAGGATTGGGTCTGGTTTCCCTTCTGGGTTGCGGAGGTCAGATGGCAGTCGCTCTGTGTAAAAACCAGTACCCTCGTTCAATCCCCTAGATTAGGAAGCCGACCCCGTGAAATACAGGATAAGGCTAGGGAGATGATGAGTGAAATTGTTTTACTTTAAGTTTATTTATGAATCCTAAAATTTGTTTGGACATAAGGATTAATTAAATCCCTCATCATAATACAGCTGTTATGCATGACCCTTGTCAAAAAAAGGAGTTTAGAACGTGGAACCATCGTGGAGCAAAAATGCAATAGAATTGGACTTCGTGGATTTGACCCAACAAATCCATTGCCGATAAAACCACTGGCGTATTGTCCACATGGCTTAGGTTGTAGCCAGACGGACTACATTTTCAACTGCAGTCGAACCACCAAATTAATTTTTACGTATAGTTTGTATTCAGTTTATAAGATTGCATGCTTGGACCCACAGTCAAATCATTGCGCGGACGTATACAACTACAATTTTGATAACTTTGTTGATATATGGTTTTTTAAACGATCTTGGCATACTTAGGCTCGTATTTATAAAACGATCTCAAGATTGAGAGCGATATTAAGTATGGATTTGACAGGTCATTTTATACTGAAATGACATTTCCGATAAGAACTCAAACTTGCTCTTACACTCAAGTTCTGATAGTAAAAACGTGCGTTGAAATTGTATACTCTAGAGTGAAAATGGGATGACGAAAAGGTTGGAAGCTTAAAAAGTTTAATGTAAAGAATATTTTATTACATTATTTTCTATTTGGCAATCGGATTAAGGTTGAAACAACTGCATCTTAATTGAAATTAGGGACACGGTCTGCAGTTCATATGAAGTTCGTCTATAAAGAACCGAAGAATCAATAACACTCCGCTTGTAGTACGGGAGCCGAAGAGAGGATTTCGGTTTATGCTTGAGCGTGTCAGATTTCTTCCATGCTGGACTGGAAGCAAGAGAAAAACATAGAATGTGCCAGCTGCATTTCCTCCTAGGCATGCTGTAAAAGCGAGCTAAGGGATCCGAGGGTTTCTGTATATTACAATTTAGGCGATAGGCTGACAACCTGTCACTACGGCAACCTACAAATCGATCTTAAATAACCCTCAAAACTTTGTCAGACGAGGCGAAATGACCTTTGGTTAGATCGTTTACGCTCTACCTACCCCATTTGAGATAAAGGCGTGATTATATGTATGTATTTATTTATTTCCTGGAGAAAGTTGTTCAGTTTTGCTGACTGAGTACCCCTTTCTGTTACTGGTACGCTGTCCCTTACACCTCGTGTATATTAGGTAGGTATTACTATAAATTGCAACACTTATTATAAACAGACAAGCAACTGTGCTCCGAAATCTATGCATATAATAAATCGCTAAAAGGGTCGTGTCTGTGCATTGTAAATTTTTATAAAAAATAATTGCAGCAGGCATTATTAACGATATAAAGATCAAAACGATTTTTATTACAATTTTTATCTGTCTGTCTGTCTGTATGTTACCACATCACGCCAAAACTACTGAACTGATTTCGATGGGACTATTTTTATTCAACTGTGTGTTACCCGGGTTGCAACTTAGGATACCTAAAATCACGCTACCTCACTTAGGAGGTTGGCACGTAATTGAAATTGGGCTGTTACTTAACCGATTTTTATGGAACTTTTTTATTCGACTGAGCATTATTTAAAATCAAAGTTACGATACAAATAATCACGCCACCTAACTTGGGGGGTTGGCAGGAAATTGAACTCTGATCGTTTTTCACCGATCTTAAAGGGACTTTTTTTGACTGAGTTTTCTTAATTACCTGGTGTCCAGCCTAGGTTAGAAATAATCACGCAAACCATTCTAATATTAAGGAAGTACCCCAGTTTGTATAGAAAACTCGCAGTGTCGAACATACTGAAAACGCTTCTCCGCGCGTAGGAGCGGGATCTGCTAGCTCGCGCGCGGAATCGTGTTCGCGGGTTAGACGGGTTTTCAGTATGTTCGACACTGCGTGTTTTGCATTCAACCCCGGGCGTACGAATTCGCGGGCACAGCTAGTAATTAATATGTTACCGATAAATTATTGCAACTAATTTAATTCCTGCTACATAAGTGGATAAAATATTACCTAATCCATTACGACATTTCAATAAATGAACATGATTAATTCTCATTAACCTGCGTCTTTGTAGGTTATTTTGGGATAATTGGACACTTCATAGTTAATTTATTTTCATTTATTTATTATTATTATTTATTATTAAGAATTTTTACAATGGTTATACAAGAAAACATTCATATACGTACACTTAACATTCAACGTCGGCACTCGGCAACACCAGATTCTCAAACAAAAGATCGAAAATATGAAATAAACAAGTCCAAAGGCGATCCGATCGGACACACACGGGTTGATTCCGTAGTAAGTAATTATTATTTATGATTTATTAAGGTTCATAAGAAAGTATGCTAAGCATTGGCGGCTTGAAAAACTCTGACCTAATCTAGGATTGGGTCTGGTTTCCCTTCTGGGTTGCGGAGGTCAGATGGCAGTCGCTCTGTGTAAAAACCAGTACCCTCGTTCTTTATTATTATCATTACATTACAAGCTTACAGCATACACCAAAACGCGTATAATGCTAGAGTTTACATAATAGCTTATTTTTATTTAACATTATTGACGTACTATACATTCGAAAAGAAACATTTAAATTATCAACTGAATCAAAAAATATGTCAGCATTTTGGACTTTAGCCAAGAATTCATTTATGAGTCTGACAGCTCTCTCGGTGGGGGCATTGCCGGCGTAAAGGGTTCGACTGACGGATGCGGCCAATAGATCGTACCTGCGCCGACCAGCGCGCAGGTATCTGTCAGGCACGAACAATCTGACACGTTCAATCCCCTAGATTAGGTAGCCGACCCCGTGAGATACGGGATAAGGCTAGGGACATGATGATGAAGAAAGTATGCCTTTAATTTATTTTTGATATTCTTTCATTCTTGACTGGGATTAAATAACATGAAATTTCCACCAACTGCTTCTTTTTTCCGGGCGTTCTGTAAAAGCTAGGAGAGGCATACGAAGGTTTTAGTTCGATAGGCTGACAACTTGTCACTATCACTACATCGAACACAGTCCTATGCAAGAGCCATCAATAATTATCAGACATGGCAAAAACAGTTTTCATTTTGTTCCTCTTCTTAGCGTGTCGATGGAACACGAGAAAATACATCATAGCGGCCAAGAATTCAGTCACTTGTATTGCGTATTGACTCCTGGGGCACGCCGGAATGGAAAAGTACTTCTTCTCTTGTAACTGGTTACGAAACAGTTTAAAATATCTTCTGTATCTGGTTTGGAAACTATCATAACTATCTTATAACTACGGCCGGGCACGATGTTACGTGTGCCATGGTTGGTTTTACACCGCAAATTTTGCTTTTGATGGTATGCATCCCCAGTGACGGATATAGGCCTGATTTTGTGCACAGCCCGCATGAAGAATTACCAACCCCAACATAGAAATGCACTCTTAATTCCATTAATACCAGGTGTAAGGGACAGCATCCCGCAATCTGATAGGGGTTGCTCAGTCAACGTCACTGAACAACTTACACCAGGAAATTATTTCAGGAAGCGAAAAACCTCGATTAGACAATTTGTATGGAAAAGACAATTATCTTTTCACTTCCTGAAAAAAGACCTGCTTCTTCTTCTGTCGAGTGGGTATCGTGTCTATCGACCCGATGAACCCTAGTGTCAGAGTTTTTAAACCGCCTAGTAGCACAACTATCAGGCCTCTGACATGGTTTGAGTAACGACCACTATCAAAGATAGCGACCGGGACCGACGGCTTAACGTGCCCTCCGAAGCACGAAATCTTTTTCTTTTTCGGACAATCAGGTGATTCAGCCTGCAATGTCCTAACCAAACTGGGGAAAAATTCACAAAGTGATAAATTCTCAAATATCAACTTTGTGTTTCCCCCCTGGGAATCGAACCCAGGACCTCCGGATCAGGAGTCCATGGCCCTAGCCACTAGACCACGGAGGCAATTAAAGACCTGCTGATAGTTGTTCAGTGTCGTTGTTTGAGCAACCCTTATCAGTTTGCGGGACGCTGTCCCTTACACCTGGTATGTAATTCTGACGAGAATGTAATTAAAATCTACTTATTAAAGGTTAATGTAATAATTGCCTCAAAGGTTGAGATAATACGTCACACGTTCTATATTTAGTCCCCATTCTAATTGCTTATCCATTAGGTAACATTTCTAAAGGTACTAGTAATATTATAATAACTTGCATTAGGAGCTTAAAAGCTTTGGCGTGGAGTGAAATTGGGTGTAATTATAGAAGGACATACTGAGCTCGATTCTAGATTTGCCGGCTAAAATTAAAATCTATTTGTCACTTTAAAAAAAAAACATTGGAAAATGTCAGCAGATCTATTCTCTCCGGTTTTTGATTTATAGTCGGTGGTTTTATGCGTTATCTGTAATTTTTATCCGCCGTCATATGATATGGGGATAAAATTGACAGAAATACTGGGTAAACGTGCAAAAGCGCGTCAAAATCTAGCAGTGAGCGGTAACCATAGAGTATAAATCGCCTGTCACTTTTCAATTATTTTGAAAGTGACAGATAGATTTTAATTTTAATTTTAGCCGGTGGTATCTAGAATCGAGCCCAATATGTTACGTATGTACCTACCTGTTGACAGTAGAAGCTAGTATAAAGTTAGTGCTGTTAATTTTCGCGGCATTAGTCAAGCGCTGTCACTTTCTCAACATTAACATAAGAACAAGATAGCAAATAAACACATGACTTTTATAGTGCGACCGCGATTACTGTTCATGCGGCGATATTAGGAACTAAATTTTGTCTAGGTTACAATGACAGCGATTGAAGCAATTACAGCTATAATGTCGACTTGACAGGTGAACATAAATCCCGGTCGATTTATACTTTACTAATCTGACGTAAGATTGCTTATAGGCATACGATAGTCAGAATTGCCGCCATTCTCTGCGGCAAAAGGTTTTGAGGTTTCAGTGTGGGGTTCAGTTTAGAGCAATTACAGTATCATTAATTGTACAGCTTCCATTAAAATCCACCAATAAAAAGGGACGCCCAAAGCACCCGTGTAATCAATAAGGTGATTCGTCCTACATTGGGCGTTTTTCCACTAGACACACGATGACGGCACGACAACGGTACAGTCACGATGCCAAGGCATTTTTTCCACTAAACGTCACGGCAACGTCCCGATAACGTCCACCTAGTTCTAATTTGAGCGTACACACACGCACCTGCAAGCTTCGTACGAATACAAAACACACGTAGTTTGGCAAGCCGGCGACGGTACCGGTGGGAATCAACGCCGTGCCGTTGCCGCGCCGACCAGTGGTAAAGCGTGTCATATAATTGTCTGGAAGAAATTGCTTCCTTAGCAATAAGGTCACCTATGCTGTACTTCTCTTTTGTTGTTATCTGTTGTGATGTATGATTTGGTTTTTTAAATGCAATAAAGTATTTAGTAATTTAATTAAAGTATTCTTCCATGCTGGCCTGGGAGCGAGAGAAAAACATAGAATGTGCCAGCTGCATTTCCTCCCGGGCATGCTGTAAAAACCAGCTAAGGGATCCGAGGCTTTCAGTATATTGTAATTTAGGCGATGGGCTGACAACCTGTCACTACAGCAATATACTTACAAATCCATCTTAAATAACCCTCAAAACTTTGTCAGACGTGGCGGAACGACCTTTGTTTGGGTCGTTTGCGCTCTGCCTACCCCATTAGGGATTTAGGCGTGATTATATGTATGTATGTATGTAATAAAGTATTTAGCAATAAAGGAGAGAGAGAGAGGCGTTTGCCCTGCAGTGGGACACCACAGGCTCATAAATAAAATAAATAAATAAAGTATTTTTATGTTATGTTAATTTAATAATTTTCATCGATTCACTCTTCCACGGTACCGTCGATGGTGCCGTTCCGTTGACGTTTCCGTCGTCATGCCGTCTAGTCTAAAACACTCATTGTCCTGACCCAAATCACCAAGCGATAAATAAAAGTCGTTTGTATTTTGTGGGAATTGAACCTACAACATTCGGATTGAAAACCCAATTCTTCGACCAAAAAGACATTTGTACCTATATTATTATAATCACTAATATCCCGGAACAAATTCTGAGTGTACGGGACAGCGTCCCGCAAACTGATAGGTGTTGCTCAGTCAACGAAACTGCACGACTATCAATAGTAAATTCTATCAGGAAATGAAAAAAAAAATGCTTTTCCATATAAACTTCGAGATTTTCATTTCGTATGGGAAATTCATAACTTATTTCCATATCCTGCAAGAATTTTAAGGTGAAATTTGTTCAGAGTCAACCCCAATCAGTTTGCGGGACGCTTAATTTTAAACACTGAATTTTAAACTTTCGCGGTTGTTTTCACTATAACTATAAGACATTTTACGGGTTTTTAGTGGTGACAATAACAGTGTTGTGAATAGTGTACCGCAAAAACGAAGAAGAGTGAGGGTAGACAGATATGTCTGTCCCTAAACCCACCCGCAGTTTTCTCCAGTTTACCCGTGATCAGGGCGTTTGGAACAGCGCCGAAATATCGGGAACTCATAAAATAATTTAAATCGCGGTAAGAAACCCGTAAAATGTTTTATAGTTATTGCGGGACGCTGTCCCTTACACCCGGTATAGTGTTTACTTTACTGGCATTTCCAATGTATCCCAGGTTAGCTGTGAATACCTGGCATACCTCCGCCTGCTGAAGGCACGTCACATTCCTCCCGCGCGCCGACATCAAACGTGTCAAGCCGACACTTTGTGCTCAGCCTGTATGTGCCAACAATGTTAGGCTGCCTTTCCACCAGAGATGTGCGAGTGAAAAGAGCCCGATGGTGTAGTGGATAGGGCCGCTGCCTCCTTAGCGGGAGGTCGTGGTCGAATCCCACCACGTACCAATGTGTTATTCGGTTTTCGAATTTCATATTTACGTTTATTTGGCGCTTTTTCCGTGCTTCGGCAGGCACGTTAAGCCATTGGTCCCGTTTACTATCGTTTAAAACCGTAGATATTAGTCGTTAAACCATCTTAAAGGCCAGTGCTAAGCATTGGCGGCTTGAAAACTCTGACCTAATCTGGGATTGGGTTTAGTTTCCCTTCTGGGTTGCGGAGGTCAGATGGCAGTCGCTCTGTGTAAAAACCAGTACCGTAGTTCTCTCACCTAGATTAGGTAGCCGACCCCGAGAGATAGGTCTGGGGAGATGATGTGCGAGAGAAATGTGTCATGCGAGGATGTCTAACTGTGTTGTGAAAATGTGTGGGGATTTCTACCAAAGCTATGCGAGGAAAATGTGTCGTGAGAGGATGTGTAGCGGAGCTGTTGTAGCATTAATGTGTCAAAATGAGCATATGTGCGGTGCTAGCCGAGCAAGGATGCGTTGCTAAGCTGTGAAATGTGTCGGCAGTCTATTCCTCGCACACATTCCTAGCACACATCTCTCGCTTGTTTTGTATGGACAAAACCTCGCTCCGCTAAAGCCGTATCCACCAGAGCTGTGCTGAGCGAGGCGAGGTAAATGTAGCGATTCTATTAGTTATTTAAAAACACATCTCTGGTGGAAATACAGCCTTAGAAGTGTCAAACTTGTATATCATAATCATAAAACTATTAGAATATAGATGTAACTATTTGATAACCTGAAAATACCAAGCCCTCTGTATGGGAATTCTAATATTTGATTTCATATTCCACCTATGCATGTTCCTTAGAGTTAGTTGTTCAGTTTAACTGCCTTCGTGGTCTAGTGGTCAGAGCCATGGGCCCACATTCCAGAGGTTCGAGGTTGATATTTTCAATTTAACAATTTGTGAGATTTTCCCCGGTTTGGTTAGGACAATACAGGCTGAATCACCTGATTGTCTGGAAGATAAAAGATTCCGTGTTTCGGAGGGCACGTTAAGCCGTCGGTCCCGGTCGCTGTCTTGGATAGTGGTCGTGACACAAACCATGACAGAGGCTGTGCTATTAGACGGTTTAAAAACTCTGAAGCGATACTTCACGCCTGGACAGCTTTTAACCCTCTACAAAGCACAAGTCCGATCCTGCATGGAGTATTGCAGTCACCTCTGGGATGGCTTAGCCAAATACCAACTTGCCGCACTCGATTCGGTGGAACGCAGAGCCAAGAGGCTTGTTGGTGACGAAAAACTGCTAGAAGCCAAGTTTTGTAGCCTGGAACATCGCCGTAAGGTTGCCTGCTTGTCGTTCTTCTACAGGCTGTACTTCGGTGAGTGTGCTCAAGAGCTCCACGACCTTATCCCGCCAGCTCCATTCTACCATCGGACATCTAGACGCACCGCAGGATACCATCCATACCTGGTTGATATTCCACCAATACGTACTAAGCGCTTCCAAAACTCTTTTATAATGCGCACGGCAAAAGTGTGGAACTTACTACCTGCGTCTGTGTTTCCGAACGCCTTCAACTCCCAACATTTCAAAGTTAGAGTGAACAGGCACCTTCTGGGTGAGCTCGACCCATCGTCGACTCCATCTCAGTCGTTCCCGACCTAGACTGGAGTCAAGAGCAAACCAATTGTTAATAAAAAAATAATAATTCAACTCTGACACCAGGGTTCACCGGGTCGATATCCACACGACAGAGGAAGATGGTCTTAACAAGCTATTAAAATAATTTTCACTTCTCATGCTCTGAAAGCGCTATTTTGTGCAAGATGTAGGCTGCACAAAATTGAATTTTGTGCACATGAGCTAAAACCTGTCTACTCATAAATTCATCTCATCTAAGGCAAAGAAATAAGGCCATACAGCCAAACTTAATAAGAAGTACATAGATAGAACTTGTTATTTATAATATACATACATACATACATATAGTCACGCCTTTATCCCTAATGGGGTAGGCAGAGCGTAAACGACCTAAACTAAGGTCGTTCCGCCACGTTTGACAAAGTGTTGAGGGTTATTTAAGATAATATTGCTGTAGTGACAGGTTGTCAGCCTATCGCCTAAATTGCAATATACTGAAACCCTCGGATCCCTTAGCTGGTTTTTACAGCATGCCCGGGAGGAAATGCAGCTGGCACATTCTTTGTTTTTCTCTCGCTCCCAGTCCAGCATGGAAGACATTTATAATATTTACTATATATTATCTGCCTTTTGTGTTTTTAAGACATGAATAAATATTAAAATTAAAATTCAAGTAAATTCAATTCAAGTAGGCTGTATAGGTCCAGCCCTAGCCTAATATTGCATGTCGAGAGATTTACATACATACATACATATAGTCACGCCTTTATCCGTAATGGGGTGGACAGAGCGTAAATGACCTAAACAAAGGTCGTTCCGCCACGACTAACAAAGTTTTGAGGGATATTTAAGACAGATTTGAAAATATGTTGCTGTAGTATTGTATGTATTCTTCCATGCTATACTCGGAGCGAGAGATAAACATAGAATGTACCAGCTGCATTTCCCGGACATGCTGTAAAAACCAGCAAACGGAACCTAGGGTTTTAGTATATTGCAATTTAGGCGATAGGCTGACAACCTGTCAGTACAGCAATATCAAATTCATCCTAAATAACCCTCAAAACTTTGTAAAACGTGGCGAAACAACCCTTGTTTAGGTCTATTACGCTCTGGCTACCCCATTGGGGATAAAGGTGTGACTATATGTATGTATGTATTGCTGTAGTGACAGGTTGTCAGCCCATCGCCTAAATTACAATACACTGAAACCCTTGGATCCCTTAGCTTGTTTTTTTTACAGGGAGGAGATGCAGCTGGCACACTGTATGTTTTTCTCACGCTTACAGTCCAGCATGGAAGAATTTTTATTTATTGGACAAATTTTAAAACTTATGATATCCCACCGAAGCACTTACTTCTGATCGTGACTGCTGACGTTAGAGGAAGATTTCGAAAATAGAACATTTAATATCGGATTTAGAATGGAAAGGAAATTATGTTATCGAAATCCATTTCAAATCGGCTTTCGCAGGCTATTAGGATTAAAAAAAAATGTTACAACATTTTTATTAATGAAAAGCGTATTCAAAACCATTTACAAAACTGTTTCATAGGCAGTGCTTTCCTAAGAGAAAAAATAATCGCGTTTGTCCTTTCTGAATGTTTTTTTTTTAAATTATACATACTTACATAAAATTACTATTATTTAACTTCCATGCTGGCCTGGGAGCGAGAGAAAATCATAGAATGGGCCAGCTGCATATCCTCCCGGGCATGCTGTAATAACCAGCTAAGGAATCAGAGGGTTTCAGTATATTGTAATTTAGGCGATTGGCTGACAACCTGTCACTACAGCAATATACCTACAAATCTATCTTAAAATAACCCTCAAAACGTTGTCAGACGTGGCGGAACGACCTTTATTTAGATCGTTTACGCTCTGCCTACCCCATTAGGGATAAATGTTTTTATATATGTATGTATGTACATAAAATTACGCCTATTTCCCTAATGAGGTAGGCAAAGCAAAAACGACCTAAACAAAGGTTGTTCCGCCACGTCTGACAACGCTTTGAGGGTTATTTTAAGATAGATTTGTAGGTATATTGCTGTAGTGACATGTTTTGAGGGTTATTAGCAGTGATCGGAATAGGTAGATTCGTTTTACGTACTCACGTCACATGAGTCATAACATGGATATGCCATATCTCCGGAACTGGTACCGGATGTTGTTCCGGAAAATTTCGTGTTTAATGAATTCAAATAAAAAACATATAAGTAAGCATTTTTTTATTTTTCGGTACAATAAATAATAACAATAATATAAATCTTTATTTGTAACAAGTTTTATTTCGTCAAATACATTGGTACAAATTTAGTCCGTAGATAAAAGCCAAATTCGACGTTACAAAGAGATTCCAGAAGTCAATACACAACCCAGGGTCAGGTAACGATTTTCACAACACAGAAAGAAAGCGCACTCTACGAACCGAAGTAAGTGAGTGAGCTACCGGGGGTCAGCGCGCGGTAGATGTGCATTTAGACAAATAGCAACAAAATAACTGCCTCCGTGGTCTAGTGGCTAGTGCCATGGACTCCCGATCCGGAGGTCCTGGGTTCGATTCCCAGGGGGGAAAACACAAAGTTGACATTTGAGAATTTATCACTTTGTGAATTTTTCCCCAGTTTGGTTAGGACATTGCAGGCTGAATCACCTGATTGTCCGAAAATAAAAAGATTTCGTGCTTCGGAGGACACGTTAAGCCGTCGGTCCCGGTCGCTGTCTTTGATAGTGGTCGTTACACAAAAACCATGTCAGAGGCCTGATAGTTGTGCTACTAGGCGGTTTAAAAACTCTGACACTAGAGTTCATCGGGTCGGTAGACTCGATACCCACTCGACAGAAGAAGAAGAGTAATTTATACTTTGGCTAGGTTTTTACTCCACCACATTTGTTTTTAAGTATTATATAATATCAGTTTCCTACACCACTAGCGACACATAACTGAGTGTATTGATAAATTTTCACTTTATACCCGTCTGAATTATGAAGTACCTTCCGGAAAAATAACAATACTTAATTTTATAATTCCTGAAACTCGGAAGCATATCCATGTTAACATATACATTTGAGATCAATGACCTCAAATGATTTTTCCTACTACGACCACTGGTTATTACAGAAGATTATGATGTATATTGCTATAGTGAGAGGTTGTCAGCCCATCGCCAAAATATACAGAAACCCTCGGATCCCTTACCTGGTTTTTACAGCATGCTCGGGAGGAAATGCAGCTGGCACATTCTATTGAAGGGATCTTTTCGGGGGAGATGAAGTGAAGGTAGAAAATACCTGATTAATAGTTTCACCGCAGCATATTTCATACTGACTGCGACATGCGATGCATATTGCTAGCTCAAGCAATGAAACTATTAATCAGGTATTTTCTACCTTCACTTCACTATGTTTTTCTATCATTCCCAGTCCAGCATGAAATTATAGTTCTTTGAATCTTAGATTCGGACTCAAACCTCAGATAAATGCATATATTTCATTTGATACAAAATAATTTATTCAATACTAGCGACCCGCCCCGGCTTCGCACAGAAATCATCAGTGTTTCTATACTATAATATGCATGAATTATACATATAAACCTTTCTCTTGAATCACTCTATCTAAAAAAAGAAACTGCATCAAATCCGTTGCGAAGTTTTAAAGATCTAAGCATACAAAGGGATATAGGGACAGAGAAAGCGACTTTGTTTTATACTATGTAGTGATTATTAATTTATTATATTTTTTAAGTAATTTATTTCTTATTTTATTCAATAAGTCTACTTACTGTATGTTGAGTTTTGTATTGTTTCATGAATAAACGTTTTTCTATTGTATTCTATTTTATAAATAAATTCTTTTATTGCTCATTTTCACACCCTGTACAATTCCACTTTCATTCAAGTGGTTTTCAATTAATAATTTTGCAAATAAATAACCGCGGGCGCTTAATCAAATCGAAAGTTCACTCGTTCAGAAATTGTATAAATCGTTCAAAAACGATATAAATATAACAATTACTTATAGCCTCTTTGCCCACGCTTCAGTTAAAGAAAGTTTCCAGAGGCAAATCTTATTATAATTGGTATAAAATTAAAATTAGGGATGCCAAGTAAGGTTTTGAATCATTGAGTCATATCAACAGGATGGATAGCGTGTCAGGCGTGAATGACCTTTTTTGTGATGAGTCTGTTTATTCTTCCATGTTGGACTGGGAGCGAGAGAAAAACATAGAATGTGCCAGCTGCTTTTCCTCCCGGGCATGCTGTAAAAACCAGCTAAGGGATCCGAGGGTTTCAGTGTATTGCAATTTAGGCGATGGGCTGACAACCTGTCACTACAGCAATATAAATACAAATCTATCTTAAATAACCCTCAAAACTTTGTCAGACGTGGCGGAACGACCTTTATTTTGGTGCGTTTGCGCTCTGCCAACCCCATTAGGGATAAAGGCGTGATTATATGTATGTCTTGTGTTATTCCGGATTGCTCTTCACTATCCACGTCTGAGAAAGTTTTGAGGGTTATTTAAGATAGAATTTGTAGGTATATTGCTGTAGTGATAGGTTGTCAGCCCATCGCCTAAATTGCAATATACTGAAACCCTTGGATTCCTTAGCTGGTTTTTACAACATGACCAGGAGGAAATGCAGCTGGCACATTCTATGTTTTTTCTCTCGTTCCCAGTCTAGATTGGAAAAAACACAATATAGAAGACATTTTAAATAAAAAAACACTCGTTAGGTATATATATACTTCCTGCGATTCAATAATATCGTATAGTCATTTGAACCTTTTTTCCCATCACTTCACAGCTCAAACAGCAACAGTGAAAGACGTAATTAAGAACATACCCGCGTTCAAAAACGCTTCAAAAGTAATTTAGAATCGTGAAGAAATTGTTCTTATTTAACGAACTACTAATAAGAAGCTAAAGGAAAAGTTCTGTGAAAAGAATTCAAGAACGTTTTTATTAAAGTGCAAGAGAAATGGCAAATGTCGTTGCAGAAAGAAAGACATTAGTTGTCCTGGCATGTCTAAATTTAAAATTAAGTTTCTAAGTATTGGGTGTAGGGGAAGGGTTAGGTAGCTCATGTGTCTATTCAGAAGTTTCGGTACATGAGGCGCATCATAAATCATTTATTTCTTTTTACAAAGTGCATTAGAATAGTATTGATTGATGCCTACTTTTAAGCCAAAGGCCTGTGTCAGGAGGCACCGCTCTTCCATAAAATACAGTTGTTTTTAGTACGCTAGTAAAAAGAAAACAAATTTTATATTTGATTGACTTCGTATCGTATAAAGGAAGCGGCGAGACAGCGGCGAGGCGGCGGCGAGGCGGAAGCGGCGGCGAGGCGGAGGCGCGCTATTTTTGAATTATGTTCGTACAGCGCAACTTCAAATCAAACTGCGCTGCGCAGAGGTCAGACGGCATTAGGACGTAACTGCAGCGGAGCGGCACGGCGCGGCACTGAGCGACAAATGATTCTTTGTATAAAAATGCATGAGTTGTACCGCACTGAAGCGGCACTGTATCTGCAGCGGAGCAGCGGCGCGATGCAGAACGGTGCGAAAATGTCAGTTCATACATTTTGATAGTTTTTGTCACGCAGAGTCGCGCCTCCATCACGTCGCCGCCTCGCCGCTTCCTTTACTTATGCGATAAAAACCTTTAAAAAAAAGACTTTGCATACCACTTTTTTCGTACGCGCTGAGAACGCGCAGAGGACAACACTCTGAAAACGCGCTGTCGTACACTCAGCGAACGCAAGATTTAAACTTTTTTTTTTGTGCCTTTTGCGGTTGAGACTTCAGGGGTTTGGTGTGCGGAGGCAAGGAAATTTGTGTTTGATGGTGAGATAGGCAGAGCCGCCGTTACGCACAGAATTAGCGCAGGATGGATGAAATGGCGACAGGTTACAGGAACAACTTGCGACCCCCGAATGCCCTGAAGGGGAAAATCTATAAGAGCGTCATAAGACCTATCGTCATGTATGGATCAGAGTGTTGGGCTATGAAAGTTATGGATGAAAGAAAACTTCATGCTGCGGAAATGCGAATGCTGAGATGGATGTGTGGAGTAACAAGAATGGATAAGATAAGGAATGAGTATATAAGAGGAAGTCTGAAAGTTGCGCCAATTACCAACAAAGTAAGAGGAAATCGTCTTGCGTGGTATGGCCATGTTATGCGGAGGGATGAAAGTCATATAGGCAAAAGGATATATTGGGAGAGGACGACCAAAGAAAAGATGGATGGACTGCGTGAAAGATGATATGTCTAAAACAGGTGTGAGTGTTGAATTGACGGCTGACAGGGATGAATGGAAGAAGAAAACGTACTGCGCCGACCCCAAGTAAATGGGATAAGGGCAAGCGAATGATGAGTTGGGAATCGCGGAGGCAAGGAAATTTGTGTTCGTAGTTGGGAATCGCTTGCGGGATCGTAGTGGTGACCCCCGAGCCGGATCGTACCTGGTCCAACAAATTTCGTTGGCAATTCAACGTGGCTATGCAGCCAGCGCGATGGGCACGTTTGGACCTGGTTCGGCTCGGGACGGGTTGTTTGATATAATTTAGTTAAGATTAGGGTAGTTTAAGTAGCTTGTAAGTTGATTATAATATAATGTGCCAATGTTTAAATATGAATAAATTATTTTTTACCCTTTGCACACTATGCTTGAACTAATCTTTATTATATGTACTGGTGTACCAAACACTAAAAAGAGCAATTGTAGTTTATTTATTTGTTAACATCAGCGAACAAATTCGAAGTATTCAATTTCCGAGAGAAGCGTCACTTACAATTGAATCTCTAAGTGACGTTATTCAGAAAAGCTAGTATTTTCCTAGAGAAGCATCACGTACAATTGAATCTCTAAGTGACGTTTTCCTAAAAAAAACTTCATCATCACACCTACGGTTTTACAGCCTATGTTCACAGCAACGAAGATCTCAGCTTCTGACATACAATACGTCAAAGCTTTAAATGAATGTAGGCGGGGGCGCTGGCATATAAAGTAGTCCTCCCAACCGATTTTCGGTGATAGCGGCCAAAGTCTCAGTGATCGGCCAACTGCACGTGACTAGTTTTTAGTGCCCAAGTATTTCGCAACACACCAGTGCACTCTCTGTTTCTTCAATACCTTATTCTGATGGGACAGATTGACTGACACGATCAGAGAGAAATCAGGTGCAGGACCAACTATTTACATGCCTATCCAACAGCATGGATCATCTTACTTTTCAGACAATCAGGTGATCAGCCTGCAATGTCCTAAATAAATTAGAAACAACAACACAAAGTCATTGTCCCGCACCGTCAGGTGGAGGGACGACAATTTACATGCTCATACGATAGCATGGATCTTCTTACTTTTAGCACAGAATATATAAATGATCAGCCTGCAATGTCCTAACCAAACTAGAAACAATAACTCAAAGGGGAATCGAACCCGGGACCTCCAGATCGTGAGCCTATGGCTCAGACCACTAGACCAGGAAGACACACAAGCAGAACAGCTGTCAAAAAAAGTGTTGATGATACTAATTTCTTTTTTCATTAAGTTCATCTAAGCCCTTGTCGACTTTATTCTTGGAATACTCTACAAATATCCTCATAGAAACTGGGAGAGCGTCTTGCTACCAAGGAGCTTTCCTCAAATGAATGAATAACAAATAATTTTCATTTTAGAACGAGGCGTAGATATTATGCTTGTTAAGGGTCCATCGTGTGAGCAAAACGAAATTACCACATTTTTGTTCGCTTGCTGTGTCGTTCATGCTAAAGTGTTAGTTGTGAAATTAATATGTGAGACAGTCGACTATCGGCCTGGGAGCGAAAGAAAAACATAGAATGCGCCAGCTGCATTTCCTACCGGGTATGCTGTAAAAACCAGCTAAGGGATCCGAGGGTTTCAGTATATTGTAATTTAGGCGATGGGCTGACAACCTGTCACTACAGCAATATACTTACAAATCTATCTTAAATAACCCTCAAAACTTAGTCAGACGTGCCGGAACGACCTTTGTTTGGGTCGTTTGCGCTCTGCCTTAGGGATAAAGGCGTGATCATATGTATGTATGAAACTGGAAGAGCGTCTTGCTACCAAGGAGCTTTCCTAAAATGAATGAATAACAATTAATTTTTATTTTAGAACGAGGCGTATTATTCTTATTATATATATTCTTTATTGTATTAAAAATTTACACATACAGTTGAACTTAAAACTAGGACACAACAGGCGAGCTTATCTCTATAAGAGATCTCTTCCAGCCAACCTAGTGGGGATGAAAGAAGGGAAAAACACGGGAACAGATACAATAACTAAAATTATAAAATCTGATAAATTATAGTAATACTAATACATATATAACAATAATAGAAAAAACTAATACATAACAAAATAATATATAAGATATATACGTATATTATGATAGATAAAAAAATATATATATATATGAATATAATACATATTATTAACATCAGAGAGAGGTCATAAAATGCTCTTTGAGTCTCTTTTTAAAACTGAAAACTGAAGGACTGTCTTGAAGTGATTTAGGAAGTTTATTCCATAGTTGGATAGCCCGGACAGTAAAAGAATTGAAGAAAAACTTTGTGTTTGAACCAGGACACTCAAGCACCTTTTTTTTTTTTTTTTTAAGTATATATAGGCGAGCATTTGTCCGCCATCTCACCTGGTGGAAAGTGACGATGCGGACTATGTTAAAGCATACTCACCTATGTAGTGCCTATTCACTTTCGCCTTGAAAAGGCCCAGGTTATATTGTTCCGGAAACAGATCCGCCGGCAGGGAGTTCCACTCCTTAGCCGTTCGCATTAAGAATGTGGAAGCGAACCGCTTCGTGCGAATTTGTGGTATATCCACGACATAAGGGTGGAACCCCTGTCCACGCCTCGTGCTCCGGAGATGGAAAGGGGAGGGGGGTATAAGGTCATGAAGTGCTAACGCGCACTCCCCGAAATGTATCCTGTAAAATACCGACATGCACGCCACTCTGCGACGGTGCTCAAGGTTCTGTAGTTTTGCCTCAACCAGTGCTGAGTCTCCAATGAACTTCTTAGCACGTTTCTCGATTGAGTCTAAGGCAGCCAGCTGGTATTTAGCTGAACCGTCCCAAAGGTGGCAGCAGTACTCCATACACGATCGGACTTGAGCTGTGTACAACTGCAATAGCTGTCCCGGTGTGAAGTATCGCCTCACCTTCGAGAGGATACCAAGTTTTTTGGCAGCTGTTGTGGCCAGAGACTCAATGTAACGACCAAAGTTCAAGTCGGACGTAAGGCTCATACCTTTGTGATACAAGCGCGCCTGGACCGGGAATCAGGAGGTAAGAAACGGAGTCGGGAACGGAGATATTCAGGAGAGGTAGGGTCATTAAGGATCTTGTAAAGGACGGTGAGGATGTGCACATCGCGGCGAAGTCTTAAGTATTAAGGGTCCATCGTGTGAGCAAAACGAAATTACCACATTTTAGTTCGGTTGCTGTGTCGTTCTTGCTAAAGTGTTAGTTGTGAAATTAATATGTGAGACTGTTTTCCATGCTGGACTAGGAGAGATAGTAAAACGTAGAATGTTTCAGCTGCCCTTCCTCCCGGGCATGCTGTAGAAATCAGCAAAACGGACTCGAGGGTTACAGTGTATTGTAATTTAGGCGATGGGCTGACAACCTGTCACTATAGCAATACACATTACAATCTAAAAATGCCCCATTTTTTGTCATAAGTGGCGAAAGCGCCTTTTACGAGGCGTTTAACGCTCTGCATACCCCGTAAGGGATGAAGGCGTGATTTTATGTATGTTTGTAGACAGTTGACTATTCAAACTAATTAGTATGGCCCGTATTTTTAATCAGTAAGAACTTGAGACTGACAGCGAGTTTGAGTTCGTATCAGAAATGTCATTTCAGTATATCATGAACTGTCAAATCCATACTTAACACTGCTCTCAATCTTGAGATCACTTTATAAATACGGGCCTATGTATCTTACGAAGACGATTACTAGAACTTTCCTCGATAGAAAAGATCACGAAGTTGCCTCCTTCTCTTGATTCTTGTGACGATATTCGCTTTTATGGATAGAAAAACGGTTTTAAAGTAAATAAATAATTCTCTAATAACAAACAAACTAGATTTACTGCGATTTTCGCACATTCGACGCGCGACTGTTGACGTAACTGCCACACCGTAGCGCGCGCTAAAATAAACGTTATTTCAATGAGATTTCAGACGATATTCTTGTATTTTAAAATGAATGTGTTCATCTGTGGCTCGGCACAGGCTTAGGAACTGGGTTTCCATCAGCGGTGTCACCGGCTGCTAAATATGTTTTCCTGTAGCAATTTTTCCTGTGATACAAATCAGTCTGTTACTCAGGCTGAAAGTAACTTTCTAACGGTAAAAGTATTTTTGAAATCGTTCCGGTAGTGTTTGAAATTATTTGTTACAAACATACAAACAATAAAAGCAATATGCCTTCAAATCTATCTTAAATAACCCTCAAAACTTTTGTTTAGGTCGTTTACGCTCTGCCTACCCCATTATGGACAAAATATATATGTATGAAACAAAAAGAGCGTGTGTGTCGAGCACACGACGTGTCAGAAGTACGTCTTGGACACTCCTAACTATCATGTCATTTTGGTCACACATCGACAGACGTCATGTTGCACTTGGCATGCGTTTGTGTGCGTGTTATAAGGGTTGACAAATGTTGTTTTACCGGTCATAATCATCACTTGATTAATCTGATTCTTAATTAAACCAACGTTTAAAGTAGTTCATTGTAACTGAATAGTTAGAATAGATTAGGTTGCGTATTTTGTATGAATTTACTTACCGTCTCTCATCACTGTGGAATTTAAAATGGTTTCTATTGGAGTCATATCTTGTGGTAGAAAGACATCCTTACACGGAACAGTACCTAACCATCTTTGGAACACAAAACTTTATTATTTCCGTTACACTGGGAAACATGCGCGCGCCATGCCCGCTAAGCGTACGCTCAATGTGACCCACAATCCGGCGCGGAGTGTGACGTATGTCGGACTGGGGAAAGAAGTCCATTCTGTATGTAGTACTATTATATATTCTGTGTAAGAAGTGAAACTTCTTTGGCAAAATCGTTCCAGCCTCATCATGACTACGCTATGGCGTGACAGCGTAGCCGTGACGCGACCTTGAAATTTCACTATAACCGCGCCTAAAGAAGTTTCTCTTTAAAAATGTAAAAGTGTTCTGTTTCGTTGATTGAACAACCCATATCAGTTTGAAGCTGTCCCTTACACCCAGTATAAAATCAAGTTTAAATGTTGTCGCCCACAGCCCATCAGTCAGTTTCATTTTGTCCAACCACGTCCTCTGTTATTAAGGGGATCCCCGGTGCACGCCAGCGCCCTCATCAGTAAAAAAGTCATTACTCACTGAAAACGCAATCAATTGAAAATACATTAAATCAGATTGAAGGATAGGTACTGAAGTTTATTTTAAGAATTATAAATTAATAATTCAGAGTTTACTGCAGTTACAAATAGCAAAAGCGCTAAAAACTAGCCAAATTTTCTATCTGTAAATACAACCTCTTAATGATTTTACATACATACATACATATAATCACGCCTCTTTCCCGGAGGGGTAGGCAGAGACCACATCTTTCCACTTGCTACGATCCTTACATACTTCTTTCGCTTCATCCACATTCATTAATCTTTTCATACATGCTCGTCGGTTTAGGGTACTCTTGACCTGACCTTTCTTTAGGACGTCCCCGATTTGATCCAAGTACGTGTGTCAAGGCCTTCCCCTCCCAACATTTCCATCCACACTCGCCATATATATCTGTTTGGTCAACCTGCTTTCACTCATTCTCTCAACATGTCCAAACCATTTAAGCATTCCCTTGTCAATACCTGTCACTATATCTTCTTTCACACCACAACGTTCCCTAATCACACTATTTCGTATCCTGTCACTCAGTTTGACTCCAATCATACTTCTTAACGCTCTCATTTCTACTGCATTTATTCTGCTTTCATGCTTCTTCTGCCATACCCAACTTTCACTCCCATACATCAGTGTTGGAACCAACACCCCTCTATGCACAGCCAGACGGGCCTTATCGGACACCTTCTGACTGCTCATAAAGGCGTGCAACGCTCCATTCACCATGTTACCGGCATTCACTCTTCTTTCAATATCAGTATCATTCTTTCCATCTGCTGTAAACATTGATCCTAAATACACAAACTCTTTCACTTGCTCCACTTTTTCATTCCCTATCAAGATATTACACTCTGTCATATTCTCCTTTTCAAAAACCATTGCTTTCGTCTTACTAACATTTACTTTCATTCCTTTCTTGTTCAAAGCTTCATTCATAATATTTACCATCTCCTGCAACTCTTCTGCCGACGATGCAAGTAAGACTTGATCGTCAGCATAGAGCAGGCATTTGACGTGTAAATCATTCATTCGTAATCCCCGTTCACTTTCTTTTAAATCTTCCAAGCAACTATCCATGAATAGGTTAAAAAGCCATGGCGACGCTACACATCCCTGTCTAACACCTTTTTCGATGCTAAACAATTCAGTATACGCCCCGTTGATCCTGACACTAGCACTAGAATCCCTGTATAAGGATTTTAGTGATTGTATCAAAATACTGCTTACCCCATGCATGGATAGTGCTGACCACAATTCATTCCTCACCACTCTATCATAGGCCTTTTCCAAATCCACGAATGCGCAATAGACTTTTTGGTTTTTAGCCAAAGATTTTTCAGCTATGCACCGCAAGGAAAATACCTGATCCGTACATCCCATTCCCTTTCGAAATCCTGCCTGAGCATCCCATACCTTCTCATCAGTTTCTTTCGTCACTCTTTCAATCAATATCTTGGCATACAGTTTGCCGACAACGCTGAGTAGGCTTATACCGCGGTAATTTTTGCAGTCTAGCTGTGACCCTTTTCCCTTATACAGCGGAACTATAACAGCCTTGCACCAATCACTTGGTACTCGGCCGCTTCTCCAACACAAGTTGAAAAGGCAGTACAGCTGACTAGCCACTACGCCTTCGCCAGCCTTCAGCATCTCGACTGATACCCTATCATACCCTGCAGCCTTACCCGACTTCATACTATTCAACGCTTTCAAAATCTCATCCATTTCAATCTCACTGTCTATCACACTTACATCCACTTCTGGAATATTAACCTCTTGCGCTGATTCTTCTTTTTCAAACAAACTTTCAAAATATTCCTTCCATCTTTTCAACACGCATTCCTCACCTTTTACGATACTACCATCCTGGCTTTGAATCCTAATCAACTCGGATGATGCGGTTTTACCTCGAGCTGTCCTTATGGATTTCCAGAAAACTTTCAAGTTCGAACGAAAGTTCTCTGTTAGCCTCTTGTCAAACTCATCCTTATTTTCATCTTTCTTTCGAGACACAGTTTTCTTCACTTCATCCTTCAAACTTTTATACTCCTTTCGTGCTCTCTCTCTTTGATTTCTTTGGTTAGCTTTAGTAGCCAACCAATCCAACCATGCTTTAATGATTTTAATTGTTTTAACCTGAATTTGATCTTCGGGATTTATGATCGATTGTGATTTCAATTAATTATGGTTTTTTTACTGATGAGGGCGTCACTTAGCCCAGAGTAGCCCCTTAAAATATACTTATAACTTCGAATCGGACCATTGGTCTGGGAAATCAATCGACAATTTCTGTGAACGTTTATTGAACGAAGTTTGTTCAAAATTAATCTTAACTTTTGTAGTAACCGAGCGTTATTTTTTAACACGTACGCTGCCAACCTATTTGTTTACTTGTACGCACAAAATTAAATTGTATAGGGACTTTTATGTTGGCAATTGGCTTCTAGATTCCACTGGCTAAAACTAAAATTAAAATCTATTTGTCACTTTAAAAATAATGCAATAAAAAACTATAGACGATTTATACTCTATGGTTTTACACTTTGTCCGCTAGATTTTGACGCGCATTTGCACGTTTCCTCAGTATTTCTATCAATTTTATCCGCCATATCATATGACGACGGATAAAAATTACAGATAACGCATAAAACCATAAATAAAAAACCTGAGAAATTAGATCTCCTGTCGTTTTTCAGTGTTTTTAGTCTGAAAGTAACTGATAGGTTTTAAGTATAGGTTTAACCGGTGATTCTGGAATTAAGCCCAATAAACGTGTAAAATTATCTATCCCCTCAACTGTGGGTCTCAAAATAGTGATTAAACATGAATGAATTGCTATAAAATTATAATTGACTTTTACACATTCTGTTCTACTTATATCTAATGAATTATTACACTTATAGGTTGACATTCTGTTTTAGGTCTATTTTTATTTCTATTATTATGCATGTAATTATTTTATTATGAATTGAAATGTTTTTATTTCTAGATTTTAATGGAATTGAGATTGGTTTGACATATTTTAAGATGTAATTTTATTTTTAAGTGATTGAATTGTTAACGTACCTACCTATTTTCTTTTTATGATTTATTTTTCCATTTCTATACAATGTACTTTGTTATGAAATAAATAACTTGAACTTGATATATAACCTAAAGCGACTTGTATTGTCTATCTTCCATGCTGGACTGGGAGCTATAGAAAAACATAAAATGTGCCAGCTGCATTTTCTCCCGGGCATGCTGTAAAAACCCGCGAAGGGATCCGAGAGTTTCAGTATATTGTAATTTATATGGGATGGGCTGACAACCTCCAAAAGAGAGCCCGATGGTGTAGTGGATAGGGCCGCTGGCTCCTGAGCGGGAGGTCGTGGTTCCAATCCCACTACGTACCAATGTGTTTTTTGGTTTTCGAATTTTATATGTACGTTTATTCGGCGCTTTTCCGTGCTTCGGAAAGCACGTTAAGCCGTTGGTCCCGGTTAATATCGTTTAATACCGTAGATATTAGTCGTTAAGCCATGTCAGAGGCCAGTGCTAAGCATTGGCGGCTTGAAAACTCTGACCTAATCTAGGAATGGGACTGGTTTTCAAAAAACTGGTTTTTAAAAACCAGTAACCACGTTCAATCCCCGAGATTAGGTAGCCGACCCCGTGAGATACGGGATAAGGCAACGGGAGATGATGATGGGTTGAAAACTTGTCACTACAGCAATATACTTACAAATCCATCTTAAATAACCCTCAAAACTTTGTTAGACGTGGCGGAACGACTTTTGTTTAGGTCGTTTACGCTCTGCCTACTCCATTAGGAATAAAGGCGGCTATGTATGTATGTACTGTATATCTGAAATGTCAACCGAGTCAGACTTCGGTCGTGATTCTGTTGAAGACACAACTTAACTTATTTTAGTGTGGACCTGTCACTTTCTAATATTTGAATAAAATAAAGACAGATATCTTACTCGCTTGAAATAAGATGGCATGGTAGATGGTGTCGTCTTATTTTTGTTCAGTTGTCATCCTAGGCAAAATTTAGTTCCTAACATCGCCGCCTGAACAGTAATGGCGGTCGCACTATAGAAGTTGTTGACGTTTTAACATCATTTTGCTAGAATTAGCTGTCGTATTTCTGTCTCTATTTTCTATACATTTTTGAAACTGACGTCAGCACCAAATCACAGAATATATAAAAGTACTAAATACAGAATGGACACTCACCTTCCCTAGTACGTAGAAGTAACTTCATACAAAATATGCAACCTAACCTATTCTTACTATTCAGTTACAGTGAACTACTTTATATAACAATAGTATAACAAAATTTGTCAACCCTTATAACACGTACACAAACGCATGCCAAGTGCAACATGCCGTCTTTCGATGTATGACCAAAATGACATTGTAGTTAGGAGTGTCCGAGCTGTGACCAAATTAAAATAAGTCAAGTTGTGTCTGATACAGAATCGGCACCTACGGTGTTAATTCGATTAAATCAAACTGAATTGAATTACCACGGTGGTAGTTCGGTGATATACTATAGTTGTGTAAGACATAATCAAATGTCGTATGCACTAGAACAGGAAACCCAATATATACGTACAAAGGGCTCGATTCTAAATTTCCCGGCTTTACTGAAATTAAAATCTATCTGTCACTTTCAAAATAATAAAAATGAAAAAGGACAGGCGATTTATATTTTATGGTTTTAGACTTTGTCCGCTAGATTTTGACGCGCGTTTGCACGTTTCCCCAACTGCCAATTTATTCGCCATATCATATGACGGCGGATAAAAATGACAGATACCGCATAAAACCACCGACTATAAATCAAAAACCAGAGAGAATAGATCTCCTGTCCTTTTCCAATGTTTTTAGTCTGAAAGTGACAAATAGATTTTAATTTTAGTTTTAGCCGGCAAATCTAGAATCGAGCACATTGTCTGGAATTCTGGATAGACGAACTGCATTTCGTCTGCAATATTGCAATATAAGTTTTGAGACCTTCGCGGTTGTTCACTACAATTAGATTGTTATTTTGAACTGCGTGGAACCCAGTGTTATACGTTTGCAATCGTAAAAATGATTTGAGTTGGAAATCGAGTAGGGTTCATCGGGTTTGGTCGACTCAAAACCCACACGACAGAAGAATAAGAATCGAGAGTAGATACCGTGAAATATGAAAGAAATAAAATAATTAATTTGTTTAGGCAGGACTCGAACCTGCGTCTCTGGAATGCCGGTTCATCACTTTACCAACTGAGCTACAGAAACGGTAGCGGGAGTGACGAATTTATCACAGTCTTCATAGAAACAAAAGAATTATTTTTTTCCTTTCCTATTATATGAAATAAAAATAGCATTGTGAGTGCTAAAAATCCTCAAAAATAGATACCATGTGTATTTTATCAAAGGTAATGACGAATTAACGACTACTCACTTGTTTGTTTAACGGAAGTGTTAGACCTCAATGTTTCGACTCTTTACGAGAATCTTCTTCATGGAGAGTGAAAATCACACAACACCGCTCGTGACGTTTACCACCTAAAATAAGGCAACATGCTAAATGGTGTCTTATCACTTTTGTGTTGTGTGTTGCTGTCTCTATTTTATTCAAATTATATAGAAAGCGGCAGGACGATACTAAAATAAATTAAGTTGTGTCTAAAACAGAATCGACACCGTGGTTCTATGGCATTTAGTATGCTGTTAGTTACACCATACTATCGGACTGCGTTAGTTATACGAGGTGTAAAGGACAGCGTCCCGCAAACTGAAAGGAGTTGCTCAGTCAATGACACTAAACAATTTCCAACAGGATTTATTTTCAGGAAGTAAAAAAAAAAATTGCATTTCCATAAAAATTATCTGATCGAAACATTTTGTATGAAAATGCCAATATTTTTTTTCACTTCCTGAAAAAAAATCCTGGTGGAAGCTGTTAAGTGTCGTTGACTGAACAACTCCTATCAGTTTGCGCGACGGTGTCCCTTACACCCGGTATTGCAGTCCTACCAACTGCATTTCAACTTCATCTGAACTGCAAAATTACAGTCAGATTCCTGTTGAAATGAAGTACGTCTGTCTTGAGTCTGAAACAAAGGTTGTGGGTTTAATCTCAAAGGGATTCGAACTCTAGTAGGTATGTTGGTTATCAATCGGACTTGAGACACTTACTGTGTTTCAGCGGTCAGTGAAAATACATTCGGGGTGTAAGGGACAGCGTTACGCAAACTGATACATACGGGTTGCTCAGTCAACGAAACTGAACAACTATCGGCAGGACTTTTTTTAGGAAGTGATAAAAATAATGCTTTTCCATACAAATTTTCTGATCGCGGTGATCATTTTCTTTGGCAAGGTCATTTTTTTTCATCTCCTGAAAAGGATAGAATAAAGGTAAACAAAGATTCATGTCTTTTAATCAAAGATTTTGTTTCTAAACTAAGTTTTAGCTATTAGATATTATAACATAATGAAATAGTAGTTTTAGTCATCTAACTAATTTGCCAACACGTATCATTAATTTTAAAATAAAAAACATGAAACTTTGTTTACCTTTATTCTAAATTTGATTTGGAAATACTATAGGTATACATTGGCATCGATTCTCGCGACATGATCCTAATTCTTATTCTTAGCTAGAGCTGTCACTTTCTTGAGTTTGACATAAGAACATGATAGCAAATAAACACATGACATTCCTAATCTGACATAAGACTACTTATCTGACGTAAAATAAGGGAGCATGCTCTATGCTCAGTTCTTATATAAAGCGTCTTACATCAAAGTAGGAATTAGGAATGTCAGCTATCTTGTTCTTATTTCAAAGATAAGAAAGTGACAGCGCTAGCTAAAAATTAGTTAAGGAATAGTGCGTCCAAAATTGCCGTGCCCCGAGAATGTACAAGGGTAACATAACAGAAAGAGTATTGTTATCGTTACTTACTTAGTATTTTCGAGAGCCATTCATTTATCAGTTAAAAAAGCTAATACAAGAGGTAATCAAATCCAGATCGAATGCCAAAGTCTGAAGTGTGGCTTAACCTTTACGAAGTTATAATAAATAACCCCCACATTGCACGCCTACATAAGCTACAGTGCAGCTAAATGTTGCACAGTTCTCTAGACAGACGGGCTGCAATTCAATTGCAGTCAGTCTGCATTTTATCAAAATGGTTTCGGATGTTAGCTGCTCAGTTTTACAAAGCAAATACATAAGGCGCATGTGTGGGTGCATGGCATGGAGAATTCAAGTCGAGTCAACCGAAAACTGTACATTTGAAGCTGCTCTGCGTGGACGTACGTTAGTATACCTCTACAAACTATATCCATCTTGACGCCATCTTTACTCTTCCAGTAAAACATGCGCCTAAACTATGTAATTTTGTCGTGTTTCTAACTTGAATGTACAATAAAATCTTTTAAGATTGATATGACTCCATTGGAACAACTCGATACAATCGTGACCTCAGTTGGAATCTAACATTTGTCGCCAGAAGTAGTTGTCTTCGAAATTGACAGTTTTCTTTGCAGATAAACTTGTCAAGGAATCTAACTTACGACCTTTAGATGAAGAACCCAGTAGACACAACAAATATATATATATATATACAGTTTAAGCACAGCAATAGTCAGTTTTGTACCAAAATTACGTTTCTGATGTGAATTTTAAATCGCGTTCATCCTTGAGACCTGCGTATTAATACGGGCCTTACCCTACCGCCATTCGCCATTAAGATTCAAGACGTGGCTACCCCCGAATATAAATTATTGACGCTCGAGGTTATTTCGGATATCGAATACGTCCCTTCTATTCAGATATCGTATTAATCTGATTCTAGCTAGCACATATACCTATTCAAATAACTGAGCACATGAGAGGATTCCTGATTTACCTGCGTCATATGACAGATACTATTGACTGCCTCCGTTGTTTAGTAGTCTGAGCCATGGGCTTCCGATTGGAAGGCCTGTATTGTAACTTCTGTGATATGGGCTTAATTCCCAATGAGGAAATACAAAGTTCATATCATACATTAACTGCTATGTGATATTTTCTTCAGTTTGGAGAGGGCAATGCAGGCTGAGTTAACAGTTTGTCTGTAAAAAACAAATATTCCGTTCCATACATACATACATATAATCACGCCTTTATCACTAATGGGGTAGGCAAAGCGTAAACGACCTAAACATAGATCGTTCCGCCACGTCTGGCAAAGATTTGAGGGTTATTTAAGATAGATTTGTAGACAGACAGTGACAGATTGTCAGCCCATCGCCTAAATTACAATATACTGAACCCTCGGTTCCCTTAGCTAGTTTTTACAGCATACCCGGGAGGAAATGCAGATGGCACATTCTATATTTTTTCTCTCACTCCCAGTCGAGCATGGAAGAAGCATCCGTTCCGACGAAAAAGATATGTCTTATCCATAAAAAATGCCACTTTGGTCAGTATATTCATAAGGAAGCCAACATATTATCATTTATCAGATTTTCTTTGTAAAAGCTGTTTATCCTCTTTTTAGTTTTTTGGATCCTGCGCCTTACATCCTGCATTTTTCCCGAATAAAAAGGCATTTACATCTCATGGAAACCCGACTTTCTTCCATACTGGACTGGGAGAGAAAGAAAAACATAGAATGTTCCAGTTGCCCTTCCTCCCGGGCATGCTGTAAAAGTCAGCAAAAGGGATTCGAGGGTTACAGTGTATTGTAATTTAGGCGATGGGCTGACAACCTGTCACTACAGCAATACACATTACAATCTAAAATTGCCCTCAATTTATGTCAGACGTGGCGAAAGCGCCTTTTAGGAGGCGTTTTACGCTCTGCCTACCCCGTAAGGGATAAAGGCGTGATTTTATGTATGTATATGTATGTATGGAAACCCGACACATCTTCATCACAGCAACCGCGCCATGCCAGCATGTAGCTACAGATTTTTTCGGTCCACTACCTATCTACATATACGATAAACAGTCTAGAGTCCATTCTGAAGGCACAAGAGCTGACAACCCATCATTATGTCAATAGACAATGCTAGATAGCATTGAAAATTTTAAACTTTAAAATTTAAAACGTGATGATAATGGGCTCGATTCTAGGTTTTCAGGCTAAAATTAAAATCTATTTGTCACTTTCAGACTACATTGGAAAAGGTCAGGAGATCTATTCTTTCCGGTTTTTGATTTATGATCGGTGGTTTTATACGTTATCAGCCATTTTTGTTCGCTGTCATATGATATGGCTGACAAAATTGACAGAAATATAGGGAAAACGTGCAAAAGCGCGTCAAAATCTAGCGTACAAAGTGTAATAGCGTAGAGTATTAAACGCCTGTCTTATTTCAAATTTATTATTTTGAACGGGACAGATAGATTTTTATTTTAGTTTTAGCCAGTGGTATCTTGAATTGAGCCCATTAGCATACAATAAAATAATTTATTCCCGTTTTCGCGACACCATCCCATGTTTTATTTTTTAATTTCTTTTCGAGTGGGTTCACGAGTCGAAGATCGACCCGATGAATCTTGGTACTGAATAAAATGGCATTAACTTCGCATCGAAACCCGACAGAGCTTGGAAACCGCGCCGTACCTACCCAACCTACCTACAAGTACGTAAACAGTCTACGGTTCATTCTGAAGGCACCAGTTGCGCTATGAATGGCTCCATTCAATACTGTGGTTGGGATCGCGCAGGCGTGCCATCGATCCGTCGGGGGGGTGATGCGGGGAGGGGGGGATTTCCACTGGGCCGGCGTGTCGACGCGGTTGGGGAAAGGTTGAATGAAATGTGGGCGGGGTGTATGTGTGCGTCGAGTAGACGCTCCGTATGGACTGAAGAAAAGTCAGATCGAGAGTACCCTAAACCAACGACTGTGTATAATATAAGGAATGTGGATGAAGTTAAAGAAGCTTGTATCGTAGTAAGTAGATGGATGTGGTCTTAGTGTATCTCTGCGGGAAACTATGTATGCAGTGAAAGCGGTATCGACCGATATGCGCTTTTAAAAGTATCATATGAGGTAGGTAAAATGTAGTTTAAAATGATTCGTGTGCCTGCGGCCTGTCAGCATTTTCAAGGAGGAATTTTCATATTTTTATTTTTACATTGTTACCTATGATTCTTGAGAAATGTTTTTCAAATATGATCGGTTAAATTTGGTACCTCTACAAATTGTATTTTAAAGTGAAAGTAACTGTCTGTTTATCTGATTCTCAATATTTTGCAGAACGATGTGGGAAAACACTTCATTCCCGCGGTAATACTCTTGGAACAGCCTGGCGAAAAACTAGTAATTTATTTTAAAAAACTCCGTTATGTGACTGTGTCGGATGCCGTGTCGGTACCAATGGGCAACAGTCCCCTCCCGGAATGTTACGTTTTGGGCCAAGTGGAGTGTCTATACCTCTCTCCTACTATTTATAGGACATAACGGTCTGTGGAGAGCACACATAGTATTATACAACACACTTAAAGATTTGTAGTAAGTACCTCACTTATCTTTAAAAATCTTTTGAAAATGTATCAAGGTATTTCTTCCATGCTGGCCTGGGAGCGAGAGAATAACATAGAATGTGCCAGCTGCATTTCCTCCCGCTGTAAAAACCAGCTAAGGGATCCGATGGTTTCAGTATATTGTAATTTAGGCGATGGGCTGACAACCTGTCACTACAGCAATATGCTTACAAATCTATTTTAAATAACTCTCAAAACTTTGTCAGACGTGGCGGAACGACCTTTGTTTGGGTTCTTTACGCTCTGCCTACCCCATTAGGGATAAAGGCGTGATTGTATGTATGTATGTATAAAGGTATTCCTTAGAACTTTTTCAAACGTGGCGGGACGACCTTTTTTAAGGTCTTTTACGCTCTGCCTACCGCATAAGGGATGAAGGCGTGATTAGTATGTACGTAAGTATGTAAGATATTTGACAATTCTTCCATCCCGGCCTGGGAGCGAGAGAAAAACATAGAATGAGCTGCATTTCCTCCCGGGCATGCTGTAAAAACCAGCTAAGATATCCGATGGTTTCAGTATATTGTAATTTAGGCGATGGGCTGACAACCTGTCACTACACCAATATTTATACAAATCTATACAATACAATACAATACAAAATTCTTTATTGCACAAAGAAACACATACAACAGAAATAAAAAGGAACAAACGTGACAGTACAATATAGGCGGCCTTATTGCTAAAGCAGCAATTTCTACCAGGCAACCTTTGGGTATAGAAATTGTACAAGCAGAAAGCGGGATAGTGCATATTACTACATATAATACTTAGACAATATTTACACGCTATTAAATAAATATTTCAATAAAATATACTGATATATATCTTATGATAAACTAATACATAATATATGCTACATAAGATAGGATACTCTACGTTATATATCAGAGAAATTGGTAGATAGAATATCACTACATATACTTACTTAAATGATACTTATAAATTAGACAGCTACACATTAAATATTATTAGCCAGATAGAAATTTCTTGTGAAAATCTATTTTAAATCACCCTTAAAAAAAATTATCAGTCGTGGCGGAACGACCTTTGTTTAAGTTGTTTACGCTGTGCCTACCCCAATGGGGATAAAGTCGTGATTTGTGTGTGTATGACAATCACTTTAAGATTTTCCCCAGTTTAGTTAAGATATTAGGACATTGGAGGCTAAGGCTCGTATTTATAAAGCGATCTCAAGATTGAGAGTAATATTAAGTATGGATTTCACAGGTCCTTTTGTACTGAAATGACATGTCTGATACGAATTCAAACTAGCTGTCAGTCTCAACTGTTGTTTATAATTATGGCCCTTTATCACCGATGGTCTGCCAAGAAGAAAGGATTCCATGCTCCGGAGGGCACGTTTAGCTGTCAATCCTAGTTTGCTGACCTTGATAATGGCCGTTATTAATTGTCGCCAAGAACCCACTCAGAAAAAAAGGAAGGTTTTTATTCCCAAGGGGGATAAAAATATGACAGTAAATCATTTTATAACATTGTTCCTGATTTAATTAGGATAATGTACAGAAAACCACGCTTCAGTAACTCAATGGTAATTTATGGTTCAGGGTAGACACAAAGCGAATTTTACAAAAAAACATCCAGACGTAACAAAAACGCCTATTTTGAAGTTGTTGATGCTCTGCATACCCTGTAATGGTGCAAATAGAATAAAGGATCTGCATTGCTGGACTGGGAGCATGAGAAAAACATAGAATGTGCCAGCTGCATTTGCTCCTGGGCATGCTGTAAAAACTAACTAAGAGATCTGAGGGTTTTTGTAAATTGTAATTTAGGCGATGGGCTGACAACCTGTCACTACAGCAATATACATACAAATCTATCTAAGATAACCCCTTAAAATGTTGTCCTTTTGTGCTTTGTTTAGGTAGTTTACTCTCTACCGACCCCATTAGGGATAAAGTCGTGATTATATGTATGTATGTAGAATAAAGGTTTTCCCCACACAACACGTGTTCAGCTTAAATAGTTCGGTTACGGTCCTTTGTTGAATTTCTGGCGGATGTGTACGTAATAGTGGGGTGAGCATTTAGTTGCACGAGAGAGCGAGCCAGAGATTTCTATTTGAGTACGTACTAGAGACCAGCTCGTGCGATCGTAAGAGGTTATATAGCTTTATAGCATACAGGGTGTTACGGAAAATCTTCCATCTCTTCCAGCTCGACTGGGAACGAGGGAAAAATATGGAATGTGCCATCGAAATTTACCGTAAAACCAGCTAAGGGATCAGATGAATTCAGTATATTGCAATTTAGGCAATGAGCTAGGCAATATACCTACAAATCTATCTTACCCTCATAACTTGGTCAGACGTGGTGGAATGACCTTTTTTTTAGGTTGTTTACGCTCTGCCTACCCCAATAGGAATAATGGCGTGATTATATGTAATCTAAAGTGTATACTTAATAGTGGGGGAGCATTTAGTTCCACGAAAGACCGATCCAGAGTCTTCTATTTGAGTACGTACTCGTGGAAGCGTAAGAGGTTACATATAATCACGCCTTTATCCCTAATGGGGTAGGCAGAGCGTAAACGACCTAAACAAAGGTCGTTCCGCCACGTCTGACAAAGTTCTGAGGCTTATTCAAGATGGATTTGTACGTATATTGCTGTAGTGATAGGTTGTCAGCCCATCGCCTAAATTGCAATATACTGAAACCCCTTAGATCCCTTAGCTGGTTTTTACAGCACGCCCGGGAGGAAATGCAGCTGGCACATTCTATGTTTTTCTCTCGCTCCCAGTCCAGCATGGAAGAATGAAATAAGAGGTTATATAGCATTATAGTAACTAAGTAACTGAGTGCTGAGCTGTTTATTCAATATGTTTTCTTGTAGGTCCCATCATCATCTCTATAGCCATATTCCGTATTACACGGGGTCAGCTACCTAATCTAGGTGATCGAACGAGGGTATCTGCCACCTGACCTCCGCAACCCAGAAGGAAAACCAGACCCAATCCTAGATTAGGCCCGAGTTTTTAAGCGGCCAATGCTTAGCACTGGTCTCTGACGTGCCTTAACGACTAATATCCACGGTTTCAAATGATATTAACTAAATGCTGCCTTCCGAAGCACGTAAAAATCACCAAATAAACGTACATATGAAATTCGAAAACGAAAAACACATTGGTACATGGTAGGATTCGAACCACTTCCTCCCGCTCAGGAGGCAGCGCCTCTATTCACTACACCATCAAGCTCTTTTTCTTGTAGAATCCATCATGATAAAATATCAAAATTTTTAATTCCCATGAAGTATGAGAACTTAATTTTTTTTGTGAGTAATAGGCAATACATGGGTCCTATATCGACAGAAAGGACGGACATAGATGTAACCATTCCTTGGTCACATAACTTTATACAGTGCTAGTGCTAAAATGAGCACAGGAAAGCAAACATTTTAGTGGTTGTAATAATTTTACTTAGGGCAGCAACACACAGGCGTCACTGACTAAGCGCAAGGTTCTGCTCAACACGCTGTTAATGCTGTTTGCATTGCCTACAACACACAAGAGGTTATTTACCACCTAAGCTGACAAAACACATGCGTCACCTTACGCTCTACGCGCGTACTGGCAGACTGATGCGTTGAAGTAAAGTTAATCAGTACGCGCGCGTAGCGCGTAAGGTGACGCATGTTTGTTGTAGGCAATGTAAAAACCATTGACAGCGTGATGAGCAGAACTTTGCGCGCAGTTATTGACGCCTGTATGTTGCAGCACTAAGAACCGTAATGCAATGCATGTTTTTTCAAAATGCCTATACTTTCTTAATCGTAGATAGAATGAGGTAGGTAAAGTCAAAATTATCATAACCAGAATGAAATGAATAAGTAAGTACGCATTACAATGAGTCCCTGATAGCGATACCGGATAACCAAACCAATCTTCTGAAAGTTCTTTTTAGGGCTCCGTACAACTTCCAAGCTGGACTGGGAGCGAGAGAAAAACATAGAATGTGCCCGCTCCGCTGCATTTCCTCCCGGGCATGCTGTAAAAACCTGCTAAGGGATCAGAGGGTTTCTGTATATTGCAATTTAGATTTCCTTTTTTTTTGTCTCTACAGCAATATACCAACAAATCTATCTTAAATAACCGTCAAAACTTTATCAGATGTGGCGAAACGACCTTTCTTTAGGTCGTTTACGCTTTACCTAACCCATTAGAGATAAAGGCGTGATTTATTTGTATGTATGTACCAAAATTGACAACGAGACCCTATTACTATGCCTCTATTAACTGCCTCCATGGTCTAACAGTTTGAGCCATGGGCTTACGATCAAGAGGTCCAGGGTTCGATTCCCGGCCGGGGACAATGACTTTGTGTTGTTGTTTCTAGTTTGGTTAGGATATTGCAGGCTGATCACCTGATTGTCTGAAAAGTAAGATGATCCATGCTGTTATATAGGCATGTAAATAGTCGGTCCTGCACCTGATTTATCTCAGTCAACCAATCTGTCCCATCAGAATAAGACATACCTACATAAATACATATAATTACGCCTTTATCCCTAGTGCAGAGCGTAAGCGACCTTTATTTAGGTCGTAAACGACCTAAATAAAGGTCGCTTACGCTCTGCCTACCCCATTAGGGATAAAAGGCTTAAGGCTGACAAAGTTTTGAGGCTTATCTAAGATAGATTTGTAGTATATTGCTGTAGTGACAGGTTGTCAGCCCATCGCCTAAATTACAATATACTGAAACCTTCAGATCCCTTAGCTGGATTTTACAGCATGCCCGGGAGGATATGAAGCTGGCACATTCTACGTTTTTCTGGCGCTCCCAGTCTAGCATGGAAGAAATAAGAATCGAAATAAGAGATTGAAGGAATAGAGAGTGCACCTGTATGTGGTAAGCAAACACTTGGGCACTAAAAACTAGTCCTGCGCAGTTGGCCGATGTCTGGGACATTTGCCGCCATCACCGAAAATCCGTGGGAGGACTATAATATAGGACTATTATTATTACTATGCCTCCGCTTGTCCGTCCGTCTCTCACCGCTTGTTATCTCTTGACAAGACCAGATAATTAGTTGAAATGATCACAGGTGTCATCATCTTCCTAGCCTTATCCCGTATCTCACGGGGTCGGCTACCTAATCCAGGGGATTGAACGAGGGTACTGGTTTTTACACAGAGCGACTGCCATCTGACCTCCGCAACCCATTAGGGAAACCAGACCCAATCCTAGCTAAGGTCAGAGTTTTTAAGCCGCCAATGCTTAGCACTGGCCTCTGATATGGCTTAACGACTAATATCTACGGTATTAAACGATATTTAACCGGGACCAACGGCTTAACGTGCCTTCCGAAGCACAGAAAAAGCGCCGAATAAACGTACATATGAAATTCGAAAACCGAAAAACACATTGGTACGTGGTAGGATTCGAACCACGACCCCGCCCCGGTCAGGAGGCAGCGGCCCTATCCACTACACCATCGGGCTCTCCTGGAAATGATCACAGGTGTATACTTCTGTTATTAGTAACAAAAAAAATAAAGGTTTTTTATGAGAAATGTTAAAGTATACATACATATATATTATCGCGACTTTATCCCTAATGGGGTAGGCAAAGCGTAAACGACCTAAACAAAGATCGTTCGGCCACGTCTGACAAAGTCTTGAGGTTTATTTATGTTAGATTTCTATGTATATGTGATAATGACAGGTTGTCAGCCCATCGCCTAAATTACAATATACTGAAACCCTCGGATCCCTCAGCTGGTTTTTACAGCGTGCCCAGGAGGAAATGCAGCTGGTGTATTGTGTTTTTCTCTCGCTCCCACACCCGCATGGAAGTATGATGGTACGGAACCCTTCATGAACTCTCACTTAACCGGTTTTTCATGTTTTACAACCTAATTAATTTTCAATGTCGTTTTTCAGTTAGTAGCTTAAATATTCTTCATTCGTTTTGAGAAAACAGAAAAGTGAGGTGCGAATTTGGTGCGAATATTAAAATGGAACCAATAAAAAAATGTCCACACGATTTCAGTGTATTTACTCAAGAAGAAAAACGTGCATTTTATAAGCACTATACAAGTAAGTAAACAGTTGATAAATCTACGGGGTGTAAGGGACAGCGTCCCGCAGAATGATTGGGGTTGCGCACTGAACAACTTCCACCAGGAAAGTTTAGTGTCGTTGACTGAGCAACTCCTATTAGTTTGCGGGGCGCTGACTCTTACACCCGGTATAATCAAAATGATCCTAAACAGGTGCAAATTAGAAGATACATTATTTAGCCGCAACTGGTTTAAACTCATGTACTGTAACCAGTTGCGGATACAGAAAGATTATCAAGTTTTCGCAACTGTTTCAGATAAGACAACGGGTAAATATGGTCCAAGAGCCTACACTGATGACAATTGTAGGAAATGAAAGTAATTACATACATATAATTACGCCTTCATCACAAATGGGGTAGGCAGAGCGTAAACGACCTAAATAAAGTTCCTTCCGCCACGTCTGACAAAGTTTTGAGAGTTATTTAAGATAGATTTGTATGTATAATGTTGTAGTGACAGGTTTTCTCAGCCCGTCGCCTAAATTGCAATATACTGAAATACTTGGATCCCTTAGCTGGTTTTTACAGCATGCCCGGGAGGAAATGCAGCTGGCACATTCTATGTTTCTCTCTCGCTCCAGCATGGAAGAGTGATGATGAAAGTAAATACTAGTCTTATAATTCGGGACAAGTATTAGCAAAATCCGTCCCAGATTTTTTAACACGTTTTTTTTAACGTTAAACACCACTCTGGTGTTTATTTTGACACGGTCATATTAACTTCGGGTGTCTCTCGAATGTAATATCTCTTCCGCTTTGCTTAAACCCGCCCGCTTCTTCTTGTCCAAGGTAATATCCTATCCGTAGAATATTATTCCAGGATAATATCTTATCTATCGGATCCTATCTCTTTCTGGTCGTTCCCTCAATGCTGAGGATCGTGACTGTATGACAATCTTCGCCACTGGGTTCAGTTCTGTGCCAGATGTACCGCTCTCTGTATCTGGCTTCCAGTCACCTCCTTCCATCCTATCTATAGGATCCTATCTGTAGGATCCTATCTAAGGGATATTATCCTGGACAAGAGTGAGGGTTTAAGTAAAAGCGGTAGACATGTTACATTCGGCAGACACGCAATGTTAATATGACCGTGTTATTACCACCACGATAATTGTTTTTATAGTTAGGTTAAAGTGACCATAAAATAAAATTCACGCAACGGATTTTAATAATACTTCTCCCGAATCATATGACAAGTATTTACTATCATTTCCTAGAAGTCTCATCAGTGTAGGGACTTGGGCCATATACCATACATTTTTGTTGTCTTTTGCATGTTCGCAAAAGATAATACCACTGAATACATCCGAGTGGGTCCGAAGGGCTACGTCCTGCCGTCAGGATTCCTCAATCTTGCTTCTGGAATATATAACACGCAACTGCGACCTGATGATGTCTTCGTAGCGTCCTACCCTCGATCAGGTAAACCATTTTTTTTTGCTTTCATACTGCAACGAGCTGTAGCGGACATTCCGTCATTAAAGCCCGTAATTATAAACAACACTTGAGACTGACAGCTAGTTTGAGTCCGTACCCCGACCTGTCAAATCCGTAATTATAATACCTTCAATCTTGAGATCGTTATATAAATACGAGCCTAAGTACTTTACAGCGTTCATTTGTACTTTCAGTCTTCACTTGTTTTCCGGCATTCATTTGTCTTTGAAGCATTATTTTTGCATTAGTTTGTTTTTGAGATTCGTATGAAATTTTAAGTTCTTGTATATTCACGATTTAAAGCATATTTTTTTTCTATTTCAGGCACAACATGGACTCAGGAATTAGTATGGCTTCTGGCTAATGATTTAGACTATAAAAAGGCGGCTTCAATTCCTCTTACAGACAGATTTCCGTTTATGGAGTAAGTAAAAAACTCCTTTCATATATTTTGTTGTAAGGGCAGCTACACACAGGCGTCACTTACTGCGCGCAAGGTTGCGCTGCACACGCGTCACTACGCGTGCGTAGCAAGGAACTCTACGTTGGCGCATCCTTCTGCCAGTACGCGCACATAGCGATAGGTAGTGTAATGCAAAACTCATTGATACTATCAATACTGTATGCATTGCCTACAACACACAACCATGCGCGCAGTAAGTGACGCCTGTGTGTTGCTGCCCTTAGGTTGTCAGTCTGTCCGTTACATATACTAAAGTGCCGTCGTTTCAATAGGCCATATTTGACAATTGTGACCTTCAGTACCCTTAAGGAAAATAGTGATGTACATGAGCGTCAAACATACGTAGCTAGTATTTCAAACCGTTACTTGTTATTGAATGGGAAGTTTACTAGTTATTCTCAAGGGTCATGTATAGCTAGAGGTTGGTAGGTATGAAAGAGAGGGCAATATTCATCCAGCGCTCTTTTTACATGACGAGATGTATAGAGGGCGCTGAGCTAGTCTAAAATAACGTTTCTGTATACAAAAACTCTGTGCTATTTTACAAATTATTTTTGTTTTGTGTTTATGGATTTTTTCTAATTTTTACAAGACATGCCGGAATAGTTATTCAAATGATCAATTTAATTTTCTGCTCTTGGTTCTAGGAATTATTTGTGCGTATTTGTGTGTTCGTTCTTGGAAACGATTGGTAGAGCGTTAGATCGGACTTTTATGGGGGTCCAAGTTTCAGTCTTGTCTTGGACTATGTGGACTGTAGACTTTTGATTTGGCAATAAATGCGTATTTGAAGTGAAAAAAAAAACACTATTTAAAAGAAATATGTATTGCATACAATAATTATCTATCTACGTTACAAAAATATTTCAACATTTCAAAATTTTAAGACTTCGACATATGGGCGGGCGCTTGATCTATTCCCAATGCAGCAGCTACGCGTTCGATGGGATGCGTTACAGGAAGCAGAGGTCCACCATTCATGGACTCTCTTTCGAAGTAGTCCCTTAACTTCACCACCAACTCACGCGCTTGGCTATTTAAAGTCTTCCCTCTACTGTGACTAGTAGACTGCTGTAGAGTTCCAGCCATGCCGAACTGTCACTAAAGCCACGAAACAGGAGAATATCACTGTGTCCGTAGTCCGTATAGAATGCTTAGGTCATCAGGTATAGCAGAAACAGTATCCAGAGTCAATGCCAAGGTCGATCACAGAAGAGAAAGTTCACACAGTCCAATATATACGTATCCAAGTCGTAAAAAACACCAAGAGAAACCGAAAGCATGTGTTGCCTATGCGCCCGAGAACGTTAGACTGACAGTCAGTCAACTTGCATACAATATGCAAGTAAATTTTTATGATGATCATCTGTAGAGACACAGATAAAACGATGCTTTTAATAAGTGCCGCTTGATAACAAATAAATAACAAAGTTGTAAACAACTTGATAACGCACAACCACACACAAAAGGATATCCATTGTTAAAAGGCTTGCACTAATGATTGTACCTGGAAGCCGATTATAGGTAAAAAAATACATACAAAACACGTGCGGTAAAGAATGAAAACAAACCATTGGCTAATCGTCAAAATCTCAAAACAAAGCAGGTAATAAATCTTCTTAAAGAGAGTCAGGTTATGTGCACTCGGAAATACAGACGCAGGCAGGGAATTCCACTCTTTAGCCTGTGCGCATTATGAAAGATGATTTAAAGCGCTTCGTGCGTAATGTGGGTATATCGACTAAGAACGAATCACAGTGAGGCAAGGTGAGTGGATATTTCGAGCCAGCGTCAAGACGGCAATTGCTCGCAAACAGATTGGCAAATAAATTTGCTTTCTCTTTTTTATTATTAAACGAACAAGAATCACTCATTATGCTCTCTTCTTTAATCGCACCCTTCGTGCTCGCGCTCTTCGATCACGAGCTTTTACCCAAGCTTGGTAAGCAGACTGTTTACGAGCCTCAGCTCGAGCACAGTCCGCATATCTACACAATTTAGACCATTATGAAACTATCGTTGATTTGCTTATAAACAATTGGAGTATATGTTCCATTTAGTACAATCTTATGATACACAAACTTTCAAAACGCCATAACTCAAAACAACAAATCAGAGGGTTAGTTGGTTTTACCTTTAACCCGGCGGTATGAATATTGCGATAAAAAATATATCACAGATCAGATCAGCCTTTTACAGTTCACTGCTGGACGAATAAATGAATGGTTACTAAAGAAGCAAAAAAAATATTACTTAATGTTATTTGGAATAATACGCTATTACTCACAGTAACATCACTAGCCGGTTTGACAGTTAAAAGGCTCACCGACGTAACATTTGAATGTCGCTCAAATTTTACATTTATGTTAATTTTAAATTATTACGGCAAATTTCAGACGAAATTTTTTGACTTCTTGGCATATTATTTCAAGATATTTATGATTCTAAAGACAGAATGAGTGAAATATCTAGTTTTTTTATTTTTTTATTTGAGAGCTGGTAAAATGTTACTGCGTCTCCATCCTTCAAATATGGCCTATTGAAACGACGATACTTTAGCTTAACTGCCTCCGTGCTCTAGCGGTCTAATCCATGTGCTCACGACCCGGAGGTCCCGGGTTCGATTCCTAACACAAAGACATTGGCGGGAGACAATGACTTTGTTTTGCTGTTTCTAGTTTGATTAGGACATTGCCTGATTTCTCTCTGGTCGTGTCTGTTAATATCTCCCATCAGAATAAGAGATTGAAGGAATGGAGAGTGCACTTGTGTGTTGCGCTAACACTTGGGCACTAAAAACTAGTCCTGCGCAGTTGGCTTATCTTTGAGAGATTGGTTGCTATCAGCGAAAACCATTGGGAGGACTATAGTAATACTACCTTTCAACGATCACTATCAATAACAGTAACCAAGCTTACGAAGCCTGTTTACTTCCATGCTGGCCTGGGAGCGAGAGAAAAACATAGAATGTGCAAGCTGCATTTGTAAAAACCAGCTAAGGGCATGCTGTAAAAACCACCTAAGGGATTCGAGGATTACTGTATATTGCAATTTGTCACTACGGCAATATACCTACAAATCTACCTTAAACCTCCCTCAAAACTTTGTCAGACGTGGCGGAACGACCTTTGTTTAGGTCGTTTACGCTCTGCCTGCCCATTAGAGATATAGGCGTGATTATATGTAAGTATGTAAGCTGTCGAAGCCCTCTGACCCTCTGACTATGACTGTGTCTCCGTTTAAGGTGACTATAGAAGCTAAGTGGCGCCCTCATCAGTAAAAACATTGTGTGCGCCTGGTTTTTAAACTGTAAGCCATATGTTTCGTATTTAATAAATGAATTGAATTGAATTGAAAAAAAAAAAGACATAAATCACTAAAAATACTATGATACGAAAATCCGATCCAACAGACTTAAGCAGTAGTTATAAAGATAATGTAGAACATTATAAATAAGCGATTCACAGTCCGTTGCAGTAACAGTTAAAAAAAATGCTGTTGGTGGCCGTTTATAGCAATTTTTCTACCTGTTACTATAACGAACTATAAATCGCTAAGTTATAAGGTTTTAAATTATCTCAATAACTATTACTTGAGTCTGTTGAACCGGTTTCTCGATTCACTGTGTTTTTAGTAAGTTATGATTTTTTTACTAATGGGTCGCCACTTAGGCCATATCGCCACCTTCACTATCACTACATAGTATGAAACAAAGTAGCTTTCTCTGTCCCTATATCCCTATGTATCACTACATAGTATAAAACAAAGTCGCTTTCTCTGTCCCTATATCCCTATGTATCACTACATAGTATAAAACAAAGTCGCTTTCTCTGTCCCTATATCCCTATGTATCACTACATAGTATAAAACAAAGTCGCTTTCTCTGTCCCTATATCCCTATGTATCACTACATAGTATAAAACAAAGTCGCTTTCTCTGTCCCTATATCCCTATGTATCACTACATAGTATAAAACAAAGTCGCTTTCTCTGTCCCTATATCCCTATGTATCACTACATAGTATAATACAAAGTCGCTTTCTCTGTCCCTATATCCCTATGTATCACTACATAGTATAAAACAAAGTCGCTTTCTCTGTCCCTATATCCCTATGTATCACTACATAGTATAAAACAAAGTCGCTTTCTCTGTCCCTATATCCCTATGTATGCGTAGATCTTTAAAACTAAGCAACGGATTTTGATGCGGTTTCTTTCAATGGATTGAGTGATTCAAGAGAAAGGTTCATATGCATAATTAATAGAAAAACACTCATAATATCCGTGCGAAGCCGGGGCGGGTCGCTAGTAATCATTAATTGCATTTTAGGTTCTGCATGTTCTTCCAAGAAGCACAAAAAATAACGGATCAAGAGAACAGTATTTCTTTTAAGAAATATTCTAAGCGACCTTATGAAAATACCATGACAGAGCAGCGGTTCTTCAAGACCCATCTACCACTGTCTTTACTGCCCCCTGATCTGCTCAATACTTCTAAGGTACAGTCTTCTTTTTCTTATCGAATAGGTTTTCAAGTCGACGACGTGCGACCTGATGATTCCGGTGAACCCTGATGTTATAGTTTTTAAACCACCTTATTATAACATAGTTTGTGTAACGACCATTTGCGCCACAGGTCGTGCACTCCATACAAGCCGCCGGTTTTCTTACTGTATGCGCAATAACGTGTTCGTACAGGTTCGAAGTGGGTTTGTGCGTGCTGCCGCCATAGTCGAAACGGCTCGCGTACCCGTTGGCGCGGGGGAGACGAGGTGAGGTAACATTTCAAATCGGGAGTGGGAGTGCCTCTTCAATTGAGTCAGCTAATATTATATTTTTTTTGCCTGCGCTATTAAAGACAGCGACCAGGACCGACGTCTTAACGTGCCATCCGAAGCACGGAATCCTGTTTAGTACAGATAATCAGATGATTCAGCCAATATTTTCATAACTAAAAAGGGGAAATCTAACGAAAATAAAAAAAATATCGAAACAAAATTAACATTTCAATTGGACAGATAGTCTACTTGTATGGGAAGCTTTTTTTTATTTCATTGAATACCAATTTTTGAACATTTATCTGTTTCTATCCCTTTCAGTTTCCGGGACACCATCCCTTACATTACATACACGAGGTGGTCCGACACGCTCTTGGCCAATTATTTACCTATTTCTTTCCTGCAGGTGGTGTATGTGGCCAGAGACATGCGCGATGTGGCTGTCTCGGTCTATCACTTCCACAAATCTATGCCCTGGCATGGTATAGTGTGCGGGTTGAACGATTTCTATGAAAATATGTTCTCCAAAGACATGTGTAAGTTTTTTTACTTAAGGTTTTTCTTTTACGTAATAATTGTATTCTCACAACAGTACAGGGCTCAAAGGGCATGTAGTCAACAGATGGCGCCACATCCAGAAACACAAGCTCTAAAACGCGGTATCAAAGTTTTCTCAGCGATCTGCAGATATGTAAATTCCAAACTTGTCCGGTTGGACTTCGGTCCCCTGGTTACAATATCCGAGCAGGAGGGTAGCTACCCTTTTCCCAACAAACATCACTAAGGCAATTGGCTGCAACCTTTAACACCAAAGGAATTTCTGTCACTTCTGAATTAATTGCTTTGTGATAATTGTCCAGATTCGTTGGCTAAATAGTCGGGTAATAACTCCTGTCAGTTTGTAGGAAGCTGTCCCTTACACCTTGTTTAAGTAATACTTACTTGTGAATTATTATTTTCAGTGATATATTCGCCTTATTTTGAAAATTTAAAAGAGGCGTGGGCTCTAAAAGATCATCCTAACATGCTATTTATTTTTTATGAAGAATTATCTAAGGTAAGGATAGATATTGAAGAATATTACTGAAAATAAAATTTATTTTTGCCTTCCCGATACATAATGCCTGAGGAGGTCCTTATAAATGGGGAAGTCAAACATTTGTGACCTTACACCCTATATAATTTCAGGACCTGCTTTCCACTGCCAGACGAGTGGCAGAGTTTTTGGGGAAAGATTACACCGATACCCAATTGGAGGCTCTATGCGAGTTCCTAGCGTTTGACAAGTTTCAGAATTACAAGTCTGTGAATTCTTTCATGGAAGAACTGAAGGAAATCCAAGGAGTGGACCAAGCGGTTAATCATTTTGTAAGGAAAGGTGAGGCTATATAGACATTGATGTAAAAGTTAAATGTTTTTACGCTCCGGAGTCGTATTTTTGAATTACTCGAACTCCAATGCGCATACGAAAGGGTAACTTTCGCATATGATTTTCATACAATTTACCATGCGAATGTTAGTCTTTCGCAAATTCGAGACGAGTGGTTCAAAAATACGGCTTCTGGTCACTCTTAAAAACTTGTATACCAATCGTGCATACCAACCGCTAACTTATCCAGTGTAGTTGAAATAGGTACTTACAGTTGTTTAATTGAATTCACAACAATTGAACTAACTGCATCGAAACTGGAATTTCGCTGTAAAGTACAGGGGATGTAGTGGGGCGTCTGTTTCCGCTTAGGTGTACTAGCCGACCCTTATGGGTGGTGCACCGCCAGATACAGGCGGTGCACCACCCATAAGGGTCAGTGCTCGCAGCGGCCACATTCCGGTAAACCGCGTCGGCTCGCGGGCTAAACCTGGTCGAGGGGGACCTTTCCTGTTTCGGCAGAAAGGTCTGATGCGGATGCCTCCCGCATGAGAGGCACGAAGTCTGTTTCGGCGTAGAAGGCAACCCACGCTGATTAGCAACGGGCCTTGGCGGATGCGGCGAGACAGCAAGGCAATGTGGAAGGCCGAGGGCGACGATAGAGGTCAAAAGCAATCGTCGGTCAGACACTGCATCCGTCTCTTCTCCAGTCGAAGCGGTTCTCCGTTCCACTCGACCAAGAAGGGTTAGGAAGAGAGCGTCTGTGTTTGCGCGTACACTTATGCACTGAAATATATCCTGCGCACCTGACTGCTTCCGTAAAATGGACTGGACGATGACGTAAAGTCCCATGGCGATGGGCTGAAGTAGAGAGGTTCGGTTTGATACAGATCGGGCTTTGTCTGAGGCCTGTACACGGGCGGCTCTAGGGGTGTTTAACACCGTGGTCGCTTTTGCTCTGCAACTGGGGTGACAGAGTGAATTCGGCAGCACTTAGAGCGACAAAGCAGCCCTATTCAGGGAGACACTGCTTTCCCCGCTAAGCCAGGGAGGGGGCTAGAAAAGGTGCCCCAAAAAACTGTTTACCCCACCCAAGAGGAAGGTAGTAACCGCGGCTGCTTCCGCATCATTTAATTCGTGGTCGACGCAATAATATAAATAGCAAAATAAGAACACCATTATTGATATTTGGCGCGTGGAATGTGCGAACTCTTCTTGACAGAGTTGAAAATGCTTGTCCTGAACGAAAGACTGCTATTGTTGCTCGGGAACTTCTTCGGTACAATGTAGATGTAGCTGTTCTCAGTGAAACACACCTTGCTGAAGAAGGAGAGTTAGTAGAACACGGTGGCGGGTATACTTTCTACTCGAAGGGGCTACCTGCCTCGGAGGCACGACGGTCAGGCGTTGGATTCGCTGTCAGGAATAATCTTGTGAAACACCTTCAAGAGTATCCTGTGCACATCTCAGACCGCATTACCACACTACGCCTTCATTTGGAACAAGATAACTGCCTAAATGTCATCAGTGTCTATGCCCCCACGCTAGATAAATCTGATGACATTAAGGAACAGTTTTATGAGGATCTATCACGATACCTCGAACACATACGCCCTAGAGAACAGATTCTACTTATGGGTAATTTTAATGCTAGAGTTGGACAAGACCACGAAGCCTGGCCTAAAGTGTTAGGCAGACATGGAGTCGGCAATATGAACAGCAACGGGCAACTGCTGCTAAGTCTATGGGCGCAACTAAATCTCGCAGTTACGAGCACTATGTTCCGACTCTCTGCCAAACACAAAACAACATGGATGCATCCTAGATCCAAACACTGGCATCTAATTGATTACGCCATCGTCCGGCAAAGAGATATAGGCCAGGTTCAAATCACTCGTGTTATGCGTGGTGCCCACTGCTGGACAGACCACCGGCTTGTAGTCACCAAATTGCGTCTCCGTCTTAGACGACCATGTAGATCTGCAAAGAAGAAGCCTGCGTGTCTAAACGTAGATAGGCTTAAAGATCCTGAGATGAGGAAATCAGTTTCTGACGCCTTGGCGAGCACGCTGCCTCCCCTAAATAATAAGACCGGTGATGTGAATGCAGATTGGAAATCTCTGTCTACGCACATTTTAGACACAGCCACAGATAGTTTAGGTCTAAAAGTCAGCAAGAACGAGGACTGGTTGATAAGCACCGACGTCTTCTGAAGCAGCAACGCAGGGGTTAGCAAGGTGTATCTGCTGCGGAGATCAATAAAAGTAACCTGGAGCTGCGTAAGCTTTCACGGGAACAAAGACAAGTGGTGGCAAGACAAAGCTTGTCAAATGCAGTGGCTTTCTGATACTAACCAGTTGGGAGAGTTTTATACTGAAGTGCGAAAATTACTTGGTACTACCAATTTTGCCAAAGTGCCATTGAAACCAGCTACTGGTGATGGCCTTCTTAAAGGCAAAGAGGATGTACTCAAGCGATGGGCAGAACACTTCAACACCTTGCTCAACGTGGACATCTCAGTTGATATGCAACACGTTCTGTCCATACCTCAACTTCCATTAGTCACTGAACTGGATGAGCCGCTGACATTTGACGAGGTTGTTGTTGCCATAAAACAACAACAAAACAAGCGGGCGGTTGGAATCGACTTCATACCAGGAGAGCTGCTAAAGTACGGCGGTAAGGAATTGCACTCGGCTGTATGGAAACTTTTTGTTTTAATGTGGGAAAAAGAACAAGTCCCTGACATTTTCAAAGTGTCTGTCATTAGGGCTCTATATAAAAACAAGGGTGATCGATCTGATTGCAATTCCTAACGCGGTATTTCACTGCTATCAGTCCCCGGAAAAGTCTTTGCCAAGGTTCTTCTGTACCGCCTTATGGATCTTTCAGAAAAGATTCTGCCAGAAACCCAGTTTAGCTTCCGACCTGACCGAGGCACCTGTGAGGCAATTTTCTCAGTGCGTCAACTCCAAGAAAAAAGCAGAGAACATGGTCAAAATCTGTATCTCTGTTTTGTTGACCTTGAAAAGGCTTTTGACAGCGTCTCTCGAGAAGCCCTCTGGTACCGACCAGGACCTGGGGAAGTTAGGATGCACGGAGAAGTTTGTAAGACTTTTGCGACTTCTACATGATGATATGTTGAGCTGCGTCGCTGTAGACGCTCATCAATCAGGCTTTTTCTCCGTCACCTGTGGGGTGAAGCAAGGGTGTGGACTAGCGCCCACTTTGTTTGCGTTATATTTCTCAGTGGTAGTTCGTGAAGTCTTGCAATCGACTTCTGAAGGTGTCCGCATCCGCTTCCGCACGGATGGAAATCTTTTTAATTTGGCCAGACTGAAAGCTCGCACAAAAGTTTCGTACGCCTTAATCACGGATATAATCTATGCGGACGATTTGTGCTTTGTAGCTGAATCCCCAGACGGCCTGCAGCGGCTTATGTCGGGATTTCACGAGTCCTGCCGAAAATTTGGCTTAAAGGTAAGTGTCAAAAAGACGGAAGTGATGTCACTTGACGTCCACGGTCGTGAGACACTGGCCGTTAACGTCGGCGACGACGTGCTGAAGCAGGTAGATAAATTTCGTTATCTGGGGAGCACAATAACATCAAAGTGTGACCTCGATGCTAAAGTCAATAGTAGAATCGGTGCCGCAGCAGCAGCATTCGGTAAGCTGAATAGTCGAGATTTCAGCTCACATGACCTTAAGCTGGCCACAAAAATTTCCATTTATATGGCAATTGTGCTGCCCAATATTTTGTACTCTTCTGAGACATGGACCGTTTACCGTCATCACATTCGCACACTGGACCGCTTTCATCTTAAATTTCTGCGTAAGATCCTTAATATCAGATGGGCTGACCGTGTGCGGAACACGGAAGTTCTAAGACGAGCCGAAGTGGGAGGCATTGAAACCTACCTCATGCGGCGACAACTCCGTTGGTGTGGACATGTCTCGCGGATGGTGGATCAGCGAGTGGTAAAGCGCATCTTCTTTAGTGAACTTCAGGATGGCAAGCGTAAGCAAGGCGGTCAACTCCTCAGGTACAAAGATGTGTTAAAGCGTCACATTAAGAGGTGTAGCATAGAACCTTCGCAGTGGGAAAGACAGGCTAGTAACCGGCCTGAATGAAGATCCTTGGTGAGATCCAAAATTCGAGATTTTGAAACCGATCGCTGCTCTGAGCTTGATGCCAGACGCGATGAACTGAAAACCCGTCCACCTGCGGCGATCAGTTACAATTTTTTTTTTTTAATTACTTTAATAAAGTGCTTACGTGCCCGCAATGTGCGAGGATCTTTTCCAAAAAGATTGGCTACATAAGCCACATGCGAGCACACGAACGCCATCTGTTAAGGAGTTAAAGCAGTCGCCGTGGCCGAAATCGGTCTGGAGCAATATAATAACTTCAAGAATTTAATAAAAAATGCTGATATACTAATGATATGAAATGTCTCTCTAACTTAGAACCATGCACTAATTGGTTTAAGTCGTATCTCTGCTCATTTATATTTATGTTCCAGGTAAAACCGGTGAGTGGCGTGCGCATTTTAATCAAGAAATGACAGAACATGCTGAAAAGTGGATATCTGAACAACTACAAGGAACCGGTCTCAAATATCCACAATAAATCATCAACGAATGTTGTTTGTATTATTTTTGAACATGCAAATGCATCACACCCTAGGAACATATACTTGAATCATTTGAATTGAAATACTGATTTAAATAATAAAATTTTCTTGATTAGTTCTTCATATTCCCTGAATGATTCGACTATGCGCGCGCGTCTTGTTTTCAATTCAGAAACCGATAACTCGGTTCTCACGTCCGAATCAAATATTGAATTATGCAGACTTGTAATACTGCCTTTTATATAGCCTCTTGAGGCCAAAAGCTCCGAAATACTCGCCTCAGACATCGTTCAGTTGTTTACAATTATTTTTAATACACATAAATAATGTAAATTACAACTATTTCGAAAAAACAAAGGCACGCTTAGTATAAATTACAAGCTATCGATCGACAAAGACAATTAAAATGGCTTCCGTCCGTGATTGATGATTGACGCGATTGAAAGAAATGTCTCACTTTAGCCATCTGGCCCTCTCAGCTCGCGATTGATGTGATTGAGTCGTCCCAAAAACAGAAGAATTCGCTCCAAAACGATGAAAATCAGCGCCCACACAATAAATATCGGTGCACTGGGTTTTTCGTCCGTGATTGATGATTGACGCGATTGAAAGAAATGTCTCACGTGATTGAGTCGTCCCAAAAACAGATGAATTCGCTCTAAAACGATGATAATCAGCGCCCACACAATGGATAAAATATGGATAAATGGATAAACACTCTGTTTTGGAGAGCTGCACTGGGTTTTCGTCCTTTTTTCGTTGTCGAAAAATCTCGTCCTGGCGTTGATTGACGCGGCACGCCACACGTCGTTGCTACACGTCGTACTCGGTACTTTGCTGCTTGCAATAATGGCGTCGCACACGTAGATTGTCCGACGATTATTTTACCCAAATCCACCTCTTGCAATTGATCCAGAAGGACCAATGTTTAATTCCTCTTGGTATGGTAGTGGACTGTTCACTAAAACGCTGGTATAAAGGATAAATTTGGGCTTTATTTTAAATTGAAATAAACAACGACACAGCACAGGATTCAACAAGGAAGGCGATTGCCATCTTATAAAAATTACTGTTGGGGATACCAACATCATCTGCAAATAATACAATCTTTGACAAATTCTCTATCATGTAGGGCAAATCATATACACTAGAAATAGAAATTGACCTAATATCGAACCTTGAGGTACACCTATTTTAACACGAGACCCTGATGACTTAGCTCCGTTTACATTAACCTTCTGGATCCTATCGTCCAAATAAGAATTTAAAATTCCCAAGGCTTGATTTTTGAATCCATAGTGTTTCAATATTGACAATAAAGTTTCATGATCTACGCAATCAAATGCTTTAGAGAGGTCACAAAATACGCCAATGACGTAGACAGAGAATACCATAGACGATGTGATAGTTTCTGACTCATTTACACAAGACAAAGAGCAACCTATGCCTGTGACGAGTGAAAAAGAGGGACAGAATGATAAGGTTTTTTGTTTCACGGCACGTGCCGGTTTTTTCAAGGCCAGCACGATGATGCGCCAAACAACTTTGACGTTTGACACAGAATTTTTATTCGTCATCGTATAAATTTGGAAAAATCTTCGATACCTGTATACAGAGAAAAATTACCGTTGTTGTGAAAGATCAATAATTAACTGTTTTATTATTATTTGCACGAAACATGTGGCGGTGTAGTGTTTTAGAGTGCAAAAGTGATAATGAAAGAAAAAACCCAGACATTTCATTTCATTCCTAAGTACTCTCTGTTTTAACATTGTTTAGCCCTTGGTATTGGCTTATCCTTGTATAAAATAAAGTACTTTTCAAAGTTTTTTGTACCAACTACACACTAAAATCATAAACACAGTGTTTGTTTGTAAATTAATGAAACATAACCTATACGTCAATATTGCCAACTTTAGAATGCGAATTCTCCCACAATTACGGGTAATGGAGAACTTCCATTTCATTTCATTTATTTATTCCAGTTACAAAAACATTTGTGTCGGAAATTACATTCATCACTAAAGTCCGACAGAAATAAATTTATTTCAGTTTTCTATAATTTTAAATGTAAATCATCTAGTATTTTTCACCTTTTATTAGATGGCCAACAATAACAACAAAAAATTGCCTTGTGAATTTGTTCAGGCACTATACATTGTTTTTTTTTTAAATTTTTCATATAAATTAGGTACATACATCACACCTTTTTCCCTTGTGGGGCAAGCAGAACGTCAGCGGCCCAAAAAAGGTGGTTTTCGCTACATTAAATAAAAAAATCATGATCATAACTTCGAAACTCACGGACATCATTACAAACTTCCAACCCCTATTTCGACCCCTTCGGGGGTGAATTTTGAAAAATCCTTTCTTATTGCACCCCTAGACCTCACAAGGAACCTGCATGCCAAATTTGGAATTTCTAGACCCAGCGGTTTGGGCTGTGCGTTGGTTATACACAATGTGTCAGTCAGTCAGTTTCTTCTTTTATATATTTAGAAGATTTTTAATACACTCGCTTGTGACTTTCTAAACGTGTTCTTAGGAATCTATTTGGAAATGAATGATTTTACTTTGACTTTGACTTTCCATGTCAAAATCTCGTAATATAGCACTATTTTTATGTAAAAGTATAAATAAATATTAAATGGTAAAAATGTTTTTATAAACGAAAAGATGATTTGTAATAGACTCGCTTGTGACTTTCTAAACGTGTTCTTAGGAATCTATTTGGAAATGAATGATTTTACTTTGACTTTGACTTTCCATGTCAAAATCTCGTAATATAGCACTATTTTTTATGTAAAAGTGTAAATAAATATTAAATGGTAAAAATGTTTTAATAAAAGAAAATGATTTATATTTTGTTTGTATATTACCTGATTTACCTTTCTCCAACCAACCGACTTAATACCAACAAATAATCAATTTAAATAAAAAATAATCATCATCATCATCATCATCTCCCTAGCCTTATCCCGTATCTTACGGGTTCGGCTACCTTATCTAATAAAAAATAATATTACACTTAGTAAAATAAAATCCTACAAATTAAGAAAATAAGTGGGGTAAACATGTATATGGTGAAAAAATTAAAATATTTATTTACCAAACATGATTATAAACGAATTACCATTTAGACAACATGCAGAATATTCTTAATTATAGAACAGTTATACAGCGGACCCTGCACTAAGCGTAGCTTGTATCGCAGGGGCCAGATACACAATTAAACAGATATAACATTTTGTCGATGATTACTAAAAATCGGCCATTTTAAATACAACACATCATTATTACATTAATTAAGTATGAGCAAAAAATTAAAACAAAAGAAATGAATAATGTTAAAACAATGTTTGTTCTTAAGTTAAATCAAGTAACAATAATTGTCGTTGATAAAATCTAAAATAAAAAGGTTAAAATTATAAAATAAAATAAATATACATATACATATAATCACGCCTTTATCCCTAATGGGTAGGCAGAGCGTAAACGACCTAAACAAAGGTCGTTCCGCCACTTCTGACAAAGTTTTGAGGGTTATTTAAGAAGTGTATAAAATAAAAATAAAATAAAATTATATAACATAAAATTAATTAAATAGGCACATGTGTGTGTATGTGTGTGTGTGTGTGTGGGTGTGTGTGTGTGTGTTAGTGAGTGTGTATGTGTGTGTGTGAGCACTCACGAAGTCAATTAGGTTTCCGATTCAACCTGCGCGTTTTCGATCTTACTACAGCTGGTAGTTTTTTACCAAGTTTATTAAATAAATAGGGAGACTGGTAGATAAGGAGGCGTTGAGCAAAAGTAGTGGAGACGGCCGTTTTTCTAATTTTAAATACCTTACGCCTCAGAAGACTTTCAAACTCAGGGGAGCGTACAACTTCCCTATGTTTTCCAAGAAAGGTTCTCAGGATATACAGTTGTCTAACACGCATAATTTTACATTCAATGTAGAGAAGATCTGTTGAAAATCTGAACGGTTTTTTCAGCATGACTTTAAGAACCGCTCTTTGGGCACGCTCCTGTTGAATCATTATTGTTTTTGCCGCCCCTCCCCAGGCCCTGATACAATAAACTATTAAGGATTGGCAAAGGGCGTTGTAAACTAAAATGAAGGTCTCGTTACTTGCTGAGTGTCGGAGGGACTTCATAACATAAATTATTCTTCTCACTCTAGCAGAAAGTGCGGAGACTTGGGGTTTGAAGCTGTGTCTTGCATCTATGAGTATACCCAGTTGCATTGGACGTTGGATTTTGCTGGTTCCGATAGACATGTTGAAGAATGCAAAATAAGTGGGTCAGAGGAAACAGGAGCTGACGGTTTAGTTTTAAAGAAGGCAATGGTGTGGCAACACTTCCTATTCAATCGTTCTATCTCATGTATCCACGCGTACTAACTGTCTATAGTATTCTCTGTCTACGGCCATTCTTTTGGCCATCTTTTGATTCTTCCCAGGCACTAAATATATGTTTCAAAAGGGCAACACCAGCATCTGTAGTGCAACGTCCCTTTGTAAACCCAAATTGCTGGTTATGTAATAATTTATTGTGATTTAAATGAGAAAGCATTTGATTGAGCATGATCTTTTCAAACACTTTGCTCAATACTGGTAAAACAGATACAGGCCTATAGTTGCTTGGATCTGCCTTGTCACCAGACTTGAACAAAGGAACTTCTTTACTGCTTTTCATCAAATCAGGTAAAAATATCTGACAAGTATGGTGCTAATACATTGATAATTGAGGTACACACTTTGACTGACATCCCCCATAAGTCTTTAGTTGCCGTAACTTTTATATCTTTAAACAATTTACCAATTTGCTGGGGGCTAACATGACTAAATTTAAATTCAGAATTGCAGGCTCCCACGTTTTCTTTACGTAATTTTAATGAAAGCAAAGGTGAAGAGTTGAGAGATTTAGTAGTTATCAGGGGTATATTTGTAAAAAATGTTTCAAATTCCTAGGCAATTTCGCAATCATTACTAATTATTGCACGGTCAGTTTTAATTGAAATGTTATTTTCACGTGGCTTTGTTTTACCTGTTTCGCTGTTGATAACTTTCCCTACAGTTTTAATTTTACTATCAGCAGTTTTAATTTTCTTACTAATAAAATTTGCTTTAGCCATTAGGCATGCTAACTTAAATGTTTTCGAATAGTTTTTAACAAATTGTTTGAGGCTATCACTATTTGTCATGTTTCTCTGCTCATAGAGATCATAAAGCCTATCTGTACTGATTCGTAGACCTGTGGTCGCCCAATTACTGAATTTAAATTTCGTATTAATTTCGTTTTAATCAATTTTGAAAATAATTTCAAATTCTTCACTAATTGTAGAAAAAAAATCTTTATATACGTTATTGGAAATACTATTAAAATTATGATTAGACAATTTATTGATGAGAACATTTTGGTATTTTTCTAACCTACTAGTAGTAATACGTCTTGACTCAATTTTAGTTCTTTGATTTTTATCAGGATTGTTAAAATGTTACACTTTGACCTCTATGATCTGATCCAAGATAGTCAATTATGTTTTTTTCTGCAGGATCACAATAACAGAAAACATTATCAATACAAGTAGCAGAAGTTGACGTCACACGTGTAGGTTCAAAAAACACATAATTTAAATTAAATGATTTGAAAAGATTTAAAAATCTATTTTTAAATGTGGCATCCTCGTGGTTTCTAAAATATCTACATTAAAATCTCCAGTAATAATTATTCTTTTATTTGTTTTAGTTACCAATTTAAGTACATCTTCCATTACTTCTTCAAATTTAGGAAAGTTTGTGTCTAAAGTTGATCCGTTGGCCGTTCGAAATGTCAAACGACCGCTGCTTGTATAACTGCAAATATTTACAGTAGCACTTGTAATGTAAAAGTCCACTTGGTTATTTCATTAATTACACTTCACTCTACTAGTATAACACAGAATTAAGTCTTTGAAACTAATTTAAATAAAATTAAACAATAAAAATATGCAACAGCCGTAGACAGAGAATACTATAGACAGTTAGTACGCGTGGCTACATGAGATAGAACGATTGAATAGGAAGTGTTGCCACACCATATACATGTTTACCCCACTTATTTTCTTAATTTGTAGAATTTTATTTTAGTAAGTGTAATACTATTTTTTATTGGATTAGGTAGCCGATCCCGTAAGATACGGGATAAGGATAGGGAGATGGTGATGATGATGATTATTTTTTATTTAAATTGATTGATTGTTGGTATTAAGTCGATGGTTGGAGAAAGGCAAATCAGGTAATATACAAACAAAATATAAATCATTTTCTTTTATTAAAACATTTTTACCATTTAATATTTATTTACACTTTTACATAAAAATAGTTCTATATTACGAGATTTTGACATGGAAAGTCAAAGTCAAAGTAAAATCATTCATTTCCAAATAGATTCCTAAGTCACAGACCCGTTTAGAAAGTCACAAGCGAGTCTATTACAAATCATCTAAATATATAAAAGAAGAAACTGACTGACTGACACATTGTGTATAACCAACGCACAGCCCAAACCGCTGGGTCTAGAAATTCCAAATTTGGCATGCAGGTTCATTGTGAGGTCTAGGGGGGCAATAAGAAAGGATTTTTCAAAATTTACCCCCGAAGGGGTCGAAATAGGGGTTGGAAGTTTGTAATGAAATCCGTGAGTTTCGAAGTTATGATCATGATTTTTTTTATTTCAAGTAGCGAAAACCACCCTTTTTTGGGCCGCTGACGTTCTGTTTACCCCACAAGGGAAAAAGGTGTGATGTATGTACCTATTTTATATGAAAAAGTAAAAAAAAACAATGTATAGTGCCTGAACAAATTCACAAGGCAATTTTTTGTTGTTATTGTTGGCCATCTAATAAAAGGTGAAAAATACTAATTGATTTACATTTAAAATTATAGAAAACTGAAATAGATTTTATTTCTGTCGGACCTTAGTGATAAATGTAATTCCCGACACGAATGTTTTTGTAACTGAAATAAATAAATGAAATGAAATGGAATTTCTCCATTACCCGTAATTGTGGGAGAATTCGCATTCTAAAGTTGGCAATATTGACGTATAGGTTATGTTTTATTAATTCACAAAAAAACACTATGTTTATGATTTTAGTGTGTATTTGGTACAAAGAACTTTGAAAAGTACTTTATAATATTATACAAGGATAAGCCAATACCAAGGGCTAAACAATGTTAAAACAGAGAGTACTTAGGAATGAAATGAAATGTCTGGGTTTTTTCTTTCACTATCACTTTTGCACTCTAAAACACTACACCGCCACATGTTTCGTGCAAATAATAATAAAACAGTTAATTATTGATCTTTCACAACAACGGTAATTTTTCTCTGTATACAGGTATCGAAGATTTTTCCTTTACGACGACGAATAAAAATTCTGTGTCAAACGTCAAAGTTGTTTGGCGCATCATCGTGCTGGCCTTGAAAAAACCGGCACGCGCCGTGAAACAAAAAACCTTATCATTCTGTCCCTCTTTTTCACTCGTCACAGGCATAGGTTGCTCTTTGTCTTGTGTAAATGAGTCAGAAACTATCACGTCGTCTATAGTATTCTCTGTCTACGACAACACAGCTGTGTTACGACAACCAGTGTTGCCAGACCAAAAAAGATTTGTATTCTATGTTTTTCTCTCGCTCCCACACCCGCATGGAAGTATAGTAAGTACCGGTTGTTCAAGTTTTACAACCTAATTAATTTTTAATGTCGTTTTTCAGTTCGTAGCTTAAATATTCTTCATCCGTTTTGAGAAAACAGGAAAGTGAGGTGCGAATTTGGTGCGCATATTAAAATGGAACCAATAAAAAAATGTCCACACGATTTCAATGTATTTACTCAAGAAGAAAAACGTGCATTTTATAAGCACTATACAAGTGAGTAAGAAGTTAATTAGTAATTAAGTTAAGAAAAAATAATCTACGGGTTGTAAGGGACAGCTGAACAGTGATTTATGTATGTATGTATGTATGTAAGGGACAGCGTCCCGCAAAATTATAGGGGTTGCTCACTGAACAACTTCCACCAGGAAATTCTTTCAGGCAGTGAAAAAATAGGCTTTTTTATATAAACTGTCTGATCGAGGTGGACTAGATTTGCCGGCTAAAACTAAAATAAAATTATTTTTGTCACTTGCAGACTAAAACATTGAAAACGGGTAGGAGATCTATTCTCTCTGGTTTTTGATTTATAGTTGGTGGCTTTATGCGTTATCTTTCATTTTTATCCGCCAATATCGCGCAATTTCCATGCTGGCCTGGGAGCGAGAGAAAAACATAGATTGTGCCAGCTGCATTTACTCCCGAGCATGCTGTAAAACCAGCTAAGGGATCCGAGGGTTTCTGTGTATTGCAATTTAGCTGTCAACCTGTCACTACAGCCATATTCCTACAAATCTATCTTAAATAACCTTCAAAACTTTGTCAAACGTGGCGGATCGATCTTTGTTTAGGTTGTATACGCTCTGCCTACCCCTTAGGGGAAAAAGGCGTGATGATATTTATGTATGTAATATCGCGCAATATTTAAGGGCGTCATCTTAGTACAGGCTACCCTAATGGAATTTATTTACCTAGACTGATACGAGTAAGTGATAACATTTTATAACAATTGTGATCAACATGACAATTAAATATTTGCATTGTACCAGAGTCAGAACTTTATTTTTAGTTATGGGTACAATAGAAAATAACAGTTAACGTGTTTAGACAGGTGCTCCATAACTTGCCATCGTATGATGACGTACAAATATTTAAAATACTAGAAACTATAATATACTTAAAGCTATAATAACAATATTCATATAATATATTAAAAAATTCTTCCATGCTGGACTGGGAGAGATAGAAAAACATAGAATGTTCCAGCTGCCCTTCCTCCCGGGCATGCTGTAGAAGACAGCAAAAGGGACTCGAGGGTTACAGTGTATTGTAATTTAGGCGACGGGCTGACAACCTGTCACTACACATTAGCAATACACATTACAATCTAAAATTGCCCTCAATTTTTGTCAGACGCGGCAAAAGCGCCTTTTACGAGGCGTTTAACGCTCTGCCTACCCCGTAAGGGATAAAGGCGTAATTTTATGTATATATTAAAAAAAAAACTTTAAATATTTAGGAACTGGTACATGAGATCAAGTAATATTATCCCTAATATATTCTGTCACGGTATAATAAAATTTATTGACTAAAAGTGAAAATAATTGTTTTTTAAACTGTATGAGATTTAGATTCTTTATCCGTTTGGGACGCTTATTAAATATTTTTGGTGCCAAAGCAAATACACTATTATGTAATAATGTTGTGTTTGTTTCAATAAGAACCAGATTTTCTCTGTTCCTTGAGTTTAAACTATGGACTTCTGACGCTTTCACAAACAAATTCAAATTATTTTTTACAAACTGAGCTACTTCAAAAATATAAAGTGAGGTCAAAGTTAGAATTCTTAATGCAATAAAATATGGCTTACAACTATCTGTCACTTTTACGTTACAGATGGAACGAATGCATCGTTTTTGGGCTCTAAATACAGTTTCCCTCTCGCTAGAGTTACCCCAAAAAATATTACGTATCTTAAATTTGACGCAACGAATCCATGATATGCTGTCACGGCCGTCTCCCTATTAGCTACTTTAATTAATTCGTATAGAGCGTACGAGAATTTATTTAATTTGTTACATAGATCAGCAGTATGTACCTTTCATATTAATTTATTGTCTATCATTAAACCTAAAAACTTGGTTGCTTCTGTGTTATTTATATTAGTGCCATTAATATTTATATTCTGTCTGTGACTTGATGGGTGACGTTGATAAAAATGCATGATTTTAGTTTTTCCTACATTAACTTGTAGATTATTTGTATTGAGCCAGGATATTATTTCTTTAAGGGCTATGTTGATATCATTTTCATATTCGCTTGGTTTTTCACATTTTATTATAATCGTACTGTCGTCAGCAAAAAGTAAAATAGGTTGTGATACATTTTTGGGCAAATCATTTATGTATAATAGGAACAGCAGGGGCCCTAATACACTGCCTTGAGGGACGCTGAAAGTTATTTTACGATCACTTGATGCAAATTTTTGTGATACTTATATATTGTCTACGGTTGTTAAGGTAGGATTCAAAAAGAGCAAGGATATTACCTCGTATTCCATATGCTTTGAGCTTCTCCTGACCTAATCTAGGATTGGGTCTGGTTTCCCTTCTTGGTTGCAGAGGTCAGATGACAGTCGCTATGTGTAAAAACCAGTTCCCTCGTTCAATCGCCTAGATTAGGTAGCCTACCCCGTAAGATACGGGATAGGGCTAGGGAAATGATGTCTTTTGAATGTTCGCAGAGGTTAACACCACTGAATACATCCGAGTGGGTCCGAAGGGCTACGTCCTGCCGTCAGGATTCCTCAATCTTGCTTCTGGAATATATAACATGCAACTGCGACCTGATGATGTCTTCGTAGCGTCCTACCCTCGATCAGGTAAAGTATTTTTTTTTGCTCTCATACTGCAACGAGCTGTAGCGGACATTCCCTCATTAAAGCCCTTAATTATAAACAGCGCTTGAGACTGACAGCTAGTTTGAGTCCGTATCCCGACCTGTCAAATCCGTATTTAATAATACCCTCAATCTTGAGATCGTGATATAAATACGAGCCTAAGTACTTTACAGCGTTCATTTGTACTTACAGTTTTCACTTGTTTTCCGGCATTCATTTGTCTTTGAAGCATTCTTTTTGCATTTATTTGTTTTTGAGATTCGTATGAAATTTTAAGTTCTTGTATATTCACGATTTAAAGCATATTTTTTTCTCTATTTCAGGCACAACATGGACTCAGGAATTAGTATGGCTTCTAGCTAATGATTTAGACTTTAAAAAGGCGGCTTCTATTGCTCTTACAGACAGATTTCCGTTTATGGAGTAAGTAAAAAACTCCGTTCATATATTTTGTTGTAAGGGCAGCTCGTCACTTACTGCGCGCAAGGTTGCGCTGCACACGCGTCACTACGCGTGCGTAGCAAGGAACTCTACGTTGGCGCATCCCTCTACCAGTACGCGCGCGTTGCGATAGGTAATGTAATGCAAAAATCATTGATACTATCAATGCTGTATGCATTGCCTACAACACACAATACACCACACAATACTTTAAAGGACACAAAACTTTCACGGGATTTAAAGAATTTGCTAGAGAACTATAACTTTTCTCTACATATTAATACACCAACTCGACAACAATCCTGTATTGACCATTTTGCAAGCAATGTTGCGGTTTCAATCGGCAATACCATACCAACTGGCTTATCAGACCACGAAACTGCGCAATTATTGACCATGCCTGTGAAAGAGCGAATCAAACCTATTCGATTTTGGTTCTCTGCTCTGAAAACATATATAAATTCAAGTACTGTATATTGAACTACTCGTGGGCGGGTTGCGATAATGTTAAGAACTCATTTAAATACTTTCACACTAAGCTATGTCTACTCTACAATTTGTGTTTTCTAAAATACAAATTCAAAGTTATGAACAAAAAGGGCAAGCCAAACTGGCTAACATAAGGTATACGATCTGTTTGTTCATGTTTAACTAAAAGACATTTCCAAATTTTCCTATTACATAACTAAAGCTTAAACAACGCAAATACTGTATATGAATTACTCAATACTGTTAAGAAAATGTATAAAAAAATCTCAATTCTTAAGAAATAATGAATATATTGACAAATCAAAAAATAAATGTAGAGCCACATGGCAACTAATAAATAACGACGAAAACAGTTTCAAAATAAATACAATCGATCATCTGACCATAAATAGTAATACTAATTGTAATAATATAGTAAATGATCCTACACGTATTGCATCAGAATTTAACCAATATTTTATTAATTTGCCAAAAATTGACGTCCCTCCTAACAACAACAGTGATAAGCCTAAGCCTATTGAAATAAATAACTCTACATTTTTTCTTACACCAGTTGACATATTTGAAATAAAAAATATTATTAAATCACTGAATAACACCAACTCTACTGGCTATGACGAATTACGAACAAAAATATTTAAAAAATTCATAGACGAGCTATCTCCACTTATTACACACCTAGTAAAATTGACATTTCTTTAAGGGAATCTTCCCTTCATTACTGAAGTTCTCAATAGTTAAACCTGTGTTTAAAAAAACAGAGAAGGACTGCATCAGCAATTACAGGCCGATCACTCTCATACATGTGATCTCGAATTTTTTTGAAAAGGCTTTTCATAGAAGATTGATGTCATTTTACACAAAAGTTAGCTTATTTACACCTGAGCATTACGGCCTTCAACAGGTAAAATCTACGTCGTTGGCTTGCTTCAGGATGGTACGAGAGATTTCATATTTCATGAATAAAAAAGTTCCTGTCTCTATGATTATCTTTGATATGAGCAGGGCTTTTGATTATGTTTGTCATAAATCTCTACTGAGTAAACTAGAGTCGTATGGAATCCGCAGTAATGCTCTTGATTGGATTAGAACCTATCTAGGAGGGCGAGTTCAAAGAGTTGAAATAAATAAAATTAACGAATTATTTGACCACTTACACATACAACTATGAAGAGAATAACATTGGCGTGCCTCAGGGCAGCATTCTCGGCCCACTGTTCTTCATCTTATATATTAACGACATCCCATCAATAACACATTATCCAATGACATTATTTGCTGATGATATATCAATTATAATTAATAAAACTACTAAATCTAGGCTACGAAAATGAAATAAATTTGACAATAAATAAGATTATTCATTGGTTGACATATAATAATTTGTGCACTAACATAGCTAAAACTAAATACATACAATTCTATAACAAGAATGCCACCCCTACCTCTCTTTCTGTTACTTATAACAATAAACAAATTGTGGAAGTCAACAAAGCTAAATTCTTAGGTATTGATCTCGATTCAAACCTGACGTGGAAAGAACATGTTGATGGCGTGTGCAAAAAGATCAATAGGTTTGCATATGCTCTGTATCGACTTACAAGGATTTGCAACCAAAAGACTGCTTTAATGGCTTACCACGGCTATGTATGCTCTGCTTTGCGATATGGTCTCGTCTTGTGGGGAAATTCTGTTATTCTTAATTGTGCATTCCTCATTATAAAAAAAATGTATAAGGTCTATGTGCGGTGCTGGTCCACTGGACTCATGTAAACCATTTAAAAAAAATGAATTTGCTTACACTGCCTTCAACGTAGGTACATAATCGAGATGTGCCTGTTTGTCAAAAATAACGTGGAACTATTTAGAAAAAAAACTGACGTTTGTAATTTTAACACTAGATACCCGAATCGGTTAGTGACTCTACCATCTAAAACAACCTGCTTTTCACGAAACAGCAATAACATTGCAGTTAAACTTTTTAACAAGTTACCAGATGCACTGAAGGATTTGCCTATAAAAAATTCAAGGTCTCTTTGAAAAAATATTTGTGTGAACAATGTTTTTTATAGCAATGATGAATTTTTGACATATATTATTAAAATATTTATTTGATTATGCTTTTGTAAATTTAATCGTTCTTTTCTATTTTCTTGACATCATAATTTGACTGTTTGTTTTTATACCTAAAATTTGATGTATACTTTGACATGGTCTTGCGACTCTATATTTGCATGCCAAATAATTTGGTTAAATGTGTGATACTGACATTTATATTATTTGTGACATCTATGTATATTCGAACCACATTTAAAGCAAATGATGAATTCATTCTTTCATTCATTCATTCACAAACTTGCGCGCAGTAAGTGACGCCTGTGTGTTGCTGTCCTTAGGTTGTCAGTCTGTTCGTTGCATATACTACCTTAACTGCCTCCATGCTCTAGCGGTCTAATCCATGTGCTCACGACCCGGAGGTCCCGGGTTTGATTCCTAACACAAAGACATTGGCGGGTGGGAGGCAATGACTTTGTGTTGTTGTTTCTAGTTTGATTAGGACATTGCCTGATTTCGCTCTGGTCGTGTCTGTTAATATGTCCCATCAGAATAAGAGATTGAAGGAATGGAGAGTGCACTTGTGTGTTGCGCTAACACTTGGGCACTAAAAACTAGTCCTGCGCAGTTGGCCTATCTGTGAGAGATTGGTTGCCATCAGCGAAAACAATTGGGAGGACTATTTAGTAATACTACCTTTCAACGATCGCTATCAATAACAGTAACCAAGCTGACGAAGCCTGTTTACTTCCATGCTGGCCTGGGAGCGAGAGAAAAACATAGAATGTGCCAGCTGCATTTCCTCCCGGGCATGCTGTAAAAACAATATAATAAAGCTAAGGGATTCGAGGATTACTGTATAGTGCAATTTGTCACTACGGCAATATACCTACAAATCTACCTTAAACCTCCCTCAAAACTTTGTCAGACGTGGCGGAACGACCTTTGTTTAGGTCGTTTACGCTCTGCCTGCCCATTAGAGATATAGGCGTGATTATATGTAAGTATGTAAGCTGTCGAAGCCCTCTGACCCTCTGACTATGACTGTGTCTCCGTTTAAGGTGACTATAGAAGCTAAGTGGCGCCCTCATCAGTAAAAACATTGTGTGCGCCTGGTTTTTAAACTGTAAGCCATATGTTTCGTATTTAATAAATGAATTGAATTGAATTGAAAAAAAAAAAAACATAAATCACTAAAAATACTATGATACGAAAATCCGATCCAACAGACTTAAACAGTAGTTATAAAGATAATGTAGAACATTATAAATAAGCGATTCACAGTCCGTTGCAGTAACAGTTAAAAAAAATGCTGTTGGTGGCCGTTTATAGCAATTTTTCTACCTGTCACTATAACGAACTATGAATCGCTAAGTTATAAGGTTTTAAATTATCTCAATAACTATTACTTGAGTCTGTTGAACCGGTTTCTCGATTCACTGTGTTTTTAGTAAGTTATGATTTTTTTACTAATGGGTCGCCACTTAGGCCATATCGCCATCTTCACTATCACTACATAGTATAAAACAAAGTCGCTTTCTCTGTCCCTATATCCCTATGTATGCGTAGATCTTTAAAACTACAAAACGGATTTTGATGCGGTTTCTTTCAATGGATAGAGTTATTCAAGAGGAAGGTTCATATGCATAATATAGTAGAAAAACACTGATAATTTCCGTGCGAAGCCGGGGCGGGTCGCTTGTAATCATTAATTGCATTTTAGGTTAAGCATGTTCTTCCAAAAAGCACAAAAACTAACGGATCAGGAGAACAATATGTTTTTTAAGAAATATTCTAAGCGACCTTATGAAAATGCCATGACGGAGCAGCGGTTCTTCAAGACCCATCTACCACTGTCTTTACTGCCCCCTGATCTGCTCAATACTTCTAAGGTATAGTCTTCTTTTTCTTATCGAATAGGTTTTCAAGTCGACGACGTGCGACCTGATGATTCCGGTGAACCCTGATGTTATAGTTTTTAAACCACCTTATTATAACATTGTTTGTGTAACGACCATTTGCACCACAGGTCGTGCACTCCATACAAGCCGCCGATTTTCGTACTGCATGCGCAATAAAGTGTTCGTACAGGTTTAAAGTGGGTTTGTGCTTGCTGCCGCCATAGTCGAAACGGCTCGCGTACCCGTCGGGGGAGACGAGGTGAGGTAACATTTCAAATCGGGAGTGGGAGTGCCTTTTCTTTTGAGTCAGCTAATATTATGTATTTTTTGTCTGCGCTATTAATGACAGCGACCAGGACTGACATCTTAACAGGCCATCCGAAGCACGGAATACTTTTTCTTACAGACAATCAGATGATTCAGCCAACATTTTCATAACTAAAAAGGGCAAAATCTTACAAAAATATAATTTTTCTGCATACAAAATTAACATTTCCATTGGACAGATCGTTTATTTGTATGATAAGCATTTTTTTTAAATTTAATTTAATACCAATAGGTACCATTATATTGTTTTATGAACATTTATCTGTTTCTATCCCTTTCAGTTTTCGGGACACCATCCCTTACATTATATACACGAGTTGGTTTGACACGCTCTTGGCCAATTATTTACCTATTTCTTTCCTGCAGGTGGTGTATGTGGCCAGAGACATGCGCGATGTGGCTGTCTCGGTCTATCACTTGTACAAATCTATGCCCTGGCATGGTATAGTGTGCGGGTTCAACGATTTCTATGAAAATATGTTCTCCAAAGACATGTGTAAGTTTTTTTACTTAAGGTTTTTCTTTTACGTAATAATTGCATTATCACAACAGTACAGGGCTCAAAGGGCATGTAGCCAACAGATGGCGCCACATCCAGAAACACAAGTTCTAAAACGCGGTATCAAAGTTTTCTCAGCGATCTGCAGATATATAAATTCCAAACTTGTCCGGTTGGACTTCGGTCCCCTGGTTACAATACCCGAGCAGGAGGGTAGCTACCCTTTTCCCAACAAACATCACTAAGGCAATTGGCTGCAACCTTTAACACCAAAGGAATTTCTGTCACTTCTGAATTAATTGCTTTGTGATAATTGTCCAGATTCGTTGGCTAAATAGTCGGGTAATAACTCCTGTCAGTTTGTAGGAAGCTGTCCCTTACACCTTGTTTAAGTAATACTTACTTGTGAATTATTATTTTCAGTGCTATATTCGCCTTATTTTGAAAATTTAAAAGAGGCGTGGGCTCTAAAAGATCATCCTAACATGCTATTTATTTTTTATGAAGAATTATCTAAGGTAAGGATAGATATTGAAGAATATTACTGAAAATTAAATTTATTGTTGGCTTCCCGATACATAATGCCTGAGGAGGTCCTTATAAATGGGGAAGTCAAACATTTTTGACCTTACACCCTATATAATTTCAGGACCTGCTTTCCACTGCCAGACGAGTGGCAGAGTTTTTGGGGAAAGATTACACCGATACCCAATTGGAGGCTCTATGCGAGTTCCTAGCGTTTGACAAGTTTCAGAATTACAAGTCTGTGAATTCTTTCATGGAAGAACTGAAGGAAATCCGAGGAGTGGACCAAAGGGTTAATCATTTTGTAAGAAAAGGTGAGGCTATATAGACATTGATGTAAAATTTAAATGTTTTTACGCTCCGGAGTCGTATTTTTGAATTACTCGGACTCCAATGCGCATACGAAAGGGTAACTTTCGCATATGATTTTCATACAATTTACCATGCGAATGTTAGTCTTTCGTATGCAAATTCGAGTGGTTCAAAAATACGTCTCCTGGTCACTCTTAAAAACTTGCATACCAATCGTGCATACCAACCGCTAAGCTATCCAATGTAGTTGAAAAAGGTACTTACAGAACTAACTGCATCGGAACTGGAAGCTCACTGTAAAGTAATAACTTCAAGAATTTAATAAAAATTGCTGAGATACGAGTACTAATTATATGAAATATCTCTCTAATTTAGAACCATGCACTAATTGTATAAAATCAAACAGCGAAGAAGTGTTCACAAATTTCCTACAATGTTCGTCTATTTATCTTAAAATAATTGCATTCAATATTAGGTCCGTTTTTAGAAACTTTGATAATTTTATAGTTTCTCTTCGGGGGATGGTTTCTTCCTTTGATATAATTATTTTAACCGAGTGCAGGATTAAACACAGACGTCCTACGCAATCTCTTCCAGGCTTTAAAAGTTTTTGTACACAGATTAATCCCATTCAAAACGATGGAGTTCTAACTTCCATGCTGGCCTGGGAGCGAGAGAAAAACATAGAATGTGCCAGCTGCATTTCCTCCCGGGTATGCTGTAAAAACCAGCTAAGGCATCCGAGGGATTCAGTGTATGCCAGTTTAGGCGATGGGCTGACCACCTGTCACTACAGCAATATACCTACGAATATATCTTAAATAACCCTCAAAACTTTGTCAGACGTGGCGGAACGACCTTTGTTTTGGTCGTTTACGCTCTGCCTACCCCATTAGGGATAAAGGCGTGATTATATGTATGTATGCAAAACGATGGAGTTATAGTATTCATAAGAGAAAATATCGATTTCGAATATAAAGGAAGAAAAGTTTTAGGCGCAAACTGTCTTCAAATTAATCTTTCAAATATTTCAATTATATCAATGTATAGATCACCATCAAGCCACAACATTGAATTATTTCTTGAATCACTTGAAGAAGATTTAAATAAAAATAAGAACCGTAAAAATCTGGTATTTATGGGAGATATAAATATTAATATATTAGTGGAGGACGCGCATCCGCAGGCTGATGACTATTTAACTCTCATGGCTCAGTATCGTCTTAAAGTAGGTATCAGTAAGATAACTCATGAAAAAAGTTGCATATAACATTGTATGCTAAGACTGAATAAACTGGACTCAGAATGTTTAATTTACGATGCTACAGCGCCTAACATTACGGATGATTGTGCAATTATTTGTAAAATCAACTTAAAAGTAGATAAAAATATAGAGGACGTTAATTTTTACAAAAAAATTAATCATGACAATTTGTTCAAAGATATTAGTCTAGAAAATTTATCAAATGTATTGTCTTGTGATGATGTGAGTATTGCATTGAATTCCTTCACTAAAACCATACAAAATCTAACTGATAAAAATACAGTAATCATAACTCTACCATCTCATAAAAAGATAATCATAAAGTCGTGGATTTCACAAGGACTATTAAAATGCATTAGAAAGCGTAACAAATTACACTCTTTTGTAAAGAAATATCCTGAAAACTTATTACTTTAGAAAGAATATGTAAATTATAGAAGAAGATGCAACTTAATTATCAAAAAAGCTAGAATACATTATTATAAGACTAAATTTAAGAACTTGAACGGAGACCCTAAATCAACCTGGAAACTTATTAATGAGATAACTGGAAGAAATAATGACAAGCATAACATTATTACGAATATTGAAGTTGATGATAATCTGTTCAAAGTAAAATACGTGACAATAAAAAAGTCATAGCCAATGCATTTAATAAGTATTTTACAAATATCGGAAGGGACTTAGCCATGGCTCATTTAAGTAAAATGAAGACAACTGAATCGAAGTTAGCTGATCTCGTAAAATTCAGTTCACCAGTAGTATCTTTTTATCTGACTTTGACTACTGAAATGGAAATATCACTAATTATTGGTAACCTAAAAGGTAATAATTCTTGTGGACAGGATAATATTACTGGGTTTTTTGTAAGAAATTACAGAAAATATTTGATTCCCGTTATCACTCACATAGTCAATCTAGAGTAGATATAGTAGTAGGTAGACCCCGATGGTGTAGTGGATAGGGCCGCTGCCTCCTGAGCGGAGGGCGTGGTTCGAGTCCCACCACGTACCAATGTGTTTTTCGGTTTTCGAATTTCATATGTACATTTATTCGGCGCTCTTTTCGTGCTTCGGAAGGCACGTTAAGCCGTTGGTCCCGGTTAATATCGTTTAATACCGTAGATATTAGTCGTTAAGCCATATCAGAGGCCAGTGCTAAGCATTGGCGGCTTGAAAACTCCGACCTAGAAGGGAAACCAGACCCAAACCTAGATTAGGTTTGGGTCTGGTTTCCCTTCTAGGTTGCGGAGGTCAGATGGCAGTCGCTCTGTGTAAAAATCAGTACCCTCCTTCAATCCCCTGGATTAGGTAGCCGAGCTCGTGAGATATGGGATAAGGCTAGGGAGATGATGACTCACATAGTCAATCTAAGTTTAAGATCAGGTGTATTTCCTGACGCAATTAAAGAGGCAGTTGTCATTCCATTGTTTAAAAAGAGTGACCCCAAAAAAATCACTAATTATAGGCCGATATCCCTTTCTTTCCACAATTTCCAAAATACTAGAAAATGTAGTTGAACGTAGGTTGTGTGATTATTTAGCAAAAAATTAATTTCTTTCTAGTTCACAATATGGGTTCCGCCAAGGTAAAAATACTGCTGATGCTATTGGTAAATTGACTGATTTTGTGATTCATAATTTAGATAGCAAGAAGAAGGTTTTTTCTGTGTTTATAGAGCTTGCAAAAGCCTTTGACACCGTTTCTCATCAAATACTAATAAAAAAGCTGATGAGATTCGGTGTCATCGGCAACAGCTTGACTTGGTTTAACAATTATCTCACAAATCACAAACAGTAGTCTGTTAAAGTAGAAGACATCCTTAGCGACCAGAGAGATGTTGTTTTTGGTGTTTCGCAGGGCAGCGTCTTGGGGCCCATATTATTCATTATGTACATAAATGACATCAGTACTCTTGTTCCGGAATCCCAGACAATCTGTTTTGCGGACGACACAGTAATTAGTTTTTGTGGGACATCATGGGAAGAAGTACAACTGAGAGCAAGTGTAGGATTGAGAACTGTCAAAGCTTGGTTTAATAATAATCTATTATCCATGAATGAAGATAAAACTACTTTTATGTGCTTTTCCTTAACAATAGCCGGTCAACCTAAGTATGGAATTTCCTTAAAAGTCCACACTTGTTCTGAGATGATTAGGCAACCCTGTGACTGTCCTGTATTTAACAAAACTTCAATAGTTCGCTATTTGGGAGTTGACATAGACGATAATTTGAATTAGGATGTACATGTAGAATCTTTAGTTAACAGAATTAGGAGAACAACTTATATTTATGTGGATTTGAGGAACATCTTGGACAAGAGTACATTAATGTCTGTTTATTATTCTTTGTCGCAGTCAATTTTACTATATGGTATTGAGGAGCCTGCACTTCTTCAAGATATTTAGCGTTAGAAAAGGCACAAAAAATGAACACAAAGGTTATTTTCCGTAAACCTAGAATGTTTCCTACTGTTGAGCTTTACAACATATCAAAAATTTTAACACTTTGCAAAGCATATTAATGAAGCGGTTAGAATTAATTATAATAGGAATCTACGAGAAACAACAAAAGTAACCTATAAATGTATTCCCAGGCGTACTGCGTCAGCCCACAGACACTTTAGTTCTATAGCACCTAGAATTTATGAACACTTGCCAGAAGAAATTAAAGAAATCATTAAGACTTTTCAACCCTCTATCACTAGCCCAGAATCAGTATCACAACAATATTCCCGTTGCCGCCAAACTTATGATTTAGAATATAGAAAGTTCGATGAACTGTATAACTCACTTTTTTAGTATTTGCTTTTTTTTATAGATTAAGATAAAAAAATACCTCCTTAATTATATTTTTTTAAATACTAATAAGCTAAACATAAAATAGACAATACACAGAAGAACACGTCGAGTAGCTCTTGTCATATAATTTAGGCAAGTAGCTAACCCTAACACAGATCTCGGTCTTTTTTGGGTTGCTACTGCAACACCTGATTGAGCGCTTACCTGTGTCATCTTGTTTTTTTTTTAAGGTGTAAACAGTCATATTATTATTGTTATAAATAAATAAATAATTCCACGCTGGACTGGGAGCGAGAGAAAAACATAGAATGTGCCAGCTGCATTTCCGCCCGGGCATGCTGTAAAAACCAGCTAAGGGATCTGAGGGTTTCAGTATATTGAAATTTAGGCGATGGGCTGACAACCTGTCACTACAGCAATATTCGTCCAAAACCATCTTGAATAACCCTCAAAACTTTGTCAGACGTGGCGGAACGACCTTTGTTTAGGTTGTTTACGCTCTGCCTACCCCATTAGGGATAAAGGCGTGATTATATGTATGTATGTATGTATGAAATAAATAAATTGGTTTAGGTCGTACCTCTGCTCATTTATATTTATGTTCCAGGTAAAACCGGTGAGTGGCGTGCGCATTTTAATCAAGAAATGACAGAACATGCTGAAAAGTGGATATCTGAACAACTACAAGGAACCGGTCTCAAATATCCACAATAAATCATCAAGGAATGTTGTTTGTATTATTTTTGAACATGCAAATGCATTACACCCTAGGAACAGTGTATTTGAATCATTTGAATTGAAATTTACAAAAGAGTGACATTCGGATTCGATATTCACACAATTTTGCATGCAGGTGTTAGTCTTTTGTATGCGTATTTCGATTCGAGTGATTCAAAAATACGTTTCTTAATACCGTCGAAAACGCTTCGTAGGACGTTACAACCTGGGGCTTTTCAAGCCGATAGTGGATGCATCATCGTCACTTCCCATCAGATGAGATAGCGGGCAAATGTTTGACATAGAATAAAATACATACATACCTACACATAATCACGTCTTTATCCCTAATGCGGTCGGAAGAGCATACAAGACCTAAACTAAAACGATCTTCGTTTCGCCACGTCTGACAGTTTTGAGGGTAATTTAAGATAGATTTGTAGGTATATTGCATATAGTGACAGGTTCTCAGACATCCCCTAAATTGCAATATACAGAAACCCTCGGATCCCTTAGCTGGTTTTTACAGCATGCCCGGGAGGAAATGCAGCTGGCACGTTCTATGTTTTTTTTTCTCGTCCCATTCCACCATGAATAATATTAATAAATAAAGGAGTAAAAACTATATGATGTAAGTAATAAACAAAGGCTGTATTTTTTCAGATATTCTCGTTTATTCCTAGAACTCATGAGGTAAACAACACTAAACTATTTGTCATACCAATTTGGAAACTCAAACAAACAGCTAAAATAATCTGTATACATTCAGATACTACTTACACTGAGTAATTCACCTTTAAAATTATATTTTTTTTTACTTATCGACACACTCTAAAAAAAATTTTTTTAACAGTCCAAGGATCTTGATACTTTCGCACAAATACTGTATTTAAAAGGGAAATGTAAAATTAAATTTAAAAAATACTAAAATTAAAGCTAAGTATACTAAGATACATAAATACGTTAAATTACTAATAAAATAAGTTTGTGAGAGAAAACATAAAAGAGTTGAAAACATAAAAAAAAACATAAAATTAGTTAACGTAACAATTGTTTATAACAACCAATAATGAAAGATATTTTTATTGCAGAGTTTATGTCAGACCAAATTTGTTACATTTTTTAAATACAATAAACATAATGATTTTACTTAGGTATCCCATTTCTGACATCATTTCTTAAGATCAAATTAATATATCAATGTTGAATTCTTCGAATTTCTTGTAAATTTATCAAATTTCGAATGCATTTATATTTGTCAGAAAAACAAATTGTTTTTTTTTTGATCCATTGAAATAATTATAAAGTATAACAAACCATACGGTTTTTATTTTATATATTCAAAATGTGACTAAAACTTTTATATGGCACGGACTTTTTACTTGAAAGTACGAAAAATAGGACAGAGCCAATAATTAATGCTGCCGAATAATATTAACTTGATTTTCTTGAAAGGTCATATTCTGTAAATATAATGACCTTGATTTACAAAAACTAGACCAAAAGTACTTTTGCAATATTACACACGTTAACATTAAATTTGTTTTAGCTGAAGTCGATGGAACAGTTTTTCAGTTCCACAGAAAGAACCTTCAGTTTAAAAATGTGTGTGTAGGCATCCAAAAAAAGAAAAATGGTGTGAAAAAAGCGAAAAATAATAGGAACACTGGTGATAGAGCTTATTATATAAAATATACACGCTAGGTAAGGGTATATGGTATGGTCACAAGAAATAGGGATAAAGGTGGTAGAGAAATAAAGCAAAAATAAGAAGGTTTAGCTTGTGAAACTGAACAACTATGTTAGATCAAATCTTTGATTCTTAAAATTATCAACTGCTATTACGTAAATAAAAATTTATTTTTAACTAAAGTTGTTCAGTTTTATGGGCTCAGTAATTAAAAGTCTATCAATAATATTGCCTTTTTTCTCTATCACGTTATTACTTTAATCTCCAAAATCAACATACTTAATTAGATGTTGTTCTTACAAAGTTAATATTTGTAATCTCAAAATGTTGTTACATGGAAATTTAAATTAAATTTTCCGAGCAAACCTAAAAAACCTATACTAATTTGGGAATGGAAAATCTGTCGGGAATTTAAGCAGGAATGCAGAAGGTATAGGGTTATTTTTTAAATACTGTTTTTTTTTTTAAATTTTATCACTTATTTATGAATTTATGGCATTTTATGGCTACCTCATGAATCACAAATGTGAGCACGCTTTAAAATCTGTACACTTATTTGTCCAATTGTTTTTACATTATATTTTTTATACCAATATAACAAATATTTTATAATAACGTATTGGTTTTCCGATATATATTCTAATCTTATTTACAGTAAATCTTGTTTATAGAATTGACATTTTTATTAAATAAGTTTTTTAAATATATTTTTGAATTTATATTAAACTAGTGGATTTTTGCATTGTTTTTTGATATAGATACAACACGACGGTGAATTATATATCTATTATTATTATATCTCTCGATTTTTAATGTATTTATGAGACGAAAAATATCAAAAAATATAGCAAGAATCCATATTGTCATGTTTTTAACGCTCTAGGCACAAAATGGTGTTCTTAACCCAATTTTTATTGCCTCTTTAATTTTTATGTAGATCTAAATTAATAATACTATTCGTAAAAATGTCTTTTTCTTGGGGAAGTAATAAATATAAATATTTTTATATATAAACTAACATCTAAGATTGGTCAGGATTTAGGAAATAGACACAGTTAATTTAACATGCAATTCTATCTAATATAATAGAATCACACATGATTTTTCATTTGACGTACGTATTTTTCTATACCGTACGTTGCTCTTCAAATTAACGTCTGCTAATCTATTTTGGCCTCCATTTTGCCCTTATATAGTATTTTCATAGCCTTAGAAACATTGTTATTTGTTAGCTTTTAACATATTATATCATCTTCTGAATTATTTGCTTTCCTAAGGCACAATTTTGAGTAAAACACACATTGAAATTGTTCACTTTCGCTCACACAGTAATTCTTTTAAATAAAAATAGGTATAACATACGCCTACTTTTTTTTTCTTGCTACACACTACGTCATGTTCCAAGCTCTACATTAAATGATGTCATATTTTGACATTATGTTATGTTATTAAAGTTGGTATATTGCAAATACCGGAATCGTTCACTTTGACATAACATAACATACAAATATTTGACATGAAAAACTTTGTCATCATTGTATTTGACACATCAAGTTTTGACATCTTTCACAAAACCCATGTCAAAGTTAATCACTGCACTCACATCAAGGTATACATATCATAAATCTCAATTAAATCATCTCACTAAATATATATTTTCTCGTATACATTATACATTTTATGTACATAATAGTTCGTCAGTTGGTACCACTGGTGGAGGGTCCTAGGTTCGCTTCCTGGTGCTTGTATTTGTGTGACGTCATCTGGGAGAGGCCTAGCACGGCGAAGCCACATTGGAGGCAGTGGTAGTGGGTTTGTTTCTTGCTGTGTATGCATTGGGGTTCGAATCCGCAACCTGAACAAAACGAAAATTGAATATTTTAGAAAATATCATACATTAAAAAAGTAAGGGAAATATTTTAGACTATGACATAGAAGTATCCAACCTAGTTCAGTTGAAGCATTAGTCAAACGCCTGTGATAAAAATAAAAATCTTGTAAAATTAAAGGCGCTCTATATGACATCGATTAAATCAAACTGATCATAAGTAGGGGACATTTTCTTTATGTAGCCTGTAATGTATCCCATAAAAATATAACGAGATTTTCTTTGTGTATTCATGATTTAACGATTTCGTATACAATACATCTATCTATCTTTATCAGCCTATATCTACCAACTGCTGAGTATAGGCCTCAACAAAACATACATACATACATATAATCACGCCTTTATCCCCAATGGAGTAGGCAGAGCGTAAACGACCTAACCAAAGATCGTTCCGCCACGTCTGACAAAGTTTTGAGGGTTATTTACGATAGATTTGTAGGTATATTGCTGTAGTGGCAGGTTGTCAGCCCATCCGCTAAATTACAATAAACTGAAACCCTCGGATCCCTTAGCTGGTTTTTACAGCATGCTCGGGAGGAAACGCAGCTGGCACTTTCCATTTTTTTCTCTCGCTCCCAGGACAGCATGAAAGATCGTATACAATAATGCTGATATTTTTTTGAAAATATAGTCGTACCTTTGCTAGGAGGGAACTTCTCAAAGCCAGCAGCCTGTATGGAGTCCAGTTTCTGATGCTGGCGTCTGTGAGCCACCACCTTGTTGGTGTCCGTGCAGACGAAGTCACATTTGAGGCAATGGAAGTGTGACGCCTTGTTCTGGCCTGTACCTTGTGGAAAAGAAACGTAAGTGTTAGTTGTGTTGTGAGGTTCATTATTTTTATCTAGTGGGGTGAATCGGTGTGAGAGTGATAAACTGCTTAATAGCACAGCTAATATTTGTTTGACATGGTTTGTGTAATGTAACCACCACTATTTTAGACGGTGACTGGTAGCGATGGCTTAACGTCACGCCTGCGTTGTTCAAAACAAATTTGGGAGAATCTCCCAAAGTGTTCAGTAAATTGAAGAATAACAAACCCACGGCCTCCAGATCGGGAGCCCATGGCTTAAACTACTCTAATAGACCTAAGACTAATAACTATATGAATGGGATTGTTTCTTACCACACTTACCGAATGTAGAGGCGTGGGGGCAGTCCGGGCGCTGGCAGTAAACATTAGCTCTGTACTGTTGGAAGTCACCACCCATCAAAGTATCCAGTCTAAAAAAACCGAAAAAGAACTAGTAGCTTAAGTTTGCTTTAGGGTTGGGACGGATCGAATCCTGTCTGCAGTTGAAAAAATAAAATAATTTGTACTTTCTTTAATTTAAAAAAAACAACTTGATTTCTATCACAAAATGGTAGAACAAAATGGTATTTGATTCTTAGACTTGGGTAAAAATTACTCAAAATATGAAGTTATAATCATACCTTTCATGCCTAGCAGTGTGTTGGACAAATCTAGTTTTGTCACAGAAAGAGTAGCCGCAGTCTTTTCTGGTGCAGTGGAAGTGAGTTTGATGCTCCCTGAAACAAAGTAAACGTTACAGTTGCAGGAGTCTAACTTTACAAGAGATTCTTTGATGAAAGTAGGATCCCATAATTGCCCAAAATTATTCAGATAATTTTGTTGTTGCTAAAAAGGGTTTGAGTTCACTTTGAGTTCAACGGATGCCTTTTGGTTTAGTTAATGATGTAAATACTTTTCATTTTATTGGGTCAATTCATTACATACCTGTATCCGCAATGTTGGTACGCGCAGTCCTCATTGAATCTGAACCTGAGGTAACCCTCGGGAATCGGCTCATCCTTCAGAACCCGCATGTGAGGCCCTCGGGTCGTGTGCGTCCTTCTGCTGAAGGTGTGAAAGAATCTCATTAGTACGGGATTATTCTGGAGACTAGAATATTTCAGAGACAGTGCAAGAGCGGTTGTCAAAATAACAATTTTTATATTTTTTAAACATTCGATACTAAAGAAAATGGAATTGAGTTGGATTTCCAAGGAAGTCTATCTGTGATGGAGATTTTTCGATGATGTCATAACATTTATAATCCCTGTTACAGAGATATTCATAAAATGTACTTACGATTTAGCAATCATCTCAGCTTCCTTGTCCAAGCCTGGTGGCAGACCATGACTTTGGAGTAGACTTTGTTCTAGGAGTAGTTCCGGCGGGTACATCATCGGGTAGGGGAGGAAGGGAGATCCACTGAAAAGGAGAAAGTTATGTCATAAGTAAAGTCAAAGCAGTAGATATGCATGAAGATATAAATATATATTTTAATACTGGATTGAAAGCGATAGTAAAATATATAATTTCCCAGTAGACTATCTTCTCGGTTACTGTAAAAGTCAGGAGAGGGAGTCGAAGCGATAGATGGACAACCCGTGACTACAATAACAACAATAAACTCTCCATAGATTTTGCTTTAATGGTTTCTATTAGGTCGTTGATGTAACGTACCCATTTAGGGATACGGGCGTAAATATGGGTTGGAATGTACCCACAATGTAAAAATTGATGGTCAAACTCACCCTTGGCCAAACAGCGCAACCTGAGCTAGCCCCGGTAGACCAGCGAGGGAGGCTGTGTATTGCTGCTGCATCTTCAGCTGCTCTTGCAGGCTTCCGGCCTTCCTTCCACCTGCTAGGTACTGCTGGAGGAGCAAGCTTTGAACTGCCTGGACCTGGATATAAAAATGGTGTATTAGATATTGAAACAAACAAAACAGAAACAAAAAACGGTTAGTTAAATTCGGTATACTCTTGGGTCATAAAGATTACTAACAGAAAAGGAAAAATACAACAACAATTTAACTAGAAGCAAGCAAGCAAGAATAAACATTATGGAAATCAGTTATCTATGCTATTAGAGGTAACAGAAGAATAAGTTGTATAAATCACCTGTTCAGCTGGGTTTGGTGGTCTATGACTAGGCGAAGGCGCTTGGCTCGTAGCAGACGCCGACGCAGTCGAAGGCAGTATTGAGATCTCAGGATATTCCCTCTCCAAAGTCTCTTTAGTCGCTTGCAATCCAGGGCCAGACTGTTCTTGGTTACTGTGTTTTTTCATCATGTGACTGAAGAGTAACTTCAAATCGACATAAGCTTGGCTGCAGTGCGGACAATGGTAATGCAAGTTCATTCCTCCAGTGTTCTTGTTCAAAGGACAAGCCTGGTCATGGCATGACGGTGGGATAGTAGGTCCGGAAGTTTTTGGAGGTTCAAATTTCTTTTGTTCGTATTCCATGCGGAGTTTCATCTCTTTTGATGGGGACGCGTCGTAGAGGCTTCTTGGAGATGATGTGTTGCTTCGAAGGTGAGAGGATGGGTAGAAGGTTCCCGTCGCTTTTACTACTGAAAAAAATATTTATATTAATGATCAGACGAGTTCCACTTTTCAATAATCAGCACAGTATCTTTCAATACATTTTAGTTTAAGTTATCAGATTAAAATTGTACATACCCGAAACATTATCTTGTTCCCTTTCAAATTCACTCTTGATGGAGAAGTTTGTTGGAGTGAATGATTCATTTTGTTCCTTTCCCGAACCAATACTATCAGCTGACGCTCTTTCCTTCAAAGAATAATCTTTGGCTTCTTCATAACCCTTTTCTTGGTCTTCACTTTTTATCACTGGAGTTGACCGTCCATGATTATGAGTTCTCAAAGCGGAGTACTGAGTCAAAATCGCAGGACAGTTGCCTTGAGCGCAGTGGAAATGCGACCTAAGCTGGTTTTTGAAGCAACTTTTCCCTCCACAATGGTCAAAAGATTGGAAGTAATCAAAGCCTTCGAGCAAAGGACTGATGTTGTGGGATTCCCTCATGTGGGTCTCCATTATTGTATGATGCTCTCCGGAGAAACTGCAGTTGAAGCAGTGTAGGTGAAGTCTGGTCATCCTTAGTTGGCAGTTGGGGTATGATGGAGTGCAGCAGTCAGGAGTCGTGAAGACTTCGAAGTGTTGGAATTTGATGCGCTGTTGAAAGAGATTATCAGGTTTAGTTGCAGTTTTATAAATCAGGTTTTGAATTTGTCCTACGGTAGCAGTAGGTACTTACTTGGAACTCTTCAATGGTAGTAATTACAGGCGAAGGAATTACTGGTGGTAATTGGTTGCTCTTTGGAAGCTTGAAGGATGTGAAGATAGCTTGAGGAGTCACCTGTAATGAAAAAGGGGGTGTTCATCGCAAACTCTGACCAAAACCAGATTATGAAACTACTACATAGAAATATTTAACTGACTTTGAACTTACATTGATATTATCAGTCCAAACTTCGACCACCCGATTTTTAGGCGGTCTTCCCCTCTTTCTACTAAACATCTCATCCAAAGAACTCGACGGGTTCACTTGCTGAGGAATGACTCCATGGTTTGGTCCAAGATTCAACTGAGCCTGCAGATTGGGCGTGAGCTGATTGGTCATGGGCGACATCTGCGCTAGTTGGGCCAAGTTGGGGGGAAGGTTGGCCAATGTTGGTACTTGTCCGAGTTGAGCAGCCATATTAGGGTGTAGTTGTGCTGAAAGTTGGGGCGTGAAGCTGGGAGCGAATCTCGCCGCTAAGTTCGGAGACATAGGGCTCAAGATTGCGTGTTGTCGGTGGTGCTCTAAGCGTCTGAATGGCTGGTCTTCTGATGAGAGGATCACGGCACCGCAGTTCTCCTGTAAATAAAGTTAAATTGCTTGTTAGAAATTAATTGCGATAAAATACCTATTCAGTATTTACACAGACGCCTAAATGATCGACACGACAAGAAGAAGTATTTACAAATAAAAAAATGGTATGTAAACCAGAGATAAGAATGTCAAGAAAAGAGAACATGCTAAACCATAAGTCACTGTGTTTTAATTGATAGTCTTTAAACTGTGACACCAGGAGTGTTCTGTTGTCATTTTGGGTCGTCCGTAGACTAAAAATCCTATTTGATAGAAGAACCACATCAAAGGACTAATAGCTGCGCTTCTAGACGGTTTGAAAACTATGACACCAGGGTTCATCGTTTCATTCGACTCGAGAATCCATTCGCTAAGAAGAATAGAAGAAGAACTTACCCAGGTGCAATGATAGTGGGTGATGTCCCGGATATGCTGGCAGGCGGAGTTGGGGCACGGATTGCTCGCGTTGTATGAGAGGAAGTAGGCCTCCGTCACCTGGTTCTGCTGCTCATGCTCCATCACGTGTTTCAGCATCGTGTTCTGGCAGCTGGAAGAGAAATGTCAGTGATACATACATACATATATTCACGACTTTAGTTATTTTACGATAGATTTGTAGGTATTTGCCAGACCATCGCCTAAATTACAATGTACTGAACCCCTCGGATCCCTTAGTTGATTTTTACAGCATGCCCGGGAGGAAATGCAGCTGGCACATTCTATGTTTTTCTTTAGCTCCCAGGCCAGCATGGAAGAAAATATTAATATAATCCGATATTTATAAAACACTTACCTGTGGGCCATCTTACAGCCCTCAGCCAAGCAGTGGAAGTGCTTGTTAAGAGCGCTGCACTTTCCACACTTGTCGTCTGCCTCTTTGCTACCATTGAAGGTATCTATATATTTGCGGGATACCTCTTCTACGAGGGCCGGATTCTAAAAAAAAACAGATTTTTACGGTTATACTAAATTCATACACATAGTCACGCGTGTATTTCTTACAAGGTAGGCTGACCGTATAATAGAGTGTTTTAGCCACGTCTAACAAGGTTTGGGAGCCATCTTTAGAAATAAGACCAATTAAAAAAACTTCATTTAGTAAGTGTTAACACTCTGCCTATCCCGCAAAGAACGTAAATACAAAAATATATCACATGTGAGTATCAACAAGTCTTAAAAGCCCGTTAACAGTTTTATACCGGGTCTTAAATCCACACACCGCGTTACGGCTTAAGGAGTAATTGGGCGTAAAGATCGGGTCATTAATTATGTCGAGTCGGATACGGTGGCGATGGCGGCCGTAGAGATACGAGCAGGGATAATCGGGGACTTGTTGATTCTCGTTTACATATCCGGCTCGAAGGACCAATAATTTTCAGGATTATACTATTTCCAAATCAGATTTAGAGATAGAGATAAATTTATTAATAAAGGTAAACAAAGTTTCATGTCTTTTAATCGATGACCTCCTTTCTAAAATAAGTATTAGCTATTAGATATGATAACATAATGAAATAGTAGATTTATTCATCTAACTAATTTGCCAACGTATCATTTATTTTTAATCATTTGTTTTTGAATAAAAAGACATGAAACTTTGTTTATCTTTATTCTAAATCTGATTTGGAAATAGTATAGTTTACTTTAGTATTTTTTAGATAGCATGAGTCTCCTGACAGCAGATAGGAAATATATCATATATAGCCTATTATAAGTTAGATGACTATACTAATGACAAAGATGTAAGGAGCTCTGATATTTCAGTGAAGCCTAAGAAATTGGCACACATTGCGGTCACAAACCCTATTTTGAACAAAAAGAAGGACAAAAGTAAGAATAAGATAAAACGAAGGAAGGGGCGCAAAGTGCAAGTTTCTCATGCTTCTTCTTCATTGTGATATAGTTTTATTTTATTTTGTGACACAGATATAATTTGTAATAGACTCGCTTGTAAAAGTGTTCTTAGAAATCTATTTGGAAATAAATGATTTGACTCTGACTTTGACTTTTATAAAAACGTCACAGGAGCGAAAGAGATTCCTTTATAACTGTCAAAAAAAAATGTGTTTGACATGAGTGTCAGGATGTTCATCCTATGTGGAAAGGCATTATATAGCATTTATTTGTAAAGTGTACGAGAACGAATTGTTCCATGAACCTTATAGAATTGTTCCTATGACACATCCCAAATGTTGGTCTTTAATTGAGACATTAACGATTAAGTGCCGTATCAACCAGAAAATAGAGCGTAAAATCAGTTTGTTACGTGTTTTACGTTTTAACTACTGATGATGTATTTATTTATTTTACTACGCGAGTAAAATGTGAACTATTTTCTGTATAAAATTGATTAATGTGTGCTTGTTTTCAGATGCGGGTTGTGTTGCATTTTTTTAGTTAGGTTCAAACTGAGCACACCAAATAAGCTGTCGTAGGCTCGAATTTATAAAGCAATCTCAAGATTGAGAGCAATATTAAGTATGGATTTAATTACATTTCTAACTCAAACTAGCTGTCAGTCTCAAGTGCAGTTTATAAATACGGGCCGTAGAATGAAATACAGTTTAAACACTTACATAAGGCAGGGAGAAATCTCCATCCAGCATAGAATTGGACATCTCGTCATCGTGAAGGTTGGAAACTGAGGAGTACATACTCAGATCGGCGCCTTGCTGCAGCAGCGCTGATTGGATCACCGATGTTGGTAGACTGGAAGAAAGAGACATTTGGTTAGAGTTGGTTGGTTTTGGATGAAATTGAAGTCATATTATTGATATCAATAAGGATTTCATAATATATCCTTCAGTGAAGAGTTTGATATGCAGCTAGTTAGTTTGGGAGGTCGTTTTCATCACTCACTGCCACTGCCTTTGACAGTGGTCGTTACTCAAACCATGGCAGAGGCATAATAGCGGTGCTACTAGTCGGTTTTAAAACTATGACACCAGGATTCATCGGTTCGTTATTCGATTCGAAAACCCACTAGCTTAGAAGAAGAAAAATTGGCTCTTCGAAATCAACCGAACTTACTCCATGCATAATATCAACATCTTCAAACTGAAGATCCCAGATACTTAGGCCACTTTTATCTTATCATTTAGCTTATATTCTTTGAACATTTAGCAAGGTCAAATGCTTACCCAAAAGTCATTTCCTGTTCCTTCCTCTCGTGCTTCCGCTTATGTGTGAAGATCTGACTACTGCTATGCAAAACGTAGTTGCAATGAGGCCTGATGCAGTGGATATGGTTGCAAGTTCTGCTGAACCTGCACTCGCGGTAAGGACAAGCTTCGTTCTTCATGTACTTCTTGAAGCCATCTTTGGAGAGAGCTTCATCTTTTATGTGGTAGGTCTTGTGTTTTTCTGGAAGATGCAAAAAAAGTTCATGTTATGTTGTTTTATGTAGTAGTGCACAGCAAAGTTTCTCACAACTGCAAAAACCCAATAAAACCAACCATATAAATACGTACCCATATCAGCCTTGTTCTTGAAGGTATACGTGCACCCAGGTCTTCTGCAGTGGAAATGCGTGGTCCTCTGCCCAGCGAAGACGCAGTGAGGAGCTGCACAGCTCTCGGTAGCTCTGAACCTCTGGAAACCCTCCTGGAGGATGGCTGAGTCTTTGCGGTGGTAGTTCGCGTGCATCTGCACGTCTGATGTTGATATGTACACCTGGAAGGTTGGGAAAGTAGGTTTAGACAGTGGCTAACTTTTGGGTTGCGTTGATAAAGTATTAACCATCGCCATTGTAAGAAAGTAGTAGAGAATTATAGGCAATCTTCCAATATTTGGTCATGGTTATGAGTAGGAATTTAATCTGCAATCTTCGCTTTCAATATTTGATTGTTGAATCAAAATCAAATCAGTGCTAATTTTTGGAGCAAGGTTTGGATTATTTCGGGACCTAATCTAACTTAATTCTTGTTTACTTCGTGTTCGAATTCTGACCTAAAAACAGTCACTTATGGTATTAAAAGATCCCTAACCCTAGCTTTTCCTTACCTTATCGCAGCCATCTTGAATGCAATGATAGTGCGTCTGGCTCCGGTTGTGCGGACAGTCAGAGAATCTTTCAGAGCAGTCGTCCAGAGGAGAGTACCTCATGAAGCCATGTGCGAGAGATTCGTCGCGCTTCTTGTGCCACTGTGGGAGAAAAATAAAGTTGATGGTAAGCCAAGTAAAAGCTCGTAACTTGACAAAAAAATTGACGTCTAACATATAGGTTGTTATGTTAAGTTTAAAAAGAACTTAATATCTTCTTGAGATGTAATTTAGAGGTGCAGGATCCAGTCAAAAATTAGGACAAAGAACAATCCCAACTAGGTGCAAGACAATTTGCAGCAGATACAGAAAGGTTTAAAAGAGTCTACTTGCAAGATTTATCAAGCGTATAATAATGACCATATTCTGTAGTCCCTATGTTCAATACTTCTGGTGCTACCAGAAATATAGAAAATCACGGAATAAACCCAGATGTATGAATTTATCTATCTGATCGGAAATCGAACTTGATTTTCTGGCTACGCTATGCAACTTGTAAATGTAAGCTTTTGGATCAAAGAAATTTGAAGATACATACATACATACATATAATCACGCCTTTATCCCTAATGGGGTAGGCAGAGCGTAAACGAACTAAACAAAGGTCGTTCCGCCACGTCTGACATAGTTATGAGGGTTATTTAGATAGATTTGTAGGTATATTGTTGAAGTGACAGGTTGTCAGCCCATCGCCTAAATTGCAATATACAGAAACCCTCGGATCCCATAGCTGGTTTTTACAGCATGCCCGGGAGGAAATGCAGCTGACACATTCTATGTTTTTCCCTCGCTTCCAGTCCAGCATGGAAGTAAATTTGAAGATGTTACCTTAAAATGTCTGATCATCTCCTCCTTCTTGCAGAACACCCTGGCGGTGCAGTCCATGCAGTGGAAGTGCTCCCGGTAGCCCAAGTCCTTGCAGTATGAGGAGCCGCATTCCAGGGTCGAGCCATATCTGGTGGAAATATACATACATACATACATAAAATCACGCCTTTATCCCTTACGGAGTAGGCAGAGCGTAAAACGCCTCCTAAAAGGCGCTTTCGCCACGTCTGACATAAATTGAGGGCAATTTTAGATTGTAATGTGTATTGCTGTAGTGACAGGTTGTCAGCCCATCGCCTAAATTAAAATACACTGTTACCCTCGAATTCCTTTTGCTGTCTTTTACAGCATGCCCGGGAGGAAGGGCAACTGGAACATTCTATGTTTTTCTTTCTCTCCCAGTCCAGTATGGAAGAAATATAAAAGGTGGAAATATAAAAGGTTTAAGACAATGCAGCTACGATGTTAACAGTTCATTGCTTTACAGATAATTTATTAACTTTTGTTTTTAACATAACACAAAGTTGATATTTGAGAATTTATCACTTTGTGATTTTTCCCCAGTTTGGTCAGGACATTGCTGACTGAATCACCTGAGTGACCGAAAAGAAAAAGATTTCATGCTTCGGAGGGCACGTTAAGCCGTCGGTACCGGTCGCTAACTTTGATAGTGGTCGTTACTCAAACCATGTCAGAGGCCTGATAGTTGTGCTACTAGGTGGTTTAAAAACTCTGACACCAGGGTTCATCGGGTCGATAGACTCGATAACCACTCGACAGAAGAAGAAGAACATAATAATCAGCAATTGAACGTAGAAATAAGTTCTTGATGGAAATAACCTCAAAATTATGACATGTTACGAAAAGATATATAATTTTTCTTCTTTATTTTGGTAATTGCATGCACATGAAGACTTTCAAAAGTAGATCTCCAGAGATTAGTCTCTTCTAGTCTGTTATATATACATATAATCATGCCTTTATCCCTCATTGGGTAGGCAGAGCATAAACGACCTAAACAAAGGTCGTTCTGCCACGTCTGACAAAGCTCTGCTAGATAGATAATAAATTTATTTGAAGGCTTTGAAGGTTATTTAAGACAGATTTATATATATTGCTGTAGTGACAGATTGTCAGCCCATATCCTAAATTGCAATATACTGAAACCCTCGGATCCCTGAGCTGGTTTTTACAGTATACATATATAATCACGCGTCCATCCCCATGCAGTATACCCGGGAGGAAATGCAGCTGGCACATTCTATGTTTTTCTCTCGCTCCCAGTCCAGCACGGAAGAAGTAGTCTAGTATGTTATTTCCGTGGAAAATGGTGCAGTTGAGAGTTTGTTGCGGTACCTTTTACTACCATGGACGGTTCAGTGGTTAAAAGATTTCGTGCTTCGGGGGGCACGTTAAGCCGTCGGTCCCGGTCGCTGTCTTTGATAGTGGTCGTTACTCAAACCATGTCAGAGGCCTGATAGTTGTGCTACTAGGCGGTTTAAAAAACTCTGACACCAGGGTTCATCGGGTCGATAGACTCGATACCCACTCGAAAGAAGAAGAAGAAGTGGTTAATAAAAAGTATATAATATATTTGATTATTTACCTTTTGACATATCTGGAGTAGTCGACAGTCGTGTTCAGGGAGTTTTTGCGAGCTTGATCCAAGTGGTTCAAAGCTGATAGGAGTCCTGTAACAATGAGAAGTAATGACATTAATTAAAGTTGTCCTTAAGCCCACCTCTTAGATGATGAAACTGCGAAGCCTGCATATCTCTACAGCAATATATACAATAGCAATACCTTTTATCCCTAATGGGGAAGGCAGAGCGTAAACGGCCTAAACAACGGTCGTTCCGCCACGTCTGATAAAGTTTTGAGTTATTTAAGATATATTTGTAGGTATATTTCTGTAGTGACAGGTTGTCCGCCCATCGCCTAAATTGCAATATACAGTAATGCTCGGATCCCTTAGCTGGTTTTTACAGCATGCACGGGCATGGCACATTCTATGTTTTTCTCTAGCTCTCAGTCCAGCAATATACCTACCCATTGTAAAAGATAAAACATTTTATTGTATTTTTTGTCTTGACAGACTTGCGATTTGAGAATTTTGATAAATAGGCATTTGTCTATTCTATCTATACCTATACGACGCACAGTCTATACGACAAAAAAAGTAACCGACCAGATACCATACAAAAAAAAACAAAATAAAATCTACATAACTTATTCCATAAAAAATATACATCTCTGCTAATATCTTTGGAACAATCATATTCTAACAATCGAAGCGTTCATTTTCCGTCAAAACTTATTCTTTTGTTTGGAACAAAGTCAAATCACCCATACATCATGTACACTGACCATAAAACAAGAGAAGACTCCACTCAAAGCAAAAATATATACCAAAAAAGTTGGACGACTGAACTTAATGATAAAAGTTTTTTGAATCCAATATCTGTTTTTTTTGTTAGTTTTGTTTAATTTTGATTCATGTCATCAATTGTTTTATGTTTCCTATGTATGATGACAGATCAAATAAATAGAAGATAAATTAAGATGTTTTTTATGTGTATTATAATAAATATTTGATATAAAATTGTGTTTATACAATGTTTTATTCTGTTATTGTTAGAAATTTATTAGTCGGCATCGGCAAGAAGATTAATCGAAAAAACCTAACAAAAACATGTCAGTGACGAAAATTTTCTATTACGATGCAGAGTCTATTTTTGGTTACATAGTCTATGGTATTGTGAGATTGTATTGTTTCATTTGAGGAAATGTAAGTAGGCCGTATAATGTATCGAGAATGATTCGGTGATTTCTGTTAATTAGACTTTTTATTTATAATTATAGAGCCTTGAGCAATAACGAGAGAAAGTTGCTGCTCAGAGGTGTTTAAAATTCTTCTTTTATTTGTTATACCTACTTTTTAATGTTTTTTATAATCATAGAAGCTATGAATCAATATATGAAGCAACACTTAATAATAAAAGTTTCGAGATTTTAAGGTAAGACTACTTTCTTCGTGAAAATGTATTGCCTGAAATGTGTACTAGCCCTCTAGTTTAACTTATATTTTCCTGTGCCCTACGTTTGCCTGGAAGAAATTGCTGCTTTGCAATAAGGCCACAGTACACCTATTTGTACTACTTATTTATTTATTTATTTTCTTGTGTCTTTTCTGACTGGGTGCCGAAAGAACGTCGGCCTAGAGGGAGACCAAAGAAGCGATGGCGGGATGACCTCACAGCGTTTGATACAGACTGGTCAGAAACAGCCAAGAATCGGGAAGCCTGGAAAAAGAAAGGGGAGGCCTTTGCCCAGCAGTGGGACAGTTTAGGCTAGTATAATAATAATAAATTTTCTGAGTAATAAAGTATATTCTTATTCTCTTCTCTAAATCTTTATTGTTTCAGTATTTCACACCATCATCTCCCTAGCCTTATCCCGTATCTCACGGGGTCGGCTTCCTAATCTAGGGGATTGAACGAGGGTACTGGTTTTTACACAGAGCGACTGCCATCTGACCTCCGCAACCCAGAAGGGAAACCTGACCCAATCCTAGATTAGGTCAGAGTTTTCAAGCCGCCAATGCTTAGCACTGGCCTCTGATATGGCTTAACGACAAATATCTACGGTATTAAACGATATTAACCGGAACCAACGGCTTAACGTGCCTTCCGAAGTACGGAAAAAGCACCGAATAAACGTACATATGAAATTCGAAAACCGAAAAACACATTGGTACGTGGTGGGATTCGAACCACGACCTCCCGCTCAGGAGGCAGCGGCCCTATCCACTACACCATCGGTGGACTATAAAGAGTCAAGAAAGATTCTATCAACTTTACTTATACACGTCGTAACCCAAACTCATTATTATACTCCAATTCTTCCCAATTTTTTCTTCCGTCTCGCTTCCCAGTTAAAAAAATAAGATACCCCCCTCTCTTCCCGGTTGTGTAACTGCCTCCCCCCTCCCCCCTCAGTATCAAGTTTGGGAGTATCAAATAAATTATTATGGTAATTAATCAATGTTTTCTCCTAGTCACTCAGAGGCCCATTGTGAGTGATCGTTGACTTGTGCTCAGTACTGGCAAGGAGAAAAGCTTTATGAAATGTGAGCTTTTTTTCTATAGCTTTTTAAACACTCGCGATTATTTTCCCTCGTTGTACTTGTTGAGTTTTGGTGGAAAAATCAGGGAATTTAATTAAAAACGTATGATTATTATCGCGAGTAGACTTTGAAAATAAGCTTTTGTAAGAAGTTGTGTTTTTTTCAGCTGTGTTATTTATCATTTTGTCTTAGTTTACTAATTTTCTTGTTCATAGTGATAAAATAGAGGATTATACTTATTTTGTATAAATAAACTTATTTACTTCCCTGTGACATTTATTTGATATCGCTTACTATGTAACTAACGTACAAGATCTACTAAGTAGTTCAATTAAATGACGTACCCAATATAATTTCTTCCATGCTGGACTGGGAGCGAGAGAAAAACATAGAATGTGCCAGCTGCATTTCCTCCCGGGCATGCTGTAAAAACCAGCTAAGGGATCCGAGGGTTTCAGTATATTGTAATTTAGGCGATGGGCTGACAACCTGTCACTACAGCAATAAACCTATAAATTTATCTTGAATAATCTCAGAACTTTGTCAGACGTGGCGGAACGACCTTTCCTTAGGTCGTTTACGCTCTGCCTACCCCATTAGTGATAAAGGCGTGATTATATGTATGTATGTATGTATGTACCCAATATAGTTTTATCACATAATCAGAAAGTTTGCGTTGTTATCGTTATTCGAGGTCGTGAAGTAATGATTGACTGATTTTTCTTATTTTTTATACCGAAACACTTTTCTTCTCGCAATTCCAACATCGATACACATGTACCGACTATTGTATTGAAAATTCAGATTATTCCGTACATACGAATAAGAACTATTTAAACACACATTTCGTGTTTAAGTAACATCGGCGTGACGAAACTTGGCCGGGCTTTTTACAAAATGCCTTTTGAAAGACGAATTAATACCCATACTTATGTAGATTAGAGTACAATAGGATAGTGATGTGATATGAAGTGAGTCAGTCAATCGAATGATTGGATCGATTGAGTGAGTTGACTCGGAGAAATTTGAAGGATTTTGGAAGCGATTGTAGCAAGTAGGTTTTACTTTGCTTGAACTAATTATCCAACTGACTGACTCACGAATTTCAACACACAGTATAGACCGTTCTGTTAAGCATTTTTTTTATTAAAACATTTATTTTTAATTAAAGTATAATTTTGTAAAACATAATAAAATAAAAACAAAAAAAAGTAACTAGTTGAATGTCGACAACTGTATTTTTTTATTCTTGCGTTCTTTGTGTAATTTGTTATGTTTGAAATGTTTGTACATGAATAACAACATCTTCACGTACTCATATTATACCTGATAGAATCATGAAGTGTAGTTACTGCTAAATGAATAAAGTAAGAGATTTAACAAAATCTTTATTTTAACTTTAATCAAATATTTTAACTTAGCCGATAAAAAATTTGATACAGTTCAACTAATAGCATCCCTTCTCTAAAATCTTCCAATTTGACCTGATAATTTGAGTTACATAAGCCACTCATGACTATTAACTGTGCCTACACTCACTAATTACTGTAAAGTAAAAATACCTATTATTATTAAAGTCAAAAATATTAAAAGCGTTTTACAATTTAAATTTACCAACTTACAATAAAGACTACCTTTTCTTCAGCTTATTCTGTCAAGTGGGTTTTTGAGTCAACGAACGAATCAGTTCAACTAAAGAACTAAACTTTGCCCATCTCTATTATCTTCAAATCCGACCTGATAATTTGAGTTACATAATCCACGCATGACTGGAGACTGTGCCTACACTCGCTAATAATAATAATAGTAGAGGAACAAAACTTATTATTAATGAACTAGGAACGAAATATAAGCTTTTTGTAATTATAACTTGGTTAAAAGCGGTATAGACGAAGTTGGTTATTTTGGTGGAGATTTTTTGCTGAAATTATTATTTGCATTGTTAAAAGTAGATTGTAGAGTAATAGATTGTGGAGCTTTAATTTCAAGGCTTGTTTTAAATCTATTATATTTTAACTTTGAATGTTTGTTACCAATGCACTAAGAACTGACTAGTCCAACTAGATTAAAAATATTTTGTAATTTTGAGAGCTACGTCAACCAGAAACCGCAATAAACTACTTTTTGACATACATATCACGCCTTTTAACGCATGTAAAATATCTATAAAAATACCTTGAAAACCTTATAAAACCAAGAATGATATCGAAATCCTGAAACCTAGTTAAAAATAAGATAAATCACCAAAAGCTTAGACTAACTAATGTTATATAAAGTCCTAACTAGATATATATCTAATTATTATTGTAGAGTAGCTTCGTTATAACTATTTAGTGTTTAGTGTGAATGCGCCTTAACAAAATTAAGATCCGTTAATGACTCACGACTTTAATATGGATTGCGCGAAATCGATAAAAATATTCCACGAAATTACCTCTAATTTGTATCGATATCGATTGTTGTTAACTAGATGATCGATGTTCTATAGACGGATGCATAACCGGAACGCATTTTGGACCAGTTTCTATTTCACTAGCTTCAAGCCTGTGGCTTCCAATGTTTTATATCAAAATAAAATCATTTTTATTCTGTTTTTCCAACCAACTGTAAGACTGTATTTGAAAGCTTTTTTAGCTTTCACAAGAACAGAAAGAAACGCATAAGTAAGTTTAGGTGAAGGTAGAAAAACCTAAGTATATCATCTCTGAAGCCTAAGCTTTCAGGTTTTTTGGATGGACTATGTTGGGCTGATCACTACTAAATTTAAGGAAGAAGGACATGATTTTAAAAGTGACGTCATATTACTGAATGATAACGGTACGAGAGAGAAAGATCTTCCATACTGGACTGGGAGTGAAAGAAAAACAATCTTCCATACTGGACTGGGAGAGAAAGAAAAACATAGAATGTTCCAGTTGCCCTTCCTCCCGGGCATGCTGTATAAGTCAGCAAAAGGGATTCGAGGGTTACAGTGTATTGTAATTTAGGCGATGGGCTGACAACCTGTCACTACAGCAATACACATTACAATCTAAAATTGCCCCCAATTTATGTCAGACGTGGCGAAAGCGCCTTTTAGGAGGCGTTTTACGCTCTGCCTACCCCGTAAGGGATAAAGGCGTGATTTTATGTATGTATGTAACGGTACGAGACAAATTAAAAAGCACATCTGGACTAGAGTTTCATAAGCTGATAAAAACAATTTCCGTGGTTTAGAGCTTATCAACCATAGTAAAAATGTGATAATAGTATATCTATACAGACAATGGGTTCGATAAATAAAAATCTGTTTGTCAAATGCAGAATAAAAACATTATAAAAGGACAGGACATCTATTCTTTTCGGTTTTTGATTTATGCGTTATCTGTTATTTTTATCCGCCGTCATATGATATTGCTGATAAAATTAACAGAAATACTGGGGATACGTGCAAATGCGCGTCAAAATCGAGCGAACAAAGTGTAAAACCATACAGTATAAATCACCTGTCCTTTATCAATTTTATTATTTTGAAAGTGACAGCAAGGTTTTAATTTTAGTTTAAGCCCGTGTAATCTAGAATCGAACCCATTATCTGAGACATACAAATATCACATTTTTAGATAGATAGATAGATAGATAAAACCTTTATTTTTACTATAGTTGAAAAGCTCCAAAGCACGGAAAGTGTATTTAAAATCCGTTATGCATAATTACTTGAGTGATGGAGTGTAGACGTGTATATGTTTATCTATATGTAGGTACTCTGGTTTATATTTGAATAACAAACTCGATAATTATAATGAATTGTGTTGGTGTTGACGACGTAAGGGCGTGTTGGAAGATTCAACCGCAGAAATCATGGGAAATAAACATTAAACTTAATACATACATATAATCACGCCTTCATCCCTAATGGGGTAGGCAGAGCGTAGACGACCCCAAACAAAGGTCATTGCGCCACGTCTGACAAAGTTTTGAGGGTTATTTAAGATACATTTGTAAGTATATTGCTGTAGTGACAGGTTGTCAGCCCATCGCCTAAATAACAATATATTTAAACCCTCGGATCCCTTAGCTGGATTTTACAGCATGCCCCGGAGGAAATTCAGCTAGCACATTCTATATTCTATTCTCGCTCCCAGGCCAGCATGGAACTTAATATCTTTACCTAAGGAACATTAGGTCGATTTAGTTTCACTTTGTACCCGATTTACAGTGAATTTAAAATCAGTGGCGAAAATTATGATCATGACAAAGATAGGTCTCTTCTTATTACGAAACACGACGAATAAAAAACTGACGACGTTTCCAGAAGCTCACTAGCTCGTTTTAAAGAAATTAAGGGCCGTATTTGTAATCCGGTCTCAAGAGTGACAGCGAGTTTGAGTTCGTATCAGAAATGTCATTTCAATACAAACTGGCCTGTCAAACCCATACTTAATATTGCTCTCAAGTTTGAGATCGCTTCAAAAATACGAGCCTCAAAGTCAATTTCTAAATTAGTATCTATCAATAATCTCATAAGCGACCAAATATTTCAAACCCAAGGTAATTCCTAAACACTTCGCATATAAAATTGATTACGAACAGTAGCTTCTTGCTTATCGGTGATCAGTTGTCAGGAAGTCACACACCCATGTTCACGGAGTTATGGACTTTCGACCGGGTTCCATTCATTGACTTCAAAAACCCATTATGTGGTCCAGGGACGGTCAAACTGAGGGCCGCTTTGGAAATAGTATGTTTTGGCATATGAAAACTTCGAGATAATGTTTTTAGGCAGATTTGATACTAAACCGGTGGAGGATTACTTAATTACTGGATTATTCATGTTTTGAAACAAATTTTACTGAAGTGTAGATTATTCGAAATAAGATATTATTAGATAGAGTGTGGTAGAGAGAGCATAAGCGAACTGAACTAATAACTAATAGCAAATTAAGAATTTTTACGGTGATATTTATGATATGACGTCATTGGTTTATAAAAATGTTACCAACCAAAACTAATGGCAAAGAATGGTAATTATATCTGAACTTGCAATAAGAAACCCTAAATCAAGGCAAGTTGCGTGAGGCCTTTACTCTGCAGGACAGGCTACACAAAATAAAACATGCGGCCCATTCTTTCTCCCAGTTGGCCGCCCCTGCCGAACATTATGAGGACCCATTGTCTTGCTTCAATGAGCGGGCACAATCTTACGAAATTTCCTAAAAATCCCCTTCGCGTTATAAATGTTTATTATGTCGGATATTATCTTATGTCTCCATTGTGTGGATATGTGACGTCACGCATGCTGATTTTTCAGTTTTGAGGATGGATTTAGATGAATTAAAGTTTAGTTTTTGTTCTTATAAAATGAAAACTTTCTCTTCACGGTTTCCTTACAAGAATTTGCCCTTATTTCGCTTGACAATGAGTGAGCATTAACTAGCAAAACATTTAAAATCTTCGCTATCCTACATCCTGCAAAAACGGTCATAAAAAAAAACATCATTAATAAAAATTTGGTATTTTAGCAGAAAATATGTTTCTGAGCGAAAACCAAAATTAATGGCTTCGAGTTTTGTAATGTTCTATACGTAGACATAAAAAATCTCCAAGAAAAATAGCATCCAATATTTGAACTAGAAGCTAATTGAAAGTCATCAAAACAAGCTTCTAACTTTAAAGTTCATTTTTTTCGTCTATCTTGAATCTCGAGTGACATTTCTCTTCAATTAACCAACACGACTTTAAGTATTAAATCTCCGAAATGTGAACTCTCTAAAATGTGACTATAGTTGGCTTATTGTTGCGCTTTATATGACTACAGTTTGAGTTGGTATGATCTTATTTGAATTACATTGCTTCGTTATTATACCATGCTGGACTGGGAGCGAGAGAAAACATGAATGTGCCAGCTGCATTTCCTCCCGGGCATGCTGTAAAATCCAGCTAAGGGATCCGAGGGTTTTAGTATACTGTAATTCAGGCGATGCGCTGACAACCTGTCACTAAAGCAATATACATACAAAATAAATCTTAAATAACCCTCAGAACTTAGTCGACCTTTGTGTAGGTCGTTTACGCTCTGCCTGCTCCATTAGGGATAAAAGCTTGCTTATATGTATGTATCTTATAATATTTGCAGCTATGACCTTCGAGCTTTTTCTAAAATATAGGACAAATATATTTTGAAGTGAGATATATTTTTTTAGGCCGTTAGCGCTCTCTCTCTACTGACCCTTTAAGGGATATGGCCGTGATTTTAAATACGTTTTGAATGAGTCGGAACAGAAATATACCATACACAAGGTGAAGTAATGCTATATATTTTGGTGGTAACTAATTGGTTTGGATCATTTGATTGTGTAGTTTTATAAGACAAAGATTTGTATAATTTCCCCAAATATTTTTAAAACACAATATTAGAAGACGAATTTTCACCAGTCTATCTTAGGCTCGTATTTATGAAGCGATATCAAACTTGAGAGCAATATTAATTGCTAATATTAATGTGACTTGAGAGCAATATTAATTCGTCTTCTAATATTGTGTTTTAAAAATATTTGGGGAAATTATACAAATCTTTGTACAATCTCAGTACAAACTGGCCTGTCAAATTCATACTTAATAGTATGAATTTGACAGGCCAGTTTGTACTGAAATGACATTTATGATACAAACTCAAACTCGCTTTCACTCTTGAGAGCTGATTACTAATACGGCCCTAGGGCTTGTATATATAATCCACACTTGAGATTTACAGTCAGTTTGAGTTTGTATCACAAATGTCATTTCAGTGCAAAATAATTAACATTACTCTCAATCGTGAGATAGCTTAACAAAGGCGAGCTTAAGCTACCCACGACCAAAAGCCATCAATGTACACCGAAATCATACTCAAAATCCTACCAGGCACCGTTTGACATTTCGGCTTCCACTCAAGCAAAGGCCAGGAGGATTATACTCAAGGAATACTTGTGACTTGTGGTTACAACTGTCACATTAATAAGGAAACGTGGGAACCAATCACTAACTCTTTGACGACGCCATTTTTTTTATGTGAGTCATTTTCAGAAGTGGTAAAAAAGTGATTCTGGGGATAGGCTAACAAACTGTCACTACAACAATTATTATTGACACTGAAGACGCCATTTTTGTTTATGTGTGTTATTTTATATGTTTTTTATGTGTGTAAAAAAGTAATTCTGTCGATAGGCTGATAAACTGTCACTATAACAATTAATATTGTCTGAAGTACAATATTTTTGGCGGTTGTAGCAGATACGATTTTGAGACTTTTGACGCTCTGCCTACCCTGTAAGACAAAATAGGAATATCTCAGAAGGAAAAAGCAGTAATAGTCAAAAGATTTCTTGACAAAATATATCCAAAGAAAAATATATTCAAACGGCTACGGATAGAATCTAATTTGCCTTATCTGTTTTTTAGCTCAAAATTCCTTTAAATTATGATTCATCAAAACCCTGACTGAATATGATGAATTGGTGATACACTAAGGGTCGTATTTATAAAGCGATCTCTAGATTGAGAGCAATCTTGAGTGTAGATTAGACAGTTTATTTGTACTGAAATGATATTTCTGATACGAACTCAAACTTGCTGTCAGTCTCAAGAGTTGATTATAATTACGGGCAGAGAAGCAGCTGAATCATTCAATGTTTTAATCGCTATATAACAAGTTTAAGTCAAACCTAGATCTTCCCATGCCCTGCACTGCATGATTAGACTTAATTTACAAACCTCAGATCTAGTTTATGCCCCATCATCTCCGCCATAGCATCGACCGTTCAATAACTATAGACGACAACGGTTTCAATGAACGTGGTGAAATGGGGAACTGTAACACCGCAAAATCCATTTTTGACAGTTCTCTATAACTGCCTACGTGGTTAAGTGGTCCAAGCCATGGAGTCAGAGGTCATGGGTTCGATTCCCAGTTGACATTTATAAATTTATCACTTTGTGTATTTTTTTCCCAATATTTGGTTAGAATGCAGGCTATATCACTTAATTGTCTGATAGAAAACGGATACCATCATTGGAAGGCAAGTAAAACCGTCGGTCCATTCGCTGTCTTTGCTAGTAGTCGTTACACAAACCATGTCAGAGGCTTATTAGCTGTGCTATTGGTTTAAAACCTCTGACACCAGGCTTCATTGGATCGATCAACTCGAAAATCCACACGACATTAGAAGAAGCGCCCCACACGTTCATTGAAACCCTTGTCGGTCTGTACATCAATTCACTTCTTCAATCAATTGACATTACTCGTTCGGAGCAACTTATCTTGAAAACACACATACAAATCTCTAACAAACTTACATTACAGTCCGAAAACGAAGAAAGCTTCGAAATTCAACTCTAAACCTAAAGAATGAAGGATTCAAGTATCCAATTGTGTTTCTTAAAACAACTTGTCGACCAGTTTACAAAGATACATTGTAGCGATGTAATGGCAAAGAATGGTATTCAAATTATAGGTCTAATGATTCTGGATAGTGTATAATATAGTATGTAGATCGTAGTATGGGAATGAGGCGGAGCTATGTATGTACATACTTAAGCTTATTAATAAGTTAAGACTCGTTTTGCTTGTCAAAATATTACTTGGTAATTCTTGGTATGCATTCTTTAGTTAATAGATTGTTAAGGGTATTAACTTTAGTATCCTTGATAGTAATTTCAGAATATCTGCTGGTCGCTTTGCTCAAGTTTTATCGGGTTTTCCTGTAGGAATAATTTTTTTTCTTTTTAAATTAGTTTACTAAATCAGTCACCGTATACTAACATATGCTGACTATCAAGATATGTACATACATACATACATATAATCACGCCTTTATCCCTAATGGGGTAGGCAGAGCGCAAACGACCCAAACGAAGGTCGTCCCACCACGTCTGACAAAGTTTTGAGGGTTATTTAAGATAGAATTTTAGGTATATTGCTGTAGTGACAGGTTGTCAGCCCATCGCCTAAATTACAATATACTGAAACCCTCGGAACCCTTAGCTGGATTTTACAGCATGTCCGGGAGGAAATGCAGCTGGCACATTCTATGTTTTTCTCTCGCTCCCAGACCAGCATGGAAGTAATCAAGATATGTAAAGACAAAAATACCTATTTAGTCACTTTCACACTTGAAAGCGCTTGTCGTTTTCTTTACATATTTATATATTGTATTAACTGAATCTAGAAAAAGCGATTAGTCACTCACCATATTAAAATATACGATAGTTCACGTAGACTTCCAAAAACCCAACCAAATATGGAAGTACAAAGATGTGTATGATATCCTCGAAATACAAAGACATCCAAACATGGTCGTTCCTGCATATCTAATTGAATTAAAATTGAATCTTATACAAATCGGTACTAGTAAACTCAATAAAAAACCGCATTTAAAAATCGACCTTATGTAAATATCAATAAAGTCGTATATTTTGAATATCAACTCGCAATAGAGATGATTCATTTTCTTCCCTACATTGCGTCAATGTGAAACAAACTTACATTTACGTACAAAATATCAATTATGGAGAATCAAATCTTTAACTCGAAGAAATACGATTGAAAGTTGTATGTAGTATTGTTGGCTGATAGCAAATGAAGTTTGGTATATATCCACGTACTTTTTGTTACAATATTCCGTTTTAAGATGTACGGATAAGGCGTGGCTGAATTTAGGGTTCTCTTCCGAAATAAATATTATATAATAATCCTCAAGTCTCAATCTACTTTCGAGATTGACATACATACATACATATTGTCACGCCTTCATCCCTTACGGGGTAGGCTGAGCGTTAAACGCCTCGCAAAAGGCTGAACAAAAATTGAGGGCAATTTTAGATTATAATTTGTATTGCTATAGTGACGGGTTGTCAGCCCATCGCCTAAATTACAATACACTGTAACCCTCGAGTCCCTTTTGCTGACTTCTACAGCATGCCCGGGAGGAAGGGCATTCCAGCATGGAAGAATTAACATAACTATACTGTGTGTAAGGGACAGCGTCTTTTGCGTCTTTTCACTGATTATTGTTTAGGAAATGAAAAAAAAGGCTTTTCCATACAAATTTTCTGATTGAGGTGAACATTTTGTATGGAAAAGCCATTTTTTTTTCAGTCGCGTTGGCAGAGATTTGAAAAACTATTTTACAAGTTCAACTTTTTTTACAAAGGAACTGCAAATTATTCGCTGGAATCGTTCAAATGAAGTTTTCCTCCAGTCTCAGGTAGACAAACAAATATATTTCAGATTTTTCAATCAATGTACTGAACCTTCATCCTCAAACTGAAACCCACCTTTATTTTGCGATCGATTAAGTGAGTATTGTTAAGATTGGAAACATGTTTTTAACGTTTTCCTGTAGAGATTGAAACACATTGTTAACCGACTAAAACAAACGAAAAGGAGGGTATATATTTTGGCTTTTAGTCTATTCTAATTAATTTACAACAACAATACAACATCTTAGGCCCATATTTATAAAGCGATCTCAAGATTGAGAGCAGTATTAAGTATGGATTTGCATACATACATACATATAATCACGCCTTTATCCCTAATGGGGTAGGCAGAGCCTAAACAACCTATATAAATGTCATTTCGCCACGTCTGACAAAGTTTTGAGGGTTATATAAGATATAATTATAGGTATACTGCTGTAGTGACAGGTTGTCAGACCATCGCCCAAATTACAATATACTAAAACCCTCGGATCCCTTAGCTGATTTTTACAGCATGCCCTGGAGGAAATGCAGGTGGCACACTCTATGTTTTTCTCTCGCTCCCAGGCCAGCATGGAAGCAGTATGGATTTGACAGGTCATAATGTATTGAAATGACATTTCTGATACGAACTCAACTCGCGGTCAGTCTCAAGTGCTAATTATATATACGGGCCTTAGAGTCAAAGACATTAGGTTTTGTTTAAAAGAGTTTTTTTTTTATTTCATTAAAGAACCAAACAAATCACAGTAAAAATGGATAGTTAGGTCTTGAATAATGGGTAATATAGTTTTTTACTATTAATTTCATCGTCGGGTATCGTGTTTTATATAAATTACTATTAATAAATATTAATATAGTTTATACTTTTGCATCTAACCGTGGGATTTGTTCGTCATTATTTTTGGTATTTTGACCTATTCATTCGGTGACTTACTTTAAATACAATTTATTTAAAAAAATAGATGTATTACGTCAAAACAAACTTTAGAGATATTTCATATATTTTATTAACATATCCATCCATGCTGCTTCCATGCTGGTCTGGGAGCGACAGAAGAACGTAGAATGTGCCAGCTGCATCTTCTCCCGGGCATGCTGTAAAAACCAGGTAAGGGATTCGAGGGTATATTGTAATTAAGGCGATGGGCTGACAACCTGCCACTACAGCAATATCCAGTTCCATCTTAAACAACCCTCAAAACTTGTCAGACGTGGCGGAACGACCTTTGTTTAGGTTGTTCACGCTCGGCCTACCCCAATAGGGATACAGGCGTGATACTATGTATGTATGTATTAATATATTTATTAACCCACTGAAATAAACTTAAAATCAACCACACATTAAAAACAATGATCGTCAGTGTATCGATTATAATGTGGATAATGCTACATTAATCGATTATTTTGCTCGATACACGAATCGATTCTTAGTTTATCGAGCGCAGGTGAAATCGAGTTGTTCAATTCGATCATTGTTTTGCGACAATTTATGGAGTAAGTTTGTTATTGAATTAAGAGGTTGTTTTGTTGTAAGATTTGTTAAGCAGTCAATCGTGTGATAAGATATTATTTTTAATCAGCATCACATGTGCAAATGCAAATCGAAATATTTAACAACTTTTTGAAAGACTATTCTCATCTTTTCTCCCATGCTGGCCTGGGAGCGAAAGAAAAACATAGAATGTGCCAGCTGCATTTCCTACCCGGCATGCTGTAAAAACCAGCTAAGGGATCCGAGGGAGTATATTGTGATTTAGCCGATGGGCTAACAACCTGTCACTACTGCAATATACCTACAAATCTATCTTAAATAACCCTCAAAACTTTGTCAGACGTGGCGGAACGACCTTTGTCTAGGTCGTTTGCGCTCTGCCTACCCCATTAGGGATAAAGGCGTGACTATATGTATGTATTCTCATCTTTTCATTTTATTTTCTTTTTAACAAGTTCTTATGACGATGACGATGAGACACGCAAAGCCTTAAGAATGGTTTTATTTAAATCGACCTAGACAAACATTTAATAATATCTGGTGTAAGGGTCAGCGTACCAGAAACTGATAGGGGTTGCTCAGTAAACGAAACTGAACAATTATCACAAGGAAATTCTTTCAGGATATAATTTTGACTTACCACACAAAATTACCTAAATTGACATTTGTATTAATTCAATTTCTTCTATGCTGGCCTGGGAGCGAGAGAGAAACATAGAATGTACTAGCTGCATTTCCTCCTGGGCATACTGTAAAAACCAGCTAAAGGATCCGAGGGTTTCTGTATTCTGTATTTAGGCGATGGGCTGACAGCCTGTATCTACAGCAATATACGTATAAATCTATATTAAATAACCCTCAAAATTTTATCAAACGTAACGGAACGACCTTTTTGTAGGTCATTCACGCTGTACCTACCCCATTAGGAATAAAGGCGTGATTATATGTATTCATAAAAAAAATACTTCCTAACTATCAGTATAATTTAGACTGATGTTCTTTCTACTTTGTATGTACAGCGGCTTAAACCTTTTACGATTACCGTCAACATGACGACCACCAAACAACCAACTACCAACACAGCAATAATTATTCGCCGAACAAAACAGTTAATTATATCTGTAATTATCATTATAAATGATCATTAGGTCTAGATATGATTGGAGACGTTTACAAGGCGCACGCGCATCGTACACGCGCATAAAGCTTTCGGCGCATGAAAGAGCGCAGGTAATTATGCGCGCATATGCGTAGATCAAATCGGGGTCCATCGATCGATAGGATCTAGATGTGTTGCGCAGGAGAGCGGTGGATCACGTATGGCGATAGGGATTGGGTCGCCATCCTCAAAGAAATTGATTTAGCAGTTAAATTCTACCTGTGTTTTCGTAAACTCAATTTATGTGTTTTTTTTGCTGTTTTATGTACAATAAATCGTAAAATATATAAATTACATTATTTATGATTTATATCATAAGGTTTATTATTTTTCAACCGAGTTACATTGCATTTTTGCGGAAACTGAAACACATTTCGCATTCGTAAAATTGGTTTTAGGATTTTACCACGGTTACTTTTATGTTAAATCTGGACAATAAGGCTTTCTTATATATTTGGTAGAGTATTCGGTTCTTACAATATTAATTTATTATTGGGATTTATAAAGATTAGTGTGGTTCACTTTTGATTATTTTATGAAGGCGACCAGTTCAAACCAGTCGCTATTAAGTCACGTTACAAAACCCCCCATCCTGTTTAGGTCTGTGATTGTAGTGAATGATTCCTCATGATCGAAGTTTCATTTAGTCCTGTTTCATTTCGTCTTGTTTCATTTCGTCTTGTTTCGTTTCGTTACTTCTGTTTACGTCGCAAGTTGATCAGCGTTTTGTTGTCAACCTTTTTTTAGTGAAGTCAATTTGTGCTAGTTTAGAGTTTTAAGGCGGCCATTTTGTTTTTGTTTTTTATTTGTAATTTATTTTAGGTTATACTTAGCAAAGCTTAAATTGTTTTAATGTATGCCACAAAAGTATTGGCAACATCTTTAAATATCTCACATTGCTAATCATTGTAATTTCTTCCAGGCAACCCTTTTTTGGTCAAAATCAGAAGAAAAAACTTTTAGTCACGTAAAGAATAAAAATCCCACATAAATCAAAAAATATTATCACGAATCAAATTTTAAAAACGCAGAAATGTCCAACACATTAATTATTTACCATGAAATTACCGGCGATAAATAACAGCTCCGTGTCACAGATATTAGCAGTTGTGACGCGAAATAACAGGTGTGTCGCACCTCTAACCCAACACGTTCGAAATATGAAATCAGCATACACTTCATAATAAGCGCTTACGATTCATACGCGTGAACATACAAGGCACGCAAGAGGTTGGTCGCGAATTCGAATTCCGGACAATGACAATTGGCTATTATACTTAAAAGATTCACGTCTTCTTTCCTTTCGGGGTAGGTAGAGTATAAAACGCCTAGTTAAACGTTGCCAAATATTGTAAGAAATTTTAAATTGAAATGTGTATCGTATTAGGTCGTTTACGCTCTGCCTACCCTATTAGGGATAAAAGCGTGTATTTATGTGAATTGTATTGTTACAAAGACAGTTGTCAGCCCATTCCTATGAATTCACACTTAGTCACGCCTGTATCTAATACAGAGTAGTAAAGCATCAAGTATCGTTTGACATTAGCAGGGGGCCTCAAATAAAAGATGTATATTGTTGTAGTGACAAGTTGTCAGTCCATATTCCGATAAGTTTTTTTAAAAATAAGTTATGTAAGCACACATGTACACCAGTTAGATAACTTTGAACTAATTAGACAAGTGACTCACCTCAAAATCAAGTTCACTACGCAAATGTGGACTTTTTATACTTAGCAAATGTAAGAAAAAATCACAAAGTTAGATGAACTCGTAAAAAACCTTCGGCGGCTCGGTCGTAAATGACTCACAATGAGGAATCAGATCGATCATTAACTCATTTCATCCTCATCAACATGTTAAAATGGACAAAAAGTACAAAACTAGCCTCTCAACTTTTTATGTTCAGATACATATCACGCTTATATTCTTATGGGGTAGGCAGAGCTTAGCGTAAATTTTGCTACATCATCATCATCATGCTGGACTGGGAGCGACAGAATAACGTAGAATGTGCCAGCTGCATCTCCTCCCGGGCATGCTGTAAAAACCAGCTAAGGGATTCGAGGGTATATTGTAGTTTGGGCGATGGGCTGACAACCTGTCACTACAGCAATATCCAGTTCTATCTTAAACAACCCTCAAAACTTGTCAGACGTGGCGGAACGACCTTTGTTTGGGTTGCTCACGCTCTGCCTACCCCATTAGGGATACAGGCGTGATAGTATGTATGTATGTATCATCATCATTCCCTTGCCCTTATCCCATTTTTATTTTGGGTCGGCGCAGTATGTTTTCTTCTTCCATTCATCCCTGTGAGCCGACAGTTCGACACTCACACCTGTTATCAACATATCATCTTTTACTGCCTCCGTGGTCTAGTGGCTAGTGCCATGAATTTCCGATCCGGAGGTCCTGGGTCTATTCCCAGGCGGAAACACAAAGTTGATATTTGAGAATTTATCACTATGTGATTTTTTCCCCAGTTTGATTAGGACTTGATTGTCCGAAAAGAAAAAGATTTCGTGCTTCGGTGGGCACGATAAGCCGTCGGTCCCGGTCGTTGTCTTTGATAGTGGTCGTTACTCAAACCATGTCAGAGGCCTGATAGTTGTGCTACTAGGCCGTTTAAAAGCTCTGACACCAGGGTTCATCGGGTCCATAGACTCTCGATACCCACTCGACAGAAGAAGAATCTTTAACACAGTCCATCATTCTTTTCTTCGGTCGTCTCCCAACATATCCGTCCACATTCAAATTCAATACCCTCTTTCCTATATGACTTTCATCCCTCCGCGTTACATGTACATACTGCAAGCCGATTTCCTCTCATCTTATATGTTATGGGCGCAACTTTCAAGCTTCCTCTTATGTACTCATTCCTAATATTGTCCATTCTTGGAACTCGACACATCCATTGCTACAACTGACAAAATTTTCAGAAGCTTTGAATCTTTTCAGAAAGGACAGAATTGCTCTAGTGATAGGTTAGACTAAAACTAATTTTTACCCTTCTTTAACCTTTTTTTTAATTATTTCACCAAAACCGTCTAGTTCTTTTAGCTAAGAGAAGAGCAGCTGGCACATTCTTTGTCTTTTATAGCCCCGCCCCAGCTTCATCATGAAAAATTTTATCCTCATCAACATCTCGTCTCAAAAAAAGTTTAAATCTCCTTTTTTATACTTTTTACATTTCACACAGACTCAAAAGTAGAAAATGGCCGATCTGGCGAGGTCAACCGATGTATTATAATTTTATAAATACAAAGATACAAACTGCTCAAATGAAATGAATATGCAAAACCGATGCGGCTGTAAGAATTGAGTTATTGTGATCAGTTGCGTGTGTGTGTGACGCACACATGTGAGGGTTAAGGCTGTTGCACATAGAGGGATGGTAATTGTAGTTTACTAGTTCGCCCTGCGGGTTAAACCTCGATAGATTGGTTATTTTACCATACAAAAAGGCTCGAATCCAGCCAACATTACATACTTATTTTAGAATTACATACATACATATAATCACGCCTTTATCCCTAATGGGGTAGGCAGAGCGTAATCGACCTAAACAAAGGTCGTTTCGCCCCGTCCGACAAAGTTTTGAGGGTTATTTAAGATAGGTTTGTACATACATTGCTGTAGCCCATCGCCTAATTTACAATCTACTGAAACCCTCGGATCCTTAAGCTGGTTTTCACGAATTTTCAGTTTATTAGCAAAAGTCCATCCAAAAAGATTAAAAACAATAATTGTGAAAATTAAGAGTTTTATTAATCGCAGTATTGTGTACAGTCCTAACTCTTTACGCAGACGCCAGGGTGAAAACTGCATTTGTGTACGTGTGCGTATGTGTGCGTGCGCGTGTCTGTGTGTTATGCGCACACGCACCGAAGAAATGCATATTTTATGACGGCTGCTCGAATACAGCGCGGTGCCACAAAGAAATTATACGCACATTAAATCCGTGGAGGTGCGATTTTTTTTCAAACTTTTTTTTCAATGTAGCGTCTGAGGATAGATAGTCTTTGTTGTTTAATATGTTGATATGTTAAATGACTTTTGTAAAAAAAAGTTGAATTAAGTGTCTTGTTGGTGCTTTATCTTATCAACGATATCTTGCAGATTTATTAATTGTTTTTTTACAATGTTAAAAAACTTTAAGGTTTGGAAAAAAGTATTTATGATATTTTCGACTCTACGCCCTGCTCCGTTCTTATGATAATTAAACCAAAGAGTAAGTACCATGTCCTTCACATTGTACTCATACATTTCATCGGAACATGTCTTGTAAAAGTCGGAATACTTGTAGTTTTATTCGACTCCATATCTTTCCCTGTCTCGCTGGGAGGATATGCGTTCAGCTTAAGTTAATTAACAAAAGACTTGGAACACATGGAGTCGATGGCTCGTCTTCCGTTTGTAGCTTCCTGGTTCGATTCCCGGCTAGGAAGTTACTGATTTGATTGGGTCTTTATGGTATAGTCGTTTGATTTGTGATCAGTGAGTCCATTGTCTTATAAGAAGCTAGTAAGTCTTCATTCTTCTTCTGGGTATGAATCTTTTTCTAGTTAGACATTTTACTCTTAATAATGGTAGTGACATAACGAATCTTTTTGGATGATAAATTCAGACCAAAAAAGAAGTCTAGTCTGTTTGTCTGGCTGTCTACGTTGTTGAGAGATATTTAAAACCCTGTTTTGGAATTTTTTGTTCTGAAAATGCCCGAAAGTTATACTGTAAAAAGGTTCTAGTTAAAAACTCTTCAATCCAATATATATGATCCAATAAATGACATTAAAAATTCGCAAATAGTGACACGTTTCATAATTAATAATTCAGATAGAGATCGTAAGATAAAGATCTATCAATCGCTAATAGAAGTGTAATGGAATGTTATCTTTAATCGATATTATAACGACCTAAATCAGAATAAAAAAAAATACAATAAGTTCCGGTTTAAAACTGGAACCGAAGATTGATACACAAATCAAAAATATCTTTTATTTCTATGATAATTACAAAATCTCTAAATAATAAATATGTTATAAGATGACATATCGATTGTTCGATAAAAATCATCGATTAAGTTCGCTTCTAATTCCTTTCTATCTCACTCTAACTTGAATTATATTTATATTTTCATCTCTTTCTAAAAGATTTTATTACAACGTGTATTCCCGAGGCGATTGAGCATTAACATATTAAAGAAATTTGTTAATTATAGCAATTAAATGTCGGTTGAAATGTGTTTTTATGTTTATAACGCGTTTGTGAGTGTTTATCAATATTGTATATGTTTTACGTGTTTTAAGTTCTGTGGGACCAGTTTTAGGGATCCGTGGATTAAGTAGAAAAACCATCATCTCATTATCTCCCTAGCCTTATCTCGTATCACACGGGGTCGGCTTCGTAATCTACGGGATTAAACGAGGGTACTGGTATTTACACAGAGCGACTGTTATCTGACCTCCGCAACCCAGAAGGGAAACCAGACCCAATCCTAGATTTGGTCAGAGTTTTCAAGCCGCCAATGCTTAGCACTGGCCTCTGGTATGGCTTAACGACTAATATCAACGGTATTAAACGATAATAACCGGGACTAACTGCTTAACGGTGCCTTCCGAAGCACGGAAAAAGCGCCGAATAAACGTACATATGAAATTCGGAAACCGAAGAAACACATTGGTACGTGGTGGGATTCGAACCACGACCTCCCGCTCAGGAGGCAGCGGCCCTATCCACTGCACCATCGGGCTCTTTAAGTAGAAAAACCAATAGGTTTTATTAGAAGATAATTTGCTTCGCACTAGCTTCTATTCTATTCTAAGCTTATGCTTCAGTCTTTAAAAACTCTGACATAACGGTTCATAGATTCATACAGGCAATTAATAAGGAGTCAATATGTTGATTGACTAACAAAGGCACAGCTTCAAAATAAATTTAACTTTCAATTTACGTAAGTTGTTGGAGATTTTGAAAACGACAACAAGAAAAACGTGGTAACCTAATTACCTACTACAAATTTTATGTGAAATTTAATTACCTACTACAAAATTAAAATTTCTATGGCAATTTCAGTTGAGTGAAATTCGAAGAAAAATATCAACATTTTATATCCGGAACCATTTTAAACCACAATATGCGCTTACCACATTTTTAATAGTAAAGTTCTAATTCGGGCGACCGACTCGATTCGAACACAACTATAAAATCGATGAATAAATCGATCGCTTGTTGTTTAATTGTATTTAGCCGCTGTTTATTGTATGATGTCTTAATTTTACCGATTCCTTACTGTATATGGATTTTGATGGCATCAAAATGTAAGTAGGAAAGCTTGTTGACCACAAATGAAAGTTATGCTTAGTTGTAGAGTAATTAAAGTTAATGTTTTTCTCTCAGTACTTGTATTATTTTGTTATTTATAATAAACTAGCGACCCGCCCCGGCTTCGCACGGAAATCATCAGTGTTTCTCTACTATATTATGCATGTATTATACATATAATCCTTCCTCTTGAATCACTCTATCCATTAAAAGACACCGCATCAAAATCTGTTGCGTACTTTTAAAGATCTAAGCATACATAGGGATATAGGGACAGAGAAAGCGACTTTGTTTTATACTATGTAGTGAAGCTCTTTTCATGTAAAGATTCTGCATAATTTTCTGTAGTAGAGCATTTGTTACAAAAACTATTGCCATTCTCAAAATGATTCGATTACCATTTTAACATTCTACTTAAAGTTTTTTAGACCTTATCTTTTTCTATAACACCAATCAACACATAACAATATCACGCAATCTCAAATACCATTAATTTAATTTGAAATTGTTTCGTATTTTCAACAAACACACTACATCGAGGCCAAGCTATCACCTTAGTATAGCTAAATTAATTTGAACAAGTTGAAAATCTATTCGTCATGGTGATCGTAACAGAAATTGTAAAAAGAAAATTATGATCATTACTGGTTTATTTCGTAAACAACAATTTCTGGTTTGAGTGAGGAAAGTAAAATTTTGGTGTTTACGACTAGACTACTGACGGCAACAAAATTAGTATTTATGTACGTAGGTATTTGTATTTATTATATGTATGTATTATTATTTATTATAGATGTTTATTTAAGTAACATATATGTATGTTTATGTAGGTTCTAGGTTATATGTATATGTAAAAGTCTACAGCGTGTACAGTCTTGTCCCCGTATATATTGTTATCTCATATTCAGTTTTACAGGTTGGCTGGAAGAGATCTCTATATAGAGATAAGCTCACCTTTGTGAACTAAATTTAAATTTGTTTATTTATTGTAAATTTTTTGTACGCAATAAAGAATATATACTGTTTTTTGAAGGTTTTTTTTCGCGTTGAACAAAATAGTTGATATAATTACGTGTGTTTCTTTTAATGAGAGCTTAATAATACTAAAACAATGAAAAAAGTTATACATAACGTAAAACTTAGTTATTAAACATGAATTACTAACTAACTAACTTAGTTATTAAACTGTCACGTTTGTTCCTTTTTATGCAATAAAGAATTTTGTATTGTATTGTAATTATAATCGTTAAAATCAAAAACAGTAGTAAGAATACCTTAATTTTAAATAGGTTCTATCAAATTGTTCACAATACAGAAACTATAACTAATTTACCATTAAAATGATCCTGTCTCATTATTACATTATGCTATTTATGCCATATTAGATAAAGAAATGTTCGGATATTATGCGCAAGCACATTTTAAAGGATGACATTATGCAAAACATTACACAATAAAGGTATGCAGATTTTTAGATTACTATGAATTATTTAAGAGATGAAGTAATGATCTTCTTTAAAGACGTGTATACCGGGTGTAAGGGACAGCGTCCCGCAAACTGATAGGGGTTGCTCAGTCAACGACTGTTAACAACTTAAACCAACAAATTGCGTTCAAGAAGTGAAAATAAAAATAATTTGCTTTTCCATCTCGATCAGACAATTTGTATGGAAAAGCCATTTATTTTTATACTTCCTGAAATAATTTCCTGGAGGAAGTTGTTCGTTGACTGAGCAACCCCTATCAGTTTTTTGGGACGCTGTCCCTTACAGTAGCTATGTAAAATTAGAAAAACAATAAGTATCAGCAAAAACCCTTAATGTTACAAATATTACAATATAATTTAATGAAATAAACAGACTTAAATTTCAATTTATAAAAAAAAAACAACTCATTTTATACTTATAACTATACTTTAATATTTTAACAAATATTTGACAACAAGCATAAAATAACTGAAGTCAAAGTTAGTAAAGTTTAACGTCAAAAAACACTACATAACTAAAAACTAAAAAAGAAACATGCAATAATCAAAGAAAGAGCTATTGATCCACTTTTAGCAGATATGTTATACGTGAAAGTTAACCTTTAACGACTTGGCAAATTACTTGGCAAAAATAACTCGAAACCATTTACTAGTTTCGGCTTCCTCTTTGCCGATTGCAAAGACGGCGATTAATATAGTAACTGTTAATTTAATCTAAGCTTGACAAATACTATATTCGTTGAAAAACATCAATGATTTTTTCGTTATGATTATTATTTATTATAATCGTCTTTTTGTGTATCATAGTTCTTTTTCTTCTTTCTTATTTTTCTTCCATGCTGGCCTGGGAGCGAGAGAAGAACATAGAATGTGCCAGCTGCATTTCCTCCCGGGAATGCTGTAGAAACCAGCTAAGTGATTGCAATTTACGCGATAAGCTGACAACCTGTCACTACAGCAATACAACGTGTAACAGAAAGGGTATATGCATCGAGTAAGGTGTGAATCAACACATTTAACTGAACAACTTTCCCTAAGGAACATTTGAAAAACGAAATAATAATTTTGACCTTCCATACAAAATACAACAGCTGATAGCGCATTTATTATGGCGAGCGGATATTTTTTTCTTATTTCGACCTATGTTCCTTAGGAAAAGTGGTTCAGTTTCATGTACCGATTCACACCTTTCTCGATGCTTATACGAGTATCTTTTATGTTTCTCGTTATACCTCTATCTTAAATAACCCTTAAAACTTTCTCAGACGTGGCGGAACGACCTTTGTTTAGGTCGTTTACGCTCTGCCTACCCTGCTCTGTTAAAGATAAAAGCGTGATTATATATGTGTATGTGTGTCGAATAGGATACAAAAAAGCTATAAAAGTTTCCATTCTACAGCTAGGAGCGACTTCCTGACGGGCCCCTCACAGATTGCAGAAACCTCGGCACCAGCTAATCTGCTCAATCGAGATGAATTCACTCAATTGAAGTGGGAGCGAGGAATAGAGGGGAGAGGCGGAAGGGGGGAAAGGGCCAGGGTATACTAGTGAGGGAATCGTTGTTGGAATCTGTTGTCAACTTTGAAAACTGAATAATCATAAAATAATCATTTTATTAGTACGGGTGGCTTTCCACCTAGCGATTTTACCAGCGGATGCACTTATGACTTTTCACGTAGTAATACAAATTGTCTCATCGAGGTGACATTTTGTATGGAAATGCCATTTTTTTTTTTCATTTTCTGAAAGGAAATCTCCCACTGATAGTTGTTCAGTGTCGTTGACTGAGCAACCCCTATCAGTATCTCTTACATCTGGTAGTTTTGCTAGGGATGAATTTCCGCCTTGCGATTTTACCAGCGGATGTACTTATGATTTTTCACGTGGGAATCAGCAATTTTCCCGAAGTTAAAATTAGCATAAAGCATACGGTCCTCAAGTTACCAACTTATTCTATATTTACATACGGGATGACAGTTCAATGTTTGTATTTTAATCTAAAAAAAAGAACTAAGCACCCAATGATCCTATAACTAGAGCTCAACTTGCACTGGACACTCAAACGATCTCTCAATGACCGATATAAATTGACCCATCTCACAACTACGGCCTAACACTTGTTGACCATATCGTAAAACTGTGTGTTTCGTCACAGGGACTTGTTGGTATAAAGTTGTATATTAGGAGTAATAGGTCTAAATTGGGAGTGAGGCCGACGGATTTTTTGTGTGTTTGTTCGGAGGAACAATGACTTAAGTAATATGTACTAGTTTTGAGATAAATGATTTATTGATAAGGATAGTTGGGTGTTAATTTGGTTGTTTTTGTAATATTTTTGGTACTCATTTCTTGTAATTATTCAAAACTAATGTCTGGAAAGGAAGAAAATTTTAACACAGTTTAAAATATTTAGCAAATACATCATCATCTCCCTAGCCTTATTCCGTATCTCTCGGGGTCGGCTACCTAATCTAGGGTTCTGGTTTTTACACAGAGCGACATTTTGCAACAGCGACGAAAATTAATTTCAAAATTCATTAGTTGAAAACTGTCCTAAATCAGAAAACTTGCGTCACAAAATCTAACTACAAAAATGACTCTATCTATGCTCCATCTATAGTTGTTATTTAGTACAAACAAATACAAACAATTCAGATCCCCTTTACCAATTTATTGAGTAATCCACGTAGTTAGTGTTTTCCCGTTGTGAGGGGCCGGTCCCCGGCATACTCGCTCGTATGTAGGCTAGTTTCCCATTTGCTGGTATAATAGACCAGTTTCATCGCGTCCGGTGAACGATTTGTTCTTTATTGTCGTGCGACTGTTACTGGCTGCTTTGCTTATTGGCTTTAAAAAGTTTAGGTTCGGAATTTGAATTTGTGTTTTCTTCTTTTTGGGCAATGTTTTTAATTTGTTTGAATGACTCTTTATTGGCGATGGCTGGATAAATTGATGAGTGTAAAAGTTACGGTTCGAAATTTGAATACGCGTATCTTTTCTTTTTTTAATTTATTTGGATACTTGGATTCACTGATTTTAAAAAGTTAGGATTCGGAATTTAAAAATGTCGTATCTTTCTTGACTGCCGGCAACATTTCTTTAGAAAGCCGAAAGGCATCGTATTTACCAATCATCGGCGAAGTTCAATGTCTTAAAACTAAATATTTGTGTGGAATAGATAATTAAGTCAAAACCGAAGTAACCGATCACTGAATATATTAGTATCGTGTCAGTTTTCACGTTGAGGTGCAAAGAATGCACTGTTTTGTGTAAGAATGTGTTAGAAGCTTGAAAGTCGTTATTAGGAATATTTTAAAAAGCTCAGATCAAGGGATAAGGTAGATAGAGCCCTGAATATTAGCTAAGTGAAGCTAAAGTCATTTGCTAGGTAGATTGATCGACTCCTGGAGACTAACAAATTAAAGCTGAAGAGACTAGCTTATGCAAGTATTACAAAAGTTCCTATAACCACACATATGCACATAAATACAAAATTCTGCTCCAATAAAGAGGTAGAAAAGAGAATTTTCTATGTTTGTTTGTAGAGTGTCAGTATAAAACAGGCGCAATAACACTATGAGCTGATTATCCTTAATTTAAGTAAAATTTACATCCCTCGTTTTTTAGCTATACCCTTCAAATAACTTGATTTAGCTGTTGTTTTGGATACGCTGTGATAGTTCGCAGCGCTCCATCTATCTTATTATTTAGTCTGAGTTAAAAGGTTCGGTTGAATCTAATTATTGGGAGTTTCTACATCTGGTTTTGTTGACAGTGACATGGTAGAAGAACCTAGTAAATATGAAGTAGCGAAGAAATGTCGATTTCATGGTTTTAACACATTAGAATTTTTACTTTTATGTTTGACTGGGAGCTATAAAAATAATTAAGTCATAGCTGCTTCTTTTCTGAGGCACCTATGACTCGTATTTATAAAGCTATCTCAAGATTGAGAGAAATATTAGGTCCTTTTATTTTGTTTACAAACATACATGTATATAATTAAGCCTTAATCCCTAATAGGGTAGTCAGACCGTAAACAACCTAAAGAAATTTCGTTCTGCAACGTCTGACAGGGTTTTGAGAATTATTTAAGATAGATTTGTAGGTATATAGCTGTAGTGACAGGTTGCTAGCCCATCGCTTAAATTGCAGTATACTGAAGCCCTCGAATCCCTTAGCTGGTTTTTACAGCATGCCCGGAAAGAAATGCATCTGGCATATTCTATGTTTTTCTCTCGCTCCCAGCCTAGCATGGAAGAAAGGCAAAGCTGTATGTTCATTTTTGTACCCACATGTTCCTATTGAATGCTGCAAACCTGCAAAGGCTACCTGTAAATGGAAATCCGCTTCGTTTTCACTAACGAACACTAATTGGTTCGCTCTAGAACTGTCACTTATCACTTGTCACTTTAGCACGGAGACGACACGGTTCCACGGATTCACACGTATTTTGTAACCTGTTGTCACTATCAGGGAAACATCTGTTTTACTCATTTGAAACATACAACTGTCTTACAGTAATGAAATAATCGGCTTAATTCTAGATTCACCGGCAATAAATAAAATTACTTCCATTCTGGACTGGGAGCGGGAGAAGAACATAGAATGTGCCATGCATTTCCTCCTGGGCATGCTGTAGAAACCAGCTAAGGGATCCGAGAGTTTCTGTATATTGCAATTTAGACGATAGGCTGACAACCTGTCACTACAGCAATATACCTACAAATCTATCAAAAACAACCATCGAAACTTTGTCAGACGTGGCGGAACGACCTTTGTTTAGAACGTTTACGCTCTGCCTACCCCATTAGGGATAAAGGCATGATTATATGTATGTATGTACGTATTAAAAGCTCATAGATTTTATCACATATAATTTGAGCTGATTTGCCTGATTTACCTACAAATCTATCCTAAATAACCCACAAAACTTTGTAACACGTGGCGAAACGAACTTTGTTTAGGTTGTTTACGCTCTGCCTACGCCATTAGGGATGAAGGCGTGATTATATGTATGTATGTATATCAATACACAATCTTGTCTGAAATGTTATTCAAAATTCGGTGATAAGTCGAAAACGGCTTCTATTAAGCTGTTGACGCTAGTACAACCCCGTAAGAACTAGCTAGAGCCGTCAGTTATTAGAAATATCAGGTACTTACCACTGGACTGAAGTTTCCGTTCTTGAGAATCTTCAGCGTCCATGGATTTTTGGAAGAAACCCTGTGAAAATCAGAAAGAAATGTTACAACTATTTCTAAATTTGACTTAAGTACGATCTGTATGTTTTATCCTATTTTTTTTTATTATACTTCCATGCTGGACTGAGAGAGATAGAAAAACATAGAATGTTCCAGCTGCCCTTCCTCCCAGGCATGCTGTTGAAGTCAGCAAAAGGGACTCGAAGGTTACAGTGTATTGTAATTTAGGCGATAGGCTGACAACCTGTCACTATAGCAATACATATTACAAACTAAAATTACCCTCAATTTTTGTCAGACGTGGCGAAAGCGCTTTTTACGAGGCGTTAAACGCTCTGCCTACCCCGTAAGGGATAAAGGCGTGATTTATGTATGTATTTTTTTTTTTTATTAAGGGCAGCAACACACAGGCGTCACTTACTGCACGCAAGGTTGCGCTTAATACGCTGTCAATGCTTTTTGCATTGCCTACAACACACATGCGTCACCTTACGTTTTATGCGTTATCTTTCATTTTTATCCGCCGTAATATGATATGGTCAATGAAATAGACAGAAGAACTGGGGAAACGTGCAAAAGCGCGTCAAAATCTGGCGGACAAAACCATAGAGTATAAATCGCCTGTCCTTCTTCAATTATATTGTTTTGAAAGTGACAGATAGATTTTAAGCTTAGTTTTAACCGGTGATATCTAGAATCGAGGCCAATATTTTTTTATCTCAATATTCCTCACCTGCATTTGTAAGTTCGCTAAGTCTTCTAAGTTTTTCCTCATGAGTTGTTGCTCAAACTCAGAAACGCTGTTACCGGCACTTGAGGTTGTGGACTGCTCCTGAATAAAAAAAAACATCATCGAAGAGGTGTCTTAATGGTCTAGTGGTCTGAGCCTTGATCTTATAGAGGAACTGGAATTTAGAAAGAGAGAGAGAGGATAATACAGGCTGAATCACTTAATTTTAAGAAGCCGACGTCGGTGTTTGACTGTGGTCGTTGCAAGACCCATTTTAAATATTTTCCTTCACCAAAATATCTTTGAACAAGTATTTTTTCTGACATAATTTAATAGTGTAATTAATTGCTTTGGCCATAGCAACGCGTATTTCAATTCCTTAAAACATTGACCTTGCCATTAAATGTAACAATAACACAATACTTCGAATAAGTATATCGTATCGTTTGGACAAAATAATATCTCAAAGTAGATCTTGTCCTGTTTTGATAAATAATAATTGCCAATTCACAAACTTATTCATTTGTTTGGTATTTTTTGCTCGACATGGTATATTTTATACAGTTTTTTAACAGACTGAATGCTCGATGATGGATAATAGCCCGATGGTGTAGTGGATAGGGCCGCTGCCTCCTGAGCGGGAGGTCGTGGATCAAATCCCACCACGTACCAATGTTTTATTCGGTTTTCTAATTTCATATGTACGTTTATTCGGCGCTTTTTTCGTGCTTCGGTAGGCACGTTAAGCCGTTGGTCCCGGTAAATATCGTTTAATACCGTCGATATTAATCATTAAGCTATGTCAGAGGCCAGTGCTAAGCATTGGCGGGTTGAAAACTCTGACCTAATCTAGGATTGGGTCTGGTTTCCCTTCTGGGTTGCGGAGGTCAGATGGCAGTCGCTCTGCGTTAAAACCAGTACCCTCGTTCAATCACCTAGATTAGGTAGCCGAACCCGTGAGATCCGAGACAAGGCTAGGGAGATGAAAGTTAACAGACCGAATGCAGAATCGTCTACACTAAAGTGAAGTCTTATTTATAATGAAAATTGATTGGCTTGATTGTTTGTATTGAAAGGATGTTAGCCCTCGACGTTTCTTTCTTCTCTCCTGATGAAGATCCTCGTATAGGATCGAAACGTCGTCGAGGGCTAACCCGCCTTTCAATACAAACAAGTAAGCCGATCAGTTTTCATTATAGATAACACTTGTTTATCGTTTAGTGTTAAAAAGTCTTATTTATTACAACTGTAGCCAAATAATGTATAACAAGTGGACATGTATTAAAGTAAACCTATGTTGCAATTTTTAAGTAGACGGTACGTCTAAACCAAATTTTAATTAAATTCTTAGACCAACAATAATTCTGTTATCTAAGAATTCCTAAATAGTGGGTAATAAATTGAAATTCAAATGGAATGTCATTGAAATAGAATTAAAAGACCTTGTTTTGACAGTTGTTAATTTAGAACTAGATGAATTTGAAAAATTGTTTCGATTACAATAAAATACTACGGCTATTCAAAGATCTATCGTTGTCTTTTGTTGTATTTATTTACGAATGTAAATTTGTCTTTGATAAATTAAAACTATTTTTATCAAAGATATTTGACTAATCGTAACGTTTCTCTGACAAAATGTATTTATTATATTTTTCGCAATACGCACCAAAATAATGGTGTTTTCTTAATTTGGTTAATAGTAATTTTTGATTTCACAGAGCAATTTATGTGTTTAAAATCTTTCCCTAGTAGTTTAATAGGTGTGTAAACTAATGGTGTAAATATTATTAGATGATTAGATATGATTGATAACTTGGTCACACAGTATGAACTGTCAAAATGGCTAAAAACACTTGTTTCCAGATTGAAAATAAATTTCCTCGAGATCTACGTCTTTAATCTTCTTCCCAATTGGACTTACCTGACCATCTCCATCCCTAGACACACTCAAGTCCAGGGTTTGCTCTCCATCATCAGATCCACTTCCATCCTCCTCTTGACCCTGGTTTCTTCCGAATAGCCTCATCGTTTGCTGGTTGATGATTTGAAGAGCCCTTTGTCTGTAAACAAGACAGAATTTAAATTTTGATCACAAATTAAAAGCGAATATTCCTTTATTTTTTTTCTACCAGTCATATATCGGGATATTCATGGATTGAGGGATTGCATCAAAATATTTTTAGCTCTCCCCTTTCCCTAAACTACTCGTAAATAAATTGGTAACTTCAAAGAGGCAACTTTGTATGGGGAAGTAGTTATTAGGTATTTATCGAAAGAAATTCTTTGTGAAAGTTGTTCCGTTTCATTGACTTCATCTCCTTTCAGTTGTTTGGACACTGTTCCATACATATCTATTGCTTCTGGGAAGCAGTATCAAAAACTTACCTCGAAGCTTCGATATCGTTGTCAGGAGTCTTCGGTGGAGTGATGTTGGTGGACCCTTCGTCTTCAGTAGCTGATGATGAGCGACGAATGCTGCTGACATCGCCGGAGTCATGTCTTCGCTTCAGGCTCAGTGGTAGCTGGGTTAGGGGCTTTCCTGGATGATGAAAAGGTTCGGTTATTAAATCCTATGATGATGAAAAAACATTTACCAGTTATTATGTCAAAATCTACTTCTTCTTGTGGTTCCTTTATATAACTGAAGGTTTGTCGTCAGTTAAAATCTATACAAGCTATAAAAAAAATACAGTTGATTTACCTTGAAGAGCTTCTAATGCCCGGATTTGTCCATTTATGGCATCGGCAACCTCATTTGACGATAAGCCATAAATTCCCAGCAATTCTTTCATTGTGTTCATTGCATAGTCCCTAAGAATCCTATTTGTTGCATTGGATGCATCACCGTTAGGCTGACTTTCTTGATTGTCATTGTCATGTGTTTCCATGGGTTCCTGACCTTCTACTCTTTCATTGGCATTTATATCCTGACCTTTATCATCATCAGACTCTGATTCTCGTCTCCTAGGAGGCGAATTAGTTTTAATTAGTTGGGATATAGCAAAAGGATTTTTGGCACAAAAATTCTTATTCTGCAAACTACTAAAATTCAGTACGGACCGATCTCTCTCAGCCTCCTGACTTATTTGTAGACTGTTTAAGTAGGACCGCTGGAAGGAATCGACCTTTTTGTCGTCAGGTAACCTGTTTTGGTAATTCGTGTCGTTTTCATTTGAGTCTGTGCTTAGTCTTCTACTAAGGTCGACAGCTCCGCCCTTGAGAAGACTGAAGTTTTTAACGCCTATTTTATAACTTCCTTCGTTGTTCTCCTGATCAGGAGTGGTTCTGTCATTGCCGTTGATAGGACTAGCTTCTTCACAGTTCGCTCCATTCGAATCATCAGAGAAAGTCGTAGCATTGGGAGCGCATCTTGGTTTGAAGTTCTTGCGTTTGTTTCTCTTGGGCATATTGTAATAAGGGGACATATCGCCGCTATGGTCCTCCTGGTTATCAGGTGCTTCCCATGAGGTCCCATGGTGGAGGAATAGAGGTTCTTCAGGCTGCAGACGTTCATGGATGGGTTCCTGGTGAGCGGCCATCGCAGTAGTCATCGCAAATATTGGACTCTTCCAACTTCTGGGTGAAATGAGTCCGCCCTGTAGATAGAAAACATATTTTAGTCTTAGTTTACTTGATTTAAGTAAATACATTGATTGTAACTGCCAACATGGTCTACAGAGCCATGGGCCATGGTTTCCCTAAACACAACATACATACATATAAACACGCCTTTATCCCTAAAAGGGTAGGCAGAGCGTAAACGACCTAAATAAAGGTCGTTCCGCCAGGTCTGATAAAGTGTTGTACCCTAAACACAATGTTGGTATTAAGTCGTATGTTATCAAAATGGGTCCAATTAAATACAGTGATATGGTATTTAATATTCTCAATTTGTCACTTTGTAAGATTTTCCTTACTTTGGTTAGGACAATGTAGTCTAAATCACCTGATTATCTGTGACAAAAAGGATTGCGAGCTCGTTAAGATGAAGATTTAGGCAAGTTTACCATTGATTTGGTACGATTTAGGCAAGTGTGTGTGTGTTAAGTGTGTGTGTGTAATTGATTTGTTGACATGACCTCGAGCAAAAACTCTCAACCCTTCCAAAGACGCCACCTTAGCAACTTAACAAAGTGCAAACAAAACATTTTTCTATAAACAATCAAATCTTGTTGATATAGAATTTAGCTGCAGATCATAACAATGAATCATATAATTTTGATTAAACAATGCACACTCAGACAATGATATTGTTGGGATTAGCTGAATACATCGTGTTTTGAAATAATGTAAAATTTTCACTCCATTGTCTTCATTATAATATTTTGAAGATAAAGACATTTTTTCTGTTGCGAACGATAATATTGGTACAAAGTTGGAAGAGCAAGAGAATTTTGGGGATTTCTTTAAGACGAATGTTTAAGAAATTTACTAAATTTGCCTTTGCTAACATAACTGTTTTTTGTGTTGTATTAAAAGCTCATGCTGGACTGGGAACGAGAGAAAAACATAAAATGAGCCAGCTGCATTTCCTCCTGGGCATGCTGTAAAAACCAGCTAAGGAATCCAAGGGTTTCGCAATTTAGGCGATAACCTTTCACTACAGCAATATACCTACAAATCTATCTTAAACAACCATCGACACTTTGGCAGACGTGGCGGAACGACCTTTGTTTAGGTCGTTTACGCTCTGCCTACCCTATTAGGGATAAAGGCGTGATTATATGTATGTATTAAAAGCTCATAGATTTTTTCACATATAATTTGAGGTGATTTGCCATATAATTTGTATTTCAAATCGTCAAATCGGCTCAAATTTATATTTTCTGAACTATAACATCATTTTGAAAATACGTCATATAAATCAGCGGCAAAAAAAAATTAACCAAATAAATAAAATAATTCGTTTATTTCTGCTATTATATCGTTATATACTTACTGAAGAAACAGCTTCATTTATGTATAATTTACTTTCTTCATACGTAATGTTAATCAGTCTTGAAATTAGCCAGTACTTTGTGTTACATCTGAAACAAAAGAAATCAAATATTAGATTTTATTGACAAAAAGTAGTACGCCGAAAGTTGATAAAAAAAAGATGTCAGTTTTATTAAATTATTCAAAGTCAAGCATATGAAGTCACGCGCACAGCTAGTAATAAACACATTAGACCAAATAAAAATGCAGTTAAATAAAAAAATGCAGCAAATAGTAACTGCACTATCCCGCATAATATTAGAAAACTACTCCTTTACCCAAAGGTTGCCTGGCAGAAATTGCTTCCCTAGCAATAAGGCCGGCTAATTGTACCCTGTTTGTTTTGTAATGTTTGTTCCTGTACAATGTGTTGTTTATGTGCAATAAAGAATATTTGTATTGTATTGTAAAAAGATGATACATTATGATTTTGAGATAGAGCTATCAACATCTAAATTTCCAAACTAGTCTTTCTAAAATAGATACGTAAATTATTAGTAGTAGTATATTACATTTACTTTCTTCCATGCTGGCCTGGGAGCGAGAGAAAAACATAGAATGTGCCAGCTGCATTTCCTCCCGGGCATGCTGTAAAAACCAGCTAATTGATCCGAGGGTTTCAGTATATTGTAATTTAGGCGATGGGCTGACTACCTGTCACTGAGCAATATACCTTCAAATCTATCTTAAATAACCCTCAAAGCTTTGTCAGACGTGGCGAAAGACCTTTGTTTAGGTCGTTTACGCTCTGCCTACCCCATTAGGATTAAACATTTTCACTTTCTTTTATTACCATTGGGTTGGCTGGAAGAGATCACCCTTGCACACTATATTTGTAAATTACATTTCTTATGTGTTTATGCAATAAAGTATATACATATTAGGGATAAAGGCGTGACTATATGTATGTATGTATTACATTTACTAGTCTAGCTTTATCAATCTCATATTATTACTCCAAATTACTCCGATAAAATAAAACTGTATCATTAAAAACCAAAACCAAAAAACTCGAAACATGCAAAATTCGCGTAAACTAATTTACTTCATAAAAAAAACTGTTCCGTTTTGACGTAACCGTATAATTTAAAAATAATGATATGGATAGAAAAAAACACAGTAAGTAGGTAACACGCATCGATCAAGTTGGTATGAAATTAATTATGTTCAACGTTATTAGATCTATTTTCGAGAAAACGAGCTCGCTTCGAGTCGAGATAAAAAAAAACTAATTCTCGTATTCATGTCGAAATTGGTAACGTGGTGTACAATTACTTATTAAAACTAATACATTCACTTGACTTTGCCTCTGGCTTCAAATACATTATATCAAATGCTTTACTTGTAATATAATTTGTAATTTGAATTACCTAAGTATATATTTAGCTAATATATTTTTTAATATAAGACACATCAGCGCTTTTAAATTCTACTATTAGAATATTCTAGTTTTGAGTAGCATGTTTTAGTCGGTTTTAAAAGATCTATTATTAGTTTGTTACGGTCTGCCTACCCGTAAGGCGTGATTACGTATGAAAGCACACTATTCTCGTAGCACTTTGTCTACGAGCGCTACGAAGCTTCGTAGTACTGTGGTAGTTAAAGAGTTAAAAATATGCTTATAGTATTCCCAACTCAGTTTTAGAATAAAAGTGAACAAAGTGTCATGCCTTTTCAAAAATAACTCATTTCAAAAATAAATTATACGTATAACGCATGAAACTGCGTTGAAATATCGGACACTCATACAAAAAATGGAAAACTACGGTAAATTTCCCGTTTTTAATTATAATAAATGATACGTGTTGGCAAATTAGAGTTAAAAATAATAAAACTGCTATTTCAGTATGTTGTCGTATTTAATAGCTAAAACTTATTTAAGAAATAATATCTTCAAAACGATGTTTACCTTGATTCTAAAACTGAGTTGGAAATATTATAGAAAGGTGAATGATCTAGGTAATTTGAGTAGTATATGATCAAAACAGTGATAGGTTTGCCGATACATTACATTCTAACGGTTAGCGGTTTTTACTTCGATTTGGCGGGTTTCCTTATATGGTGAAGCAGATTTTTATTGTGATTTGATGATACATTTTGTACGTTTAGAGTAATTTCATACCTGTATTTGAAATTAGTCTCATATTCAGTTTTTTTCTACATACATGGGGTGGGCAGAGCGTAAACGACCTAAGCAAAGGTGGTTCCACCACATCTGACAAAGTTTAGAGGGTTATTTAAGATAGATTTTTAGGTATATTGATGTAGTGACAGGTTGTCAGCCCATCGCCTAAATTACAATATACTGAAACCCTCGGATCCCTTAGCTGCTTTTTACAGCATGCCCGGGATTAAATGCAGCTGGCACATTCTATGTTTTTATCCCGCTCCCAGCCCAGCATGGAACAAATATACTATTAATATTTGACATTTATCTACAAATGTTTTCAAACACATAACCATAAACCACGTTAATAGAAACGACATTTTGTTCATATTTGTATTTTAGCAACAATAAATCAATTTTAGCCTAATTACAATATTCTCGCAATATTACTACATAGTATAAAACAAAGTCGCTTTCTCTGTCCCTATATCCCTATGTATGCATAAATCTTTTAAACTACGCAACGGATTTTGATGCGGTTTCTTTTAATGGATAGAGTGATTCAAGAGGAAGGTTTACATGTATAATACATGCATAATATAGTAGAGAAACACTGATAATATCCGTGCGAAGCCGGGGCAGGTCGCAGGTTTTTACTATAAATCCAAACAGTCACACACTTTACTAGAAAAATATGCTTAAATTAATATAATCCAGGCCAATGTAGTGTAAAATATTTGACATTTACTCCATCCGGTTACGCCCCTGGTTTGGCCATCAGTGTATGTACAGTCATAACAACAATAGTTCACTACTAAGTAATTCAATGCTTATTGTATTACGTATGTAACTTCTTATACTGTGTCTTAAATATCAAGAAAATGAGTTTATTGTAGACAAATTATACTTGGATATGAAATATTTTAGTTTTATTTATGTGTGTGTTTGTCAAAGAAATATAAATATTTTTGACAGATTGTTCAATTTGAGTCTAAGATGTATGATAATGATAATTCATACGTACATACATACAATCACGCCTATATCTCTAATGGGGTAGGCAGAGCTTAAACTACCTAAACAAAGGTCGCTCCGCCACGTGTGACAAAGCTTTGAGGGTTGTTTAAGGTAGATTTGTACATTGCTGTAGTGACAGGTTGTCAGCCCATCGCCTAAATTAAAAATTACAATATACTGAAACCCTCGGTTACCTTAGCTGGCTTTTACAGCATGCCCGGGAGGAAATGCAGCTGGCACATTATATGTTTTTCTCTCGCTCCCAGGCCAGCATGGAAGAAATTGATAATTCGATTCCGAAAATTGCATAATATGTGAAAAAACGAGTCTTACTTAAATTTTATTTGTTTACATACATACATACATAAATAACACCTTTATCCCTTTCGGGGTAGGCAGAGCGTTTAACGCCTCGTAAAAGGTGCTTTCGCCACGTCTGACAAAAATTGAGGGCAATTTTAGATTGTAATATGTATTGCTATAGTGACAGGTTGTCAGCCCATCGCCTTAATTACAATACACTGTAACCCTCGAGTCCCTTTTGCTGACTTCAACAGCATGCCCGGGAGGAAGGGCAGCTGGAAAATTCTATGTTTTTCTATCTCTGCCAGTCCAGCATGGAAGAAATTTATTTGTTTAACACTCGATATTCAAGACCCAAAGTAAGTAGCCAAAATTATTCAAATAAAAACTGTGATCTTTATACTTATAGTGTAGGCCGGAAATTAGAATATTGTTGTATTGTTATTATTATTCCGCCTTAAGAATTGCTTTGGTGATAAATGTTGAAGTATTAAAGATTATTTGTTTTTCATACATATATTTTATGTTTTTCATTTTTAGCGAGCGAATTCTCAAGTCGAACAATGACCCCAAGAACCCTGGTGACAGAGTTTTCATACCGCCTAATAGCACAGCTATTAGGCCTCTGACAGGGTTTGAGTAACGACCACGACCGAGACCGACGGCTTTTCATGTTATGGTTTGGAATCAAAGAAAAATATATTTTGAATGTAACATACATACATACTTATAATCACGCCTTTATCTCTAATGGGGTAGGCAGAGCGTAAACGACCTAAACAAAGGTCGTCCCGCCACGTCTGACAAAGTTTTGAGGGTCATTATAGGTTAGGTGGTCAGCCCATCGCCTAAATTGCAATATACGGAAACCCTCGGATCATTTAGCTGGCTTTTACAGCATGCCCGGGAGGAAATGCAGCTGGCACATTCTATGTTTTTCTCTCGCTCTTAGTCCAGCATGGAAGATGGAAGAAGATTGAATGTAACACACTATCATAATTTCCTTAAACTAATTACTTAACCACTCTAATCCACACGACAATTATTTCACAACCTTCATGGCGCAACAAACAAGTTCACGAAAATAATACAGATGGACATATCGATAATTCCGTGTCACATCTCTACGTATCGATAATGCCGTTGTATGTCACATCACTAGCCTGACAGCTTACATCGACGACTGTCATAGAGTGTCACGCGGATAGACTTTGTTTTCTGAGAATCGAATTCAAAATGGCCGAGAAACGTAAGTAGTTGAGTAGACTTTTGTCACTGGATTAGCGATTAGGTAATTATTTTTATTAAGAGTTAAAGCGGATATAAGCAGTTTTTTGTCTTTAGATTTCGTTTATATTATCACGTAAATAGAAGTTTACGTTTATCAATATTTGTCTAATGGTAAAAACACATCCAAAATATAAGTCAGTCGTTGAAGAAAAGTTAAAGAAGAAAATTCCACAAAAAAAAATGTATGAAATCCACAATAAAAACACTGACTTTTAAGGAATCTATACCTACCTACCTAATAATTACATTCTACCGTACATGCATAAAATAACGGCTTTATCCCTATTGGGATAGGCAGAGCAGCGTAAACGACCTACACAAAGGTCATTCCGCCACGTCTGACAAGTTTTGAGGATTATTATTTTGATTTGATTATGACGTACTTACAGCCCATTGCCTAAAATTGCTATACACTGTACTGTAACTCTCGAAGTTCTTAGTTGGTTTTTACAGCATGCCCGGGAGGAGCTGCAGGTGGCACTATATGTTTTTCTATTACTCAGTTAAGCATGGAAGAAACATTGTACCAGGAGCCCATAATCACGTGAAGGGCTTGCATTTATTAAGGGCATACATTATAGTATTTTATATTCTGTGGCATTATCCTTAGCACGTCCCCACGTTCTCAGTAAATCCATCATGCCATATAAGCACAGAGTATGTAAACCCGCCTTTTTAGCGCGGGCCTTCGTAGAACAATATTCAATAATACTGACAATGACAATAACAATTAATAGTCAATATGGCGGCCGATAAAATGGCGGTAATAGATCGGATTCAAAATGGCTAGCGAAGGACGCTTGATATTGTTTTATTTTTTTAAAGTAATTTAATGTCTTATTGTAATTTATAAGGGCGATTCGGTACCTAATTTTATTTAACCTATAAAATGATTTTACTACTGGGCAAAGGCCTCTTTTTTCTCCTTCCATTCTTCCCTGTTTTGGGCCACATATACCTAACAATATAAAAACGTGTGCGAAACTGTTTTTTTTTATCTACGAAATCAAAAAACATGATCTCTACAGTTGCTCACCATCATCTCCCTAGCCTCATCCCGTATCTCTCGGGGTCGGCTACCTAATCTAAGGGATTGAACGAGGGTACGGGTTTTTACACAGAGCGACTGCCATCTGACCTCCGCAACCCAGAAGGGAAACCAGACCCAATCCTAGATTAGGTCAGAGTTTTGAAGCCGCCAATGCTTAGCACTGGCCTCTGATATGGCTTAACGACTAATATCTACGGTATAAAACGATATTAACCGGGACCAACGGCTTAACATGCCTTCCAAAGCACGGAAAAAACGCCGAATAAACGTACATATGAAATTCGAAAACCGAAAAACACATTGGTACGTGGTGGGATTCGAACCACGACCTCCCGCTCAGGAGGCAGCGGCCCTATCCACTACACCATCGGGCTCTCTACAGTTGCTATAATCTATAAATGATACATTGTAATCAGTATAATAAAAAAACCATTTTATTTATTTTCAATCGTACAAAAGCTCAACTAATCCATTTACGTAATTCCAAATTTAAATCTCCGATCTAGGTCCGGTTGCACAAACGATAATTAAGAATCTTAATCTTAAGTTAACCTTTAACCAATGATAGTATCAATGGTTTAAATTAAAAGTCAATTTTTAAACAATGAAGTGGCGATTTTTTTTTATTATTATATCTTAACAATAGGCCGTTTTCATTGAGTCGAATTCGTTAAGTTGTTTGTTAGTTTTCAAGGTAATTATAAATGATATTTGGATCAGTTACAGCATAGGCTGTGTTCGTATTGGCAACTAATATAGTTTATATTATGAGATAAAATTGATGTTATAAACAATATGTCAAGATACAAATAAAATTGTCACTAACTCTAAACTTATCCTAATCAAATAGTCGATCTGGTTGATTCTATGTTTTTCTCTCGGTCCTAATCCAGAATGGAAGGATAGATAAATAATATAAAATCAATATTAGTATTTTTGTGGTATCGATGAATTACCTTCAAAAAATGTCTACCAATTTTTTTTTTTTTTTTCAAAGCATAGATGTTGTTCTTTATGACATAAAATAAGATAAGATAAAAAAACTTTTAACAACTGGATTATGTCTCGTTTCTTGGTATTTCAATACTTTATCAAATGAAATACTATGTCGCTTGCCTTTTGCATTTACTATCAGTTTATCCGGAAACAATTTCAAATGTTAATAACATTATGCACTTACTTTATAATTACTAATTATTAAGAAAAATAAAAGACCTTGGTTTTTTTTATGTGCTGCCTAAACCATTAGTAAGAAATAGGTGTGGCAACAAATTATTTAAAAATGTCGGCAAATTCTAAACTTTTGCTGTACACAGAAAATCTAAACTACCATAAAATGTTAATTCGATATTTTAGGACAAAAAACTTGTAAAATATTGCCCAAAATTACATGTTACAATTCTTTTACCTTCCTACACAAGATTCTATAAAAAAAGACGCCTTTAGCAAGTAATAAATATCATGTTCACAAAAATCGCCGTTTCGAAATTACGCTAATGTATGAAAAATAGATACTAGATAACCAAAACAGGTAGAGCCGTGAAATTTCCTTTTTATGGAGATAAGTGTTGACTGTCAAGTGCCTGGTTATATTGGTTTATAATACTGGATACACCCACACTTCCTAGACGCTCTAATTAAATTATGTATCGATATAATCGATGGATTCGATTATCGACAAGCGTATTCGATTAATCGATCCAAAATCACGAACTTTCGGTTCCATTTATAGAACAAACAATTTGTAAATGACTTTTCTAGTTTAATCAAAATTAAGAAATGGATATTCTGCACTTGTATATTTTTTATTGTTAGTGTTAATATATTCTTTATTGTGTACAAAAAGTTTACAATAAATAAACAAACTTAAATTTAGTTGACATAGGTGGGCTTATGTATATAAAGAGATCTCTCCCAGCCAACCTGTAAAACTAAATATGAGATAACAATTTATACGGGGACAAGACTGTACACGCAATAGACTTCTACATATAAATATAACCTAGAACCTACATAAACAAACATAAATATTACTTAACTAAAATATCTATAATATGTAATAATACATAAGTGTTGGTGTAAGGAAAACATAAATTTAATTAAATCATGAGCTTTCGACATATTCAAGTCCAATTTGTCTAATTATTCGATGAAATGCAATCAATTTGATGTATGGTGTCATGTTACCACGCAACCTGATCATTACGTACAAATAACGTGTTGAGATGGAAAAAAAACAACAAAATATTTCAATTTGTAAGTTTTGTTATTAAAATGTTATACGATATATTATATTTCGATTATTAAGTGTTGTTGAAAAACTTTACTAGAGCCGAAAACTTTGAAACAAATTTATCTTTAGGTTAAAAGTACTCTTATAGATTTCAATGATCCCTGAAGATCAAAACACAAAACAAGAACACATTTTTTTAAAAGAACGATTCCGAATTAAAAACAATCTAATCGAACGTCTCTTTCCGGCCAGTTCGTCGACAGATAAAGCGTTCACAAGTGGTCATTAAACGCCGTAAAGTCACCAATAAAAACGATTAGCGTGATTTGAATATTCAAATATGGAATGTGAATGAATTCGGTGATCGAGTTAGATTATATCAGAGGTGCAACATTCAGATGACTTTTATTGTGTGTTTACATACGTAATGGATATCTCAATTTATGGAAATGTCAAATAAAGCTACGAAATAGCAAACAACATATTTAAACATAGGTATTTTTTTTCAATGGTTCTATCTTTTCGGCACATACAGTAGTTTTCAAAATTCGATTAATAGATTATGCTCATTAATCACGAATTCTACCCAATCTTTTTCAATATTTATTCCGGAAATCTGCTACGCCACGTCTACGAGTTTCGTAGCTCTGCGCACAGGAGCGGAACTAACCACGCTAGCACTGGCCGCTAACCGCTTTACTTCAAAATTAAAAACTAAACGTTCCTAATTTGACTGCTGGCTTTTTACAACTAAATAACGTTCGAATTCCGTATGTTTTATTTTTCTAAATTGCTGACTCTCGGGTCGGACATTTTTTTTTTTCTTTTGCATGATTTTATTTCTTGTTAAGGTCGTGAACTGGAGTAAGCTAGATGATTAAAAGCGCCTTAATGCGTCACGAGTTAACATCGGAATACATACTGTAATTAGGAGGTAGATTGTTAATAGACAGACGGCAGTTTATTTAAATGCAACACTATAAAAAAAGTTTTTTTTTCATCAGAAGCTTCTTTGATTTCTCACGCTTTAAGTGACCTTTCTTGGTAAGTAAGTGCTTCTTAGCGAATAATACGGTAGATTAAGATTAAAGATATCTTAAATGTTCATCTCAGTTCTCTAATTGACTAACTGTCTGGCGATCACTTAAAATCTGTCAACCAGAAAATCTTCGAAATTCAAAAACCAGTAGTTATCTGCGCGGTAATGGCAATCCACAAAAAACTGTACTTAACATTCTCTAAAATAAGAATTAAAAAGTCAACGCTCTAAATTCAAAAACGGCGTTCGAATTATGATTTAAAACGTGTTCCGGAGAAACTCGACGTTTCTAAAAACGAGCATCTAGCGGTCGTCATTATACATACGGGTAATGAGGGTTCACGCTATAGCGATGCGGACTTTGATATCGATTACATCATCTTGTTACTATAAAAAAATTGGAGTAACTTTAAGTAGACGACGAAAATATTTTGACCTGGGCAAGAGTAATAGGTACTGAAATATATACTTTATTGCATACTGTAGTATTAGATTGAAATGTTTTCTAATCGTATGTAAGGATTTTTTTTGTTTCGTTTTTGATTAGTTCGTGTGAGCAACGAACAACTTAAGAGAAATATCAGTAAAAAAAAAGTTCATTCTAAAATCGAATGAAATGCAAATGATTCAAAAGCATTTGCAAAGGCAATAACTGATACTGTCTAGTATCCTTCCTATATTTAACATTGGAAAGTAACAAAAACGCAACATTGTTTTCTTTCAAAGCTTATAATCAAAAGCTCTAATGGCCACATTACTCTTGTGTTCAACGAAGATAGTGTACTTTATAATAATATAATGTTTCAAATATTTCAAGGCTAACCGTTCTCAGCTGTCAATCATAATAAGCTATATCTATCTTTGTCTGATTTATGGATTTGTTGTATGACCATCCCACTCTGACATACTTGCCCGATCGGTTGCTCTGAGTTCTTTATTTGAAAATTTGATTTTAAATGTGGAATGAATAAGCATTATCTTAAGGAATCCGTTCTTTTATTTGAATTTTTAATTTCTTTTTAGGGCTGACTACTGGCTGGTTCAGTTTTTTTCGTTTTAATCATTTTCGGCTTGAATTTTGGTATTGCTTCGAGATTTATTAGGAGCAATGTGTTCCCAGTGTGGCGAAGCGTTTTGTTTTTTATCTGCTCTTTTTTCGAATGACTGTTCTTAAAATTTGTTCACAGTTTCGCCTCACAAGTTTTTGTGTTTAATTTTCCAGCCAGTCATATCGCTTTTGTTTATGAAATTCGATCTTTGATATTTTAAAATGCTTTATGAATTCTTATAAAAGAATTCGCTGGGTTTGTTATTGTAAGATAATACTTAGTATAATTATAATAATGTAGCAAATTCAGCGTCTACTCGCCCACACGTTAATGGAATCTTTCGTAAGAAGAATGAATTACATACCTACTTAGTTGGAAATTAAGAATCAATCAAAAGATTGAATATTAATTTATTCGTTATTATTCGTTAATTATTCTTCCATGCTGGCCTGAGAGCGAGAGAAAAAACCAGCTGCATTTCCTCCCGGGCATGCTGTAAAAACCAGTTAAGGGATCCGAGGGTTTCAGTATGTTGTAATTTAGGCGATGGGCTGACAACCTAAACGCTTGAGACCTTTGCAATGTGGAGCAGCTGGTACATTCTATATTTCGTCGTACCCAGCTTTAAATACAGTGTAGCATATAATAGATACAGTGTAGAATATTTGAATCTAGAATTGTCCTCAATATTTTCAGAGACATGGCGTAAATGTCTTTACTAGGCGTAAGCGTTATACACTCTTCCTACCCCGCAAGGGATAAAGGCGTGACTATATAAAACTTCCTAGTGATTTTAATGCGGGTTGCCAATCCAATATAAATCAATTTACTTTTTATTGCTCTTATTAATTATTATTAACGGAATATCTCTTTTATTGCCTCCTAATAAACTCTTGTGAAGATTATAAGTGCGTATTTTTACTACCAAATGTTTGGTAAATGAGTCATGTTTTTTTTATAAAGAGAGTCAAAATTGACTTAGCGCCTCGGTTAGATAGAGCTGATATAGTCATGAAATTTGTGTTATAGGGAGCCCGATGGTGTAGTGGATAGGGCCGCTGCCTCCTGCCCGGAGGCTTTCGTGGTTCGAATCCCACAACGTACCAATGTATTTTTCGGTTTTCGAATTTCATATGTACGTTTATTCGGTGTTTTTTACGTGCTTCGGAAGGCACATTAAGTCATTGGTCCCGGTTAATATCGTATGGTACTGTAGATATTACTCGTTAAGCCATATTAGAGGTCAGTGCTAAGCATAGGCGGCTTGAAAACTCTGACCTAATCTAGGATTGGGTCTAGTATCCCTTCTGGGTTGCGGAGGTCAGATGGCAGTCGCTCTGTGTAAAAACCAGTACCCTCGTTCAATCCCCTACATTAGGTAGCCGACCACGTGAGATACGGGATAAGGCTAGGGAGATGATGGTTGGTAAATGTGTTTTTTTTTATTAAGAGACTCAAAATTGACTTAGCTCCTCGTTTAGATAGAGCTGATACTCATGAAATTTTTGGTATAGTTCACGATAAAACATAATTATACGGGGTGTAACGGACAGTTGTTGCTCAGTCAACGAAACTGGACAACTATTATCAGGATTTTATTTCAGGAAACGAAAACAAAAACTTTCTTGACTTTCCCATACAAAATGATCACCTCGATCAGTCAATTTGTATGGAAAATCCAATTTCTTTTTAATTCTGAAGAAATTTTCTGGTGATAGTTGTTCAGTTTCGTTGGCTGAGCAACCTCTATCAGTTTGCGGGACGCTGTCCCTTACACCCGGTATTTTTAAAACATAGTTGATTAACATTTATTGTAAACTGATGGTGGTACAATTCGCCCCAAAGCTATTGCCAATAAAAAACTATAAAAGGTTAAAAGGCAAAATACCTTTGTACCTAAAATAAACAGATTATAAACCACACTTAGAATGTGCCAGCTGCTTCTGATACACATTTCAAATGCAAAATTGACAGTTTCACGCCCTACCTACCCCATAAGTTGTAAAGGCGTGACTTTATGTATGCACTAACCATTCTCAATAAAGGAAACCACCCATTCACAATCAAGTCTTGAACATTGCGATGCGTCAACGTGCAGGCCACAGATTATGAAAATGGCACGCACATGATTTTCATACTAAATCGCACATTTTTCTAATCATATTCCATTTTCCTGTATAGGAAGGACGGTTTGAAATAGTGTTGTGGTGAGTTTGTCGATGTTTCATGATAATTTATTGAAATACAATAAAAAAAACATATAAGTTTTTTTAATTTATGGACTTTTTTTGGGTTTATGGATAAGGTAATTACAAAAAAAGGGACGTTATAAATATTTAAAAAACATACATACATACATACATATAATCACGCCTTTATCCCTAATGGGGTAGGCAGAGCGTAAACGACCTAAACAAAGGTCGTTTCGCCACGTCTGACAAAGTTTTGAGGGTTATTTAAGATAGAATTCTAGGTATATTGCTGGAGTGACAGGTTGTCAGCCCATCGCCTAAATTACAATATACTGAAACCCTCGGATCCCTTAGCTGGATCTTACAGCATGCCCGGGAGGAAATGCAGCTGGCACATTCTATGTTTTTCTCTCGCTCCCAGACCAGCATGGAAGTAAAAAAAAAAAAAAAAAATACAAAAAATCACGCCTTTACCCCTTACGGGGTAGGCAGAGTGTTAAACGCCTCGTAAAAGGCGCTTTCGCTACTTCTGACTAAAATTGAGGGCAATTTTAAATTGTAATGTATATTGCTACAGTGACAGGTTGTCAGCCCATCGCCTAAATTACAATACACTGTAACCCTCGAGTCTCTTTTGCTGACTTCTTCAGCATGTCCGGGAGGAAGGGCAGCTGGAACATTCTATGTTTTTCTATCTCCCCCAGTCCAGCTGGGAAGAATGTACAAAATGAACAAAATATTATATGAAATAAAATAGTATTTTGAGTGCTACAGCCTCAAAAAATACATGAAGTTAGTTTTCAAAGTATTTTTTATTTTATTTAACCTGTTACTTAGTTTTGTGGGAATTTATACAAAGTCCACTCTGATGTCAATACTAAATGTCCTACATCAAGAAAGTAAGTAAAATAGGTTTTTACTTGCAAACATTTGCTTTGTTTATGCTATTGATTTGCTCTTGACTTTAACCAGAGGTTAGATAAACCGACAGTGGAATTACCTACCCCATAATTCTTAAAGGGCAACTATGATATGATAAATGTCGATAACTTATCACATCACTAGTACTAACACTAGGACGACGTTTAGAATGCGTTTCGTTACACGCTTGTGTTTGGAATCAATAATTCGCAGACGCAATAAATATTATTACATTACAACACATTCTGATTAATAATGTAGCGGAAAGTGGGACACAGTTTCCGTTTTATAAGATTTTCTTTGCCTTTGTATTGTTTTGTTGTACATAGTAAAAAACCTTGTCGAAAAGAAGTTCACAATATTTGATTTGAAAAGGCAATTTACAAATTTTAACACTGGGCTGCATGGCCTAAAGCTCTTTGCCTTCCCATATAATAATCGCAAAAATATACTAAAGCTGCCAGTATTTCACAGAAAAGCAAAATAGTCTATCAGTTTAAGTTACAAGAAAACACCTTATTCTTATTACTGGCTGAATACTGGCAGCTTTCAGCGTATCAATAAAAAAGAAACAAACTGCCAATAGGACACCTCTGTGACGATATAGGTTCTTTTTATGAATTTTAAACTGTATGCCATTTGAAATTGGACTGATATTTATAAGAAGAAACAGAAGTTCGAATTTCAAACGTTTCTGGCGATAAAGGCGTGCTTATATTGGAGAATTCTTTTAGTACAAGTTATTTCTTGATTTAAATCTTAGACAATGAGATCGTAAGGTCACGGTAGTGTAATATTACTTTTAATCAAACTTTTTTAATTGTTAAACTAAGCTTTTATATACAAGGTTAAGCCTAATGTTTTTTGTATATTCCCATGGTAGAGTCCGTATTTACTCACTAACTTGATGTTTTCTGTAGGTTTGTGAAAATGCAAATGCCTGTTTAAACTGGTAAGCTTGCTATATTGTCTATACCAGATGTAAGGGACAGAGTTCTGCAAACTTATAGGAGCTGTTCAATCAACCACACTGAACCACTTCTGAAATGAAAATAAAAATTGGCTTTGTCATACAAAAATACAGATAACAAATAACAACGTGACGACAATTTCAGAGATGCAAATCATAATTTGTCGCATATCAATACAAACTTAACATTGTAGTCAGTTAAAACACTTTCAAAACGAATTATTCCTATCAAATCAGTTCGACAACGGCAAATACAATTTGTTCGTCTGATACGGTCGGTTCTAAGAAAGACTTGAAAGTCTAACATAAGTGAACAATATACATTATGGTGTTTATATACAGAGTGTTGAGTTACAGTCGGTTTCGCAGATTTGTGCGTAGGGGGTATGGAATGTGAGATCAGCAACGGAAATATTACCATCAGCCTGTGTAATAGGTTCAACGAATTTTGTGAACTGCCTATAGGTGTTAAATGATTCAAAGTAATCTTTGATTGTTTAAGATCATGCTCATGTTACTGGTTGCTATGTACTTTAAGCGATGGGCTGACAGACAAACTGACGCTTCAGAAATAAATACGTACACTTTCTGAACAGTGCCTTAAAAACATAACATATAATCACGCCATCATCCCTAATGGGGTAGGCAGAGCGTAAACAACCTAAACAAAGGTTGTATCGCCACGTTTGATAAAGTTTTGAGAGTTACTTAAGATAGGTTTGTAGGTATATTGCTGTAGTGACAGGTTGTCAACCCATCACCTAAATTGCAATATACAGAAACCCTCGGATCCCTTAGCTTGTTTTTACAGCATGCCCGGGAGGAAATGCAGCTGGCACATTCTATGTTTTTCTTTCGCTCCCAGTCTAGCATGGAAGTAAAGTCCCTTAAAAGCATGACAAAAGTGGCGACAAAAGGCTTTTACTATAGAATAAAGGTACACAAACATGTCTTTTAATCAAAAATCTTGTTTCGAAAATAAGTTTTAGCTATTAGATATGACAACATGATGAAATAGTCGTTTTAGTAATTTTACTAATTTGCCAACACATATCATTTATTTAAGAGTGTTTTTTGAATAAAAAGACATGAAACTTTGTTTATCTTTATGCTAAAACTAAGTTGGAAATACCATCCCGTGGAACATACGAGTTGCGAGTTTGGTAACATATCGTCAGTTTAAAAAATATCGATATCAGATTTGACGAGCAGTCTACAACATTATGTTTGCCATACTTTTCAAATTTCGAAAACTGAAAGAAAACGTTGAAAAGCGCGCGCAAATACATCGTTTATGCCTTATAATAAAATCGTATTGCCCAACGTTATACCCCCTACCTAATTGGGCTACATATGACAGCTACAAGGCGAGGCTTTATATATACGTATAGTGACATACGGACAGACGGTAATTCTCCTTTGTATGCTAATAGAGAATTATCTAGCCAACGAAATTGTAATCTTGGAACTTGCTTTGGAATTTCTTCATCTCGCCCGTTTGGCGTTTGGTGTCAGATGGGCTTGTGGCGTTTCGTTGTTTTAAATTGTGACATGGACTGGGCTGTATGAGTGAAGACTTTTGCCATAAAAAAAATTAACTAAACAAGGCAGAATAGAGTAAAGGCTGTTAAGACAAAATGCCGTGTCTAATAAAACAAAGAAATTACTTAATTTGTGTGTAAACCAGTGTAGTACATTTAAACAGAATAAATATTTAAGCAGAGTTCGACTAAAAACAACCACAAATATTACAAAAACTGAAAACAAGTTTCACAGATACTATCATAAGTACTGAATACAATTTGGCACTGTTGGCACCCTTATTTCACTCATGAAAAAGAAAAACACACAGTGCTGCCACAACGACCATTAAAACTTTTACATGAACTCTCTTTTACTTTTTTATAAACTCGAGAGAACTTACAGTAAAGCTTTGTTGGCCAGATGCACAGGAAAGTAACCTAATATTCCCGTATGAGTACTTAAACAACTGTTCCTTCGCTCAAAAACCCATATGTTTATCTTATAATTACTTCTGTATGCGTTATGTGTATGTGTGGGTGTAAGTACGTAATTAAAGTATGGAAATAGTAATATTCGTTTTGAAGTGTTTTCTCTATAAAACAGTCGAGTGGCTGGGAACACTCATGGGTTAATGACCCCGACCTTTTTCCCTTCTGTTATAATAACAACGTCTGTTATCCACGTTCCTTTTTTATGTATCGTCGTTGGGAGTTCGAAGTTTGAATTTTCTAGGAATAATGATGTTCGAAATTCAAATTTTCAAACGTTTTAGTTTTTTCTCTAAGCTGCCTGTAGAAAACAAGTTAACTATCTAAATTATTTGAATGGGTTTCTAAATAGTCAGACCGGTAATTTAACATGTTGCGATATTTGACTTGAACAGTTAGTAAGCTCATTTATCTTGCCCTGATCCGAAACTGTCTGTTTTGTTTGAAAAATTGTGGTTTGTCAAAACTGGACCGGTGACGTCACGCTAAGAACTCTATAGAAAATCTTGTAAATAGCTATTATTATTAGCTAGAGCATCGTTAATGTGAGTTTTTCAAAGGAATAGTTCCGTTGTAGGCTCTATGCTCAATGGACGAAGTTGTCAAACTTTGACAGCTTTTACGCTTGAGTTTATGGCGGCATGCACTGCCATTGAGTAGAACTGTTTCATTGAAAAACTACTTTTGCTGAATGATGTGTCTGATAAATAAAGTTTTACTAGGTAACCAAGAATTACTCCAAAGACATTGTCATAAACAAGTTACTGCCAACACAACAATATTTCGAAAAAAAGAACTAGGACAATAGCACGCTTCGCCTCGCGACCAACCCACGGTAATTGAAAATAATAATTGAATTCGAAGTAAGAATACGAAATCAGAATATAATGCATTCCATATTTGAAATTCGCGTGGCAACGTTCCTACGCGCTGTTCTTTTTTTAAAATTGAAATTTGAATTCGGAATCGTGTGTGCTCTATTGTGTGGCAAATGGAATTCTTTGTAATATTCGTTGCGTACATTTTCGTCGTTGACTATACAGGTATACAATGATACCAGTGTACGCTGGTCTTCGTAGATATACAAATTAATGACGAATGCGAGGTCTGGATGACTGGCAAAGTTTTTGGAACGCGCCTGACGTAAATGATAGTTCGTTTTGCAGAATATTGAATAGAGATCTTTTTTGAGATATATTTTTGTTTGCTATACGGGTTACACAACGTATTCAAGTACGTAAATCAATAGCTGTTGCTCAAGTTTGGCCTAGAAATTATTGTAAACACACTTCTTAGAAACAAGATACTTTCTGATTCAATTAAAACGAACAAGACGATAAACGAATGTCAAATAATTGAAATGTAGAGATATGATCATATATTTCAATTATTGAAATGTTTGAATAGTCTTTAGTTTTCATATAATTTTGCTCTGTATTATTTCAGTTTATTTATTTAAAAAAAAACGATTTAGAAAATAGTTTTTTTTTTCAGTTCGCGTCAGTAAAAAAATGTAACCACGTAAGACTCCAAACTCAAGAATGAAACATTTTCAATTGAGCTGTTCTTCCAGTACATACACCATAAGTGTGTTCTAAGAATTTGTGTGTGTGTATGTTTATATGATTGTGCGCCTGTGTGCGTATGCAATCGGTCAAACGTGACGAGTGTAACAATAACAAAACACTTACACCGGAAATTTATGAATTTAAATGAGAAAGTGTAAGGAATTTAATGACAAGCCGCGAGGTAAGCGTATTCTGCGTTTCTGGTATATTATAAATACATATAATCACGCCTTTATACCTAACAAAGGTCGTTTCACCACGTCCGACAAAGTTTTGAGGGTTATTTAAGATAGATTTGTAGGTATGTGTAGTTAATGGTTATCAGCCCATCGCCTAAATTACAATTTGCTGAAACCCTCGGATTCCTAAGCTGGTTTTTACAGCATGCCCAGGAGGAAATGCAGCTGGCACATTCTATGTTTTTCTCTCGCTCCCAGGCCAGAAAGGTATAATATTGATACCAATTTCTTCCTAGGATTCATAGAAACAACTGAAAATACACAATTTTTTGATGGAATTAAATGCTATTTTTCAGGTCGTCATATTTCTATAATACTCGTACATAGACTACCGGCATATTGTTATTACCGATGCTCATTTCAATGTGATGTGAATTATATGCACGGAATATTTGATTCTTTAAAAATCTGTCATTTTATTCTGTGAACTAACTTACGAAACATAAAATAAATCGTTTTTCCAAGATATTTTAACCAGTTCAATGTCAGATATTCGTCTGATAAACAATAAAGCACTACAAGTCTTAGAAAAATCTATTACAATAATAATAGCTCATTGTATGACACGCAATGTAAACGTTACTGCGCACGCGCGACCCAACAGGAAAAAGAACTCGTTCCAAATTCAAATTGGAAAAGGAATTTGAATACGCGATTGTCATTGGTTGACAATCAATCATTATAGTTTTTGAAATTCGAATTCTTCGGCATACGTGGGGCTTGATTTGATCAGTAATGAGTGCTGGCCGGTTTTTGTGGCACATATTTTTGTTTTGACATTCTTATTTTTTATTTGGTGTCAGCGTGATATTCTATTGTTTTAGGCGCAACGACTTTTTGAAGTAACCTTCAATAGATCGTTTTAAGCTTATAAAGAAATATAGAGTTGTTTTTGTCAAATAGACTTAAAAAATAGAAGACTTAGCTTGTTTATTCTGTGTTTTTGTAACTATTAAATAAATGTTGTTGTTGTTACCTATACCTAGACATTATCCAAAACAGTTCTTAAAATAACAAGATGAGAAGGAACATTTTAATTTCCATACACTTTAAAAATTATAAAATCAACAAAATGACATCTTAATCAAGCACTCTGATTCTCAATAACCATTTTAAGTGTTTCTAATGCTCAAGATCGATACAAACACTTATTTAATACAGAATTTACATTTTCTAAGTAGTGACACAAAGATTTAGAAGAACAAACATTCTTGATGACAAGAAACTTAGGAAATTAAGTGTTGACAATGTTTGGTTTGGACGTATTGTTAGATAGACGGCGTTTTGGTTAAGGAGAATAAGTTTGTTGTTTTTGATAAAAAATGTGATGTACATCAGATCTGGTTCATTTATGTCTAAATATTTGTGTTTTTACGCTTAAATGGAACCGAAAATCAGCTTCTTATCTTCTAAATAAAAGGACTCCAGGACTCAGTGTATCGCATTTAAACACTAAAAGTTAGAAAACGTTTACTGCGCAATACGAAATCATTTCTTAAATGACCCTCAAACTTTATCATACGTAGCGAAAACGGTATAAAATCAAAATACTCCAAAGATGCATGACTGTTATTAAACTAACCAGCTTTTTCTAAGCCGCCTGAGGCAGTTACGGTACTTTACATACCGCCTGTCAAAACTTGATACAGATAGAACAAAATTTGACGCAAAACAGTTAACCTGGCCACTTATATCGTCTGATAGAGTTTTTTGTCGCTACTTTCGCGATTTTTTTCATATTCGAATTTTGAAATAAATCTGGTTGCGCGATTTTATCTTGCTATGCAAGTTTTGTTCGTACTGGCAGCCTAAGTTTTATTTTTAATGATTATTAAAAAGTTTGCTATCGTCTCTCCTCAAAAACAGATGCCACGGTGTTCGCCACACATATTATATCTGGGCACTTATGAAATGTCTTTTGCATATCACACACCTATTAAACAAAATAAACCTAGGACTTAAATTAGCAACTATAAGCACTAACTAGACTTACTTTATGCTAATAAACCACCGCTTAGTCGCCATATCTTTGTATCTCTTGCCACAATACCAGCGATATGTCTCATTATCGCAAGATTTCGCGATTGGCCTGCCGTATCGGTAATAATTGTCAAAAATCTTAATGTAGGTAGTTGATATTAAAGCCTAGGGCTAAGACTTTGTCGTAAAGGTTTGAGCTAAGTCTAAACACGTGGTGGTTACTAGGGCTGCCTAAAGATAAACCTTTTTAAATACTTAGGTAGGTATTCATTCTAATCCAGCCCTTGATAGATTTTATGCTTGACGACTGAACGCAGCAACCTGCTTTTCGACGGAGATACCAGGGAAACCAGGTGATTTGGAGCCTCCTTCCACCAGAACATGAAATCATTGGTGCTGTTCTCAGAAGTGACAACTTGGAGGTAGATTCTAGAATACCCAATTTGATAACCTTCCTTGGGTAAAAATACATTCAAATGTTCGACTACGTATGATAAATGCTGTAAACAATTTATTTTTAAAAATAAGACTTTATTTAATATCATAAAAAATTACAATTACAATGACAAAAACATAACAAAAATAAATATAAATACTAAGCTTAACTATAGATTCCATTCCCACTGGTGCCTGGCCCAAATTCGCCCATATTGCTGGCAGCACTGCCGCGCTGAATGGCCAGAGCTATTTGTTGGACCAGGTCCGAGCAGGAACGGGGATTTCGACCACAATCCCTTAAACGCCGCCCTATCTTGCGCACAAAGTCTTTTCCAAATATTGAAGCTATATGTAAGCAGTAAGTAGTTCATTCCATGCTGGCCTGGGAGCGAGAGAAAAACATAGAATGTGCCAGCTGCATTTCCTCTCGGGCATGCTGTAAAAACCAGCTAAGGGATCCGAGGGTTTCAGTTTTTTGTAATTTAGGCGATGGGCTGACAACCTGTCACAACAGCGATATACCTACAAATCTATTTTAATTAACCCTCAAAACTTTGTCAGACGTGGCGAAACGACCTTTATTTAGGTCGTTTACGCTCTGCTTACCCCATTAGGGATAAAAGCGTGATTATATGTATGTATGTATATGTAAGAAAACTTCAACCCTACTGAAGGGACACCTACATAGATCTTTATCAGTCGAATAAACACTTTACTACACCGATTTAGATAATATAATTATGCGTTGGGCCGGTGGCCGATCATCAATTTCTTGATTTTATTGCCATAAAATAATTCCAATGATATAATTTGGTCAAAAAACTTGTTTGAAGTGTTAATTTTATGGTGTGATTTAGATAACGTGGTATTTCAATATGGTACCTCAAGATAAGATCGCAAATTCATATTTTAAAAGTGATCCAATTCAGAAATTTTGAGGAACTTAATTTAGAGAGTTGGAGTAATAAAACATTTAAGCTGGATATTCAAAATTTTATTAGTTTATGACTAGTAAAAATTGCAAATGTTTTTATAATAAAAAATCCGGTTACTCTTGTATCAAAACTCAGACGACTGACCTAAATTTCTAGAATGGCATCAAATTAAAATATTCGTAATAGATTTTGCGTAATTTCTTAAATTTTATAGCTTTTGCCTGGAGGGCACCATTTGGCAATGCTATTTCTGTGCGAAAATTGGAATTATACTATTTCTAAAGACGACGTGTTTTAATTAATTTCCGAGTTGATATTTTAATATTTTTGCAAAACGGACTGTGATTTTGAAGATTTTGAGTGCCATCGACTCAGTTTCGACCACTAGTAGTTTGCGTAGACTGAACATGAGTAAAATTACATGACAGAATTATGAGTAAAACCGTTTTAAAAAACATTTATACAAGGTGGCGCAAAAGAAATCACCCTATTGGAAGATGCTCTCATTTTTGCAAATGGCCGCCAATGTCAAATCTGTTTTGACATTTGTGGACTAGACAGATGCAGAATACAAGTGAACAAGCCATGGAGCGATACACTCCCCAAGAACGCGGAAAAATCGTGTCTATTTTTTTGAGTAACAATTCGTCTGTGGTGTTGGCGCAGCGCGAATTCCGTCGCCGATTCCCCGGCCGTCCGACACCGACTGCGCAAACACTGCGACGTTTAGCCACCAACCTTGAAGAGTATGGGACCACACGAGACGTTGCTAAGAGTGGCCGGCCCCGGAGCGCCCGTTCTGCCGAGAATATCGCCGCTGTAGCCGAGGACGTTGAAGTGAGCCCCGAAACATCGACCAGACGACGTGCCACGCAATTGGGCCTCAGCCGGCGGTCCTTGCAGCGAATTTTGGTGCGAGACTTGAAGATGTTTCCTTACAAAGTCCAGACCGTGCATCAGCTGCTGCCTGCCGACCGCCAAACGCGCGTAACCTACGCCCAAGCCATCCTCAATCTCGAGGAAGAATTGGACAATTTTTCGACCAAAATCATCATGAGCGATGAGGCTCATTTCCACCTCAGCGGTTACGTGAATCGGCAAAATTATCGCTTCTGGGGCACCGAGAATCCACGAGTGATGCACGAGGAGCCGTTACACCCGCTCAAAGTGACTGCGTGGTGCGCTGTTCACGCTGGAGGAGTCATCGGGCCATTTTTTTTCGAGAACGCCGCGGGTCAAACGACAACAGTGGACGGTGCGCGCTATAGGGCCATGTTGACCGAATTTTTTCTGCCGCAATTGGACGAATTGGGACTGGAGGACATGTGGTTCCAACAGGACGGGGCAACGGCGCACACTGCACGAGCCACAACCGACATTCTGAAGGCGGCATTTCCGGGTCGCCTAATCTCTCGTTTTGGCGATTTGCACTGGCCGGCCAGATCGCCCGATTTAACGGTCCCGGACTTCTTTTTATGGGGTTTTTTGAAGTCTCGTGTTTACGTCAACAAGCCTGAGACCTTGGAAGCCCTCAAAGACAACATTCGACACGAGTGCGAGAATCTGTCGCCCGAAGTTCTCGCCGAAGTGATGAAAAATGCCATAAAACGAGCCCGTATGGCAATCAATTGTAACGGCGCCCATTTGGCCGATATCATCTTCTCGACTTGACCAGTAAAATTCTAAAGGTGCAAATAAATATAATCAAAAAACAGATTCGAAGTTTTTCATTTAGAAAAAAAATGAGAGCCAAACAACATCGGATGACTTCTTTTGCGCCACCTTGTATATTTATATGAAAGGAGAGAAAGAAAGAAATAAATGTTTTTTTATGTACACGTCATAGCGACGTTAGCGACATCTAACCGTGTAGTTTAAGAACTACGAAGGGCTTGACAAGATCAAATTAAGATTCGAATTCAAGTTAATAATGATATCGCCTCACTTTTTACATAATGTTATTATGTTTAATTTTTTATTATTATACTAGCTTAAGCTGTCCCACTGCTGGGCAAAGGCCTCCCCTTTCGTTTTCCACGCTTCCCGATCTTTGAAATTATGAAAAAAGAATATAATCAATTCGTTTCAAATTAGCAATAAAATAGCATTGTGAGTGCCAAAAATCCTCGAAAACATATTTATATATTGTCAAATCATTAAAATACCTAAGTGATCATTCCAAAGATCAATTGCGAGACCAGCTTAATAGTAGTAGCGATAACAGACGCCGCCTTTAAAAGAAAGCCCCACTAACAGTAATTACTCAAAAAAATCCAGTCCCGATATGAAATCGTCATCTATCTAACATCAATATCGGCTACCAGCCAGTCCAGTTTTCTATTATTCATCAGTACATTGTTACCAACTGAAATTCGGTAGGTAAGCCTTTACATTTCATAATTACTTCTCAAAATAATACTAAGTTTGATCCACGACTCAGATAAAAACTAGTACGGTGCGGCTACCAGAATGAAATATTGCCACAGAGCAGAATGATCAGTAGGTCTAATTGACTGTCAAAAGAAACGTGTGGACATGACGTATGTGGATTTCAATTTGGGTACAGCTTGTTGGGTGTGTTCGCGAATGGGGGGTCGTCATTTGCAATGTGATGACAAGAAGCGTTCATGTGAAAAATTTCGGTGAGATATTAAAACCAAATGGTAATCGATTGAATTCATCAAAGCAAAAAGGAGTATTTACTATTGAAAAAATAAAATAAGCACCATTAAATAGGAAAGCTGAATATTTACATGACAAATACGAACAATATCCTTTTCCAAACGCGTTTATATTTGTATTTAATCAATCAATCGTGAGCGAAAAACAATCCGATTTAATTTTCGAATCTCAATTAAATTTCGAATTGTATGTAAATCCGCTCTGATTGGCCATCAGTCACGTTCGAAAGTACGCGGTCACCGGATTGGCTGTCGCAACTAGCTTGATGTATCATCGGTAATCTAGAAAACTGATAAGATCCAAGAAATATGCGCTTTAAAGTGTGTGTTTTTAAATTCTACCATGCTGGACTGGGAGAATAACACAGAAAGTGCCAGCTGGTTTTCCTCCCGGGCATGCTGTAAAAACCAGCTAAGGGATCTGAAAGTTTCAGTATATTGCAATTTAGGCGATGGGCTGACAACCTGCCACTACAGCAATATACCTACATATCTATCTTAATAACCCTCAAAACTTTGTCAGACGTGGCGGAGCAACCTTTGATTAGGTCGTTTGCGCTCTGCCTACCCCATCAGGGACAAAGGTGTGATTATATGTATGTATGTTCGTGTTCTTCTGTACGCCAAAGATATCTGAGACAGAGCCAATGATGCGGCGTTCTTACTTAGAAACCTCAAAGACGACTGGCATTACCATCCACTGAGAAAAACAGCAAGCTTCTTAGGCTCGTATTTATAAAGCAACATCAAGATTGAGAGCAATATGAAGTTTGGCGTTGTAATACTGAAATTACATTTTTGATACAAACTCAAACCCGCTGTCACTTTTGAGAGTTGATTATAATTACGGGCATTAGTTTCAGACTGAATTGAGAGGTTGCATGGCAAGCAGCCAATAAAAATAGTGTATTCAAAAGTTTACCTAAGACGTTTAGAAAGAAATAAAAAGTAACTAAGTAAAGACTTTGGCCCAAGGAAAAGTTAAAACTTTCAATTTTTGAAGCTCTTTAAAGCTAACATGGGTAACTTTCAAGTTTCCATAAGTTGGAAGTTGTATCACGTGCACAGGTGACGCTGTTTTGCTGAAATTCATGAAAAATAGAAAACTTTCCTTTGAAGTTGAGCATTAAAGACGTTTTTGGGTCTTCTACTTGAATGTCAAGTAAAATAATTTGATCGACATCGCACCTATGAGCAGACAGATTGCTATACGAGGTGTAAGGGACAGCGTCCCGCAAACTGATAGGGGTTGCTCAGACAACGAAACTGAACAACTACCTGCAGTTTTTTTTCAGGAAATGGAAAAAAAAAATTTGCTTTTCCATCCAAATAACATTCCATACAAATTGTCTGATTGAAATGGTAATTTTGTATGGGAAGCTCAATTTTTATTTTCTTCTCTTAAATAATTTCCTGCTGAGCAACGTCTATCAGTTTGCAGGATAATGTTCCTTACACCCGGTTTATTTATTCGTCAATAAACTTCTATACAAGCTGGGTTCATCTATAATTTATGCCGAAACTAGAATCCAAACCAAAACCTCATTTAAAAAAGTATAACACCCAGCTGTTTATCTCAGCTGACCTTTCTCTATGCCAACTGGTGTTGGTATACCGATTGCTATTACACTGTGTTACGCAAACCATTGTATCTATTCACAATAATTAATTCTGTACGGTCCACGGATCGATCACTAGGGATTTGGTCAACAGCCATACAGACAAAGTTTTATATGAACGTGGTGGAAAAAAGAAACCGACGCCGCCGCCGCCATATTGCTAACCACATTTGACAGTTGTTTGTATGCCAGCGCCCTCGCCCACGTTCAGTTAAAGACGTGTAGGGTCATAGATTAAAAAGATCCGATATTTCGATGACGTGCCGTTCAGGTTTGTATGTTGTTTTGTCTGTGGCATGTTTGTTAGATTGATTGTGTTAAGTAAGATTGTTGGTACACAATAATTAATTGCAGAAAACTATTGTAAAAATTCCTTAACTTTTGATTGCGTGTGTGAAAATAGCCCTAAAGTGTAAGTGACAGTTTTCATGTTTTCCTCAGACATAATGACCGTCTTGTATAGCTGTTTTTTCATTTCCTGAAAGAATTTCTTCGTAAAAGTCGTTCAGTTTCGTTGGCTGAGCAACCCCTATCATTTTGCGGACAGTTATCCCTAACATCCTTTGTATTTTTATCCATAAATTCTTATTGAAAATAAAATCATACTAGGTCCTAACACATTAAATTTCCGATACACAATATTGTCAACTATGAAGCATATTGCAATTTAGGCGATGGGCTGACAACCTGTCACGACAGCAATATACCTACAAATCTATATCTTAAATAACCCTCAAAACTTTGTCAGACGTGGCGGAACGTCATTTGTTTAGGTCGTTTATGCTCTGCCTACCCTATTAGGGATAAAGGCGTGATAAATGTATGTCAACTATGAAAGAACGGCAATTTTATATGTAGGACCCAAATTTTCTTGATTTTAAATTATTCCTGACAAAGTAATGATAATTTAAACCTAACTCTACCATGCATACCCCATCCCTAATATTAAAAAGCGACCCAACTAAGTATTAAGTATTGTCTATGGTTAACACATTACCATAGTCTGGAGTGCTGTAGCATAAAAGCATAAATTATTTTGCATACATGAATAATTAAGACGGAAAGTAGAGTTGCAATGTCTTCTATAGTGTGGTTTATACTTTTTTTTTTAATTTCTATGCAAAGGTCTTTTTATCTAAACATCAGAGGAGATAGAAAGAATGGTTCGTCATACACAACATCGTTGCCTTGATCGAATGCTCTATTTCTTGAACAAAAACAGTTGACATATTGTAAATAGTAGCTTCAGTAATACTTGACTGAAATTAAGACTACAATCGAAAAAAAAAATGGCGGCTGCAAATTTATTTTAGTTTATCTCGTCCAATTGAATAATGTTATACGATTTCGTTTGAGTCTAGTCACCTAGGCCAAAAACGACCAAAAGAGATATCTAGAAGAAACTATCGTATTTGCTTGATCTAGAAAATCGTAAGATAGAGTAGAGGTAGTAAGAGAGTCCGATGGTGTAGTGGATAGGGCCGCTGCCTCCAAAGCGGGAGGTCGTGGTTCGAATCCCACCACGTACCAATGTGTTTTTCGGTTTTCGAATTTCATATGTACGTTTATTCGGCGCTTTTCCCGTGCTTCGGAAGGCACCTTAAGCCGTTGGTCCCGGTTAATATCGTTAAATACCGTAGATATTAGTCGTTAAGCCATATCAGAGGCCAGTGCTAAGCATTGGCGGCTTGAAAACTCTAACCTAATCTAGGATTGTGTCTGGTTTCCCTTCTGGGTTGCGGAGGTCAGATGGCAGTCGCTCTGTGTAAAAACCAGTACCCTCGTTCAATTCCCTAGATTAGGTAGCCGACCCCGTGAGATACGGGATAAGGCTAGGGAGATGATGAGAGTAGAGGTAGTAACTCAAACTCGAATACCGAAAAATTCAAAAAAAATCTTTCCCTACCATTGAGTACACCTTACTGAGATGCGTGCCCAATTATAGGACTATAGCTGCTATATATCGTTATAAATGTTCTCAATCATTAATTTTGCCAGTAATTGAACAGGTTTCGGCAAAAACCCGATGATTCCTTGAAGCAAAAGTATTAAAGTGTACCGATCACATGGACATCGCGAATTTATACGTTCATAAAATTCTTTTGTCAAATTTACTCCGGGTTCCAAATACAGGCGGTGAGCTGGTAGGGGTGGGATGGTATACCAAAGTTGTACGAATCTTTCGGATATTTTTCAGATAAGAGGATGTTCTTCTGTCACATTTACTCCGGGTTCCAAATACAGCAGGTGAGACTTTTACGAAAGGGGTTGTAATTTTCGGATATTTTGTGAAAAGTAGGATGGACTAGAATTTAAACGTTAAAAGATTTAAAAAAACTCTACTAAAAAATAGTAAATATTTTTTCAAGTTATTATGTAATAAGTGCAAGAGAATGATGATGATTTACTTTCATTTCGTTTTATCTAGAAAACAAAGCAGAACTTGAAACCTACTTTAAAATACAATTGTAGTAAGAGCTACGCGTATGCGTATGTGTAATGGAATCAAATATTGCGCTAAAAGCATAACTACTAATAACTTTTAAAATATATAATTAGAAACCTTTAGGAACAGCATCTTTTCCAAAGCAAATGAACAATATTTAACCGAATTTAATTAAACCGAGTCACGAGAACTTTTCGTATAATATCCGTAACATCTCGTCCAGCCGAAATTCTTTACCGAAATCAACAGTCTACGAACTTTTTCTGCCGGTTATTATGTCTTAAAGAATACGCTAAAAATACTTTAACCACTTCGCATTGGTTAATAACTCGCTCATTCTCACGATGGAAATTGTCAAAAGATATGTTGGGAAAAACTAAGGTTTGAAAGAAGGAGTCTTCGGGTAAAGTCAGGTCCTGATGTCAGAGTTTTCAATCCTCCTAAAGGCAACTCCTGATAGCAGAGTTTTCGAACCTGCGATTGGATTTTCCGTGCTTGGTTCCTCCACCATGTACTTTTCGAGATTCGACGTCGTCTAAAGAAATAAATCCAGAATAAAGACAGTGGACTTGATTCTAGATTTGCCGCCTAAAACTAAAATTAACTCCATGGTTTTACACGTCTGCTAGATTCTGACGCGCTTCTGCACGTTTCCCCAATATTCCTGTCAATTTTATCAGCCATATCATAAGACGGCGGATAAAAACTACAGATAAAGCATAAAACCACCGACTATAAATCAAAAACCGGAGAGAAAAGATCTGCTGTCCTTTTCCGATGTTTTAGTCTGAAAGTGACAAATAGATTTTGATTTTAGTTTTAGCTGGCAAATCTAGAATTAAACTTACTGTCTTACGTACTGTGCTCACCAATCTTCCTGCCAAGCGTGGCAAGTATTCCAATTTCTGATTCCAATTACCCCCCAATTAAGGGAGAACCATTTCCAGCATCCAGTAAACTACCTGTATCCAATATGACGATTACTTTTGGTCAATGAATTGATTTTGATAAAAAGTTTTCATTATCAGTCGAACTAACTAATCCCCCTCATTTATTCTAATGGCAATCCTCCTTACCCCCTCTCCATAAATATCTCACAATAGGATAACATAGCCATAAATGGATCCAGCAACCAGTTATGACCGCTTATGATTCTCCTGGGGACTGTGGTTCTCAATCTGCTGGCAGTTTCCAGGTTTTGGAGAGTCTTAGGCCTGTATTTATAACCAGAACTTAAGAATGACAGCTAGTTTGAGTTCGAATCAGAAATGTCATTTTAGTCAAATCCAAACTTAATCAAATAGCTTTATAAATACGGCCCTAAGGAAGAACTACCAAAACTGATGATTTTTAGCACTCACATTGTTATTTTATTTCGCGCTCGAAACGTCGCTATGACGTGTACATAAGAAAGACTATGATAAATTCGTCACTCTCGCTATCTTTTCGGTAGCTCAGTTGTTAGAGTGTTTGACCGGCATTACAGAGACGCAGGTTTGAGTCCTGCCTGATACGTTTTTTTTTTTTTTTTTTATATAATATTATGATGTTGTCGAAAAAGCTGTCTTAACCTTTCCTATCTCTTGATGAATCTCAAGATAAAGAAACAATATCGCAATTTAGGCGATGGGCTGACAACCTGTCACTACAGCAATATTCCTACAAATCTATGTTAAATAATCCTCAAAACTTTATCAGACATGGCGGAACGACCTTTGTTTAAGTCGTTTACGCTCTGCCTACCCCATTAGGGATAAAGGCGTGATTATATGTATGTATGTATATAACATGTTGAGTACCGCTGCCCCATACATTGCTGCTTAAAATTTTTGTACCTTTTGTCTAGCGCAGGATTGTGTTCTTGCATTTTAATTCGGGTTTATGGACAAACTAACTTCCATACAGTCTTTATAGTAGTGTATAAGTCTTGTATGGTGTTTTTTTATTTGTATGGAGCTTTTTATGAACGCAGATGGGATGTTTAAATGGTAGTTTCAAAGCCCAGAAGTGTAATAATGGGCTATTAATAAGAGTATTTGAATGTGTGAATATACTCACGAACAAAAAAAATAAATTGAAATAAAAAAAATATGCGATTGCATTTTGTAATTCGAATTCGATTATTTGTTTCAAAACTTTTTGTTCACGATTTTCGTTTACGTGCGAAATAATTTATTACGAACACACTAAATTATCTTGTACGGGATTCGTTACACCTTTTTTTAAACTGTATTTCTTTAATCATGACTTAGCGGTCCTTTCAAATCGAAGTGGTCGTTATCAATCTCTGTAAAGATATAAAATCTAACGACGTCTCACTTCGAATCGACTCCTTTATTAATTTAGCCGACAATTATCTAAATAACTACCAAACGGAAGCTATTCAACGGGTTCCAACCAAAATTTTTAATAAACCGTTCGAAATTTGAAAAAGAAAATATTCGACCAATCAAACTCGGTAATAATTACATATTTCAAATTAGGAACAATTCGAATTCTCGTTAGAGCAGGACGCCGGGTCATCAACCCGTTGAAATGTCAGCATATATCTATCTCATTCTCACAAGTAAAGAATGTAATTGACTATCCCATTCTCGGTAGATGTTGATCTTGATACGTCACATTTTTAATAAACGAACTCTGTATGACGGAAATTCGTTCCGATGATTAATATGCCCTCCGCGTCGGCAAACTAAAACTACAGCAGACAAAACTCTAAATGAATGCGACGGAAGGCGCTGCTTTGTATGGAGCACTGTAAATAAGATGATTGCTGACAGCATAGTGAGTTTTTCCGTGGGAATCAGATGTTTTCCCGCAGTAAAAAAGAACTTATGTCACTTAGGGTGAACGTAGCTTTCTAATGGTGAAAGAATTTTTGAAATCCGTCCGGTAGTTTTCGAGTTTAGAGTTAATTTGTATGAGCTGTCAGTAATCGTCTTCAAATGAACGTATACCTAGTTCCTTATTTAGCCGCATTCATTTGAAACCTTGTCGTAAACAAATACACTTTGTTTTAAACGTTGTTCGAAATATTGATAGTTTCATGTCACTGCGCATGTTCGCGATCAAACGATAAACGGTCGATAGAAAGTCGAAACAATTAATAAGATGCAGTATGTAGGAAGAAAAAAAAAACAATGTCTAATAAATCTTGTATCTACGCGTATTGTTTCTATTTTTTTTTACTTGACTAGAAATTTTTAACGGTCTAATATCTAATAGTGAGAGATGAAGCGATAATTTTCGCATCATTGCCCCCTAATTAGGTTTGAGTCGACCAACTTTTATAAGAACGCAATAATCTTGTCGCTTACGGCGGCCGCCATTACTCGGATTTCTTATTTTAATTTTGACATTAATAAGTATACCAGACGTGTATGGACAAAACAAAATGGAAAACAACTGACGTGATCCGACAAAAAACCAAGATGTGTACTAGACATCACACTGAGCGTTTCATTACAACGGAAATAAAAAAGTTCATATTTGACGTTTAACAAATTGTTCCTTTTTCAAATCGACCAATGAGACCATTGTGTTCGCTCCTAATGGCGTGTTCTATTTTCAAATCTCATTCTCTTTTCAAATCTCGTTCGCCTTTCAGATTCATTCGAATTTGGAATGCGTTGGTTGTAGTTTTTCCCACACGTCTTTTTTGAGCTGTTTGTCTTCTAAACTTCTTTTAAATGAGTTGATTAATAGGGCGTTACTTCAACTTGATTGTTGTAGCATTTTATGAGGCCAGCGACACTTTATGCTAGCAGCTTACTAAGAAGTAATAAAGTGTTGTAATTAGTAGAATCCCGAGCGCGAAATCACGAAGACTGACGACGTGCGAAAGAAACGTTTTGAGATTCTGTTCAATTGCTATTTGTGCTATTCGTTTTGGTGTGAAGACAGTTTAGGCATGATTGCTACATATTTCCTTTGAAGCTGATTTATATTTGGTGTCTTTTCTAGCATACAAAATTTTATTGATACACATAAATTTACAATTTAAGACTGACATTTCTATGACATGTTGTCTGAATATTTGTTGAATTGAAATAAATAAAATTAATCTAAATCTATAGAAAATCAAACTGACAATTGCCCCAAAACCCTATTAGCGTGAATTTTCTTTTAATTTAGAACCCACAAGAGTTTCGGAAATTTATATAGTATACAAAAATAATTCAATAAGGTATTGTACTCATGTATGCAAAGATGACAATAATACCTACTGATTAGTTAGGACTAATCAGTAGGTATTATTGTCATCTTTGCATACATGTTAGGATATATCCTAATAGGACCTATCCTATTCCTAGACGCTTACGCGGGATTCATGGATGTTGATTTCTCCCAACTGCGCACCAAATCCGAGGCAATTGAGGCAGTAGCTTTTGCGTATGTACTAAATATGACAATAATACTGCATAGTTATGTCCTATTTCTTTATTTTCTTTTTTTCTCTTGTGTCTTCTCCGTGCTATAACTTTATAGCGTAGAGATAGGAATAAGGTAAGAATATACTTATATTCTTACCTTATTCCTATCTCTACGCTATGCCATGGTTATGCCTAATTCACAGATGTTGATTACTCCCAACTGCGCACCAAATTCGAGGCAATTGAGGCAGTAGCTTTTGCGTATGTACAAAATATCACAATAATATTGCTTAGTTACGTCCTATTCCTATCTCTACGCTATGCTATGGTTATGCCTAATTCACAGATGTTGATTACTCCCAACTGCGCACCAAATTCGAGGCAATTGAGGCAGTAGCTTTTGCGTATGTACAAAATATCACAATAATATTGCTTAGTTACGTCCTATTCCTATCTCTACGCTATGCTATGGTTATGCCTAATTCACAGATGTTGAATACTCCCAACTGCGCACCAAATCCGAGGCAATTGAGGCAGTAGCTTTTGCGTATGTATAAAATATCACAATAATATTGCTTAGTTACGTCCTAATCCTATCTCTACGCTATGCCATGGTTATGCCTAATTCACAGATGTTGATTACTCCCAACTGCACACCAAATCCGAGGCAAATGGGGCAGTAGATTTTGCGTATGTACAAAATATCACAATAATATTGCTTAGTTACGTCCTAATCCTATCTCTACGCTATGCCATGGTTATTCCTAATTCACAGATGTTGATTACTCCCAACTGCGCACCAAATCCGAGGCAATTGTCGACCAAATCTGTGGCAATTGCGGCAGTAGCTTTTACTCGTATCAATAAAAACACGCGGAGGATGTAGCCAATTCAGAGATTGACTGAGGAGCGACCGGCCTTGTGTATAGTAGTTTTGTACGTACAAACGTATATACATTATATTTGTGCTTCCACGCTGGACTGGGAGCGAGAGAAAAACATACAATGTGCCAGCTGCATTTCCTCCCGGGCATGCTGTAAAAACCAGCTAAGGGATCGCAATTTAGGCGATTGGCTGACAACCTTTCAATACAGCAATATATCTCTGTCAGACGTGGCGGAACGACCTTTGTTTAAGGTCCTTTATGCTCTGCCTACCCCATGTGATTATATGTATGTATGTATTATTTTTGTGTTATAGTACTTGGGAGGATGACTTGATATTTGCTATATTTGAACTATTTTTTTTGTTTGGTTTATTTTTATATTTTCAAAAATACTGTGATCATAACCTAACCCCCCCTATCAAGCAGAGAAATATTACTTTATGTCTACAAAATGTCGTCCTGATTATAATCTCCCATTACAATTTTAAATTTGGAAATATCGATTTCTCAAAATGGCGGCGCGAAAACTATCCCCAAGTGTAAATAGTGTTTTCACCCCAGTTTTTGCGAGAGTTAGTGTCAAATTTTCCAAAAGGGTCCATGGTCCACTACGCAACCCTTCCCGAAAACAACTAAAAATAAAAATCCGAAGGGGACTCTAAAATCGTTATTATAATCTCGGACGCCATATTTGACTATGTTAACGTACTGTTCACAGAAAAAATATGTACGTTTTTAAGGATGAATTTGCTTGATTGTACTATGTATTTTTTTTTTTATTTGTGTGACATGCCTGGCTACTTTTAAACTTCAATTAGTACGTAGATAAAAATAAGTAATGTATATTTTATCGACTATTTTTTATAAAGAAATAATACATACATATAATCACGCCTTTATCCCTAATGGGGTAGGCAGAGCGTAAACGACCTAAACAAAGGTCGTTCCGCCACGTCTGACAAAGTTTTGAGGGTTATTTAAGATAGAATTCTAGGTATATTGCTGTAGTGACAGGTTGTCAGCCCATCGCCTAAATTAAAACCCTCGGATCCCAAAGAAATATTAAATAGCGACTATTATTCATAAATTAATAAGATAAATATTTAACAGTCTAGATTTGATGAGAAAATATGATAATAGAAATACAAAGTCAATTTTAGTACCAAAATCAAAATACTATAAACATTTAAAAAAAAATAGAAAATGAATCATAAAAAATCATTATTCATTTAATGATTTTGTTGCTAACCGTACCGAGAATAGGGACGCGCCCTTCTAAATTTTAAATCTTTTCAACAAAAAAACCCCTTTGATGTTTAAAGTTATATGCATTTTGGCAATATCTGTCGGTAGCGACATTTGGCCGATACGAGGATTTGCTAGATGCGTGATTCAGATTAAAAACTACAGATTATGATCTGAATTTTAATATTTTTTATTGTCAATCTTTGTTCTATGGGAATCCAATATTTCTGAGTTCGTTTCGTTTATGCTGGCCTGGGAGTAAGAGAGCATTTCCTCCCGGGCATGCTGTAAAAACCAGCTATGGGATTCGAAGGTTTCAGTATATTGTAATTTTGGCGATGGGCTGACAACCTGTTACTACAGCATATACCTATAAATCTATCTTAAATAACCCTCTAAAATTTGTCATGCGTAGCGGAACGTGGCGGACCTTTGCTTAGGTCGTTTTCGCTCTGCCTACCCCATTAGGGATAAAGGCGTGATTATATGTATGTTTCGTCTTAATCTTATTAAAACGATATGAAATTAATTACAATTCTAACTTAACAAAACCATAAAGTCACTAACAACTTTAATATAAGGTGACAATTAAATACAATGTATCAATAATTACAGACAGTTTATATTCACAACATACAAAACTTACAAAATTAAACTTGACTGATTAGGTTCCATGCCAAAAATATAAATTTCAAATCCTTAAAAAAATACACCTTAACCGAAAACGGCAAAGAAAGTGGCAATAGCGATATTATGACGTGGCACGTAATATTTTCACCAATACGTGAGCGGGAATCGAACCCGCACTCGCATACTGATTGTCAGTTATTGCCGCTTTTCCGTAGAATCGACACGACCGCGTTTATATACAGTCAGTAAAATAAATTGATGGAACGTTTGAACAAAAAATTCTAGAGCTGGGGGTAATGAAAAATATAGAATTTACCAGCTTTTCTGTTTCCAGTGCAAAAGTTAGGAATTCATTAATCTGTAAGCTATTTTGAAAAAAAAACGATCATGAATGACAATGAAGAGCCTCTAGATTTAAAAACTACAGTTTCTAAATAAAACCTTGTATCTACTTAGGTTTAGGTTTCTTCTATGCTGACCTGGAGCGAGAGAAAAACATAGAATGTGCCAGCTGCATTTTCTCCCGGGCTTGCTATAAAAGCCAGCTAAGGGATCCGAGGATTTCAGTATATTATAATTTAGGCAATGGGCTGACAATCTGTTACTACAGCAACCTATAACTACAATATACCTAAAAATTTATCTTAAATAACCCTCAAAACTAGGACAAACGTGGCGGAACGACCTTTGTTTAAGTCGTTTCCGCTCTGCCTACCCCATTATTGATAAAGGCATGATTATATGTATGTATCTACTTAGGTACCGATTAATTTTTACTAGTTATTGGCATTTTGCTCTTGACAAATAAAGTTATTGAAGAGTCTATGGCGATGTAAATACAAACAAGGCACACACAATTCGATAATTAAGTGTTATTAATTATACTTTTCACAGTCCCTTTACCAATTTGTCCGTCTTAATGAGTAACGACGTTCTTTATGAGAGTTCCATTTTTTATGCCCCTGACTGTACTTGCGAAGAATCGCAAATATGGGAACTTATTCCATATTCAAAAATTATGTCAAAGATATGCGTGTCTGATACAGGAGCCTTTCGTTTCTTATAATATTTATTGACATAATATCACTTCTCATAATTTTAGGGTAAAGATGACTCGTCAATTCGGTATTTACTATTTAAGCGTTTTTTATGGGCTGCAAAGTTAAAGTCATCGTTTCACTTTAAGTAAACTAGTTTACTTTACTAGTTATCTATAATTATGAACTGTTAATCATAAAAACTCATGGAAACCAATAACAAGTAAGCACCTTTTGGATCGATATTCATTTTCGTTGAATAAAAAAGGAGCTCTACCATCGAGCATAATTTTAGGTCGCCTCGCCATATTGCCACTTGATTCCATTGTGAAACTTCAATAACGCATGCGTAGCCCGCATATAAAACCAATGTCCGACAAACTTGTACGTGCTCTTGACAACGACAATATTTGTTCACAATTTGCAATTAGATTTTATTTTCATAAACGCAATAACAAGTTTGTCAGCGAAGACAGAAATACAATTTAACGTTTGCGTTTGGAAATACCAATTTAGTTGGCGATGCCGTTGCAGTCTCAATTTCCGCAACAGTAGATATAATTTTGTCGAGCAACTACGGGCGAAAACGGGAAACAATCGGACATTCCATATTTGAAATGGAGTTAGAATGGAACTATTTAAAATTTCGAATCCGTTTCGTTATCGCTACGACGTGCGGCCGTTTTTCGATTGTTTTTGAATTTGAATTCAGAATTGGAACTCGTATTATGATATCCGTTTAATTAAGCCTGTGTTCTTACCGGCTAACGGTCAGATGTCTATATTGCTGGGTATAAGGGACATGTGCCGAATAAAGTATTTGATATCCTGTACGGTATGGAATTCACAATTGGCTTTACGCCTGCTGGAATTGTGCAGTCATTGATACTTTTATTGGAAATGCAAGTAATGTGAATATTATCCATTCATGTTGACACTTGTTCGAAATACGTTTGAACACATCATCACAAGCAAACACTTATATTGTAAATAGGTGCCTACCTCCTCATAATTATAAGTACGAAATTCATTCTCTGGAATTTAGTGATCTTTAATTAAACATTGATTCCGCCTGTATCTGCATTTGCAGCTTTACCTATATGAGAAATTCTAGATTATTATTTATTAATCGTATGGCATTTATTTTCTGCAGAGGACAGTGCAGCAGCCGGTATTGTTGCACTCTTAGCACCGCCCGGGGTCACGTGTAGGGTTTTTAAGGTAGTTCCGAAGACGTGGAGCAACAACGATAGGTAACGACCACTATTAGAAGCAATAACCGGGATCGAGGGCTTAACGTGCCCTCTGCAGCACGGAATCCGTTATCTTCCAGACAATCAGATGGATTCAGCCTGCATTGTAATAACCAAACTGGAGAAAACCGCCCAAAGTGATAAATTGACAAATATCAACTTTGTGTTCCTCCCCTGGGAATCGAACCCAGGGCATCCGGATCGCGTGCCCATGACTCTTACCCCTAGACCACGGAGGCAGTTCAGCAATTCTAGATAAGCTTAGATTTTCTAAGAATCAATGTTTAGACTTAAGCGTGCTCCACAAAATTGATTTCTCGCTTTAGGTTTAGCATATTACTGGAAATGCGAACTGTGTGTTCTTAATTGAGAACACAAGTTACCAGTTAAGACGAACTTCAAATAAACATAGTTGTAATACAAGAATATGCGCCTTTTTATTTATATTTCTAATTCAGAAGTTCGAACTTAGTTCGACACAATGATAAATCGAACTGCTTCTGGTCCGCTATCTTTTTCGATAAAACCGAAATTAATGATTTCGTAGAAAGTATTTATTTCTTTAAATAAATGGATACGAAACTACTACATTTCGGTCTAAACGAGAATTCGAGTAAATGTTATCTGTAAAGTAATTATTTAAGTTTTTTTCGAAAGAGTTCGATTCAAAACTAAGAAATATGTCAATTCTATACATTTCAGATTTCGCATGAATCGATACAATCGGCTGCTTTTGACAATCTCGTTCCTTTCCGTACGAAACACATAAATAATGTTAATGCCGTATAAAAGGCGTTATTCGATGAATTTATTTCCAAAAATGGCAGTTTACTCTGAAACGGGCCGGGAAATATAAAGTTGTTCATAAATTATTCATAACACCATACAGTTTTGGGACTTAGTCACTTGAGTTTAATGTTTCTGATAAAAATTAAACCTTCTTCACAGACTGTCAATAATGTGAAAAGAAATATTATTCTCAATTACTGAAGACTATACTGCATGAGCTAAAGTTGTTTGACTAAATAATAAGGGAGAATTGTAAAAAGAACCTTTCTTCTTAATTTGACATTGGCTGCATGGCTGCGGAAATCATTAGTGGCCTGTGTTTCAAAGACAAAACTCATCGTTGCCCAATCGAGAAATTATTTCTCAAATTAACCTCTGAGTTTATTACATCGTGCAATCGACGCTCTTATCTCAGTCATTAACGACAATTATCTTAGAAAACCGAGTGAGTAAAAAACGTATCGATTTGTGAATACAGATGAACAGACAAAGAGCGCCGGCAAATGCAAGTCACTTCATACGAATTACAGATGCTTTGTTTTAACTTTCGACGGACAAATATTTTCAATATCGATGTTGTACTCGTTTTCTCGATTGTAATTGTGAATGCGATAGAGCCGCTCTAATAAAAGCTGTCACCGCTTCCCGTGTTCGAATTTGGAACGTGCCGTTTAAAAATTTATGACCTTAAAAATTTGGACGCGTGCGGAATTCCAAATATGAAAATCGAACGTCATTGCGTTTAGCGCCCGCCATTCGGACATAAAATTTTATTATTTCATTGTTTGTTTCTTTTTTCTTTACCAAACCCTTTCGCGGCGATCACTCATTTTTTTCGGTCAATAACGATTTTCGGGGAAAACCGTATTCGGCTAAATTCTTGACGTCATTTATTTGGGCTATAATTTTTTAACTCATTTATGCTTGCAGTTTTAAATTTATATACGATGTATAATATTTTTATATGCGTGCGTCTGATCCCCGCGCCATTGGATTACGGAGGGGGTGAGTCCAGTCCCATTATCAATTATTTTTGTGCTCAGCTTTCCATTTTTAAAATAAACTCATAAAAAAGGGGACCTTAATAACATTACGCATGTGTAATATTGGGTGCAGCGAGATAAATCTTTCAAAAACGGAACAAGTTTTTTCTTTTTTGCTCCCTTTAGATAGGCAACTCACTCTTTATAAGAGTTCGTGACGCGTCTCGGGTTTCAGCTCTCATCCCGCGCTTTCTTCGCATCTCCAGATTCAGCCAGTACCTGTAAATAAAAATAAAACAAAATCAGACAAGAAAAAAACTCCAATTAAAAATTACCCTGAATTTAGAACCCAATAAGAATCTCCGACCGATCACTTCCAAATTCAAAATTTAATAGCTATTCAACAGCAGCCAGTATTGGTCCCGATACAAAGGAATAGAACGAGCATGACGATTCAAATATTTTCGAAAATGGAATATTAAGCGGGGTTATTATACGAACGAATGATTATTATTGGTCCGAACTTTAAACGTCAATGTGTGAGTACTCTATTACGATGAAAAGTATATTTTCAGTCGGTATTATGACGATGCGGTTATTGTTTCGTCGAAACTTCTTAAGCGTTTGTATAAATGTCGATTATGGTTCGTAATAAATTCTCATACGCTCATTGAGGTCGTTGACATGGAGTCTGTACGATCTGTATGATGCTATGCGTCAAGTGACCTCTTAATACGACTTATTGGTTACTCATTTAAAGTGCACGCCCTGCCACAGTATAGCTACATTTCAAACAACGATGTCTCCCACACTTTAGCTGTTGCGAGTAAAAACTTTAATCTGTGGTCTTATAAGTTTCTTATAAGGGCTCATTGTGATATCATGCACGAAATTACTCGTTGATCGTTTAAGTAGCGGCTGTAAAATTTTATCGATGGAATAGCCTTTTATTAAGGACGATAAGTTTAACAATATCGGAGACAAAAGACTGATCGATTGGACAGAAGCGATCGATAAAAAGCAACAACATCTATCTTAGATGTGGAAATATATGGACGCGTTGTCATTGAGACTATAGAGACCCGCCTACGTTGAAACAAAAACACAGAGAAGAGAGTTCCACAAAACATCGTTAAATTCAATATTTCGTTTAAAAAGCACTCCACATATCTCGGCCATTAATCACTAAAACTACCGACCTTCAAGGAGAACATCGGAATAAAATCGGCAATCGAAATAAAGCACTTAAACCGAAACGTCATTATCGCAAAAACATAAATAAAAAACACTGCAAATCGAACGCAAAAATTGAATATCGAACCCGATTTAAAACAGAATACGAATTTTAAAAAATACGAGCACGCCCGAGCGGCATTAATTAAAAATTCTCGGTAGAATATTCAAAAATAGAATTCGCATTCGAACGCTCCTTGTACGGATCCCAAGTTTGAATTTGGAAGGAACAAAAGAAAGAGAGCGCGGGAGCAACCCTTTTAGCGCTGATAATCTGTTCTTTGGCCGATGTTGTGTTTTGTTTTTTATTTGTTGTCACTTTTTTGTCCGAACCGAGATTGTACACAACATTCTTTACTCCGAAACGGAGCTTTTTAAAACTTGCTCCGAGATTTATTTCTTTTTTATTCGCCTTAATAACGAGGACCCTTGCCAGATTTAATTGACGAATGGTCACGAGCGAAATTCTGAGCTTAGAGGTCGCCTTTTAGCAGTGACATTTTGTTGCCCCACTAATTGTGTAACTAATTAATTCCATAATTTTACCGAGTGCGTGACAAACGGACAAATAGCAAAACAAGCGAGTGACCTTCGCACAAGTTCATGACATGATAAAACGAACACAATACAAAATTGGAATTCGAAAAACGAATAAAACATCCGTAAGTAGAAAGAGGCTGGCTGGATGGAATTGCTTCGAAATATAAAAATTTAAAAATAGAAGTCAATCCTTCCGCCCTCGGTCGGGCGGTTAGTGCTTTACATGAAATATTATTTTATGGAATCACCATCTGCGGCTGGATGGATGTGTGCGAGAGTGTTCAATGTGATGTATGTGTGTGTATGAGTATTATTCCGATGTGAGTGCTCGGAGGGGTTTATGTACACACGTAAAATTACTTAAAAGTTCGTTTCAAGTGGTTGGGAACGTTATGCCCAAACTCTTTCAGGAAAGTTTAATTTTAGATCTAGTAATTTCTTTACTTGTTGTTTTATTACTTTATTTTACAGCTGTTTTAACTGAAACTTTACCTATACACTGAAAGATATTCAACCATAAAATGTAAACGACTTTCAAATAAAATTAACTCTACGCTATTATTGCAAAAAAATATGAATATAAATTGTGTTTCATCTCGCATAAACTATTCCATTTTACAATCCGTCCGAATCGTCAAATCACTCGTCGCGGGTTCATTTTTTAAAATTGGAACGAAAAGCGAAACCCTTCCATTTTTAAAATTGTTTTCGTCATGGCGCTCCCTTTGCCACTATTTTATTCAATCTAACAAAGAATTTTGATTTTTAGATTCGGATCGCAACAAAAGGAGGTTTAAATTGGAATTTTGAATACATTATTTATATTATAGTTCACAATGTTAGATATGTTATGTTTTACTTAAGTACAGAACATTTCTGATCATTATAAAGATTTTATTTCGTTATAGCAAATTGTGATTTAAAAAGTCTGCATTTAAGGCAAATGGCAATAGATTAAAATCAGCTAACTGCCGTTCTTTTTTCAAATGTTCACGTTTTGCTCGAAAGCTGCCGATTCATTACAAAAATCCGGCGAGAACTAGTTATAACTCGACCCGCTCAGCTGTGTTAGTTTTGGGATTACGTTTTTTCCACCCTTCCATTTTTAAATTTAACTCTTTTGACTATTTTAATATTTCTGGAACAAGTTCTGGTTTGGGGCGAGGGTGGCGTTTTTTTAAAGACAACTCCATACAATGGTTAATGCTATTTCTGTATGGAATCTTCTCTTATGCGGGCGTACATTGAATTATTTTTTGAATTGATTGAATCTGGGACGCTTGGTTTAAAAGGGTTAAAAAGCGGCATTGATTTTTTGTATGACTTTTTGTTGTTTTTATTTTATTGAACTTTACTTGATTTTGTAGAAAGAGCTTCTGGTAAACAAAATGAATAAATAGGTAGGTAGGTACGCACACTGTAGAATTTGTGCAGCTGCAATTCGAAACCAATGATGAGTTTAGTAAACGTCCAAGGCTCTAGATCACGCGGCAGACCAAAGTACGCTGGTTTGACGTCATAAAAGCGGATATTGAAAAGAACGATCTCACACCAGTGGATGCCGAAGACCGGGCAAAGTGGAGTAGAAAATGCCGTAAAGCGGACACCAGTATCAGGCCGGGACAACGCCAGGCAACAATCTTCCATGCTGGACTGGGAGTGAGAGAAATCATAGAATGTGCCAGCTGCATTTCCTCCCGAGCATGCTGTAAAAACCAGCTAAGGGATCTGAGGGTTTCAGTATATTGCGATGGGCTGACAACCTGTCACTACAGCAATATACGCACAAATCTTTCTTGAATGGCCCTCAAGACTTTGTCAGACGCGGCGGAACGGCCTTTGTTTAGGTCGTTTACTCTCTGCCTACCCCATAAGGGATAAAGGCGTGATTATATGTATGTATGTATGTAAAACACCAGGCAGAAAAAGAAGAGTTAAATAAGGAAGTGGGTGGAAGAGGTTACTTTCTACATATAAGTTTGTTTTAGTCTTTAAAGCTATGTCTCATTTATATGTGAGTATGCCGACCCCGTGAGATACGGGATAAAGCTAGGGAGATGATGATGATGTTTATTAGAAAGAATTAATGATAAATAACCTACAATGTCATGGTCATGCTTGACATACATACATACATAAAATCACGCCTTTATCCCTTACGGGGTAGGCAGAGCGCTAAACGCCTCGTAAAAGGCTCTTTCGTCACGTCTGACATAAATTGGGGCAATTTTAGATTGCAATGTGTATTGCTATAGTGACAGGTTGTCAGCCCATCGCCTAAATTACAATACACTGTAACCCTCGAGTCCCTTTTGCTGACTTCTACAGCATGCCCGGGAGGAAGGGCAGCTGAAACATTCTACGTTTTTCTATCTCTCCCAGTCCAGCATGGAAGATAACAACAACTTGACAACATGTATGTAATTTATCTTTATACTAGCGACCCGCCCCGGCTTCGCACGGAAATCATCAGTGTTTCTCTACTATATTATGCATGTTTTATACATATAAACCTTCCTCTTGAATCACTCTATCCATTAAAAGAAACCGCATCAAAATCCGTTGCGTAGTTTTAAAGATTTATGCATACATAGGGATATAGGGACAGAGAAAGCGACTTTGTTTTATACTATGTAGTGATACTTCTGCTTAAAGGTTACCGGTTTTTTTTTTATATTTAAGAAAGTGCTACGCCACATTACTTATTACTTCCATGCTGGACTGGGAGAGGTAGAAAAACATAGAATTTTCCAGCTGCCCTTCCTCCCGGGCATGCTGTTGAAGTCAGCAAAAGGGACTCAAGGGTTAGTGTATTGTAATTTAGGCGATGGGCTGACAACCTGTCACTATAGCAATACATATTACAATCTAAAATTGCCCTTCAATTTTTGTCAGACGTGGCGAAAGCGCTTTTTACGAGGCGTTAAACGCTCTGCCCACCCCGTAAGGGATAAAGGCGTGATTTATGTATGTATGTAAGTGCTACGCCGTTGAGCTACGACATTTAAAAATCACATACAAAGATAAATATACATAGCATCTTCTTTTTAAAACTTAAAAAAACATCAAATTTTATAAATATAAAGTCAATCAGTGGGACACTGTCTACTCATCATCTCCCTAGCCTTATCCCGTATCTCACGGGGTCGGCTACCTAATCTAGGGGATTGAAAGAGGGTACTGGTTTTTACACAGAGCGACTGCCATCTGACCTCTGCAACCCAGAAGGAACTCCAACCCAATCCTAGATTAGGTCAGAGTTTTCAAGCCGCCAATGCTTAGCACTGCCCTCTGATATTAACTTAACGACTAATATCTACGGTATTAAACGATATTAACCGGGACCAACGGCTTAACGTGCCTTTCGAAGCACGGAAAAAGCACCAAATAAACGTACATATGAAATTCGAAAACCGAAAAACACATTGGTACTTGGTGGAATTCGAACCACGACCTCCCGCTCAGGAGGCAGCGGCCCTATCCACTACACCATCGGGCTAGGACACTATCTACTGTAGGTACCATTTGTTAAAAAGATAGAGTTTAACAAAGATCGTCTAAAATCCATTAAATCAATAATGGATGATCTCAAAACCGAAATAAATGACGTCCACATTAAAAATCCATAAAGGATCAAAAATAGAATAAAACAATGCCTCTATCTATAAAGGGGAATAATTAATCAAAGTGACTTGTCAACATTTTCCGTAAAAATTTCTAACCCTTACAATTAAATTCGGATAAAAACTCGGGTGAAGGAAGCGATCGGTTTCGGAGAAAAAAAAACGTAAGAAAAAATTGGGGTGAACGTCCTTGAGTTGGTATTGGAGGGAAAGATTTATGACGCAGATGTAACATCGCGCGGTTTGCTTTACATTGATGAGTTTGTAACAAGAAACTATGAAGAATCTGTTATCATTTAAAAGTGTCCATTATGCAACCCATAGATGAACCAGAAGAGCTTATGTGTTACATTAAAAAGTATTCTGTTTTTTTTTAAATAAGAATATAGCTCTGGCCTACATCCCATTTTTTAGCTTTGAGTTAGTAGTCCAAATAAATCTTCTTCTGGCTACTAAAGTTACTAAGGCCCGTATTGGTAAACAACAGTTGAGATTGACAGCTAGTTTGAGTTCGTATCAGAAATGTCATTTCAGTACAATATGACCTGTCAAATCCATACTTAATATTGCTCTCAATCATGAGATCGCTTTATAAATACGAGCCTTAAATCTTAGTCCGCAAATAACACATATCTTCTTTATTGACCTTATTCAGCAATGTACACAAAACACACCGATACCCCCACGTGACACGCAGTCGCAGGAAGTCCAAACGAATGCACGATGCATCGTCCGTCAAAATAATGTTACGTATAGACGTAACGCGTAAAAAAAAGAAAAAGAAACCAACCAGCTGTGTTGAAGCTTTTTTTTGACGGAATAGTGAAATTTGAATATGGAAGGGTGAAGTGGGAACAATGTGCGGTAAGTTTAAAAATAGAACGTAGACTTTGTCAAGTCATAGACAGACGGATACAAAACGAAAAAAGATCAAAATTGTTCTAAATTCAAAATAGTAATAGATTGTATTTCACAATAATTGTTCTTATTTTGACAATGTTCGTACAGTGAAACACTAAGTATATTCTGTAACCAAAATTATAGAGACTCTCAATTTGAATGTTCACAGCAAATTAATGTGACCAATAAAACGTCTGAAACTACATTACGCTGTCATAACCAACAACTTCGAATTTCAAGATGGAGTGTCCAATAACGCTTTCAGCAAAACCAACTTGGTCGTTACAGCAGCTAATGCTTTGTTTATTGGGGATACGTTCGTAAACTGACATTTACACGCGTTTTATGAACTAGCCCTTTCAAAAGTGACGTTCAGAAATGAGGTGCTGATTTATACGGCCCTTTGGAGTACATTACCGCGTGTTACTAATGAGTTTTCAAACGTGACAGAAGCGAATATGCAATGGATGGTAAAGTTTGTAGCATTGAAGTTATTGAAAAGGTAGGTTCGTAAACTAGACGTTAACAATGTATTCTGACGGTAATGAAGTGTAAAGTTGTCTTAAAATTTTGATATTCGTCTTACTTTTATTGATTTAGAAATTTATAGCCACTTTTTTATCAGTAGGTACGTCAGTAAAATAAATATTAAGTAAGTAGTTTAAGAAAAGATTGTTTTAATAACTTAAACAATAAACAAAAGACAAACATCACAGACGCAATAAACAATTTACACAATCATTTCATACGAACGTGCCAAAAACCTTTAGATTCCCCGATCAAACCATCCGAGACAGAAATAAGACGAATAAGACATTTCCTACAAGTGCCAAACAATTCGCAAATAGACTCCACTCCGAATATGTGCATTTGCCAATAATACCCGCATCGGTAACACGTAACACACGAATTGTGCGTTGTGTGTGCGAAACTAGGAACAACAAAACGCAGAAGCAGAAATAGCGCGTCTGCCGCGTTGCGCCGATCCTCCAGTATCGTCACTTGTTACGTCTGTCTAGATTTGAAAAAGGAACGAGAGCCGAAACTTACTGGCTATTTAGGTTGTATGACATCGAATAAGAAAAATAGATGTGAAATTGTTTGATTTTTGAATATGATTCTTCAAACTCAATCCAGTATCGTCACTTGTTACGTTTGTCTAGATTTGAAAAAGTAATGAAAATCAAAAGTTTAGTTTATGTGACATTTCTGGAAAAGAAAAAAACTGATCGAATTTTGAATTTGAATTAATCTTCAGTGATCATGAAACTCAAACATACACAGATTGAGTTGTTTGAGCTAATGAAAACAAAATGGAAGAAAATGAAAACAAACAACGATACACGCCGGTCTCGCCAGGTGTGGACTTTTGAATAGCAAACTGTTTGTAAACACGATTTCAAAAGCTAATTTTCGTTGATACCATACAATAATGTAGTCTCAACTTCAATGACTTTCGCCTTAATATCACCATAAAGGCTTAAATTTAATCAGATTTGCAACTAAAATTTACTCCAACCGCAGGTTGTCAAACTCTGCCAAAGCAAACATTAATACTCAAATAATTCACGCTCTTTGTCACCTTTACGAGCGCAATGATACTGTACCAGGTGTAACAAACCGTTGGACGTTAAAATAGTTACTTTGAATTCAGGAATCAGTTGCATCGCATCTTGATTAACTGTTGCTATCCAGACTCATAAATAACAATAATATTTCGTCGGAGTTGTGTGCGGGAATATTAATTAGTGCAGAGATGGAGTTGGTTCGCAATTTCTAATTGTAATTAGTAGACGATGAAGCAAGGAAAATTTTAGTACAATCTCTACAAGTGTCGTGTCAACTACAAACTTCATATTTGGTGAAATAAGAGATACCTAAATATTCTTTAGAATTCATATTTATTTGGTATGCTTCAAGTTTCTTCTAACTCTCAACAATTAACAAATAAAGACTTTTGTGAAGCACAAGGTTTTAAAATCTGTTCCCAAAACACTTTGCTACTAAAATAGGCATCAAATAAATATCAAAAGCAAAATAAACATGAATAAAAGAATAAAGATTAGCAATACAATAGCTAAACTCAAGAAGCATATTCTATGGAATCCTAATAATCTTAAACTGGATACTAAAGGAGATACTAGTAATATTTGCACATCAAAACGCAGGATTTGACAAATGGTGATTCTATTGAGGAATCCACAAATTTATGCGAATTCAGAAGATGTGGAATACAAAATGGTGAATCTGATGAATTCATAATCGATTTGGGAGACGCTATTTGTAAAACTTGTAACTTCCATGCTGGACTGGGAGCGAGACAAAAACATAGAATGCGCCAGCTGCATTTCCTCCTGGGCATGCTGTAAAAGTCAGCTAAGGGATCAGAGGGTTTCGGTATATTGTAATTTAGGCGATGGGCTGACGACCTGTCACTACAGCAATATACCTACAAATCTAACTTAAATAACCCTCAAAACTTTGTCAGACGTGGCGGGACGACCTTTGTTTTGGTCGTTTACGGTCTGCCTACCTCATTAGGGATAAAGGCGTGACATGTATGTATTTGTAAAAAGACTACTTAGGTACATAATAATGGAAGACTGTACGATGTCAAGTAAGTAAGTACCTCATACTCAAATTTAAATACTTTACATTTTTTGTATACTATTACATACATACATATAATCACGCCTTTATCCCTAATGGGGTAGGCAGAGCGTAAACGACGTAAACAAAGGTCGTTCCGCCACGTCTGACACATTTTGAAGGTTATTAAGATAGATTTGTAAGTATATTGCCGTAGTGACAGGTTGTCAGCCCATCGCCTAAATTGCAATATACAAAAACCCTCGGATCCCTTAGCTGGTTTTTACAGCATGCCCGGGAGGAAATGCAGCTGGCACATTCTCTGTTTTTCTCTCGCTCCCAGTCCAGCATGGAAGCGTATACTATTAGAGTGTATACTATTAGACTTCGTTTAATTCAGAAACTGTATTAAAAACAAAGATATTAAATTTCACTTCTTCTAATGTCGTGTGTGTTATTGTGTCGAATGGCCTGCTGAACCCTGAGGTGAGAGCTTCTTGAACATGTTTATCGACTAATCCTATAAGATTTTTATCCAGTAGCTTTCTGAAACCTTTATCAGGTCCTCTGTCTGGCCTATCAACTTATATTGTGTCTAGTTTCAGTTTTGTCATTAGTTTTCCATACTATTCATTTATATAGATGACTTTTTGTTTTAACATAAATAAACCCTAGATCTGTCCCATAATGCGTGTACACATCTAATCAACGTTTCTGGTTTTCGCACAACGCGCAAGAACGCACTCGCGCACCTGTCGCGCACTTTGTATGCGCCGCGCCACTGTTATTGTGCAGATTCCTGTGACGTCACGTTCACTGCAACCGGGGTAGACTATGCTGGACCTTTTGATATTAATGGTAGAGTTGGTTTTGCAATGGTTTGACTTTGGGGAGTATTGTGAATTCAGAAGTAGGCTGTGACTTTTGGAAGTGGCTGTAATTTGTCAAATTATCTTTGTTATTATCATGTATCATACTAGTTGTCAAAATTTTAATTAAGTTCTCGAATTAAATGGTAATACTGGCCTAGTTAACAAAACAATCAAAGTGAATGTTATATTTATAACCCAACCCATCATTGAGGCAACCAATCCATGAATAGATAAAGTCTTGAAATACAAGGCACTAACTGTCGATACATCAATAAAAGCCCGTGTCATCGACTCGTCGGAACCAAGTGGAACTAGTGGAACACAATCAAGCATAATAACCAGAGGTCGGAAATTCGGGTGCAAAAAAAGTAAAAACCCACTGTTGGAGCTACTAAGAGTTGCTACAACCACCTTTTTCAAGATTTTTAGGGCCCCTGTTTATTTTTCTTTATTAAATTGTTTTAGTAATGCCAATGTATTCTTTGCGTCAATATAAGTCGAAACTGTTTGCATTTTTTTTTTAATATTTGTTTTAATTTGAAAGATAAAAGTAGAAATGAGTTTTCAATGTACTGAAAAATATTAAAAATATAAAAATATCGTTTGATTGTTTGATATTTTTATTGAATACCCTTTATAAATGATTTCTACGATGCTTTTATTATTATTACACAAAAATTTGAATGGGGCCCTCGGGGGCCCAAAAGCGTTTTATTCCTTTAAAAAAAATGCGGAGAAAATTAAAATTAAAATTTGTATTTGGCAAGGTTAAGACAAGATAAACGCTTTTTACTCTTGTAATTTTTTCTATACGGTTGATAGTTTCAGGATAAATTGATGTTGAAGTTAGCAGGACACAATCGTTCAAAACCAAGCAAAGTAGTGGTTTTTATGGTGAAATCGTCTAGGTTAAGAAGAGATAGGCAAGGCACTTCTCTTTCTTGTTATTTTTTCTCTACGGTTGACAGTTTCACAGTGAATTGATGTTAAAGTTGTTAGGACAATTTTTGGGCCTGGGGGCCCAAAGCATTTTACTTCTTAAACAAAGAAATTACGGAAAAAAACAAAATTAAAATTCTTATTTGGCTAGGTTAGGACAAGATAAACGTTTTTGCTCCTGTAATTTTTTCTCTACGGTTGATAGTTTCATTGTAAATTAACAATTAAATGCTTGTTACTAAGTTACATGAAATACTTTTGGCTTTCTTTATAAAATTTGACCATAATATTGTGTACTTTCAACATTTCACAAATTGAAACAGATGCAGCTCTATACGCTGACCTTGTCGCATATACTGAGAGAGAGAGAGTATATTGGACCAGCATGTATGTGTCTTTCAAATAAATATTTCTAGGAAATTTATCACTTCGACCGTTTATCCCAGTATGTGCAAAAGACTACTCAACCATAGTGGAAGAGGCAGGCGGCACCTGCAGCTATACCAAAAAATACTTAAAAGTAAACACTTTGGATTCAAATTGAGTCAATATTGTCAATACAGGTGTTTGAATGCTATTTTTGTTGAATGATTGCACGTAATTTAATCTATCAAGCATTTGAATGTTGACTCCGATTACGCCGATGAAAACATCGCCGATCATCGCACATGTCTACTACCTAGTTTCAAGCAAGTCCTCGCTCCGTAGTTCCGGCAGTTTAAGAGAAATTAATTACAGTTTAATAAATAAATATTAAAAAATTACAGCTCGCAACTCTGCCTTGTTTAATGAAATTTAAATAACTTTAAGTGCATCATTCGTTCAGCTTGTAACACTGTATGTATAAATTAAATTCAATAGTCAAATAAAAGAGTATATTGATACTTAAATAACCGATATAGTTAAACGATACAATAAAACGACGTAAATATGTAAGTTATATTTATATTTCAACACAAATCAACAAAAACAAAATATGCAATAGTTATTTATAAACTAAACTAAACCAAATATCCCTGTCTCTCTCTATCCTTGTCCCTGTCTATCTCTCTCTTTGAGTATGTGCGACAAGGTCAGCATATTGACTGTATCTGTCTAAGTGCGTTTAGGATGTATTGTCTTTTATCTCATATTGATGTATTGTCGTCTAATTTTTGGTTTGTAAAATATGGCAAGTACACAAAATCAAAAGTGTATTACATGTAACCTAGTATCAAGTATTTTCTCTGATATACTTATTGGAAACCGGCTAACCCAGGGAGGGTTTCAGTATTGTATTTTAAACGATGGGCTGACAACCTGTCACTATAGCAATATACAGATCCACCTGGAATGACCCTAAAAATTTGTCAGACGTGGCGGAACAACCTTTGTTTAGGTCGTTTACGCTCTGCCTACCCCATTAGAGATAAAGGCGTGATTATATGTATGTATGTACTTATTTGTAAAATATAAAATAAAGACGAATCCGGTAAAATTATTTATATATATATATATATGTGAGTGCTTGACTGGTCTTATTTTAAGGATTTAGGTGCTTACAATGAACCTTAATAGTTTCACAACGAAAGAAAAAAGTATAGTAATGTTTAAGCAGTAAAACGCTTTGGGGCCTCCAGGCCCAAAAATTGTGTCCAGGGAATTTTAACATCAATTCACTGTGAAACTGTCAACCGTAGAGAAAAAATTATTTCTTGAAAGAGAAGTGCCTATATCTTCTTAACCTAGCTGATTTCACCATAAAAACAACTACTTGGCTTGGTCTTGAACAATAGTGTCTTACTAACTTCAACATCAATTTACCCTGAAACTATCAATCGTAGAGAAAAAATTACAAGAGTAAAAAGCGTTTATCTTGTCTTAACCTTGCCAATTACGAATTTTAATTTTAATTTTCTCCGCAATTTAAAAAAAATAAATAAAACGCTTTTGGGCCCCCGAGGGCCCCATTAAAATTTTTGTGTAAAAATAATAAAAGCATCGTAGAAATCATTTCTAAATGGTAATCAATAAAAATATCAAACAATCAAATGATATTTTTAATATTTTTCAGTACATTGAAAACACATTTCTACTTATATCTTTCAAATTAAAACAAATATAAAAAAAATGCAAACACTTTCAACTTATATTGACGCAAAGAACACATTGGCATTACTAAAACAATTTAATAAAGAAAAATAAACTGGGGCCCTAAACATCTTGAAAAAGGTGGTTGTAGCAACTCTCAATAGCTCCAACAGTGGGTTTTTACTTTTTTTGCACCCGAATTTCCGACCTCTGATAATAACACACCGATAATAGACTACGAGGAAAGCGAGGCGATACTATAAATCTGCGTGCATTTTTCGCAAACGCATAAAATCAAACGCACAACTATTATTGAATCGTAGAACAATCGACAGAACTACAACTATCTCTGTCTAGCTGAATAGGTTGCTCTCGCTTCCTCAGCGCACGCGTCGCTATTGTGTCTGGCGAGAGATTGCAAGAGATGTTCGTCTCGTTCTGTCCGTATAGCTGCGTCCTTCTCGCACGCGTGTCAATGCAGTTTATTGTAGACGTTAATGTCTCTGATTACAAATGTAAATTTTCAGCATGCGACGGCGTTGGCCGCTCGTTTTTTTTTCGATTTCTCTTTATGGTATTAAATTGTAGCAGAAATTAATAGCGAGCCCTTTGTAAAGTTTTATTTTTCCAACATAAAAGCCAGCTATTGTTTCGTTTGTAAACCAGTTTATTATAGCACCGCATTAAAATTTATGTTTAATGTTAGCAATCAAGATGTATTTTAATTTTATCGTCTAATTTTAAACAATGAACCTAGAATTATAATTTCTTCGGGTTTGTTATTGGAGGTGTGTTAAATGGGGCGTGAACTTTTGGCTCGCAGATTGTTGCATTAAACGTATTTAATTCGCGAATTTAACATTATTATTCTAAATGGATCATGTCATCTATCAGAATCAATCAGCTAATTGAAAATCTCATCTACATTCGATCAGATCTGGCTTACCTATTATTCGCATATCAGTGCGCTTTATTTATAAAGCATGCCCAATATTTCTTGATCTATTAGCCTATGCATCATTTGTATCAGTGGCGAAGTCTTCAGGAGGTCAGGTTAGACTGGTTAGCACGACAACGGTTTCTCAACCGAATGCCGCTGGCGAATACTCACTCGGCTGCCAATTTTCAGAAAGACAGAGCTAAAATAATTGCTGTAAAGGCGCCCTATTTCGAGAGTGTACTTTAGATATAATTAATTCTAGTATGTTTGTTCGGGCATGGCGTGTTTGTCACTCCTGTTGGGCGGGGAAATTCGGGAAATTTAAACTAAGCACTCATTATAACGGCTTTTGGCAAATTTGAAATTACTTCTTTTTTAATGAGTGTTAACTAGAAATTATGAAAGCTTGCTTAAATATTACTACAAATGTTAATTTTTTTTTTAGTTTACTTTTACTTTACATCTAAGTTTTAATATACATAGATGATGTAATACTCATTCGTTATAGATAATGTTCGTTCACTGGGTATTTCCATATTATTGATTTACCTAACTATCCCAAATAGTATATTGAAATACAAACAAAAAACAAGTACGGTTTTAAAAAAATAAGTAAGCAGATCGCGAAAAAAGATAAAGTTAATTTTATTGGCCCAAACAATACCATCGACACAATGTGCTGTCAATGTAACGTGTAGTTATTGAGAAATCACTCTCACAATAAACAACTGGCAGCTTCGCACTATCAAGAGACAATAAATAAATCGCCTTTAAACAAACTCTTTTCTCAATATAAGTAATGTAATTTGAAAAATGAAATATAAAAAGAAAGGTTTCCAGAAACTTTTTTTACAGTAAATTAGGCTGTAAGGACTAGGATCCTACGCCTGTCCCGTAAGTGTTAAGAAAAACAAAATAGAATCTGACAGTTGGCAAAGCGCGGGAACTGCAGTTTTTGTTTGTTTCATTTCGATTCGCCAATAGTGACACATTTCCTGTATTAACTATCAATAGCTTCGAAGAGATCAAAATGAAGATTAGATTGATCTGCCTAGCATTAGAACGTAAATATTTATTTTCTGAAAAGTTACCTACATACTTAGAATACAACGCAAAAATGGCGTAAGAAAATGTTTAGGTACATTGTAATGATGCTGCATGTTTTTTTTTTACCAATGTTGAGCACCGAAATTAAAAACTTACATTAATACTATGAGTCGATGACATAATAGAGTTCATACCTGAAAATAAATCAAAACGTTCAAATAAGTATCAACAGTAAAAAGTTTCAAAATAATAAACACATGCGTAGCATAATGTAGAGATCGATTGAACAACTTTTCAAGACCATATTGTACGAACGCCCCCTCGTATTACAGCCAGTAACAATTACACTACATTTGCACACAATCGTGCCACAGAAAAGAAAACAAAATAATCACCTTTTCTAAATTCGAACACAAAGCGTTCGAAATACGAAAAGGTAACAGCGAATGGCTAGAGCGTATGCCAAAATGCCAGCCAGTGACAAACAATCGAGAATGCGTTCTATTCCAAATTCAAATCTTCAATCCTACGAGTGTGCTACAATCGAAATTTGAATTTCGAATAAATTATTTCATAACCAAGATCAGTTTCTTCGTAAAATCTTTTGGAATTATTCATGAATCTTGAGTTAATTGAATCTGATATTTGATTGGGCGTTAATTCTTTTGAATGCTTATCTGAATGCGGTCCAAATGTCATGAGAACAACGGAGATGTCTACTTAATGTCTTTAAGACGTCTAATAAAACTTTAGGAATAACAAAATGTTTTTGTACGTTATCAAAATAGATTGATCGCCTAAACAAATAAATATTAAGTATTAGACGTTGCTTATACTTGTTAGTTTCTGAGAATCAATCAAGTAGACTTCTTTTAATGTAAACGGCTCTTCAACAGTCTTAGTTGCCAGCTCAACTGTCTTTAATATAAACTCTACATAACCAATTGCATCACGCGTTTTTAAAAAAGGACCATGTTCTACTTTTTTATATACTTTTTCTGATTCAATCAGAGAAATCTATCGCGAAATTTATTCGTTATTGAAAAACATTTTATCAGTTCCATCCGCTTTTTTATTCAAACACAAAATCCGTCACACACGATCAGATTCTTTAGATTGACGAATTACATACTTAAGTTTAACATGCCATTTAATCCTTTTCTATCACAAAGAAAGTTTAAAATCATTGCGTAACCGAACCATGCATATTACTGTAAGTCCCAAGCTTAAATAAGCTTTACTTCCAGGTAATAGAGAGCTTATTACATTGATTTGCTGAGTAGTACAATTGGTTTGGGTACGTCAGATCAGGTATTATTTTGGTAACGTTACGGATCTTACAGATTGTGACTGACACAGCGGTTAATAGTTTAAGCTTTGATAGGTATCGGGCAAGTTAGAAATAAGTATTTATGTAGATGACGTTATGAAATTCTGTAATATTGAATCTGGTAGAGTTTACTAGAGTCGATTTCTAAGATGAAACATTTCTACATAATATATATAATCAATTAATCATGCCCTATTGGGGTAGGCAGAGCGTAAACGACCTAAACAAAGGTCGTTCCGCCACGTCAGACATAGTTTAGAGAGTTATTTTAAGACATGTAGGTATATTGCTGTAGTAACAGGTTATTGTTTCTTATGAAATTGACAGGTACACAGATGATGGTGTGATGTCAAAGAAACTAAATTTTGCAAACATAATAATTGCTTCTGTATAAACAAAAAGTTCCTGTATAAACGAAATAAGATCTAATTATTAACATCCTGTACTCTTGTACTTTACATCTCGTATTTATAAGATCATACAGTTTTATAAACACATAGGAATTACCCAATGACAGACACGTTTTCAAAATGGCCGCGCTGTCATACTTCTTCCAAAATGAGATGTGTCATTTGATATGTTCCTTGTAAGATAAATTAGATCTTGGATTCTAAGTATTATAGTTTGAGGAATGTGCTCCGATTCTATACGTTTTATTATTGACTGTCTAATGATTTATTTATAATATTTTTTTATATAAATATTTATTTTTGTAGGAACTCATCTCATGCACAATTAGTTTTTCAGCTGTGTCTAAAACAACAATTTTACTGGAATCGCTTACTTTGACGTTATTACTTAATTTGATTTCAAATCCCATCATTTTTCGTTTTTACAACAAGTATACGGCACCCTGCTAATCAAGTACATATTCCTTGAGGTAAATGGCCAATTTAGTTAAATTATCTGCCATCGAAGTCATTTTCCTTTAAACCAATTACAAGATCTCGAAATGAAGACATCGTAAGATCATCTTAACAGGAGCGGATGAAATGAAACAGTCGACTTTCAAATAAATAATAAAAATGTAAGGGTCGCTCCGAACAACAAAATTGATTTTCGATAAAAATGAATATTCCAAACGAAGCAATCCCAATCACCGGCGGCATTATAAATCTGGAATTTGGCCGTTTTTCCCTCCATTCCCCACTTCCAAATTAAAAATGTAAGAATTCTCGCTGGCAAAGGAATTTATATTTTATTTCATTTCATTAAATCCGCCATCTTTTGTTTCCCGAAGGCCGAACTGCGATTGGAATTCATATTTTTCTGGCGTTTTGTTTGCGGCCAGTGTTGTTTTGTTTTTGATTTATTTTTGCTTTATGAGGTCCGCACACTCCACCTGATCGCTGATTTGGGTTGATTAAGGATAAAATCTTATGGAATTTGGGACTTAGTATTATTTTATTTTTGGACTGCAGCCCAAATATAATGGAACTAATATTATTATTTTTCATGTCTTTTTTTAAATAATTTTGCATCCTTAGTCGTGAAATGACTTAAAAACTATTATAAAATAAATACATACTTAGATCACAAACAAATCTTAAAAATAAATTCTTTAATATCCCAATTTTCCAGGGACTCTGAGTTGTGACCATTACATTGACTTACCATTCTTAACATTCATTCGCCAAACAAAATATGAAAACGACCTCTCCATTCCATCTTTTTGCAAATTAGATTCCCTTTCAAGCAATCGATTTCACGTTTATGCATCTCCAATGTTTCCTTTAAAAAAGCAAGACAAAGACACTCAGTATTTTATTGCGAACGTTTCAAATGCCAAAACTGTCTGGCCACTAATCGGCAATAAAATGCCTTCAGCGTTCGGCTGGCGCATTCATCAAAAATAAGAAAATAATTAATACTCCGACCGAAATCAGAAACCGGCGGGAAAATAAAGGAATTTGTACAAGTGGTCGCGGATTTGTGGCACCGCTCAGTTGGTATGTTCGAAATTTGAAAATTATTGTAATGATGTTTTGTTTCGGTGAATATATGTTTTAGTTTAAATGTACACATTTTAACAATAACTGATATTTTATGTGTCTTTGACAACTTTAACTTAAAACTTTGAATTAACCAAAAATACTAAGCATGTCATCAAAGTAATTTTAGAAGATAGTACCTATCCAGTGAAAAAAACAACAGCGAGCGTATGATTATTCCGGAACAGCGATCGATTCGCATTGAATTTGGATTTGGGAACGCAGCTATAAAATCAATCATTTGGTTCGTAACGACTATACTATCGATATATTTATGAAAGTTTTACATTTACAGTTTTGTTCTGGGGTGGATTCAGTGAATTTTATTTATTTGGATAATTTTGAAGGTTTATTTTATATTGTTTCAAAGGAAAACCTAATCAATCTCTGTCTATTTATAATTAAAACCAATAGTATCTACGTTATTAGTGTTAGAATCATTACTTATGATGTTATGTGCTACTTCTACAATTTCAACATCAACTTTATTATTATCACTTTTTAAATTACCATTAACTTTATTAATTAACTTACCAACTCTAATACCATCTTCGATTACATAACTAAATCCGTCTCTAGCTTCAGTATCTTCAGTTAGTTATCTGAATCCGTCCCTGGCCTTCAGTTTTAGCTTAAAAATAGCCGTTTTGAGTGGTTCGGATAAGTTAGATGAATGTTTCAGTTTAAGTCCGCGGTTAATGACTTTATCGTTTTCAGAGCACTTCGTATGTTTCATTGCTTCATAGAGGGCGGCACTGTGCTCTTCTAATCCTGGGAGGTATTTGAGTGGTTTCTGTTTTATGTTTGTGTTGTATTTATGAAGGGGAAAGAAAAATATGATGGTTTTATTGGTTATAGTTATTTCGTGTATTTGATTTAGGAAACCTCTTGGCATTGTACAGATATTTTAGTTAAACTGTAGATTAGAGATGGATTGGGTTTCTTTTTAAAGGCTACACGAAGCCAGAGGTATTGTAGTTTTGGCATTTGGTTTAGGCCATAGTCTGATGACCTGTCACTACTAACAAACCAGAGTTCTCTCAGTAATGATCCAACTAAATATTTGACAGACATGGTGGAAACTGTCTAGTCTACTCAAAGTGTTTACTTATGCGACACCTAAATTAGATTATCTTTAGTGACAATAAAATAAATATTAGAAACATTACTCACTTCTTTAAAACAAACAGCATTGATTATTAAAGTGTCAAATAACATTCCAATAAAAATGTCCCATGTTATAAGTATCTTGTTAATATCACTTAAGAATTTCAACCCACTGCACGGAGGCGGGATAGCACGTTATAAATTATTTAATATACATTTTTAATTAACTTCAAAACACGAGTCTAGCTCAATAGAGGTCAACACACTTCGTAGCTTATAGCCAGTATAACTTGAACCGGTATTAATATTATATTTGTATAGAGGAAGGGGTCTACAGATGTTTTTAAGGCAACTGGTCCGAACGCAACACAGTCACCCATCAATCAATAGAATCATATCACGGAGCGAGTAAGATTATGATTTTATAAGTTGAAAGTAATATTTTATTCAAATATTTCTGATTGAATATAATAAGCACACAGATTTACCATTTACTGGTTTAGAAAATTATGAGATCCGTCATTGGTAGATATAGTTTTAATTTTCTATTTGCAATTTAAATTTAAAACGCACTAATAGAGTTGCATCGATTGCTGGCAGGATAGAATCCGAATGTGAGCTCTATTCGAAAAAATAAAACAAATGATTTGTAGTCTATCAAGATTTGTGTTCCAGCTCCATCTCCCCGCACGCCCGTCATAATCCATCTCTCGTTCGATATTTGAATACACTCGAATTTGGAACGCGCTCGTAATATGAACTCGGTTCGTTTCGTTTTTCAATTGCTTCACTTATATTTTGAATTTAGAACGAGTTTGAGATAAGATCTTTTTTTTGTTTTTCTGACGTTTGAAATTTAAAATGTTGGATGTGTGTTTTATTTCGGCCGTTTGAAAAAAGAGATTCATCTGAATTTGTTCGGACACATTTTGTTATCTTAGTTTGTATGATGGATTTCAATCGTGCTTTTTGCCTTAGCTTTTTATGTTTTAAATAATGATGTACGTAAAAATACCGCGAAATAGTGTGCTATGGAATTTCAATTCTAAAAGCATTAGAGTCTAGACAATATTTAGTTGGTCGTAAATTGTGCGTCTCCATTCTTTAGCGTATGAAAGGTGAAATCGCGATTCAGAAATTCTGCGCGCGTGGCCTTACGTAAGTACGGTGCGTACTTAGCGGATAGGACGTATGCGTAGGTTGTCCACAATTTAGACGATAATTCAGAGAAAACTAGCTAAATAAGAAATTGACCACAACGTGCATAATTTAAACCTTTTGTCAGGTGTAATTGGGAAAGATTATCAAAGGCAAAATTTCAGTTTTTTTAGATGCAGAGCTTTATTCCGATTCTGAATTTGGTTACCATTGATACGTTAACATTTAAGAACACAGAGACAACTTAAAGACTTCAAGCCTCTAAGAAAGAAAGTTTATGATTTACAAAAACACTAGTGATTAGTTACTCAGTTATGATTATGATGTTACCAAACGTTAAAAACAAAAGAGTACAGTCCACACCAACAGTGTGGCCACCTTTCGATTCTGCTAGTGATATTGCATACGCGCACGCGCCGACCGTCACGCGGGGTGGCCACACATTCCTCAATGGCCCGTCCTTTACTACAAGAATGGGACAGAGGCTATTAAATACTTATTAATTGGTAACAGTTAATTTAAATATTTTTTGTGGGACATGTATGGACAGTTCTGAATATGGTGTCATTTATTTCAAGATTTGACTGACCTGATTTTAAAAGTAAAATGAAAATGACGTTTATTTGAAACCAAGTTCAAATTAGGATAAAAAGTAATCATGTCAATTCATTCGCTGATACTGTTATAAAAACATCCAAGAAAATAACTTTCATCAATCATTGTATTTACATCGTTCACTTCATTCATAACGTCATCAACGTAAACTCTTTCGCCATTGCCCATATCGACATCGTCTTTACAAAAATTTCGATCGTCTTCAAGAGACACATCTTCGATACAATGCTCAATGAAGGCTCTAGCCTAGCCCCCTAGGTATTTAGACAGGAGCGGGGAGGTGTTTTTTAACCACACACGAAAAACTAAACCTAATTCAAGTTAGGATAAAAAGCAGTAATCTTCATTCATTCATTGACTCTGATTTAAAATCTTCCAAGAAAAACACTTTCTTCAATCTTTGTCTTTACCTTCGCGTCATTCATAACATCATCGACGTTAACTCTTTCGCGATCGCCCACATCGACATCTCCACGAAAATTTCGATCGTCGTCAAGGGTCACATCTCCGACACAATGCTCAATGAAGGCTCTAGCCCCCTAGGTATTTAGAGAGGGGGGGAGGTAGAGGTAATTATTCGTCGGAATAACCACGCCTCCCATTGTGAGTAAGTATGGGCTTTCTGATGCTCACCTGGGATGTACTGTTGAACTGGTGATAAGTTTAAGGCTGTGAGGCGTTGAGTTAGGTTGTTTTTGTATGTATGTCTTCAGGAATGTTGTATGTCTAAGTGTGGTCATGATAGTTATTGTAAACATGGTCGTTAGTTTGTTTGTCGAGATCTGCACGAGCTTTTATGATTAATTTATGGACAATATTATCACTCATATCGCGGAGATGCTCATGTTGCAAACCTTTTTGTGAGGATGCAATAAGAAAAATGAAATGTGATATGACATGACTATTTTCTCCAGTAAAGGCCACTCTAATATGAACCTAACTGTAAACTCCTTGAAACGCTGGCCCGGTCTATTTAAAATATTATGTTCTGATTTTAAGAGAAATATTTTTACCAACACATGACTAACTACAACATGAATTTTACACTAACAGGAAATAAGAGGAATAGTTTGAAGAAACGAGTTCTTTTGCAGTTCACTTCGTCATGTTTCTTCAAAGTGATTGATCTGATACGACGGGTGATGAATTTGAAGATGTTTGGTATCAACTGAGAAGAATAGAAGATTAATTTCATAATCTCAATGATTTAGAGGCTTAGTATTATAAATTGGATAATACTTCATTTCAATACCTAGGTAAGATCTGTAATGTTTGTAGTCATATTTAAATTTAAGATACACCAATAACATCAGTATGATACAGTGGATTCTAATAAATAATTAGGTTTTCGTGAAAGACAAAATTATTAAAAATCGATCACACCGTAAGCGGATTGGTTTTAAAAAGCATTCGAAATTCAAAAGCTAATATTTGAATATGAACTGTTGCATTCCAAAGCTCCCAGTGTTTGTGATTCGTTCATTTGAAAACGGAACGTCTTGTTCTTATTATGAATGCGTTAAGGATGCGGCCGCGCATGCGTCTGGGAGTTTAGTTGCTGATGCATTAATGCTTCAATTGTAGGGAGATGGAATTGAAAGTTTTTGAGAGGAGCCAGTATAATTGAGAGTCATTGACGTTTGGTAGCAAGAATTTTAAATCATTGGTGATTTCAGTATGTAAATACATACATGTTACGAAATCTTTGATAGATCTTATTGGAATAAGTCAGTATAATTAGAGCAAACTGAAAAGTGTTCTCATAGGACCTTTTAGAATCAATCAATTTTATCTCCTATCTTGATTTGATCTACACAAAAAATATTACTCAATTTGATCACAAACTTTTAAGCTGACTCATTAGCATCTTTCTCTGCTTCAGACGTCAAATTTAGATCTCTTTTTTCTCTAACGCCCGGAGATTGGTCATTACACATCTGAATATGTGTTCCCACAAAAAATGATCACGATTTTGTTCAAAAATCGAAACGAGATGTAAGGAGAACGTGCTCGCTATAGTTTCCGGATTGATTTGAAAGTTGAATTTGGAATCGATTGATAAGTATCGCTTTTTGAGATAGATATTACTTTAACAACATGGCAGAAATATATTATGATACAAAATCCTGAAATTAAAAATTATTGAAACATACAATACTGTCTGAAATTGTAAAAAGAAGAAGTCTTAAATAAGAAAAATAACTTCAGAAATGTATGACCCCTAAACAGCAAATCAAATTTTTAAAATGTCTTATTAGGTAGAGAAAAAGCCACCACTATTAATAAGTTTTATTTAAAGAAAAATGACACAACAATGACGAAGACATGAAAAACAAGAAAAAAATCACAAATTTCATATTTTTTTAAACAAATCCAGCCAGAACGATTCTTTTGAATATAGAACACAATAATTTTTAAATTGCCTTCCTCTCAGCTGCCGTACGAATAGTTGGTGAGGTTAAGTGTTCATGTCACTCGCTTCCAGAAAGCTGAATAGTACGTTACAAGTAATTTAAATAGAGCGATCCCTCAATTAGGGTTAATTCTCGTGTTTAAGGAATATCGTGCGTCCAATTATGGCTGGCTTGGGAGACGAGATGACGGAATTGAGGAATGTTTTACGTCATATAATATTCTGGCTTGATTTTTAATTGTTGTTCAACTGATAAATTTTGCAATTTCTGTGTCCAGTTTTCTATCTGAATTTACAGCTGATCGTATTTAACTCACAAAGGAGTTTGCATAACAACGGTAACTGGCACTTAATCATTTAAATATTTGGGGTGGTCGATCTTCTCCGTATTTTTAATGAAAATTTGTTCTGCCTTTTAAGATTCATCAAATGTATCATTATGATTGAGATCATCAACGCTACAGCTGTCTTGAAATGACATTACATTGCATGATTCCAGCAATATGTATGCAGTTTACAATAAAGTAAGATTTGAAAACAGCGTTCGATAAACAAAAAATACGGAATTAAGTTGACAGATGTTTTGAAAAACCGAGTATAAAATGTAAAGAAACAAAGACTTCGCGAATTCTTAATCGAGTTTATTTTATAAACAACTTTACAATCACGAGTAGAGTTTACGTTTATCCGTTTTTTTTAACTTCTGTTTGGCGGTTACCGGTTTTAACCGGAATATTCTATTATTTCCGGTTCCGGGCACGCCTTTTCAAACACAAATTAATTGGTATTCTTTTGAATTTATGGCAGTAGGAGATCAAATTTTGGCAATTTTTCTGATCAAATTTATTTTTTAATCAGTGTTTAGCGAAACTAGTTTCAAACAAGATAAGATAGATGAATAATAGTTGCATAGTGGATGTAAATTAGTTATAGATTTGCATTCTTGAAATTGTACTAAAGATAACTACAGATATAAATGTTTTGTTGTTGTGTGTCTTCCACAATGGTAACCCCCAATGCGACAGAGTGAAAGACCTTTCAAGCGAGATCTTTGTCTTTTCATCACAATACTCTATACAAAAGCAATAAAATTATCATAAGATTCATAAGCTCGCCATACAAAGTAATAATCTCATATTCGAGCGCCGCCATCTTTAAAACAATGAACGTTATTGTCTCTTCTTAATTCCATTTTTGAAAAAATAATCCATTTCGCATTTCATTCTCGACTCATTGAGCGAGTGTAATACAAACTTAAACCAGCTTTATTCAAATCGGAGTACAGTTCAAACTTGTACAAACAGCATGGAATACAATTCGATTTTTAAAAAGTGTATCCCTTGTTTGTATCTGTAGTAAAATGAATCTTATCTTCAAGACACAAGTCATACATTTGTTTACTAATTGGAAGGTAGTGTGTAAGAGAGACAAGGTTATGAGATGAAACATTCTGTTGATTCCTCTTATTGTGATAATTATAAGACAAAATCGAATTAAATCGATGTTGATATTTGTTGACGGAGTTGTGCTACGGCTTTTCAAGAAATACCAAGAAAATATTACTCGTTTTGCTGAGACTATAAATATGATCAATTACTTCGTATGTGTGAGGAATAAAGAAGGGCCTAGGTTGTAGCCTTGGGGAACACAAAAACTAAAGCACACATTTTTTACAGAATTACGTTAAAAATAATTCACATGTAAAAGAAATATTTTTATTTATATTTTTTTTATAGAAAAAAGCTCAAGAATTTTTGAAAGTTCCAAGTCAGTAATCAAATTATGATTTATTACTTGTATAAAAGCTTGATAAAAATTAAGTATGAAAAATTTTCTTATTACGGAAATCAACTGACTTGTCAAATAAAAGATGCATAAGTAGGTACTTGAATTTTTGCAAAATATGTTTTGTCGCTAACTACAAAGACTAGCAGTAATAAAGTATGTTCATCTATAGCTACGTATATAGCTAGTTAGCGGCCTTTCCGTAGAGAGACGTCTGTCTGTCTGTCACAGTCGATTCCATCTACGGATCTTATTAATTGTTATTTACAATTGCTAATACCAACTTTATTTTATAAAATAAAGTATATTGTTGTTGCTGGCAGTTTGTAAAAGTTACCCTATTCATCAAAGAAAAAGAAAATAGTATTGTATTTCTTTTTGGTCTTTCATTGTCTTCTTTTTCAAATCGTTCTAAAATACTGGCCACTTGACTTATAAGATATTTATCATTTTCTTCTAAAAGATCTCTATCATTTTTAGTCCTCTTCTAATTCTGACCTCTTTCAAATTCGGAACATGAAACTTTTTTCTTGCTGTTGTCGGCAGTTTTTGAAAATGGACCAAATTCTCTTAACCGTTTTCTCGATATCGTTTAGGCGTTCGATATTTGAATGAATCACGGCATATGAGTCAATACCATTGTTCGTTTCATGGTCCCTCACAATGGAACTTCACCGAGTAAATTAGGAAATGTATTTTTTATTGAAGCCATTTGGAATTACAATTGTGTGATATTGACGTATGATTTTGAATTCCAGTTAATTCCGTGTGAGTATGTGGATGTCATCGCGGCTTCTTTACTGGCTGATTAATATTCTTAATTTAAATATTTGCATGGCGGTATTGTTTTTTTTTGTTGTTATCACATGGAAGATCTTTTTCTGGGTTTCTTTTTTGAAAATTGACACACACTGGGAAATTGTTGCTTGCGATACTTATTAGAATTCTGGAGATTTTTAAAGGTTTTTTTTTTACTTTAAAGTCTTTGAAACTAGTATCTTACTTATTCTAAGTTCAACTCTTTGCATAGCAACAAAACTCCTCGAACCTTTAAAAGGCGTTTATATGTCAACGGTTTCCTTGTATTGTTTTACGCCAGAAAAGAAAAATATTGTTTTATTTTTAAATCGGCTCACGTTCGACTCACATTCGTGTGACGTCACATCCGTTGCCTGATAAGGGCGCTTCCGGCTTCTGGGGAATGAATGAGTGAATGGGTGACGGAATAAACGACTATGGCCGAACGTTGCCCGGATTGGCCGATTGACCGAATGGGCGAATACCGTTCGGTGGTAGCGATTTTGGTTACAGGATAAGGCTTTCCGTACTGCCTGCCTATTTGAATATTTGAGGCTAGATTTTAATTTATTTGCAGTGAAGTAATCTTTTGTGTCTAACACTTTGAATATTGTATTGATCACAAATTTATGTTGTTTCATCCCGGAAAAAAAATTACTTCAAAATTTGGATCAGGATTACGGTGTTTACGTAGAAAATATGACAGTTTTTATGTATGGGCGGTTTTGCACTGCTCCGTATTCGGTTTGTATCCGATTCGTGTCCGTGGAAAATCTATATTAAACGGATATGGATGGGTGCGCAATCTGTCCATACATTTACTAGGAAGGCCAATTCGGAATAGAAAACATTTGGACCAGTGTAAAGCGCTCTATCTGTTGATTTTTTTATCTTCCTATAAGTGATATTGATAATATGATCACACTCCACCTACTATATTTAAGTTTATTCTTAGATTATTCTTCTTCACTAAATATTTTTGACGATATTTGAATTTAAACAAAGCAACTATAAATTAACCATAAAAAAAAACATTAATGTCGAATAACACAGGTAATGTTGAAACACTTGTTAGTTTTAAAGACAAATATATTATATCTTATAAGGACCACAAAAACTCATAACTTGACATCACATTATGTTGCAATCGGATTTTTCCTCAAAACTGACAAACGTAAATTAATTTCTTGGAATCACTTTAGTTATTGGATAAGCAATATGTTCATGTCATGGTAAATTATGACAAAAAGTTGACTATCAATTTTGTTACAAAAATAAATTATTCTTTTGTTTTATTGTTGCAATTCACATGTAACTTTGGACTAAGTATTTATAAATTACTAGCGACCCGCCCCGGCTTCGCACGAAAATTATCAGTGTTTCTCTACTATATTATGCATGTATTATACATATAAACCTTCCTCTTGAATCACTCTATCCATTAAAAGAAACTGTATCAAAATCCGTTGCGTAGTTTTAAAGATTTATGCATACATAGGGATATAGGGACAGAAAAAGCGACTTTGTTTTATACTATGTAGTGATGCTTAACGTAACTGTATTCATTTTAGAATATTAAACTCTGACCTAATCTAGGATTGGGTCTGATTTCCCTTTGGGTGGCGGAGGTCAGATGGTAGTCGCTCTGTCTAAAAACCAGTACCCTCGTTCAATCCCCTAGATTAGATAGCAGACCCCGTGACAAAAACGGGTTAAGGCTAAGGAGATGATAATTATTTTTAGAATGTTTTATAGCTAAGATGGAAGGTAGTTAATGAAATGTACTTCAATTAAAAGAAAATATGTTACTCGCCTAAAATATATTGATCATAAATATAATTATGAAAATGAGACATCTTGCTATGTTAATTATAGCAAAAGCTAATTAACTTAAAAGAAAGAGTATATTTAAAAACGAAGATATTTTGAAAAATTGTATACATAAACGCCTATTTAGGGTACCGTGGAGCACAATTATCTTGAATTATAAGACCATCTGCTGTAGGTATATCTTATTTGAAAATTTCATATGAAACATTCAATTTCACATGAAGACATTTAAAGATATTAAAACCCCCTTTTAAATAACAAAAACCAAAACTGCACATATATACATACATATAATCACGCTTTCATCACTAATGGGGAAGGCAGAGCGTAAACGACCTAAACGAAGGTCGTTCCGCTACGTCTATCAAAGTTTTGAGGGTTATTTAAGATAGATTTGTAGGTATATTGATGTAGTGACGGTTCGTCAGCTCATCGCCTAAATAACAATATACTACAACCCTCGGATCCCTTAGCTGGTTTTTACTGCATTCCCGGGAGGAAATGCAGCTGGTACATTCTATGTTTTTCTCTCGCTCCCAGGCTAGCATGGAAGGAACCTAAACTGTAACAACTGAAATATAACTATAATATCTTAAATAAGAGGGTTTGAATCAATAAATTTTTTTGATATATAAGGAAAAGAGTTGATTTTTACAAAACTAGTCAAGATTAATTAAGCTGTAATTAGTTTATAGGCTTTTCCATACAAAATGTCCACCTTGATCAGAGAATTTGTATGGAAGAGATTTCTTTTTTTTCACTTCCTGAAGGAATTGCCTAGTGGAAGTTGATCGGCGTCGTTGACTGGGCAACCCCTATCGGTTTGTGGAACGTTGTCCCTTACACCCCGTATGTATGTATATTAGTTTTTAAAAAAATATTTATGAAATATTTTGAAAAAGTAAGAAGGTACGGATAAAATCATATTATTATAGTAACAGAACCTTAAGAATTGACTTGTCTGACACCCTCTTGGCCCTTTTTTATTAATATGGCATTTAAAGACTAAATACTCTTCTGTCTTTAGCGATGAAATTATATTGAACACTAATTGACTTGAAACAATAATAATTACATTATTTAACTAAAAAATTAAATACAATCAACATTTTTCCGATGTGTTCCTTTACACATACATTGCAGTGCTAATTATTATTTTACTTAATTTTAATTATTTTAATGAATTGATGGGTTTTGCTATAAAAGTAATTATGGACCTGAAAGATATTTAAAGAAGAATAAAACCTTGGTCTAGAATATTTTTAGAACTCCTTTTACTAGTTTGTTGACGACCTGCCTACCCTGATCGGCCATCAAGCTGCTGCTGCTTAAAAAAATACTTACATCCTTTTTAAGTTAATCTTATTATTGTTCAGTCTTCTTTTATTATTTAAACGACATATTCTAAATTTAAACTTTTGACTCCTTTTTGTTAGAATCACAAAGAGTTAAATGCATAAAACGCAAAGAGGCTAAAATTATACAAATATTATAAAGAAAATTTACAAAATATCTTCCGACAATCAGTAATAAACGTCTTTAACAAATTATGTTCTATTGTGAGAGCCAGAAATTGAATTTCTACCAATCGTTAAGAACCGCTTTTAAGTTTATAACCTTTTGGCTTGCTATGCTCATAATAATGTATCTGTTGATATTTGTATTTAATAACAATTTTGATTTTATTCATACTATTCCTCGTTTTATAAAAATCCATCAACGATATTCTAAAAAGATTTTAAATATTGCTTCAAACACAAGAATAGAAATAACTATTGGGTACACAAGAGAAAAAATGGGCCATTTAAGTTGTAAGTTTTATACTAACTGGCCAAAATTTCCTTCCTTTTTCAAATATTACATACATAACACTAGCCATAATTCAAATTATAACTCTTATTGTAAATAAAAAGCTATGATAATATTTCCTTCCAATTTCAAATTCGCTTGCCGTCTCTATTCCTATTGACAGTACATATTCTTGTAGGTTTTACTACTGGCTGTTTCTAATGTAGAGTTTCCTTCCATTTTTAAAACCGGACGACACTTTCCACGAACACTGGCCATAGTGTCCATAAACAAAAAGTCCTTCGAATATTTCCTTCGATTTTCAAATTTATTCGCTTGCCGTCTCCATTGCTATTGACAGTTGAGACAGGAATTGAATTCTTTAGACGAAATGGCGCTGGCGACGACCTTAGACCTGAGTTTCTAAGATCGTGGAGATCTGAGGATAAGGAGTTTCTAGCCTGTTTCCAGCAAAAATGTTGCGGGTACTTGGTTATAGTGTATTGTTGTCTTTGTAATAGTGTATTTTATTGAAAAATTATGAAAATTACATGCAGTTAGCAGCCTGATGGTAAGCGGTTACTGTGGACCAGAAACATAAATATATCTATATTCAACTTACATAATTAATACCTACTAATAATTATCATAATCTGTTATATTGTGATCACTGTCAAATTGTGTCAAATTATTAATTACTAAATAACTATTACTGTCCAAGGCTGTTATAACAAAAATAAAATAAATGAAAAGCAATAATATAGATCTAAATCTAACATAGTAGGTATACCTACTTACTTCTAAATATTTTAAAATACCTCCGAAGTAAATGTCCAACCTTCCATACTAAGTTATCTATCTCATTAATTCTATTCTATCGATCAAAGTTTGTCAGAAACATATTTTTGTTTGGATCATTAATTAAAATCTGTATGGAATCCGTTGGAAAAAACAAGAGGCACACGGATTTTGGTTTTGTAATGATCATTATATTTTTTTAATATATTTTATGTAAAGTGGGTAGGTGGAGACGATGTAAAAAATAAATTGGACGTTGAAAAATGTTATTTAATAAAATATGTAGACAATGTAGTAAAGTAATTACCAATGGCAGATGAATATATTTAAAATACCTACCTAGCAGAAATTCGTAAATCTACCGGGTAGGTTAATAAAAATAAAAGAAAATCAAAACCTATAATCTAACTCTATAACTAGGTAGCACCTACTTAATTATTATTATTCTTTTACTAGTAATAAAAAAAACTTCCCAATTAATAAACAATAGAATCTGTATTAACAATTATTCAGTCAGAACATGTCTAACTAATCACAACTAATTACTAATATTTATTTATAACCCTATTTCTTATTAGAAGTACTTACCTCTTACTTAGCTCTAAAGTAAAATAATTAATATTCTAAAATTAAAATATGTTAAAACATTGCAATTTGGAACTTACCTTAATCTAAGACATCCAAACAGAAACTGAAGTTAACTGAACAGCTGTAAAAACACGAGTTTACACAATGTCACTCGATCCACACGACCAATCCAGTGTCACTACACACCACACAACAATAGGCTGAACAACAAAAAAAGTTCTTGTACTCAAACTTCTGAAAAAGTTTCAAATTCAACAGAAACGCGGGAAAACGGAACGCAAACCGCGCGAATACGTTAGCCGCGCGCGCTTTACACACGCGACTGAAAAAAATACCACATCTACGTAAGACTTGCAAACTAAATCAAAATACTCGGCTAGAGGGACGAGTCCGCATAGGCCCCACCCTACCCCCACCAGACCGACACGCAAAAACATTCATAAAAACGACGCGCGACTCCTCCGCGAAATTAACAATTGTTTATATCCGACAAAAATGTAAACCCAAACGGTATCATCTCGACAAAGCCCTAGATTAAGCAAAACATTAAACAATTAAGAATCACACAATAGAATTCCGACAATGTCGAAATATTTAAAACAATACACGGTTTAAATTGTATGAAATCAAAATAATAAACACTGTTCGGTTACAGTGTTATCGAAATCGTGTCTTCGAAACGTCAAAGTTTATTTTTTTCTCGACTAATGTCAACTTTTTAATTTCTAATTCGGAATTAGAAGATTCGAATCGAGTTTTCCCGCGCTCCTGCAAGTTTGAAATTGGAATGTACGTTTCCGTCGTGCGACCGTTCGGCGCAGCCGCTTGGCCACGAATACGGATTTCGTTGAAGTAGAGTGCGCGCCAGAGTTTTTCTGCCAAAAAACTTGGTAAGAAAGGGAGCGAAGGGGTAACTAAACATACGATCCTGGCTTTTTTATTCTTTTTTATGGATCTGGGGCGATGTAACTTGACCTTCGAACTGTTTATAGTTTTTTGATGCGGTTGTAAATCGCGGAATTCGCTTTGTAAATACTGGACTGACCGATGTATGTGTTGCCGTGTTTTAAGTACTGGCTTCTTGATTGTTATTATTTTTATCGTCACTTCTGTAAATTAATACTCACTTCGTAATATAAACTATAGTTAATCAAGGTAGTTACTTAATTACATAATTTTGAATTGACGACATTTTTATGGTTCGTAGCAAAGTCTACGATTGCTCAACAGTTAACTTTTTCTTTTTGTAGATTAAAAAATCCATCACAATTATTTTGATGATTTACAGAAGTATGAAACAATATTTCCATACTGGAATAGGAGCGACAGCAAATAGAATAACTAGCTGCATTTCTTCCCGGGAATGCTGTAAAATCCAGCTCAGGGTTCTGAGGGTTTCAGTATATCGTAAATTAGGCGATGGGCTAACAAGCTGTCTCTACAGCAATATATCTACAAATCTTTCTTAAATAACCCTCAAACTTTGTCAGACTTGACGGAACGATCATTGTTTAGCTCGTTTACGCTCTGCCTACACCATTAGAGATAAAAGCGTAATTACATGTATGTATGTATGGAACCACCAGAACTGGATTCAGTCGCCAAACATCTTGCTGTGTTCAATTATTTTTTGGAAGTATCCATTAGGAATCAATACTTTTCGGGCATTTTGTCATTATTGACACTACCTCGATAAACGCTGGCTTCAAACTAGAGTCAAGATCAAGAGCAAACCCATCTCAAAAAAACGAGCGCGTCTTAAGAGGTCATTGACTCTAAATCCTTCTAAATAAATACGGAAGTAACAAGTAACTAAAAATAATGCGAACTTATCAACCACCCAAGTAGTATTAACTAAACATACATACATACATACATAAAATCACGCCTTTATCCCTTACGGGGTGGGCAGCACGTAAAAAGGCTCCTAAAAGGCGCTTTCGCCACTTCTAACATAAATTGAGGGCAATTTTAGATTGTAATGTGTATTGCTGTAGTGACAGGTTGTCAGCCCATCGCCTAAATGACAATACACTGTAACCCTCGAATCCCTTTTGCTGACTTCTACAGCATGCCCGGGAGGAAAGGCAACTGGAACATTCTATGTTTTTCTTTCTCTCCCAGTCCAGTATGGAAGACTATATTAACTAAAACATTGTACAAACGCAACAGTGAGTCTCTAGATTACGCATTGCTACCGACTGACGGACAGACATAATGCGGGGAGCTAAAATAAACCCGTGACATTTAGCGGACACAATCAAACCAACTAATTATATGAAATCGAGAGAGATGGGATACCGGGACACTTCGAGTGCGAGAAGAAATTCTAGGCTTGATTCTAGATTTGCCGGCTGAAACTAAATTGAAATCTATTTGTCACTTTCGGACTGAAAACATTGGAAATGGACAGGAGATCTATTCTCTCCGATTTTTGATTTATAGTCGGTGGCTTTATGCGTTTTCTGTCATTTTTATCCGCCGTCATATGATATGGCGGATAAAAGTGACAATAATACTGGGGAAACGTGCATAAGCGCGTCAAAATCTAGCCGAAATTTTTTGTTATTTTGAAAGTGGCATATAGATTTTAATTTTAGTTTTAACCGGTGGAATCTAGAATTGAGCCCTCTGTGTGTCTATTTGTGCTGGATTTGAAGTGTGTGAAAAGCAAAAGCTTAGAGAGCATAGATAGGTACCAACTTTTTTTACGTTGCTGAGCGTACAGACAGTATTCTGGCTGTCCTTCTGTCGTGTGAATACCTACATAGGGTTCGCCAGAGGGGGCATTTGGGGGTTCAAACAACCCCCCGAAATACTGCCAGGCAGCAACTTTTGACAACACACTCGTGCAGATTACATACATAGATATAATCACATCTTTATCCCCAATAGGGTAGAGCGTAAACCACCTAAACAAAGATCGTTCCGCCACGTCTGACAAAGTTTTGAAGGTTATTTAAGATAGATTTGTAGGTATATTGCTGTAGTGACAGGTTGTCACCCCATCGCCTAAACCCTCAGATCCCTTACCTAGTTTTTACAGCATGCCCGGGAGGAGCTGGAAAATTCTATGTTTTTCTCTCGCTCCCAGTTCAGCATGGAAGAAACAACTCGGCGTCACTTACTGCGCGCAAGGTTGCGCGCTATCAATGCTTTTCGCGCGCGGAAGTCTACGTCAGCGCATCCCTCTGCCGGTGTAGTGCGTAAGGTTACGCTTGTGTGTTGTAGGCAATGCAAATAGTGCTGGATTTGAAATGTGTGAAAAGCTAAAGCTTAAAGGACCAGAGATACCAACTTTTTTACCTTGCTGAGTACGGTACCGGAGTGAATCAATACCGTACCGTTGCCGTGCCGGCAAGTGGAAAAGCTTGCCATATTATTTCATTGATTTTCATTAGATTATTATGTGTGACGTGCCGTCGACGTTGCCGTCGCTGTGCCGTCTAGTCGAAAAACTCACTTAAGCTTCGCCAGAGGGGATTTGGGGGTTCAAACCACCCCCCGAAATACCGCCAGGCACCAAGGTTTGACAACTCCCTCGCGTACTAGTAATTAACTTACATAGAAGTTTTACTTGCATAATAATTATTATTTAAAACATAATAATTTCGCGCTCGCTTTGCTCGTAATACATGTCAGTATAGTTTCCTGTTACTCATTTACATATAAGCTACTTGGCCAATTTTTCACAAAAATAAACGTACGCTCGCGACACGTTTCGGTCACCTCTGAAAATGATTATTTGCATCGACTGTGGAAAGCGAATACTGCTAAAGCGCCACATCGTCGGTATGTGAAAGTGAGCTTTATATACAGTGTATAAAGTTCAATTTGACATGTTCGACATGCGGCGTGTTAGCAGTTTTCGCTTGCCAATGTTGACATGGAGTTTAGGTACATGGCTGTTATGATTATGATAAAAAAATTCGCACTCGCTTCGCTCTCGCGAGCAATGGTAGGTCAGGTAGGTTGAACTCCTCCAAAAACTCTTTTAAGTTTGTTTTAGTTTGACTATGCCTAAAAAAGAACCCATTTTATATAGCTTTTCATTGTCATGGAATAAAATTTTCTGCATCGGCGTAGCAAAGCGTAGCACTTTTTCTAATTTTGCTACAAAAATGCTACGGCATAAGGAAAAAAAACAAATACGGATTTTTTTTAAAACTAACCAATTTTCCTTTCCCGCCACTTACGTTTCTTTACACGCACCGTTCACACGTCCATATCTCACAGATACACACCTATTAACCTGAACGGTGAACACAGAACGGATCGTAAAGCAAATTACCGGCCACTGCGTATGACGGAACGTAATACAGTCCACCACAGGTTATGGGGACTGAGGAACTTAATTTAAAAAAAACTTACCAGGTGTAAGCGACAGTGTCCCGCAAACTGATTAGGAATGCTCAGTCAACGACACTAAACAACTATCTGCAGGTTTTTTTTTCAGGAAGTAAAAAAAAGGCTTTTCCATACAAAATTGTCACCTTGATCATACAATTTGTATGAAAAAGTATTTTTTTTTCTCTTCCCGAAAAAAAATCCTGCTGGAAGGCAGTTGTTCAGTGTAGTTAACTGAGCAACCCCTATCAGTTTCTTCGACGCTCTAACAACCATATAAGGAGTGTAGGGGATAGAATTTTCTAAACATTTTAAACGAATCTCCAAAAAACTCAAAATAATATTTGAGGTCAACCTCTTGTTAGTTAAGTTTATATGGGATTTGATGATCTTCAAAGATGTAGGATTTTTCATACATACATATAATCATCCCTTTATTTCTAATGGGGTAGGCAGAGCGTAAACGACCTAAGCAAAGGTCGATCCACCATTTAAGATCATTTAAGATAGATTTGTAGTGACAGGTTGTCACTGTCAGCCCATCGCCTAAATTGCAATATACTGAAACCCTCGGACATCTTAGCCATTTTTACAGCAATCCCGGGAGGAAATGCAGCTGGCACATGCAATGTTTTTCTTTCGCTCCCAGTCAAGAAAGGAAGTAAATAAAAATCAATTAAATTCTAAAACAAAAGTTATCTTTGCCCTTTTTCCTCTGACAGATTGTTCTAAATCGATTTTCTTTATCCACTCACTATTCAAAGCCAGACACACACATCCAAATCATCTTTATGATGCGTTGAACGTAGGAGCTATAACCCGGCATGTTTAGGATGGCCATTACCGCGGACAGATAGCGTGTCCGAGCTGGTTTATTTTCATTGGCCGGCTAACATCAGTTGTGACAGATTTTAATGCAGTTTTTATAGGGTAGGCAGTAAATTATAGACGTTGGGTCTTGTTAGGATTTGTAGAGTCATGTTGTATCTGTATGATATGGTTGATGATTTACTAAGACAAAGAGATAAATTAATGTTTGTTCATAGAATTGATCGCATGGAGTACCTACCTATTGACGTGTAGGCAGAAAAGATCTCTTTCAATCAATGTTAATGTCTCAATGATGTTGTAGATACAGAATCAGACATAAATACATATAATCACGCCTTCATCCCTTATGGGGGAGGCAGAGCGTAAACGACCTAAACAAAGGTAGCTCCGCCACGTCTGACCAAGTTATGAGGATTATTTAAGATAGATTTGTAGGGTGGTATATTGCTGCAGTGACAGGTTGCCGGCCCATCGCCCAAATTACAATATACAATACAATACAATACAAGATACTTTATTGCACAAAAAAAACACAAATACATACAGCAGAAAGTAAGGAACAAAACAGTACAATATAGGCGGCCTTATTGCTAAAGCAGCAATTTCTACCAGGCAACCTTTGAGTAGTAGGATAGCACATAGCAGATAGCGGGATAGTGCATACTAAGTTCATCTTAATACTTAAACAATATAAATACTACTAAAGAAATACATAATAAAATAAACTAATATATATTTATAATAAACTAATACATATTATGCTAATGGGAGATAGGATAAATAACTGACTAACAAGGGACTGGGAGTTAGAGAAAAACATAGAATGTGCCAGCTGCATTTCCTCCCGAGCATGCTGTAAAAACCAGCTAAGGGATCTGAGGGTTTCAGTATATTGTAATTTAGGCGATGGGCTGACAACCTGTCACTACAGCAATATACGTACAAATCTTTCTTGAATGGCCCTCAAGACTTTGTCAGACGCGGCGGAACGGCTTTTGTTTAGGTCGTTTACGCTCTGCCTACCCCATTAGGAATAAAGGCGTGATTATATGTATGTATGTATAAATAACTAATTATTATTCTCCAAGAAGAAATTTCTTGTTCGCTCTTTAAATGTCTCAATAGACAGTGCTCGTCGAACGTTTTCAATATAATGTAATCCTCGGATCCCTTACCTGGTTTTTACAATAAAATCAGAACATGATCAAGATGGTTGAAATTCGGAAGTCAATTATAAGACGACAAATACTAACAATAGGTATTACAAACTTGAACCTGCATTTTTGAAAATGATATAAATACAATTATTAGATGCATACATACATACATACATATAATCACGCCTTTATCCCTAATGGGGTAGGCAGAGCGTAAACTACCTAAACAAAGGTCGTTCCGCCACGTCTGACAAAGTTTTGAAGGTTATTTATGATAGATTTGTATGTATATTGCTGTAGTGACAGGTTGTCAGCCCATCGCCTAAAATGCAACATACTAAAACCCTCGGATCCCTTAGCTGGTTTATACAGCATGCCCGGGAGGAAATGCAGCTGGCACATTCTATGTTTTTCTCTCGCTCCCAGTCCAGCATGGAAGATATATTATTAGATGACTTTTGAAAAATAATAGAAAAAATGAGAAGACGATTTCTTCCATGCTGGACTGGGAGTGATAGAAAAACGTAGAATGTGCCAGCTGCATCACCTCCAGAGCATGCTGTAAATACCAGCTAATGGATTCGAGGGTTATAGTATATTACAATTTTAGGCGATGGGCTGACAACCTGTCACTATAGCAGTATACGTCATGATCATCTGTAATAACCCTCAAAACTTGTCAGACGTGGCGGAACGACCTTTGCTTAGGTCGTTTACGCTCTGCCTACCCCATTAGGGATAAAGGCGTGATTATATGTATGTATGAGAAGACGAAAAGCAGACAGTCCAAACACAGTGAAAACTGTGTGGGACTCAATAACTACAACCGAATTTCGATGAAAGTTACAAATTAGCACTACGAACATATAAATTTCTAGAACCTACTTTGGTCCACATGTCTAAAATTTATTTATTTTAGGGACACAAAACACGGTATAGTCATTAAAACATACATACATACATACATATAATCACGCCTTTATCCCTAATGGGGTAGGCAGACCGTAAACGACCTTAACAAAGGTCATCCCGCCACGTCTGACAAAGTTTTGAGGGTTATTTAAGATAGAATTCTGGGTATATTGCCCAAATATAATGCATATAGTCATTAAGAGTTGAGCAGAATTTTCTTTTGTCGAGTGGGTATCGAGTCTATCGACCCGATGAACCCTGGTGTCAGAGTTTTTAAACCGCCTAGTAGCACGACTAACAGGCCTCTGACATGGTTTTGTGTAACGACCACTATCAAAGACATCGACCGGGACCGACGGCTTAACGTGCCCTCCGAAGCACGAAATCTTTTTCTTTTCGGACAATCAGGTGATTCAGCCTGCAATGTCCTACCCAAACTGGAGAAAAATTCACAAAGTGATAAATTCTCAAATATCAACTTTGTGTTTTTCCCTCTGGGAATCGAACCCAGGACTTCCGGATCGGGAGTCCATGGCACAAACCACTTGACCACGGAAGCAGTTGTAAATGGGGGGTATATGCCATACTCACCACGCTTGGCAGGCGGGTTGGTGAGCGCAGTAGAAGTTTTCCATTCACAGGGAACGCTGCTGCCCATTCTCTGGATTTATCCCTTAGTCGCCTTTTACGACACCCACGGGAAGTAATGGGGTGATGCTATTCTAACCCGGCACCACACTTATTCTAGTGATTATATAATGATGTATTATTAGTATATAAGGAGTGTAAAAAACCAGGTTGTTGGAATACTATTTCGGTATGTTATATTAAAATTAATCTGAGAAAGAAGATTAGGCGAGTCTATACGGGAGTGTAGCAATTTTGCAATTTTGTACAGGGTGCTGGACTGGGAGCGAGAGAAAAACATAGAATGTGCCAGTTGCTTTTCCTCCCGAGCATGCTGTAAAATCCAGCTAAGGGATCCGGTGGCGATGGGCTGATAACCTGTCACTACAGCAATATACCTAAAAATCTATCTTAAATAACATACATACGTACATACATACATACTATCACGCCTGTATCCCTAATGGGGTAGGCAGAGCGTCAACGACCCAAACAAAGGTCGTTCCGCCACGTCTGACAAGCTTTGAGGGTTGTTTAGAAATAACTGTATATTGCTGTAGTGACAGGTTGTCAGCCCACTGCCTAAATTACAATATACCCTCGAATCTCTTAGCTGGTTTTTACAGCATGCCCGGGAGGTGATGCAGCTGGCACATTCTACGTTATTCTATCGTTCCCAGTCCAGCATGGAAGCTTATATAAATATAAGAATCTTAAATAACCCCTATTTTTTTTTCAAACGTGGCGGGACGACCCTTTTTAAGGTCGTTTACGATCTGCCTACCCCATAAAGGATAAAGGCGTGATTACATTAATGTATGTATGACCAGATCAATGCACTTACGTAAAGATAAAGATAAAAGACATTTATTTCCACATTAACACAAATAACATTAATACAAAAGAATCGTTCAAAATTTCACATAAAACTAAAATGCATTATAATTTTATTATATAATTTTTGGTTAAGTGTAACTAATAACTAAACATTAATTAAGTATCTCAGCGGAAAAAGGTGAGGGCACAGCATGGCTGATTTAAAGCCCTCCCTGCGTCAGAAGTCTTAGGAAGAAAAGTCTAAAGTCGTTTTAAAATTGAACACTTTCTGTTTTAATGATGCTCCTTCCAGACATATCAATTATGGTCCAGCGATGATCCAGATGATATAATATTATAATCATTTAAATAGCTCAAGATTTCATCTAGCCGTAATGGCGGGCCGGTGCCAAAACGCTATAACCCCGCAATTTGTCAAAAGAAAGACACGCATCACCACTAATCATTGCCTCCAGAAGTCAGGGTATAAATTGTTGGGAGAATTATGCTTTGAGGAAGTAAATTTGGGCTATTATTGAGAGAGCCCGATGGTGTAGTGGATAGGGCCGCTGCCTCCTGAGCGGGAGAGGTCGTGGTTCGAATCCCACCATGTACCAATGTGTTTTTCGGTTTTCGAATTTCATATGTACGTTTATTCGGCGCTTTTTCCGTGCTTCGGAAGGCACGTTGAGCCGTTGGTCCCGGTTAATATCGTTTAATACCGTAGATATTAGTCGTTAAGCCATATCAGAGGCCAGTGCTAATAATTGGCGGCTTGAAAACTCTAACATAATCTAGGATTGGGTCTGGTTTCCCTTCAGGTGAGATCGCAATCGCTCTGTGTAAAAACCAGTACCCTCGTTCAATCCCCTAGATTAGGAAGCCGACCCCGTGAGATAAAGGATAAGGCTAGGGAGATGATTATGATGATGATTTGGGCTATTATTGTCAAATTACAAAACTTGTATAGTTTATGTGCAATCTAGGCTGAAAGAAAGTATAAACAAGTATTTTAAAAAATAATTCAAACAACCCGACTTTTAGTGCATTTATTATTCTAAAATTCATCTTTAACATATAAACCATATATTTTTTTGTCATCTCCTTTTAATTAATTACCTTTAATTTGAAAACCCCACTCGATAGGTTCAGGCGAAAAAGTGTATTTGAAGACTTACAATTTAGCGCCTAAAATCCGCCTTTTGAATTTTGATAAATTACACCTATCTATGATCACTCTGGTGTTTGAGACCAATTGAATGATATCCTTATTGTGAAATTCCATTCAGCCGTTTCAGAGATACGAGGTAATAAAGAAATATCAGTACATACATACATATAATCACGCCTTTATCCCTAATGGGGTAGGCAGAGCGTTAACGACCTAAACAGGTCGTTCCGCCACGTTTGACAAAGTTTTGAGGGTTTTTCAGATAGGTTTAGTAAGTATATTGCTATAGTGACAGGTAGTCAGCCCATCGCCTAAATTACAATATACTGAAACCCCCAGATGCCTTAGCTGGTTTATACAGCATGCTTGGGAGGATATGCAGCTGGCACATTCTATGTTTTTCCCTCACTCCCAGTCCAGCATGGAAGAAATACTTACAAGATACGCTCGAAAAACATAACCCTTCCTTGACAGTCGGGTCAAAATAATTATACATTTAGAAACAGATACTTTCAGGACTCTGGATACTGCTAAAATCGTTTGTGTCTGCAACGGCAATCAAGATAGATGCTATCAATGGTAGAGACAGTGTTATTTTGTAAATTCTAAGCAAATTATTTGTTTGTGTGTATTTTTTTTATTGAAATGGGTTTGCTTTTGACTCTAGACACAAGGTCAGGGATGACAGTGACAGAGTCGACGATGGAGCGAGCTCGACCTAGAAGATTTCTTATTATTTATTTTATTTATTTATGAGGCTGTGGTGTCCCACTGCAGGGCAAAGACCTCTCTCCCTTCCTTCCATTTATCTCGATCTAGTGCCAATTCTCTCCATTCCGTAAGGCATGTGTCTAGTTCGTTTCTTCACCTCTTTCGGGGTCGTCCATGTATTCAGTAGTTCATCTAGCCCATCGTTTGTTTGGTATACGAGTGACGTGGCCGGCCCTATCCCACTTTAAGTAGGCGGCCTTCTTCTTCTTATGTCGAGTGGGTATCGAGTCTATCGACCCGATGAACCCTGGTGTCAGAGTTTTTAAACCGCCTAGTAGCACAACTATCAGACCTCTGACATGGTTTGAGTAACGACCACTATCAAAGACAGCCACCGGGACCGACGGCTTAACGTGCCCTCCGAAGCACGAAATCTTTTTCTTTTTCGGACAATCAGTTGATTCAGCCTGCAATGTCCTAACCAAACTGGAGAAAAATTCACAAAGTAATAAATTCTCAAATATCAACTTTGTGTTTCCCCCCTGGGAATTGAACCCAGGACCTCCGGATCAGGAGTCCATGGCACTAGCCACTAGACCACGGAGGCAGTAGGCGGCCTTCTGAGCTATATCCACAATTTTGTTTGGGAATGCAGCACTGAGTTCCGAACTCGGTCGATCAGTTTGACTCTAAGTACGCTGCGTTCCATATTCCGTTGACAAACCCTGAGTTTACACTTTTCAGACTCTTGTCATCACCATCATGTGGCGTTTCCAAAAATGCGACTTTAAAATTTGATGTCACAGTTAGCAATCCATTGCTTTGCCTCCGGTGTTAGCTGGTGTAGCCCCTCGAATCCGCTGCTAAACTTTCGTGTAGGGCAGTCCTCCACGATGTGCTGGATGGTCTGCACTGAATCTCCACAGTCACAGTAAGGTGACTCTGTGATGCCTCACACTGCAGATGGTAGTTGCACCTTGCAACTCCGGTTCTGATTCGGTTGATTGAGGACCACACCAGCCGTTGTTCTTTACAGCCCGGCACTGCAGCTGAGGGGTCGGCTATTTTTATGTGTCCTTTGGAGGCGTCTGATCTCTCCCATCAACTTTTACACTCTGCTCTGACATCGGGTTGGTTCTGAACGGTCATGTCGCTCCAAATGGGTCTTTGAGAAGGTAGCAGATTCCTGTTATGTCCTGATAATGAAACAGATGGCCATACAGACGAACGAAGACCCATCATTAATTGGCTCGATGAAAAAAGACTAAGCATTAAGCATAATGAACATCGCAGTACATCGGTTTCAGAAACAAGCAAAACAATTCACAAATGTGCATTTAATTATATTTCTTTAGAATTTTTCCCATCAAAGACTTAATTCATTCTTCTTCTACCGTGTGGGTATTGAGTCAATCGACCCGATGAGCCCTGACGTCAGGGTTTTTTTCAAACCACCTAATAGCACAGCTAATAGGCCTCTAACATGGTTTGTGTAACGACCACTATCAAAGACAGCGACCGGGACCGATGGCTTAACGAGCGTTCCAAAACACAGAATTTTTTTTCTTCCAGACAATGAGGTAATTCGGCCTGCATTATCCTAACCAAACTGGGGAAAATCTTACAAAGTGATAAATTGATAAATATCAACTTTGTGTTCCCCCTGGGAATCGAACCGAGGACCTCCGCATCGTGAGCCCATGGCTCTGATCACTAGACACGGAGGCAGTTATTATTGGCAGACTTTGTATAGAACATCATACAACAGGTTTTCAAAGTCACCAACCGCCAAAACCCCACCTTCCCAAACGACAAAGACAATAGCCATATCGTCCATGTATATCGCACAGCATCTCACGAAATAACTCCACGTATACCCCCTAAATACCACGTAAATGCGATCATCAAACAATTTCATAATTCCCGGGCTCAGTCAGATATCAAAAAAGTTGCAGCAACAATGACATCTCGCGAGCATCGTCCTGGGGTGTGTTTGTGTGTGTGTGCAAGTGTGTGTGCGTGAGTTGTGCTCCGTGTTAAACAATAAATCATATCGGTGTATTTGTGATCGGGTAGGGAGTCAGAAAATATGTCGATATCGAGAATCAGAGAGTCACCTTCTTTTATTTTATTTTTATGTGCATTCTCTAGTGTCAATTAAAAATCAGGATATCTGCTCAATTGATATTCCTATTGATTTGTTAATTTCAAGTTCTATCCTACCCACAAATAAAGGAGCTAAGTTTAATCATAGTCAAAAGGAATTTTAGAGGATAAAAAGCACAATTTAGCTCATCTTCTCAATCTGTTGCTAAAACCAAGAAAAAGGTAGAGGAACCCAAATTCGTTTTTTTAACCAACACCTAACTACTTACTTTTTTATCTTAGTAACAGATTACAAAGTTGATTTGATTGAAAATAATTAATTAGTAAACTTAATCAATGAAACTATCGATACGCAAATCGATAAATCCAACGCCACCCCTACTTATGTTAGTGTGCGTGTATACGAACGCGGCCGTTCATACGTCCGCGTATCGAGATGCATTTCTTTCTCGTATTGTAATTTATTGGTCTGTAACGAAGTTAATTATTACGATTTTTGTATTAAACGATGGAAATTATTTTTAGCATTGCAGATGCAGGCTCCAAGCGCTTTTTACCAAGAATCGGTTGAACCCGTTTTTGTATCGATACGTTTGTTGCTTTAAAATATAATGATGTTGTGTTTCGTATTGTTTTATGCGTTTATGCGCAGAAATATTACTTTGTGCGCATGGAAATTGTATGCGGTGCTTGAGGAATTTTGTTTTCCATCTTTTAGCGTTGTTTTGTCGGATTTCTGTTGCGTTTTACTTATTCTGTCGTCTGGATATGGAGTTTATGGAGAAACATGTTGTTAATCAAGTATGTTTGGGAGAGATTCCTTTTTATACAGATGTCCCCGATAGGAAGTGTGACCCACTATAATATGTTTTGTAACCCAGTTCTTATGTTACAATTTCGTTTACCTCTATGCTTCTTAGCTCTACTATGCTATTTTGCCCGTATCTCTCGGGGTTGGCTACCTAATTTAGGTGATTGAACAAGGGTACTGCCATCTGACCTCCGCCACCCAAAACGGAAACCAGACCCAATCCTAGATTAGGTCAGAGTTTTCAAGCCGCCAATGCTTAGCACTGGCCTCTGAAATTACGATAGGTTTAAAGATAATAATTTGAATTCTAATGGGGCATCCTGATTACCAATAGGTGTTAGCAATTTCCAATTGTCTTTACCTTATTCTATCTAGAGGTGATTGGTGACTAAATGGACGAAAGGCAGGATGGCAGCATGTTCTTTCTATATATATATATATATATAAATCACGCCTTTATCCCTTACGGGGTAGGCAGAGCGTTTAACGCCTCGTAAAAGGCGCTTTCGCCACGTCTGACAAAAATTGAGGGCAATTTTAGATTGTAATATGTATAGCTATAGTGACAGGTTGTCAGCCCATCGCCTAAATTACAATACACTGTAACCCTCGAGTCCCTTTTGCTGACTTCAACAGCATGCCCGGGAGGAAGGGCAGCTGGAACATTCTATGTTTTTCTATCTCTCCCAGTCCAGCATGGAAGAAATGTTCTTTCTATTGCAACATAAGCAAACTTAGTTTAAGAATAAGAAGACTGTGATCTTAGTAGTGTGTGAAAATTGTGAATCGATAGTAAAACAGAGACTCCTAAGTAAACATTTGCAAACACGCTCAAACGAACTTTGATCAAAGTCAGAAAATTCGTTTACGTATTTAATTCAAAACACAATAAAGAATCTCAAGAAAAAGTTCTATTTTAACCCGAAACTGCTTGCAAGGAACATCAGCTGACCCACCTGCTAAATCTTAACTCGAACACAAAGGGCCTTGCTTAAAGGGCCCGACCCCATGCCCGCGCGATCATTGCCTCAGAAAAAAAAACAATAAAAAAGTAAAAATGGCAAAGGTGTCTCAATTTTGGACAAAAAAGTTCGCCGAGGTTAAGACCCATGGGAAAGAGTTAGATACGCTTTTTAGAAAAAAATCTATCTTCCGCATGTGTTTTTTTCGAGTAACTGTTTAGGGGTCCCGTTCCTTTGTGTGTTGCGCAAAAAACGCGCCAAATTCACCCCTTTTAGGAAGGAGGAAGCTCAAGACGCGTGAGATAGTTCTTTTTTTTAAATCCACCGTTTGATTTATAACTGTTTGCAGTAATTTAAGATTTTTATAGAAATTTCGCGTCGTAGGAGACATTATGGGAGGATTTAATAACGGTTTTTGATATAAAAAGCGCAGGATCATATTTCTTGATGAAAAATCGTCTTTTGGTGTAGAAATGGTTTGATTTTTTCATTGTGAAAGTCTTAATCGTCTTTTTAATCTTTTATTTAAGAATCGTAATGGTATCTTTCTTTTCAAATCTGAACAAAATATAGAGCATATTTTCTTTCCCACACAAACAAAAGTTTTGAGTTAATTGTTTTTTACAATAGTAGCATTATATTTTACAGTAGAATTTCTGCTGTATAATTTTGAAACCTGCCTACTTAGGCTCGTATTCATAAAGAGATCTCAATATTAAGAGCAATATTAAGTATGGATTAGACAGACCATATTGTAGGTACCTAAATGACATTTCTGATACGAACTCAACCCTCAATCACACGAATTGATTTTATTAAATGTAACATAATTTTCAAGACAAAAGAGTCCTAACAATATCAAAATCAGTTTTCGATTTACGAAGAAAGTTTCACAAAATTCAATAACCAAGGACCTAACAAAAAAAAACATTCAATAACTGACCGATAAAGTATTAAGAGATTATACATTATTCACGTGATTAGTTTCCGACAAAAACCGTCCACACGACCAATTTTTTCAATAGCCATTGTATTTTTTGCCGTTTCGACTCAATCAGAAACCATTGTCCACCAAGACGTCCCTTTGAATAAAAAAAATGTAAATAGGGTCAAAAGAGGTCAAAAGTCGCACACAATTTCTTAAAAAGGGTCACTATTATTGGTCTATTTAAAGATTTTTATAAGAAAAGGTCACTTATTACTGGGCTATTTAAAGAAAAGGGGTCAGTTATTGTTGTTATTGATTCAGTTTGATATTCTTGTGAAATTTTGCGGTTTTATTTCCAAAAACTTGGATTTGTATAGAAATTTGATACTGGTGTGACCGGAGGTCAGAAGTGTCGCGTCTATATTTTTTAATTCAACGGAAGTTAAAGGGTTAAGTGTAAAAAGCTGGCCAAGCTTTGTGAATGCTAGTAGATCTTTTGAGAATTTATTAGAAAATGATTTGAAGATTTCCAGCTGCTCGATTCGGATTTTGTATATTCTACATTCTGTGCACTTTTAACATATCCGATTTATTTTTCTTTAATTAGCCGACAAGAGCAAAGCTCTTAAGTTTATGATGATAATGACCCTACAAAAAAAAATATCAATCCTGTTTGTCTCCATGAAAATTATTTTATTAAATTAATAGAATAGCAAATGAAATAGACAGTAAGTGCCAAAGAGTGAACTTCGTTCACAAGTCGAATAATTTAAATGCAAAATTAATTACTTTTCCACACAATAAGAAGGTCAAATTTATCTCAAGGATGAAACCATAAAATTTTACGCGATATGATAAATCTTCTTTTATAAAAAATAACGTAAAATGTATATTAAGCTCGGTGGATCTTTTCAAAATGGCGAGCTCACCCCAAAATTATACAACCAGTACCAATTCCCACGGATTCACCCTATTCTATTTTCAAATTTTGAATTTTATCTCTTTACGGCGAACGACTTTCAAAAAACTAGATCGTTTTGCAAGTACCGCTATTCTTTTTGTGTTTTTTTATAGGAAAATGATAAAAATGTGACCCCTTGGGTTGATGAGGTCGGGACACTGTGAACTAGGTTCAACCCTATGTTATTTTGATATTCGATACGGTTTTAACCTTTTTTTGGGTTTTTGGGATTTTTATTGATTGATAGTTTTAGCAGGTATTGGGAAACTTGCTTGTGAGAAGATAAAATATCATTAGGCGTTCTACTATTTTTATTACAAAACTAGTTTCTAACCGTTTTTAAAATTGAACCAAATAAAACGACTGCTCGCTCAGACAGAAAATTGTTATAATTATTTTAATATGATTTAAACCCTTCATAATACTTTTCAAAATTTCAAATCTATAAAGCTATTGAGTCTGACAGTGAGTTTGTATCAGAAATGTCATTTCAGTACCAAACGGCCTGTCAATTCCATACTTAATACTGCTTTCAGTCTTGAGATCGCTTTATAATAACGAGCTTAAGGCAATATCAAACTTGAGAGCAATATGAAGTATGGATTTGAGGCCAGTTTTTGTTTGTAGAGAGAGCCCGATGGTGTAGTGGATAGGGCCGCTGCCTCCTGAGCGGGAGGTCGTGGTTCGAATCCCACCACGTACCAATGTGTTTTTCGGTTTTCGAATTTCATATGTACGTTTATTCGGCGCTTTTTCCGTGCTTCGGAAGGCACGTTAAGCCGTTGGTCCCGGTTAATATCGTTTAATACCGTAGATATTAGTCGTTAAGCCATATCAGAGGCCAGTGCTAAGCATTGGCGGCTTGAAAACTCTGACCTAATCTAGGATTGGGTCTGGTTTCCCTTCTGGGTTGCAGAGGTCAGATGGCAGTCGCTCTGTGTAAAAACCAGTACCCTCGTTCAATCCCCTAGATTAGGTAGCCTTCCCCGTAAGATACGGGATAAGGCTAGGGAGATGATGATTTGAGGCCAGTTTGTACTGAAATAACATTTCTGATACGAACTCAAACTCGCGCTCCTGAGAGCTGATTATAAATTTGGCCCTAAGTAACACAATGTTAATTTAGGTGTATAAGAAGATCATCAAGTAAGTTTTAATAATTTACTCGTAGAAACAATTTTCATTTTACTTATTTGAATAGAAAGAAATACAAAGGACAAAACATATTACAATAGATAGATAGATAGATATATATTCTTTATTGCACATAAAACAAAAACAACAGGGATTGAGAACAAATTAAATAAAAATTAAAGTACAATGAAGGCAGCCTTATTGCTATGGTAGCAATTTCTACCAGGCAACCTTAGGTAGAGGAAATCAAATTTAGATAATGCGGGATAGATAGATGTTACCACTTACCTACTATTATCTTATCATACGTACCTAAGTCCAAATTTATGCAGATCCTGAAAATAAGCGGCAAAAATTAATAATTAGAAGATCATACTATTTAAGTAGTTATGTAACCAATGTTATGTGGCCTGGGCGCAAGAGAAAAACATAGAATGTGCCAGCTGCATTTCAGAATGCTGTAAAAACCAGCTAAGGGAACCGAGGGTTTCAGTATATTGTAATTTAGGCGATAGGCTGATAACCTGTCACTACAGCAATATATCTACAAATCTATCTTAAATAACCCTTAAAACTCTGTCAGACGTGGCGGAATGACCTTTGTTTAGGTCGTTTGGGCTCTGCCTACCCCATTAGGGATAAAGACGTGATTATATGTATGTATGTTTGTTATGTACTTTTATTTTTGGTCAGTAGGTACCGATCTATACTGTCCTACTTTTATTTGTCATCATCTCCCTAGCCTTATCCCGTATCTCACGGGGTCGGCTTCCTAATCTAGGGGATTGAACGAGGGTACTGGTTTTTGCACAGATTGACTGCCATCTGCTTAGCACTGGCCTCTGATATGGCTTAACGATAAATACTACGGTATTAAACGATATTAACCGGGACCAACAGCTTAACGTGCCTTCCGAAGCACGGACAAAGCACCGAATAAACGTACATATGAAATTCGAAAACCGAAAAACACCTTGGTACGTGGTGGGATTCGAACCACAACCTCGCTCAGGAGGCACCGGCCCTATCCACTACACCATCGGGCTCTGCTTTCTGTCCTACTTTTATTTGTATGAAAATTATTATAACATCTTTACATAAACTTCAGAAATTCACCTAACATATCTCAAAACAATATTAACGAGCAGTTTTCGCGAAGCATTCCTCATAATTTTGCCATTCAGCAGTTTAGCCGCCAATTTAATTTTTATACCAATCCCGACAGGCAAAAAACGTATCTCCAAATATTTCTAATTACAGGACGGTCGTCCTCAACGGACGCACAAAAATGCGGCCCAGAACCGCGCGTTATTAATTTTCCAAATTCAAAATTTAAACAAAACTGACGAATTGACAACTATGCGGGACATTTCGCAAGGGCGCGCATATTTGCGTGACATTTTTTTCTTTTTTATACTGGTTTAGATGACTGCCTCCGTGGTGTATTAGTCATAGCCATGGGCTTACAATCCGGAGGTCCTGGGTTCGATTCTCAGGGGGGGAACACGAAATTGATATTTGTCAATTTATCACTTTGTGAGGTTTTCCCCAGTTTAGTTAGGACATTGCAGGCTGAATCACCTGATTATCCGTTAAAAAAGAAGGTTTCCGTGCTTCGGAGGGCACCTTAAGCGTCAATCCCGGTCATTACTCAAACCACGACAGATGCCTAATAGCTGTTCATCGGGTCGTTCGTCTCGAGAATCCACTCGCTAAGAAGAAGAAGACTGGTTTGGATGTGAGACAGAGAAACCTTATTATTTAATAGATAGGTATATAAGCGGAAGTGATAAAGCAGTTTTAATTAAAATCTCTACAGAGTTAGTTATCATTGTTAGAAAAAATCCTTTTGTAAAAAAATATCAGAAAAATGTTATTTTGACCTATTTAAATCGATATTGTTTATTCCATGCTGGACTGAGAGTGATAGAAAAACATAGAATGGGCTAGTTGCATCTCCTCCCGGGCATGCAGTAAAAACCAACTACAGGAGTCGAGGTATTATTAGTATTAGTATTGCAATTTTAGGCGATGGTTTGACAACCTATAGCAATATACGAGTACATCATTATCATCTGTTTCTTCCATGCTGGACTGGGAGCGAGAGAAAAACATAGAATGTGCCAGTTGCATTTCCTCCCGGGCATGCTGTAAAATCCAGCTAAGGGATCAGAGGGTTTCAGTATATTGCAATTTAGGCGATGGGCTGGCAACCTGTCACTACAGCAATATACGTACAAATCCATCTTGAATAACCCTCAAAACTTTGTCAGACGTGGCGGAACGACCTTTGTTTAGGTCATTTTCTTTCTGCCTACCCCATTAGGGATAAAGGCGTGATTATATGTATGTATGTATCATCTGTAATAACCCTCAGAACTTGTCAGACGTGGCGAAACGACCCTTATTTAGGTCGTTTTCGCTCTGCCTACCCCATTAGGGATAAGGGCGTGATTTTGTGTATGTATGTTGAATCGATATTTTAATTGAATTGAATTGATTTAGACTCTATGGTTCTATTCTTTTTTATTTATCATGGTCTCCAATTCTACATGTTCAATCAATCAAATTAAATTATAATTATTCTGCGTGCATTTCCTTAATCAGTAAATTAGAATTGCATTTACGTATCTTCCAGAAAATTCATTAAAATATCTGTATTTATTAAGTAATAAGATAATCTTCCATTCTGGACTGAGAGCGAGATAAAAACATAGAATGTGCCAGTTGCATTTCCTCCCTTGCATGCTGTAAAAACCAGCTAAGAGATCCGAGAGTTTCTGTATATTGCAATTTAGGCGAGGGGCTTTCAACCTGTCTCTACAGCAATATACCTACAAATCTATCTTAAATAACCCACAAAACTCTGTCAGACGTGGCGGAACGACTTTTGTTTAGATCGTTCACGCTCTGCCTACCCCATTACGGATACAGGTGTGATTATATGTATGTATTTGATAGGTGAGACATCGAAAACTACTTTATAGCGATACACAACTTTACTAACAGGCCTGCCGGACGCGATGAGTTTCCAAAAATGCCTTGTTTTTGCGTCGTCGGGTAGATTTTGGCAAAATCGTTCACGCCGGTCCCCAGTCCCAGTCGCAGTCGAACTCATAATTACACCGTTTACACTTACCGGTTCTGCCAATCGACAGAAAGATGTACAAAGTAATAGCTAGTTTTCTGCCTGGAATACATGTACAATCACGCCTTTATCCCTAATGGCGTAGGCAGAGCGTCAATGACCCAAACAAAGGTCATTCCGCCACGTTTGACAAGTTTTGAGGATTGTTTAAGTTAGATCTGTATATTGCTGTAATGACAGTTTCTCAGCCCATCGCCTAAATTACAATACACTGACACTCTCGAATCCCTTAGCTGGTTTTTACAGCATGCCCGGGAGGAGATGCAGCTGGCACATTCTATGTTTTTCTATCGCTTTGTATAGGTCGCTTGCGCTCTGCCTACCCCATTAGGGATAAGGGCGTGATTATACTTATGTACGTACAATTACTACAGAGGGTCAATACAATCCACGTTTTACAAATACAAAATTTCATCAGACGTCACATCGAGTCAAGGTTCCCAGGAGGCTTGCATCATTGCTTGTCTGGATGGCTAGGCTTATTCTTTGAGCAAAGAAACTGCCAGCCCTCGGGTCACCGGATGCATCGACGAGACGTCTAGATAAATCGTGTAGAAAACTTTTAGCGGCCGGACCTCATGGGCCATGGTCTCTACCGCAGAAGGAACAAAATTGTATATTAATAATAATAGTCCTTCCACCACAATCTTCCGGAGATTAGCCAACTGCGCAGGACTTATTTTTAGTGTCCAAGTGTTGCGCTACACACAGGTGCACTCTCTATTCCTTCAATATCTTATTCTGATGGGACAGATTGACTGACACGGCTAGAGAGAAATCAGGCGCTGGACTGACTATTTACATGCCCATCCGACAGCATGGATCATCTTACTTTTTGGACAATTAGGAGATCAGCCTGCAATGTTCTAACCAAACTAGAAACAACAACACAAAGACATTGTTCCCCGCCGGGAATAAAACCCGGGACCTCCCGGTCGAGAGCTCATGGCTCAGACCGGTAGACCACGGAGGCAGGGCCACTAGGCACAAGTATTTTCTTATTTTAGGGCTTCGCCGAAGATGCTAAGGCACCTGCCTGCATGGATATGGATTGCTCGCAGGTCGCGTCCCACATCAGACTCTTCCCGAGCTTCCACGGCACTGGTGTCATGCCATCAGCCCTTTTTCCGTCGGTCAGGGAAATTCATACTTACAGGCTGGACTGGGAGAGATAGAAAAACATAGAATGTTCCAGCTGCCCTTCCTCCCGGGCATGCTGTTGGAGTCAGCAAAAGGTACAGTGTATTGTAATTTAGGCGATGGGCTGACAACCTGTCACTATAGCAATACATATTACAATCTAAAATTGCCTTCAATTTTTGTCAGACGTGGCGAAAGCGCTTTTTACGAGGCGTTAAACGCTCTGCCTACCCCGTAAGGGATAAAGGCGTGATTTATGTATGTATGTATGCAGGGAAATTCCAGTCGGCTCTAAAATCGCTGGAATATTAGCTCACACCATTACTAACTACTTAATAAACCAATTTAAGTTTAGCCCAGGTTAACCTAAGCTAGAAATCTATCCATGAGTATATGGTGGAATTTTATGATATTTTCGACGCCAGGTAGCCACTTGAGGACCTTCTTGTTCCAACGATTGTTTTTGTCTAGTTTCATAGGCTCGTATTTATAAAGCATTTAAGATTGAGAACAGTATTAAATTAAGTATGAATTTGATACCCCATATTGTACTAAAATGACGCTTCTGATACGAACTCAAACTAGCTGTCAGTCTCAAGTATTGTTAATAATTACGGGCCATAATGTTTCGACAGAAAATAAATAAAATAAAAGTAACCTACTTCAATCAGTTCGGGATACTTTGACATCCTGTACCGACATCGCCTTAGTGGCAATTCGATGGCAAGTTTTTCTCCTCAAACAGGGGTAATTGGCACGTTTTCGGAGCAGATTCCTAAAGAGCAATTTTAGAAATTGTCTCTTAAATATCGCGAATCATTGGGTGGTTTGATTTCTTAGTAGAATCTGTGGTAGAGTCACAGATAAGCAAAAACAGGGTCGCTGCGCTTTTGTTATTAGCAACTGCTCCTGTGGTCTAGTTTGACAAGGACATTTATTCTGAAATAATAATAATAGTCCTCCCACCGATTTTCAGTGATAGCGGCCAATCTCTCTAAGATCGGCTAACTGCGCAGGACTAGTTTCTTGTGCCCAAGTGTTTGCGCTACACACAGGTGCACTCTCTATTCCCTCAATCCCTTATTCTGATGGGATAGATTGACAGACACGACCAGAGAGTAATCAGGCGCAGGACCGACTATTTACATACCCATCCGACAGTATAGATCATCTTACTCTTCGGACTATCAGGTGATCAGCCTGCAATGACCTAACCAAACTAGAAACAATATCACAAAGTCATTGTCCCCCGCCGGGAAACGAACCCGGGACCTCCGGGTCGAGAACCCATGGCTCTGACTACGGAGGTAGTTAGATTCTGAATTACGTTAGTTTGCATTTGCACCCCATGAGGCCTTGGTTGCCGTGGCCCGGGGTGGACCACTAGGAGGTAGATCCTATCCCACCCTCTCACAATACTTATGAAAAGACGTTACATTATTTAAATTTTTCAATTAGCAGATCCCGCACCTACGCTCCACTGCGTGTTTTCCTTACAAACCGGGCGTACGAAGTCCGGGCGGGCACAGTTAGTTTTTCAATAAATGACTGAAAAATAGCGCTGTGGTGTTTTTTTTTATAGCACTGCAGCATTATGCTGAGTTGGGGCCTTTTCGAGGATGCGGTACACTACATCCTAAACTCTTTTTTCTTCTCTTTGTTTATCGTGTATCCATGTCAATGTCCTGTACTGTGTTCTTGAATAAACGTTATATCTATCTATCTATAAAAGTCTAGTTTTTGATGAATTTTACTTTGTCCTTATAAAATCTCAGACTACGTACGTAGCCAACTAACATTTCTACAAGCTGTAAAATGTATTGATAAAAATATCAACCCAAAATCTCGCATTAGAATCTTACATCCTGTTCCCAAAGAAATCCATCTTTTTATTACAATCGCTACAATGTCTCTCTTTTTTTTTCTTTTTTTTAACCCTTCTTGCAGCCGTCTGTAACATGACTCCGCAGTTTTGTCAAAATATTACCTTGACGCGTCTTTTTTACCCCAAAAATTGTTACCCTTTACTTACGAGGCTGGTTATAGAATAAAGTTACATTGTTGCCCTAGGTGACATCTGATATTTTTTCGATCTAAGATAAACTAATGACAAGCTTGCCAAAAAGTACTGACATATTCTAAATTATGATCGTTGTGCGATTGGTAAATGTTGAAAATGAATGTAACATACATACATACATATAATCACGCATTTATCCCTAATGGGGTAGGCAGAGCGCATACGACCCAACAAAAGTCGTTCCGCCACGTCTGACAAAGTTTTGAGGGTTATTTAAGATAGATTTGTAAGTATATTGCTGTAGTGACAGGTTGTCAGCCCATCGCCTAAATTACAATATACTGGTACCCTCGGATCCCTTAGCTGGTTTTTACAGCATGCCCGGGAGGAAATGCAGCTGGCACATTCTATGTTTTTCTCTCGCTTCCAGTCCAGCATGGAAATAATGAATGTAACGTTTTGATTATTTACATAAAAATATCTAGGTAGTTATTATGTAAAAGTACACTTACTTGTTTTATTACTTCACTTTTTTTTGTAGTGTTCAATTAGATCAAAATCACAACTTTTCTAAAAAAAAGTATTATGATAATATCGTCCAAGATCGTCGTTTGACCAAACTCTGTTTCTTTTTTGTAACTTCGTTTCATCGAATGTTTTTACTCGTTTTTCCATAAAATTCTTATTTGTAAGAACATAGCTCAAAAACCAAAACCAGGATGTTTATTTATTCTTTTGTTCATAAGTTAATATTGAGTAAAACTCGAAAAGGAAACGAAAGCCGTTACTCTAATCCATATTTTGAAATTCGAACGTTCGTCTTCCATTTTTAAACTGTTTCCAAATTCAAAAGAGCTAAAAACTAAATTCTCATTCAGACCGCGTCGCGTTCTAAATATAAAAAGTTCTTTTTTGTCAAATATGGAAGGGTTAAGTTAAAAACATTCTATTTTCGAATTGTTAAAAAGTCCACATTGTATGGAATACGTCAAAACTTCATAGGCTGGTGTAGTATACGTGAAACTTGCACATTAGTGATATTATTTTAATCTTCTTGGCGTGTGGGTTTTAGAGTCGCACAATAAACTGATGAACCCTGGTGTCAGAGATTTGTTCTTATATGTATGTAACTTTAAAAATAAAGAGTAGGTAATATTAAGTAAAGACAATGATGTCATTTCTGGGATTCTAGTTGTCACGTGTCTTAGTATTAGGTCAGTCCTATTTCGCTTTTTTTATTTAAAATACTAACAGAAAAGTTCCCTTTACGATGAATATATGCTTTTTTTAAATAAGTTTTGTTAAATGAGTATAAATTATTCATTACATAACATACTTTTTTTTTTGTTTCCAGTAAATCTATGATATACCTTTATATTCTACTATCACTAGGAGACGATACTACCACACACTTCCATTTGCTACGATATCTTGTGCTGCAAAATAGGTACCCCATGCACGCTCGTCCAAGATATTTGACATATCAATATTTTGACGAACATATTTTGACATTCATAATATAAGTATCAAATATCTGGTTAACATTGTTATAAATATTTGTTGTGAGAAATTATATACCTGTTTACAAAAAAATGTGTCCAGTTTTCTCTGTTTTTCTCACATATACTGCGTAAGCATTATTCCTTTTCCAAATGATACGAAAGACACAGGAAGCATGAGTTTGTCACTTCCACATATTATCCTACTTTCCCTTTCTTTCCTGAACAGAATCCTTTGGTTAAAAGAAGACGGATGTATATCTGTCAATCTCAGGTGCGAGCGATAACAGATGTTCGGCGTAAGCGCATATTACACAATTACGATTCTATTTAATTATTTTTTTCTCGCGACGTTTGTTGTTTGGGTAGGATTTAGACGTGGGCGTCTTAGTCATAGGCTCACCACGTGTACGCCAGGGCTAGATTCAGGTGAATGATGAAGGGGGCTTCTGTATAATATTTTCTGTAATCCAGCTCGTCGTCTTGTTTCTGTGCTGTAGAACGTGGAGCTGGATATAAAAAAAATAGCCGTAGTACTTAGGCTTGTATTTATAAAGTGATCTTAAGATTAAGAGCAATATCAAGTATGGTTTTGGCAGGCCATTTTGTACTAAAATATATTTCTGATACGAACTCAAACTCGCTGTCAGTCTCAAGTACTGTTTATCAATACGGGCCAAGAATAAAAGTTAGCTCGTCGAACTGTTGTTCCCGAATATTATTGACATTATAGTGGCTGTTAGTAGCAGAGTTAGAAAGGTGCCACTGGAACTTGCGTCTTATTTCAGCCTTACCTTTTACCTAATCTAGAGTTTTTTTGTAGTATATCTTTGATCCTAGAATGGATTAGGTCTGGTTTCCCTTCTGGGTTGCGGAGGTCAAATGACAGTCGCTCTGTGTAAAAACCAGCACCCACGTTCAATCACCTAGATAAGGTAGCCGACCCCGTGAGATACAGGATAAGGCTAGGGAGATGATGATCTTTGATCCTAGAATTTTTTACATCCTAGAACGGGTATTACGCAAATGACCCCCCTTCAAATTCCCTAATACACCCCTGGCGTGAGTTTTGAGTAGGTTTCTAAAGACAATCGTCTTCCACACGTCATGTTCAACAGAAAGTTCCGTTACTTTCATAATTCCATAATTATTATTTAACTTCTTAAAATGAGGCCTTGTTTATAAATAAGTGATACCTACATTCAATGTAGGTAGATATAATAAGTTAACAATGTGAAAACTTCCATGCTGGTCTGGGAGCGAGAGAAAAGCATAGAATGTGCCAGCTGCATTTCCTCCCGGGCATGCTGTAAAATCCAGCTAAGGGATCCGAGGGTTTCAGTATATTGTAATTTAGGCGATGGGCTGACAACCTGTCACTACAGCAATATACCTAGACTTCTATCTTAAATAACCCTCATAACTTTGTCAGACGTGGCGGGACGACCTTTGTTTGGGTCGTTTGCGCTCTGCCTACCCCATTAGGAATAAAGGCGTGATTATATGTATGTATGTATGTACAATGTGAAAACTACCGGGTGTAAGGGACAGCGTACCGCAAACTGATAGGAGTTGGTCAGTCAATGATACTGAACAACATTCACCAGGAAACTCTTTCAGGAGATGACAAAAGAGTTGTCTTTCCATTACAAAATTACCACCTCGATCAGACAGTTTGATGGAAAATCTTTATTTTTTTTATTTCCTGGAAGAACTTCCTGGTGATAGTTGTTCAGTTTCGTTGGCTGAGCAACCACTATCAGTTTGCGGGACGCTGTCCCTTACACCCCGTATATCATTTTGTACATTAATGTTGCGATTTTTACAAATCTGAAACGTTCATGAGTTTAAGATTGTTAATATTAAAATTTAAAATCATCCTTTAAACCGAAAAAAACTTTTATATAGTCAGAATTATTTTACAAAAAAAAAGTTCTGTCTTTTTGAATTATTGATTTTATTTGTCCAACCGTATAGAAAACATACATGCATACATACATATAATCACGCCTCTATCCCTAATGGGGTAGGCAGAGCGTAAACGACCTAAGCAAAGGTCGTTCCGCCACGTCTGACAAAGTTTTGAGCGTTATTTAAGATGGATTTGTAGATATATTGCAATAGTGACAGGTTGTCAGCCCATCGCCTAAATTACAATATACTGATACCCTCGGATCCCATACCTGTTTTTTACAGCATAGAAAATAAGATAGCAAATATTGTTGTATTTATAAGAATCACCTATCTATATTTGTTTTGCTAATACGTACATACATATAATCACGCCTTTTTTTCCTAATGGGGTTGTATTGCTAATAGAGGTCAGGAAATGGGACTATTGGGCACGGGACCCTCGGCACATGGATTCTATCTTTTTTATACAATGGTATCACTACAATTAGGGTTAATTGAGGTAGCTTTCCTGTCACTATCTTCCTAAAACATAATTTACTGTCAATAAGCGCTCTACATTTCATGGAAAAAGTGTCACTAAACGAAATGTGACATTTTAAATCACTTTTATGACCTCATCAAAGAATTATGACCTCATTTGGAGAATATTAGATAACGAACGTTATTGTTACCGAACCATATTTGAACTCAAAAATCAATATTGACCCCAAACAATGCGAAATTTGGCACTTTTTAAAATTTCAACACAAAAACTTTTTGAACAAAAAACCACCAGGTGCAGTTAAAGGGTTATGATTCCGTCTCTTTTTAACAATAAAGAATTATCTTCTGACTCTGTCTTTCCTGTGTTCCTAACCCTTTGAAGGGATTTTTTTGGGTCAAATCCGAGATTTTTCTCATTCGGTTTTTTGATATAATGAGATATTGTATTTCGGTCTTTGTGAACGTTTTAGAGTTCAACCTTGGTAGTTTTAAATCATTTTGATGTTTAGTTGTACGAGTTATGAGGAATTTTGACAAAGGTTTCGAAACTATGATTAGAATTTTGAAAAATGGTCGTAAAATAAATTAAGGCAGTGGATATAAAAATACTTACTTGCGCATTTTAGTTGCATAATGCGTAGCGTAAATAATAATAATAAATCTTGGTTTTTTAAATATATTTTTGATGAATTGTTGTTCAGTTTTTTAACAGATGTTTATGTTTGTTTTTTACTGCCTCCGTGGTCTAGTGGCTAGTGCCATGGACTCCCGATCCAGAAGTCCTGGGTTCGATTCCCAGGAGGGAAACACAAAGTTGATATTTGAGAAAGTATCACTTTGTGAATTTTCCACAGTTTGGTTTTTGAAATAGGAATCTGTGATTTGAATATGGAGCTCAGTGTGACTGCCATGATCATAGGATTACCTATAATATTTCCAACTCAGTTTTAGAATGAAGGTAAACAAAGTTCCATGTCTTTTGATCGAAAATCTTGTTTCTAAAATAAGTTTTAGTTATTAGATATGACAACATAATAGTAGTTTTAGTAATTTAACTAATTTGCCAACACGTATCATCACTACATAGTATAAAACAAAGTCACTTTCTCTGTCCCTATATCCCTATGTCTGCATAAATCTTTTAAACTACGCAACGGATTTTGATGCGGTTTCTTTTATTGGATAGAGAGATTCAAGATGAAGGTTTATATGTATAATACATGGTTAATATAGTAGAGAAACACTGATAATTTCCGTGCGAAGCCGGGGCGGGTCGCTAGTTTATTTATAAAATGAGTTTTTAAATAAAAAGATATGAAACTTTGTTTACCATTACTCTAAAACTGAGTTGGAAACACATACCTACATAGAAACGATCGATGAGTTACCTAAAAACTCCCCTTGTTTTTTTAAAATTATTGTTATTTCCAGCTAAGCAGATTATGCAGAAATAGACAAAGTATTAACTTTATGATTGTCATAGTTAAGATACCACCTAACATGCTCTATAAAATTTCATTATTACAGGTTTCTTAAGAAAGAGTTACGCTACCGTTTCTTTGACTTTTAATTTAAATAAGTTTGGTTAGGACATTGCAGGCTGAATCACCTGATTGTCCGGAAAAGGAAACGATTTCGTGGTTCGGAGGACACGTTGAGCCGTCGGTCCCGGTCGCTGTTTTTGATAGTGGTCGTTACTCAAACCATGTCAGAGGCCTGATAATTGTGCTACTAGGCGGTTTAAAAACTCTGACACCATGGTTCATCGGGTCGATAGACTCGATACCCACTAGACAGAAGAAGAACAGATGTTACCTAATATCATACAAGTTGAGCTATGATCAGTTTTGTTCAGATTTCCCAGAAGTCGTACCTAGTCAGAAAGTTTTTTAGTCTTATCTACCGTCCTAAATCCTTTTCTAATTTCCCAACATCATTTATACCCATATGCTCCTTGATACAGAATTATAACATTACATTACATACATATAGTTACACCTTTATCCTTAATGGAGTAGGCAGTGGAGTTTCTACTAGTATTTTGATTGTATCAAGGAGCATGTGAGTACAATGATGTTGGGAAATTAGGATACTTCCATGCTGGACTGGGAGCGAGAGAAAAACATAGAATGTGCCAGCTGCCTCTCCTCCCGGGCATGCTGTAGAAGTCAGCAAAAGGGTTTTGAAGGTTACAGTGTATTGTAATTTAGGCGATGGGCTGACAACCTGTCACTATAGCAATACAAATCATTACAATCTAAAATTTGCCCTCAATTTTTGTCAGACGTGGCGAAAGCGCCTGTTACGAGGCGTTTTACGCTCTGCCTACCCCGCAAGGGATAATGGCGTGATTTTATGTATGTATGTATAGAGTATGTAGAGCGTAAACAACCTAAACTAAGGTCATTCCGTCACGTCTGACCAAGTTTTAAGAATCAGCTGGCACATTCTATGCTTTTCTCTCGCTCCCAGGCCAGCATGGAAGTATCCTGATTTCCCAACATCATTATACTCACATGCTCCTTGATACAATCTTATAACATTGTTTCTAGTATTTTTCTTGCAATAAGAACAAGTAGGTACAGCAGACTACAATGTTCTTTTATAAGTAAAATATAACGCATCGAGATCTGTTCACCCGTACATATGAATTTTATGATTCAAGAGCAGGGGTGGTGTGGAGAGGATGTTGGTATAACAATATTTCTTAGAGCATACCTAACTAAATGATAAAAAGAAAATATTTTATGTAAACTGAATTTGTCTTTGTTTTTTATTTTTTTATCTTTAGTAAGAACTTTCCCAATTTATGTATTTTTTCTTTGTTGCTTCGTAACCGTACGTAGCATCTACCGTAGCGATTAGTACGTCTATGTGAGAGATTATTTTAGATATTTTTTATTACAAAAATACTTAATAATTATACCATTCGCAGCGTATACAGGGTGTTAAAAATAGCTGCCCATATTTCGCGTGTGATTGTACCCATTAAACTGAACAACTTTCCCCAAGGAACATGGCCTAAATTACAATATACTGAAATCCGCAGATCTCTTAGCTGGTTTTTACAGCATGCCCGGAAGGAAATGCAGCTGGCACATTCTATGTTTTTCTCTCACTCTCAGTCAAGAATGGAAGACAGGGCTGATGATGATGACTTCTTAAATCCCGTGGGTTAGCATATAGGGAGAGTTTGATGGCTCCAACCTACGCTTACCCTTGTTTACTTACAGCACAGCTCGGACACTCCTAACTATCATGTCATTTTGGTCACACATCGACAGACGGCATGTTACACTTGGCATGCGTTTGTGTGCGTGTTATGAGGGTTGACAAATTTTGTCATAATCATCACTTGATTAATCTGGTTCTTGATTAAACCAGTGTTTCAAAGTAGTTCACTGTAACTGAATAGTTAGAATAGATTAGGTTGCATATTTTGTATTAATTTACTTACCGTCTCTCATCACTGTGGAATCTAAAAAAGTTCCTATTGGAGTCATATCTTGTGGTAGAAAGACATCCGTACACGGAACAGTACTTAACCATCTTTGGAACACAAAACTTTATTATTTCCGTTACACTGGAAAACATGCGCGCGCCATACCCGCTAGGCGTACGCTCAATGTGGCCCACAATCCGGCGCGGAGTGTGACATATGTCGGACTTTGGAAGGGGGGTGAATGTCCATTCTGTATGTAGTACTATTATATAATCTGTGCTTATAGTATATTTTTCAGTAGTCGTTAACCCTTTATGTTGTGCTAATGTCGACTCCATAGCAGCGCGTGCGCAGCGCGGCGGCGGGCCCGCGGCGACGCGCATCGATTTATGCCGATACTCGATAATTAAAAACAATCCGCCATTTTGCTTTTTGTCTCTTTTATTCCCGTTTTTGTGCGTCGCTCATTTGATTGTCTTACTTCGGCCCTTTTTTTGCCCTTTGCTGTTTAAGCATCGCCATTTTACATTAACCTCGTAGTGGTATCTCGCTCGCATTAAGACGTTTTAATTTATATTTTTATATGTATACAGGGTGTTAAAATAGTTAGGACATAGCTTTCATAACTTTTGGCACATAACACCCCTACTCTACCTCTAATATTGTACCTACTTCTTCTTCTTCTTCTGTCGAGTGGGTATTGAGTCTATCGACCCGATGAACCCTATTGTCAGAGTTTTTTAACCGCCTAGTAGCACAACTAGTCAGGCCTCTGACATGGTTTTGTGTAACGACCACTATTAAAGACAGCGACCGGGACCGACGGCTTAACGTGCCCTCCGAAACACGGAATCTTTTTCTTTTTGGACAATCAGGTGATTCAGCCTGCAATGTACTACCCAAACTGGGGAAAAAATCACAAAGTGATAAAATCTCAAATATCAACTTTGTGTTTTTCCCCCTTGGAATCGAACCCAGGACCTCCGGATCGGGAGTCAATGGCACTAGCCACTAGACCAAGGAGGCAGTTATAGTTTGTACTTACTTATTGTGATTGACGCAAAAACTTGCGTAAACGCCGAAAGAACGAGATATAGTTTTGCACTAAGCTTGGCAATCACAGAAGACTTAAGGTTAGACCGCAATAGGACGTAGCTGCAGCGAAGCAGCATGGCGCGGCGCGATGAATGATTCTTTGTACGAAAATGTATGAGAGGTACCGCACTGAAGCAGCACTGGAGCTGCAGCGGAGCGGCGCGGCGCTTCACGACGCGGCAATGTTATACATTTTGACAGATTTTGCCGCGCAGTGTCGCGCTGCTGCTGTGCCGTGCCGCACCGCGAACCTTTATGCCTTGTGACTGATCAAGATGATATTTAGGTCCTGGGAACAGTAACTTTTGAATATTGAAAACTGAACATTTTTTTTTATGTTTGGAGGGATTTTTAGAATTTTTATTTTAAGGAGCCCGATGGTGTAGTGGATAGGGCCGCTGCCTGCTGAGCGGGAGGTCGTGGTTCGAACCCCACCACGTACCAATGTGTTTTTCGATTTTCGAATTTCATATGTACGTTTATTCGGCGCTTTTTCCGTGCTTCGGAAGGCACGTTAAGCCGTTGGTCCCGGTTAATATCGTTTAATACCGTAGATATTAGTCGTTAAGCTATATCAGAGGCCAGTGCTAAGCTTTGGCGGCTTGAAAACTCTGACCTAATCTAGGATTGGGTCTGGTTTCCCTTCTGGGTTGCGGAGGTCAGATGGCAGTCGCTCTGTGTAAAAACCAGTACCCTCGTTCAATCACCTAGATTAGGTAGCCGACCCCGAGAAATACGGGATAAGGCTAGGATGATGATGAGGGATTTTTAGAACTTAAGTACAATATTCGTACCAATCATATTCGCACTATAGATTACATGGTTGGTTACTAAAGTCTTGAAATCTGAATGTGGTCTTATTTTTGCAGGAACTTTGAAAAGCAGTAAGTTAATCTAGAGTTTTGGTTTAGTGTAGGAGCTACGGACAATATTTTAGATGCATTATAAAAGGACCCTTCAAACATTTCAGAACCTGCTGGAATCTCTGATGCTCAGTGGAAACTGAAAGTAAATTCAGGCGTGATTTTGTGTCTCAGCACCCTGAAAGACAAAAACATTCAGCTTGATTTTAGATACCACCGGCTAAAACTAAAATTAAAATCTATCTGTCACTTTCAAAATAATTATATTGAAAAAGGACGGACGATATATACTCTATGGTTTTACACTTTGTCCGATAGATTTTGTCGCGCATTTGTCCCCAGTATTTCTATCAATTTTATCCGCGATATCAAATGACAACGGATAAAAATGACAGATGACGCATAAAACAACAATCTAAATCCGGAAAGAATAGATCTCCTGTCCTTTTCCAATGTTCTTAGTCTGAAAGTGACAGATAGATTTTAATTGTAGGTTAAGCCCGTTAAATCTAGAATTAAGCCCATTAACACCCTGTATATTAGTTTATATCGTTTACGCGCTCGCGGGGATACCGATGTTTCGGTCTTTTGTTTCGATTTAAATGCTAAATTGGAAATCTTTTGTATGGTTGTATGGTAGTTGTATGGTTGTGTATGGTCGGCCATTGTGGGGAGATTTTTAATTTTGATTCGGTTTAACGAATCGCCGGCGTATTTAACATTTGTCCCGACATTTTATTTGGAACGAAACTAATTATATTAAAGGACGAATATGAAAAATGCGGCTTTCAATAAATGAAAAATTAAATGCGGCTTTAGGTAGACGTAGATTTGTTGGTAGAAGACTAGGCGATACTTTGAAGATGAAAAAAAAATAGAAAAATAGTATTTATTCAATTAAACAACTTTCAAATGTACAACGCATTATGATCCTCACACTAGGATAGCCTGTGTTGTGAGTAACCAGCCTCTTCCTTAGAACAAAGTTATTAATTAAGTATAGTTTATACATACATACATACATACATATAATCACGCTTTTATCCCTAATGGGGTAGACAGAGCGTAACCGACCTAAACAAAGGTCGTTCCACCAAGTCTGACAACGTTTTGAGGGTTATTTTAAGATACATTTGTAGGTATATTGCTGTAGTGACAGGTTGTCAGCCCATCGCCTAAATTACAATATACTGAAACCCTTAGATCCCTTAGCTGGTTTTTACATCATGCCCGGGAGGATATGCAGCTGGCCCATTCTATGATTTTCTCTCGCTCCCAGGCCAGCATGGACGAATAGTTTATATCACTGATTAATTGAGAAACTCGTAACAAAGTTAAACATAAAAAAACAAATAACATGAAAGATTGATCTAGTTAGGTATTAATTGTGCTGATCAAGATATTCTTATTCATGAGGTTGCTCCTACGTTTCTCATAAAGACTGAGAGATATAAAGTTCTGAAATTCTTATTTTTATTTAAATTAAAAGTCAAAGAAACGGTAGCGTAACTCTTTCATAAGAAACCTGTAATAATGAAATTGTATAGAGCATGTTAGGTGGTATCTTAACTATGACAATCATAAAGTGAATGTTTTGTCTATTACTGCATAATCTCATTAGCTGGAAATAACTGTTTTTTTTTTAAAAAAACATGGTGATTTTTAGGTAACTCATCGATCGTTTCTACGTAGGTATGTGTTTCCAACTCAGTTTTAGAATACAGGTAAACAAAGTTTCATGTCTTTTTATTCAAAAACTCATTTTATAAATAAATGATACGTGTTGGCAAATTAGTTGAATTACTAAAACTACTATTATATTGTCATACCTAAAAGCTAAAACTTATTTTAGAAACAAGATCTTCGATCAAAAAACATGGAACTTTGTTTACCTTCATTCTAAAACTGAGTTGGAAATACTATAGGTAATCCTATGATCATGGCAATCACACTGAGCTCCATATTCAAATCACAGATTCCTATTTCAAAATATGAAACACAGAAACTGGTTTTACTTTTTATTTTATTTTTAATCAGATCGAATGCGTGGTGTGCTGAGTGACGTGGCGATATGTTTCTTTATTATGGAAAGCAGAGATGGATGAGTGAGTTTTTGTTTTCGTTTTTTACTCCTAGAAACTGGCTGGATAGCATGATTGTTTGATGAATACCTATCTTAAAATTTAAATGTGGGTTCAGTGAACTAAGAACGTTCGAATTTCGGTTTTGTGGCTGTAAGCCAATGAGGAGAAAAACTGTGTACAAAATGGCGCCTAAATCAACTGTTTTTTTATGTGATTGGCTGAAAATATGTCAATGGCAAAATTGCTTTGATCTTTATGAAACAGGCAAAGATTAAGATGTCCATTCAGTCATATTTATATCACTACATTCAATATAATACAGACGTAAGTAGACATCTTTTTTAACTTGTCTAATTTAAACAGTGAGCGAGTTTTCAAACAAATTAAAGATTCGTTACAAACAGTAGAGTCTGGCCTATTAAAATTTGTTTAATTTTATATTCTGACGCCATGATAGTTGAGTTGAGCGCCACTAAAATTAATAGTCAATAAAACGGTAGCGTACACCCCGGGTTCCCGCCATTAACTCGTGTTCGAAACGCCATTAGAGTTCGAGAAATAAAAAAAGAAAAAGAAACGCGGCCGGCCAGTGGGAATACTAAAGTGTAGCTTCAGCTGGTCTGGATAAAGTTAGGGTAAATAAAAAAGTAAAGGTTGCTTAGGTATCCTACTGGATTTGGTTAGGACTTTGTAGGTTGAATTACTCAAACCATGTCAGAGGCCTGATAGTTGTGCTACTAGGTGGTTTAAAAACTCTGACACCAGGGTTCATTGGGTCGATAGACTCGATACCCACTCGACAGAAGAAGCAGACTATGGAATTTGTTTTTCGAGTTGATGAACGGTCTGATTAACCTTGTCAGAGTTTACATACATACATATAATCACGCCTTTATCCCAAATGGGGTAGGGAGAACGTAAACGACCTAAACAAAGGTCGTTCCGCCACGTCTGTCAAAATTTTGAGGGTTATTTAAGATAGATTTGTAGGTGTATATTGTTGTAGTGATAGGTTGACAGCCCAACGCCTAATTACAATATACTGAAACCCTCGAATCCCCTAGCTGGTCTTTACAGCATACTCGGGAGCAAAAGTAGCTGGCACATTTTGTTTTTCTCTCACTCCCAATCCAGCATGGAAAAAAGATACAACATGTCAGTTTAGGAGCCACAAATTAAAGATAGAACTGAACCTTACGCCTTAACGTTTCCTCCAAAACACGGAATTCTTTATAATTAAGTATTTTAGCCCAGACTTCTAGATAGTTTTTGAATGTTAGTTCAGTATGACAGCTTAGGAAGAACTAACTCTTTCTTTCCTAAAAAAGTGATGGCGTTGATGTCCTTTAAACGGAGATTCGTAATGAGCATGTCTATTGTCTAATAACATACATACATACATACATAAATCACGCCTTTATCCCTTACGGGGTAGGCAGAGCGTTTAATGCCTCGTAAAAGGCGCTTTCGCCACGTCTGACAAAAATTGAGGGCAATTTTAGATTGTAATATGTATTGCTATAGTGACAGGTTGTCAGCCCATCGCCTAAATTACAATACACTGTAACCCTCGAGTCCCTTTTGCTGACTTCAACAGCATGCCCGGGAGGAAGGGCAGCTGGAACATTCTATGTTTTTCTATCTCTCCCAGTCCAGCATGGAAGAAATCTCTCCCAGTCCAGCATGGAAGACTAATAACACAGAAAAATAATGGGCTTAAAGGGTTTAATCGATATTCCTACACTTCTTTTTCTTAGCGAGTGGATTCTCGAGTCGAATAACGACCCGATGAACACTGGTGTCAGAGTTTTCTAACCGCCTAGTAGCACAGCTATTAGGCCTCTGACATTACTACACTAGGCACTAAGCTTGCTGAAGCAATGCACGTAGCCAAAAAGTATCGTATCTTCATTCCATATTTCAATATTTATCACAAGATCGTTCGTTTTCCAACGAAATACGAAAAGGGCGAACCGTTTTTTCGATTTCTTTGTTTTCATTCGGTTCTTTGTTATAAATGAGGATTACTGTATGAATACATCGTATATTTTTATGAAAGTCAGTAAAGTTATTATCATTTCACTGTTTTTAGTGTTTCACTGCCTCCGTGGTCTACTGGTCAGAGGTCTTGAGTTCGAATCCCAATGTTAATATTTGTCAATTTATCACTTTGTGATATTTTTCCCAGTTTAAATATGTAAATGCAGGCTGAAGTACCTAATTCTCTGGAAGGAAATAAAAAGATTCCATGCTTGGAAGGCACGTTGAGCCGTCGGTCCCGGTCGCTGTCTTTGATAGTCAAGTGGTCGTTGGTCAAGCAGGTCTTACACCAGATACTAATTTAGTTAGAATCGATGACACCTATATTCATTACACCACTACAAAAAAACACTACAGATTGTTCCAGTAACGATAAAAATGCCCACATTAAAACATTTTCAAAAATCCAACAAAATTTTCAGTTTTCCATATTCATATCGATGGGTTGATCGAAGTGATAATTTTAGCTGAAACTTGAATCACATTCGAATTAAACCCTCTTTTGTCCACCTATGATCAAAACACAAGACTCAGAGTCAGTTTATGTCAGTCAGATGTGAATGTTGTTTCTTTGAAATATTGAATGAAAATATTGTAGACTTGACTAAACACCTTATGAAAAGATACTATAGAAGACTTGGCTGAATGCCTTATTAAACATTATTTCTGAAATGAGAAATAAAAGATTAGGCTGTATGGCTTTGTACCGTTGCCTATCCGATAAGGATAAATTTAAAAACAACAACAAAACCAGTCTCTCTACAAACATGTCAAAATTACAAAAATATTTACTGGAAATGTAGCATTTTACTATGTAACCAGAATGCAATTCTCAACAGCACTGTTAGACCAATACACTATCCCTAAAACCCGAGAGTATAAAAAACAATGGAGCAAAGTAAAACTGAAAAATAAAGGTCTTGAAACCATGTACTGATAAGCAAAACAATAAATGCTTAAATCAGTCAAAAATGGGGCCAAACAAACTTGGATGCCACCTCCAAAGATTGAAACTGAATATCCAGGATTAGTCTACCTTTGCTCTTTAGATCAACTCATCGTAGTGAAAAAGGCTGATGCTTATCACGACGTCATAGGCAAGACAGATAGAACACCCTTCTTAATCTACAACAAAAAAGGAGAAAAACTTCTTCTAGGTACGAAAAATACGGGAGACTGTCAGTGTGATACTATTGATATCAAAGTTTTCAACATATACGGAAATGAAGTCATCAAAGTGACTGGCCCTAAAGATAAAGCACTTATTTATGCTCCTCCGGGGAATTACCTAGGAACTATAGAGAAACCAGACGCTTGTGATTGTAACGAATGTACCTTTTTTGGTGAAGGTATTGAGATGAAGCTTAAAGAAGTCATAAAAAGAGCTCAAAACCCTTCGTCATACAAAGAAGAAGATCCAAAACCCTCTAAAGATGAAATTAAACCTACCTCCAATATCACAACCCATGAAATTATTCTAGAAGGAGTGTCTTCTATTGGAACTTTGAAGGAGAAATGCGTTGTAAAGAATGTTCCTGGTGATAGTTTTTCAGTCAGTTTTCCGTCAGATATGGCTATAGAAGATAAGGCTGCTTTACTTGGCGCCTGTTTGGTTATTTGGACTCAATAAATGCTGTTTTTGTAATATATTTTTTTATAAATACCTACGCCTCACGCCTTAACCCCAAATGGGGTAAACAGAGCGTAAACGACCTAAACAAAGGTCGTTCCGTTCCGCTACGTCTGACAACTTTTTGAGGGTTATTTAAGATAGATTTGTAGTATATTGCTGTAGTGACAGCTTATCAGCCCATCGAAACCCTTAGCTGATATTCACAACATGCCCGGGAGAAAATGCAGCTAGCACATTCTATGTTTTTCTCTCGCTCCCCGTCCAGCATGGAAGGTTTTTATTAATACCCGAGATAATAAAATCTTATACGTATAATAATCTTCTTTTTTCTTTCATCTCAAATAAAATTACTTAAGGAATACAATAAGTTTTTTTAGGCCTAGCTTCCACTAACTCTTGAAGTCAAATAACCTCATTTCGGTTCAAGTACCTAGGTATTATAATGGAAAAATCGTTGCTTTAAACACCTTGTTTGAAAGTGAATAGAAAATAAGCCCCCAACTGCCATCTATAACGTTCGTCGAGACTTATCGCCGGCTTCGTAATGTACCTGAAAAAATAAAATAACACATAAACGTTGATAATATTTTTTTACTCTAGTAATTATTAATTTATTTTCTACACTTTCTCTACTTATAACATCTAAAAGTACTAAATAAAATAGAACAAAAATGTGAACGAAAATAAATATTTTTTATTTCAGTTTTCGGTTACTTGCGCCATCTAATGAATGAATAAGAAAGCTTTAGGTTTCAATTTCGAGTGCGGCTAGTGTGCAGCATATAATGCTCAACATGTGAATACGCACCATGTGAATACGCGTCACGGTAAAACATGACATGTCAACAATTCCCAGGGTGCTAACTATATGCTGCTATTTCCCGTGATGACCATTCACCACGCGCTGCAGGAATACGCACCATGTGAACTGGCAGCACGCGAATACAACACGTGACAACAATTACCGTGATGCAAAATATATGACGACAATTCCCACAGCGCTTGAGGAAGAAGCACCACGAGAATTCTCGTCATGTGAATGACCTCTACCGTGGAGTTGAGACGAAGTCCGAGCTTGTCATCGATTCCGATTATAAATCGATCGATTAAAAAAAAGTTATCGCAGTTTCGTTTTGAATCTTTGGAGCTTCTAAGCTACTAGAGTAGAGCAAATGAAGAGCTACAGTATAAGACGAGCTGGACAGTAGTTTAAATTCGTCATTCCTTATAAGTACAGAATTGAAAAACCATTTCAAGATGTTACTTTTTATGCTTTTTAACTTGATGCATGTGTTTTTTGGGCGTTTGGATTTTTGATGAGATGTGCATTTTTTTAAGTTACGATTTTTAACGCCAAGCAGGCTGTATCAGAAATCATATAATTTGCCTTTAGGTGGGAAAAACGTGACAACGACAAGTGACATTAAGTGGTTGTCACACTATCTATCACAGATTATATATGTAGACTAGCTACTATCATCTTCACGGTACGCGACGGAGATGTCGTTGATGTTGTCGTGATGATCGTTCTTTTTAAGTACCTACCTCGGTTTGTATGAAAAACACGCAAAGTATGGAACGTGAAGTTACAAATAATTTAATACCTATTTAATTTTAGGAAAATCTCTTTTTTTTTACTTAGAATAATTTTGGCCCCACATAAAGTGTATTTTTTTTTCATAGTGTCCCAAAGAGTACGTGCCAGATGTGATGTGAGAACCGCTTAAATTTTTAACCACGTTAAGAGTCTCACATGCTGCTGCTGGTGCCACTTGTACCGTTCTATACCGCGTGTAAGGGGCAGCGTATTAGAAACTGTGGTTGCTCAGTCAACGAAACTAAACAAATACAAAAGGAAATTCTTTCTGGAAATGAAAAAAAAGCCCTAGACAAAGACTTGAGTTGCTTTTTACCACAGGAGTCAAGTCATTCCCACGGGAAAACACAAACTCTCAAACATACACAAAGGCTCTAAAATTACACAACATCGGACATTACCCAGCCAGCGTTGGGTAATGTTGAACTCTACCCAAGGCCGGGTAAGATAATTCCATGTTTCAACAAAATTGATCAGATATGATATCGGACTTTACCCAGGTGACCCAGTCGTGGGACACTACTCATTTTTGAGATTGGATTGGACGTTTAACGAATACTTTATTATTCTTTCTTGATGGACGGATGAACATACTGACTGACATATTTCTCATAGATAATAGACAATATTAGGGTCAATTTGTGTCCCGCACCCGCACTGTAGTGTAGGTATTATACCTACTATCTTTGCCTGCACTGTGTATAGATAGGTAATGTAGGTACTGTCAATAATAATATTATATTTGCGTACCTAGGTACCCTGTTTAAAATCTAATTTTAGTCAGCCAACCTACTACATCCACCGTTACTCACCGCGGCAGTGTGTGATACCCTTAAGTTTACGGGGGCGGCGTGACTTAGAATTTTTTTTAGTGCTAAAGACTAAGCAAATTTTTGAAGTGGTCAGTGAATTTCAGAAAATGTTAATTTTTATGATGAATTTAGCTGTATTATGACTAAATAAACATTTTATTACCTTTTCAATTTTTCTCTAAAATCAATATTTTTCGAGTAAATCGAAGTTTTATTTTTTATGTTTTTAGGATTCATGACGAATTTTAGAGAAATACATAAAACAGCTGTCAGACAAATATGCTAACTAACCGCAATAAGTCGCAAACTCCGAGGGAGGAAACGTGGGGCAATAAAAAAAACCTTTTGGTTGGTTGGTTAGGTTAGGTTAGACTAGTGACCACAACGCACGAGCCCCGCGAGCGTGCCATGGCAGCGGCCGGCGAAGTGCCAGAAGTGATAGTAACCTATCATATTTTTGAAAAACCTACATCCGTATTACAATATTCCGAAAACGATTCAGACATTTTACTATTTCTATTTTTATATTTTGTATTTTTTTTTCATTAACGCAATAACATTTCACCGCAGTATTCTTTCTCCGAACAACGTTACTCTGCTTTACAGTAAGTCTTTTTTACTAAATACTATAATATCACCTGTCCTTTTCTTAATTGTCAGATAATTTACTTGACATAATGTATTTCATACCGAAGCAACATTTTACAGAATACTTATTTGTCAGCTATATTAATTTTCCGAATGACATTCAAACCGACTCGGTGCACCCCGACACGGATAGATTAGGTTCGATAGATTAGGCTCGCTGCGCTCGCCCAGCTTGCTTCCACCATACCCTTCGGGGTAAGATTGCTAGTGATGCATACCTGCATACATGCCTGCTTGCTTGCTTGCTTACCTGTTTGCTTGCATACATACTTGCATGCATGTTTGTTTGTGACAGAACCGAATCTGTCAACCCCGAATTTCACGTGGTCTTTCCGCTCATACCCCCAAGAGTGTATATAAAAATCTGGAGGCGTGGAGGGAGGGCAGCCCCTGCCCACTGTTACTAAGCGCGGGCACCGTACGAGCCGTAGTGGCCGAGGCTGCGCAGGTGAGCTAGGTGCCTGCACTTAGTTACGCTGGGGTGGAGGGGCTGCTCTTCTGCGTTTGGTGATGAATGACTTCAGTCCTGTCAAAATATCAAAAATTGGTCCTGGTCTTCTCATAGGCTGGCTGTTGGGTCAATATTTTTTTTTATGAGCCTGTGGTGTCCCACTGCAGGGCATTAAAAAGGAATAACTAAAAATTGGTGTTTAAATTGACAATTTTCTTTTTCGAGTTTTGATTAAGCATTTAAATATAAAAAAATAAATAATAGAAGTCCTTGTAAATACTTTAGAAACGTGTAATATTTTTATTTGAATAGTTTTTGTTCCGGAGATAAAGCATCTCTTTATATAATTCTATTATATTAGTCATAACTTATTTTTCTCTCGTCGTCGGCGACATCGTACACTCACGTCCTTACATGTTAACTAATTAAAAATTGCACATCCTCCCGCAGTGACGGATGCGGTGCGACTAACGCTTTTAAACGCTATTCCACCTTCCTAAATGGCTTTCTAATTAGGATGCTAAAAGATTTAGTCAGTCAGAAGCCTCACTTCTTCCGCTTTAGGATGCTAATTGGATTTCTAACTTCCTAAAAGCTATTTTACTCGTTCCGCCACGTCTGACAAAGTTTTGAGGGTTATTCAAGATGGTTTTGTACGTATATTGCTGTAGTGACAGGTTGTCAGCCCATCGCCCAAATTGCAATATACTGAAACCCTCAGATCCATTAGCTGGTTGTTACAGCATGCCCGGGAGGAAATGCAGCTGGCACATTCTATGTTTTTCTCTCGCTCCCAGTCCAAAAAAATAAAAATATCTTAAATCACTTGAAATCTCGAAAATATCGATCGTAGCGAAAAATCGAAAGTGCAGTAAATGGCTTATTTTGCCATAATCTTGCTTAATTCATCGCAAAAACAAAAACTGTCATTTTTCGACAAAAATAAAACTGTCTCGAAATTTTTGTGTTTTTAACACTATAGTAGGCGCCTCCTTTCCTTTACTCTCTGACCCTGTTTTTCTATTCTGTGGTGTGCACAGATTACCTAGTATATATCCTGTGGTGTGGTGATAACAAGCTGATATCGCCGGTTGATTTTTATTTTTAGGATAATAATTCAGTACTGAAGAAATCTCCAAACTATTGACTCGAGAAGAAGTGGAGTGGACTGTGTTGTTACAAATATTGCCTTATACCTTGCAGAGACTGCTATGTAGAGTTCTACTTGTACCTACTGTGGACAAATGGAGTAAAAGTTAAGCAAACTTTTAAACTTAAGCACAGTGTTCGGTGTAAAATGGTTCGTGAAGTAGAAGGAATAGTCAAGAAATCCACCCTGAAATTATGTATCTGACCCAATCAGTCTGCATTTACCTAAAAGGGCAAACGTCTGTCTATTACATTACCACTGCTATTATTTATAGAAGAAAGGCTCACTAATCCTTGTATGCAGAAAGTCAACATTATACATTCATGGCATACCTACTAATAAGAAGATTGTAAAACAGGTGGTGTGTTGCATCAAACTGTAGATAGTAGTAGGTGCCTATCTGTTAACTGTTTTCATAAAAAAATATAACTGAACTTAACTTAAAGTTAAAGCTAAAGCTCCACGTTAAAGAGTGGAGCATTAGGTAAGTATCTGAAAAGTCCAAGCATATACAAACATACATACATAAAATAACACCATTATCCCTGACGGGGTAGGCAGAAGCAAAATGTCCTAAACATACATCTGACAAGTTTTGAGGGTTATTACAGATGACTATGTATATTGCTATATAGATGGGTTGTCAGCCCATTGACTAAATTACAATACACTGTAACTCTCGGAACCCTTAGCTGGTATTAACAGCATGCCCGGGAGATGTAGCTGGCACATTCTATATTTTTCTTTCACTCCCAGTCCAGCATGGAACCATATCAATGTAGTTTTTATCTACTGTTATGGTGCAAGGCCCAGAGTCCAGGCACAGCTGCAAGTGAATTAGGACAAAAGTTCTATTTTGTGATGCGGAAAGATTATTATTGCTAAGCTTACTTGCACAGTCATATTACACTCACATTATTATTGTGGCTCTTAATATATTATATTCATCACTAACAAGCAACATAAGGTACTTGTGTAGTCAGGTGCATAATGAAGGCTAAATCACCTGTTTATCTGGAAGAAAAAAGATTCCGTGTTAAGCCGTTGGTCCCGGTCTGCCCTTGATAGTGATTGTTACACAAACCATGTCAGCGGTCTTATTAGCTGTGCTATTAGGTGGTTTAAAAACTGAAACAGTGCATAAATTAAAATGTATTTAAGTTATTAAAAAAATAATTTAATATTTGCATAGGATTAGATAGGATTTCAAATTATAGTCATAATTGAACAGAATTACCAGAATTGATTTAATATTTATTTATATACCAATTTATTGTATACAAAAACATTAAAACAGGACATAAAAAACAAAGACACAACAGGCAATGCTTATTTCTAAAAATAATTTTCTTACAGCAGACCTACAGAAGTGATAATTTTTGAAGCAATAAAATAAAGATAAATTAGTACTTACAAGATGTAAAGTTAATACCTACATATAGATCTTTACTGAAGAATAAAAACCCTTGTCATCCTCAATAAACTTGTTGGAAAACATGTAAATTAGTACTTATTATTTACCCACTTAGTTATAGATCAATTAAGTTATAACATACTGAGCTACCTATTTACTGAATAAAGAATGATTTAATTTTATCTATCTAATTTATTTATTGGCCACTGTAAATACCAGAAGTTGGAAATAACAAAAAAACTCTATCAGCAGTTAACAGCCAAGTCATATAAAATCTGATTTATTTAAAAAATATGATTAACTTTAAATACCTACCTAAACCTAGATTTTGATTTCACAACTTTTTTGTGCATTCACTACAATTGAGACATATAACGTTTATACAGTTTTTATGTTGGGATGTTTTTAATCTGATTGCACATTATGTGAATGAAATTACATTAAATAAATTGAAAGTAATACCTAAATTTGAGTTGTTTATAATACCTACCTAGCTATTAACATATTTTGGTTAGCAAATACCTACTATGATTGACTTTACATTGGTGAGTAGTTCTCATAAGCTTTGCAGGCTTTTAAAAAACTTAGAAAATTAAGAAATAGATCCCTATAATAATAAAACTTACAAAAATCATAAAAATCTACTTGAGTAGCCATGTCTGACAAGTTTTTAGGGTTGTTTTAGATTGATCTGCCTAAATTACAATACAGGTACCTACTGAAAACCTTAAATGACTTAAAATTAGCTGGTTTTTACAGCCCTTCCTCCCGGGCGCACACTGGTTCCATATTGAACATTTTTGGACATTGAGTCCAAGGACAATGAACCGGTATTATTTTTTTTGGAGGTCGCTGGCATCATTTTAAACTGATGATGATTTTCTATAAAATGCGTATTGTTTAAGATACAAAAATTATTTTATTTTTTTTGTGGAAAAAAAGTCCTTGATTAATTACTTGCGCCATTCAACCGGATTTAGAATAGAACTTGCCGTAAGTTGTTGTAGAAGTTACAACTGACATTTCTTCATAGACAGATGTTTGCGAATAGTTGCAATAAGCAAAGCCTCAGGCGCATATTTATTTATAGTTTTGATACTGTTTTTTTTTCATGTAGACAGGTTGCATTATAACAAACACTTATTACTCAAATGATTTTCTAATTAATATGCTTGTTTTCTAAAAACGGTCATCAGTACTACGAACTATATGGCCTGCCCACTGCCACTTCAGTTCTATGTCGGTTACTTTTGTTCGTTTACGGATATAGTCGTTTCTTATTCTGTTGCGTAACGAAACGAAACATAACGGCTACATAAGAAGAAGAAGAAGAAGAAGAGAGCTATTCCGATCTCATACATACTGACATCTGGGATATCTTCGGTATAGTGTCGGGTTAATTTTGGCTCTTGGCTCGTTGGCCAAACTTATGACAGGTTTTTGTATAGACGTGTATAACTGTCCATAGAACTCCTCAACCTCACTTAACACTTCCAACTTGAATGAAATGAAACTATACTACTCTTATCGATCTTCAGCTTTGTTAGTTAGCTTTATGCAATAGACAGATCTCTAGCGAATACTTTCGAGCCCGATTTGGGTTTCGCTCAATAGGGAATACTCATGAATTTTTTTAAACTATTAGTAAGAATTATTGTCACCATACATGAACGGATGTGAAGGAATTTTCGCAAAATATTCATTAGTTTAAAAGTTATAATGCCTTAAAGTTGTTAGTTAAAAAGAGAGGTCCGAACTGTCATGTGACGTCATAAGACAGGAGCGCCATACTAATTCCATATAAGTCGTCGTTTCGAAGAGTGAGATAGATAGTCTATCTTTATAATGGTATATCTCGGTGATTGTTTGATCAAATTTATTTCTGTTTTCACTGTTCTTTTCATAATTTAAGATGTTTTTAGACAATAGGTTCAGGAACTGAAAATATGTTATATGCACGTTCTCTATTGCACCCTTAATACGATCAGTATTATACTCGCATGTATCGCGTCTCATGGCTTTTGAGATCTGTCTATTAAGCTAACAACTAAATTCCAGTGATGTGACGTCATCACCCGTGTAGTTCCCGGCGTAGAATAGGACTACCCTATACCATGCCATGGGTGTCGTAAGAGGTGACTAAGGTAAACTTCCCAGGAGGGTAGGCAGCAGCTTCCTTCTGTGTACTTTTATACAATACTGCAATCGCCTAGACGCCGCCATGCGATTGGCGACTGGAAAACTCCCCTCATGGATAACACAACGAAACCACGGCCCCTTGTCCCCGGCAGCTCCACTAGTCCTGTCTACGGTAGCGGGCATGGTAACGGTGGCTAAGAATCCCCGGCAGAGATCCGGCTACCAACACAACAAAAAACTAGACCTGGTAACATTCAATACAAATGGACCGATGAAAAGTTTATAGAGCTAGAAGAACAGGTAAAAACATGTAAGAACAGGAACAAGTTACTATGGGATATAATCGGATTGTCAGAGGTCCGAAGGCAGGGGAGGACACTATGATCTTGACATCTGGTAACTTGTTCAACTTCTTCTTCTTCTGTCGAGTGGTTATTGAGTCTATCGACCCGATGAACCCTGGTGTCAGAGTTTTTAAACCGCCTAGTAGCACAACTATCAGGCCTCTGACAGGGTTTGAGTAACGACTTGTTCTATTACCGGGAGGGAGACCAACTTTCCCAAGGTGGTGTCGGATTTATTGTCCACAAATCTCTCGTCAATAACGTTGTGTAAATAGAGAGAGTATCGAGCAGGGTGGTATACCTTATACTCAGAATTACCGAACGGTATTCGTTGAAGGTCATACGGGTATGAGCACCACACTCGTTACGCCCCCATGATGAGGTGGAGGTGAACAGCGTACTGCCATAGCAAGCACAACTGCATTTACTTTCTGCACCACAGCATATGCTGAGTTAGGGCCTATTTAGGGGTGCGGTACACTTGCGATAACTTGTAACTACTCAACTTTTTTATTAGTTGTTGTCTTTTTTTACTTTTTATGTTGTTGTATTGTGTTGAACCCTTAATAAACGGTTTTCTATTATATTCTATTCATTTATGGAGCCATACGGACGGGGTGTTGAACTCTATGGCGGGAGCTAATGAGAGTGTGAGATGATGTATGACTTTGATTTATTAGTTAATATGTATGATGTTTTATAATAAAGTTATGTAATAGGTAACCAACTTACTACATCTTCCTAGCCTTATCCCGTATATCACGGGGTCGGCTTCCTAATCTAGGTGATTGAACGAGAGTACTGGTTTTTACACAGAGCGACTGCCATCTGACCTCCGCAACCCAGAAGGGAAACCAGACCCAATCCTAGATTAGGTCAGAGTTTTCAAGCCGCCAATGCTTAGCACTGGCCTCTGATATGTAATAAATATCTACGGTATTAAACGATATTAACCGGAACCAAAGGCTTAACGTGCCTTCCGAAGCACGGAAAAAGCGCCGAATAAACGTACATATGAAATTCGAAAACCGAAAAACACATTGGTACGTGGTGGGATTCGAACCACGACGTCCCGCTCAGTAGGCAGCGGCCCTATCCACTACACTATCGGGCTCTCTACGCTCTGTCTACCCCATTAGGGATAAAAGATTGTATGTATGTCTGAAAATGGGTGTTTGACGTTCGTATGAAAGTTCGTAAATTTTTAAGTTAAGATTTTGAATTTTGGTGTTTGGACTAATAATTAAATAATAAAGAATACATGTTTCAGCGTTCTTGGATTTATTACCCCTAAGGGAGTTAAATAGGAGTTAGTAGTTTGTATGGAAATTACGCCAATTGTGAAGTTAAGAAGATCTTGCAATTTTGTGTTTAGGCTAATGATTAAAAATTATTCGACACTTGTATCAGCGTTTCGTTGGAAGATTGTATAGAAATTCCGCCAATTTCAAAGTTAGGATCTTCCAATTTCGTGTTTAGAGGCTTATGATTAAAAACTGATATAAAACTGTATCTTCCGATTTTGTGTCAAATATTGGTTTCATTTTACTACTAGGTAAACAAATTATTATCACGGGAAAACTCTCTGAGTCGCGGGTGAAACCGCGGGGTGAAAAGCTAGCGAGTCAAGTGCTCAACACATGGTCAACACCATGAACGACTAGAGCACTAGAGTTAGTCGTCCATCTTCTTCTTAGCGAGTGGATTATCGAGTCGAACAACCAGATGAACCCTGGTGTCAGAGTGTTCAAACCGCCTAAACATCTATTAGGCCTCTGACATGATTCAAATACCGACCACTATCAAAGACAGCGACCGGGACCGACGGATTAATCTGTCCTCCGAAGCACGGAATCTTTTTTCTTTTCGGACAATCGGGTAATTCAGCCTGCAATGTCCTAACCAAACTGAGGAAAACATCACTAACTGATAAAATGACAAATATCAACTTTGTGTTACCGCCCTGGGAATCGAACCCAGGACCTCCGGATTGTAAGCCCATGGCTCTGTCCATTAGACCACGGAGGCAGCTAGTGCGTCCATGATCAACAGCATTATGTCCCTCTACCTACATGGAGGAATACTGAGCAATTCAGGAATTAGTTACATACTTTAAAAAAAACTTTGATCACAGAGTTGTTTCCGACGTTCAAGAAGAACTAGTAAGCAGTGGCATAAACAAGATCATACTGTAAGTATACCTTAATAAGGCTGGTTATCCAAAATTACTGAGTAGGTATCCTCCTTTTAAAATCCAGGGGCCCCGGCCAGCACTATTTCTTTGGATAGGTAGTTAAAGATATAAAAGCTTAGAATATGAAAGTGTGTATAGTATTATCTTTTAGTATTCTGTTTTCAGCAATTTTGTTTACCAAGTATAAAGGTATTTTTATACACTATTTGTTATGTCATGAACAATAAAACACTAATGTAATAAGTACTTGTGTTTTTATTTATCTGAACACATAAAACAAACAAAAACAAATTTTCTTGCTAATGGTACAGAATATATAATAGTACTACATATAATGGATCACTCACAATAATTATGATATAATTAAGAGTTCAGTATCTTACTATAGTACTTTATTTAAAAAAAAATATAATATTTGTTTTATAATAATTTATATTGTACTTAGGTCTAATAATCTTTTCTATATGTATATTCATTCATATGTGTAAACATAGGATCTAACAATAATCAAAGTCAGAAAACTTGCCACACTATCACTAGGTTGTTCTGTTGTTAGACCAGGCAGGGGCCCGTTTAATAAAGCTGACAATAACAATTCAAAGTACATTGCGAAGCAGACAGTCTTTCTTATATCGGCCCCTGGCAACTATGATTTCTCCTTATTTTTTGTTAGTCCTGATAGGAATATTTCTATCTTCTGACAAGTTGTGAACAGTAAATGCTTTCTGTCAGTTCTCTAACTGACTAGGTATATGACAATAACTGATAGATCCAGCATAGGCTCGCAAACAGTATGGTAACAATCCATCGGAAGAGTCCGTCAAACTAACTTATGGTACACTTTAGGCATGTTTGTAGGTGCTCCAAGAAGTTTGCTGGGAGGTAGGATTCTTGAGAACTGAAACATGCAAAATCATATGGCAAGTAACTATACACTGTCAGCTGTGAAACTCACTGCTAAATAAGTTTTACTGTGGGAATGGTCTACCTTTCCGCAATGAAAAGTAGCCTATGTTAGGGGCGGTTTACATTAGGACAGTTGTAAGTACAGTGCATAAGTTGGTAAGTTGGCTATCAAATTGACATTTACACGGTTCCAGTACCCAGTTCTATTTTGATTCAAGTTGAAAGCAGAACCGTTTACACATTTCCACTTACCAACTATACCTACAGCTTGAACCATTTAAACCACCCTTTATACATGCATAATATGGTAGAGAAACACTGATAATTTCCGTGCGAAGCCGGGGCGGGTCGCTGGTTATAATATAAAAATTAATTAATAGATATGCTCGTGAAACAAGCGATCTTTGAATTGCTGTGTAAACTAGTAATTTAATACAACTCACCCACATTCTTTAAAGAATAGCACGCGCTACACAATCCATCAACTCTACTCTCTTGCATTTCTCGATCTCAATGTTTTCTTTTCTTGGAGTCTTCTTTGGGAATGCTTTCCTTTATTTTTTCCAGGCATTCCATACGTTATCTTATCCTCGAAACTAAGTTTATAGAATAATTAAGGTATTTATTTACAACGCAAACAACGTTTGTCAAGTCGCTGAAAATGACACTTCAAAGATCCAAATCGAGATAATTTTAAATCGAGAAATATACGCTACCGCGCTTGGTACCCCTCTAACAGAGGTCATTGACGTTACATCAATTCTCGTGGTGCGTACTCGCATGGTGAGTATTCCGCAAGCGCTTGATGAATTCGCACCACGGTTTTTAGCGACATGCGCGTGTTGTGATTTCCGCAAGCGCTTGATGAATTTGCAGCAGTGTAACCAGCAGCACGGGAATACGCAGCATGTGAATTGACGACACGTTACATCCATTCTCGTGGTGCTGATTCACATGATGCTGTTTATATGACGCCAATTCTCGTGGTGCGCATTGATGTTCCCCTCAATTTCTACAACACAGCGCCATCTGTTACCACAGTACAGAAACAAAAAAATAAAGGGTGATTCACATTACCTTCTGGCGTCGAGCGTCGCTTGGCCTCTACGTCGTCGGCCTGGACAAAGTTGATATTTGTCTATTTATCACTGTGAGATTTTACCCAATTTGTTTAGGACAATGCAGGCAGAATCCACCTGATTGTCCGGTAGAAAGCAGATTCCGTGTTTCGGTTACTGTTTCTAATAGCAGTCGTTACAATAGGAACTACTTTAAAAAAACCCTTCACGTTACGTTTCCCCGGGTGGTGCCAAGAGTGCAACAAAACCGGCTGCTGTATCTGTTCACTGGACCTAGCAGTAAATAATGTCATACGATAAATAAATAATTAACTACATACCTACTAGCTGTCTACCCCACGACTTTACATTTTATCCGTAGCTAAATGAAATTTTGAATAAGATAATTCCCCATGCTTATTATAAGTTCCCAAGTTTCGAACGATCGTTGAAAAACTATGCTTTCCTGGGAGCAAGAGAAAAATACATAGAATAATATGTCAGTTGTATTTCCGTGGAAACGGGAGAATTTCCGGTGGTAAAATCCAATATCATTCCCCAGAGTGATATTATTGCTATTGCCAAAAATCATATTCGTCATGCGGTTCAGATATTACTACGATTTAAATATAAATAATCTATATTTATAATTTTGAACCACGGTAGCTACTTTTTTACCCAGTAGTTTTTTTTTTCAATAAATTTTACCCCTTGAGCCACACCCTGTGACCCACAGGACGTGCACTCCATACAAGCCTTTAATTTTCGTACTACATACATACATATATTCACGCCTGTATCCCTAATGGGGTAGGCAGAGCGTAAACGACCTAAACAAAGGTGTCCCGCCACGTCTGACAAAGTTTTGAGGGTAATTTAAGATAGAATTCTAGGTATATTGCTGTAGTGACAGGTTGTCAGCCCATCGCCTAAATTACAATACACTGAAACCCTCGGATCCCTTAGCTGGATCTTACAGCATGCCCGGGAGGAAATGCAGCTGGCACATTCTATGTTTTTCTCTCGCTCCCAGACCAGCCTGGAAGAAGTAAGTACTACATACATACATATAAATACGCCTTTATCCCCGCAGAGCGTAAACGACCTAAACAAAGTTGGTTCCGCCGCGTCTGACAAAGTTTTGGGGGTTATTTAAGATAGATATATATTTTTTTTTAATATTTGATAGGCAATCATTTGTCCGCCATCTCACGTGATGGTAAGTGATGATGTAGACTATGATGGAGCATGATTGCCTAGAAAATGCCTGTTCACTCTCGCCTTGAAAAGGCCCAGGTTATAACGTTCCGGAAATAGATCCGCAGGCAGGGAGTTCCACACTTTGGCCGTTCGCATTAAAAATGTAGAAGCGTACCGCTTTGTGCGAAAACTTGGAATGTCGACAACATAAGGGTGGAATCCCAACCGGCGTCTCGTACCCCGGAGATGGAATGGGGAGGGGGGTATCAGGTCATGAAGCGATGCTGCACATTCTCCGAAATGTATCCTGTAGAACACAGACAAGCAAGCTACTTTGCGACGATGTTCGAGGCTCTGCAGCTTTTCCTCTACCAGTGACGGGTCGGCGATGAGCTTCTTGGCGCGTTTTTCAATAGAATCCAAGGTTGCCAGTTGGTATTTGGCAGATCCGTCCCAAAGGTGGCAGCAATACTCCATACACGATCGGACTTAACTTGGTAGAGCTGTAGTAGCTGTCCCGGTGTGAAGTATCGCCTAACCTTTGAGAGAATACCAAGTTTTTTGGCTGCAGTCGAAGCCAAGGATTCTATATATCGTCCAAAGTTCAGGTCCGACGTAAGGCTCATACCAAGAAGCTCAAGGTGATCAGAAATCGGAACGGATACATTTCGGAAAGTGGGAGCTAGATTGAAGGGACTCAATTTGGTCGAGAATAGACAGGCCTGTGTCTTAGATGCATTAAACTTCACCAGGTTGGCATCACCCCATTCGGAGATTGCCTTAAGTGTTAAATTTAAATGATCTACTACGGACTCTCGACAAGACTGAATAGCTTCCTTGCTGGACTTTGCACTGGACAAATATCTACCGACAACCGTACTGTCGTCTGCATACCCAAAGGTGTCGGGTGTCAGCATATCGTTGATATGCAGCAGAAATAGAGTTGCGGAAAGTACCGATCCTTGAGGGACCCCGGCATCAATTGCCTGATGAACAGAGGAGCGGCCTTCTAAGACCACCCGTATCGATCGTCCTCTCAAGAAATCTGTGATCCAGTTGCAAAGTCCATCAGGGAGCCCATAAACGGGAAGCTTGTTAATAAGGCTGCCATGCCAGACCCTGTCAAATGCCTTAGAGATATCCAGAGACACAGCGAGAGCTTCACCGTGTCTCTCGATAGCCTCGCTCCACAAGTGGGTGGCATGCACCAGGAGGTCACCCGTCGACCGCCCACGGCGGAAGCCATACTGTTGGTCGCTGAGGAGATCATTATCCTCCAGGTAAGCCAGGAGCCGATTATTGAGCACACGCTCCATACTCTTACAGAGTATAGAGGTTACCGATATAGGTCTATAATTGGCAGGGTCCGAACGGCTGCCCTTTTTGGGCACAGGTTGCACGTTTGCAAGCTTCCACGACTGGGGGACTACACCAGTCTCCAGTGAGAGTCAGAAGAGACGCGTCAATATCGGAGACAACTCTGGCGCACAGTTACGTAGGACTATTGCAGGGATTCCATCTGGTCCACTTGCTTTATTCACGTCAAGGTTTCGCAGGGTTTTTAGTACCTCTTTTTGGTAAATGCGAATGGCTGGCATAGTACAACCAACATGAGGTAAGCTTGGTGGAACTCTAGCTGCAGTGTCAAGTCGTGAATTTTCAGCAAAAAGGGAAGCAAAGAGGTTTGCTTTTTCTTCTGCAGTGTGAGCAAGTGAGCCGTCAGTTTTCTGCAAAGGCGGTAAAGTGGGTTGACAAAAATTTGTTTCAACTGCCTTGGCAAGGGACCAAAATGCCTTACTACCAGATGGATAGGATGCAAGTTTGGCGCCTACTCTGCCGATTTGGTGAAAATGTGCCCTACGTAATTCCCTTTTGCAAAACTTGGAGGACCTATTGTAGCTTTCCTTCAGATCCCGAGTATTCGAAGCTTTGCGCAGTCGAGCATCAGCCCAAGCTTGATAAGCCGTCTGCTTTAGCGCTTCTGCACGGCGGCAGTCGGCATTATACCAGGGGCGAGCTTTGCTACCCGTGGGAACGTCCGAGTACGGTATGAAATACTCCATACCCTGACGCAAAACTTCAGTAATAGCATCTACGGAGCTCGACGATTCTCCTGAAGAAAAACAGACTTTCCAAGGGTACGATGCAAAAAAGTGTCGCATTTCATTTCAATTAAATGCGACACTTAAAAATTAGGTGGTGAGTATACAGATACAGATTTTACCAGACAGTGGTCAGAAGAGCCCAAGGGAGCCACGACTGACACTGAGCAACGGTCCGGATCAGTAGTCAGCAGAAGGTCTAAGCAGTTCGCTGTATGAGACTCTATATCAGGAACTCTTGTTGCACAGCTTACAAGCTGGGAGAGATTTAGCGATAACGCAAATTTTCGTGCCTCTTGCCCAGCATGATCGGTCTTCTGGTATGGGAATAACCACTCTTTATGGTGGGCATTAAAATCCCCCAGAATGACTAGCTGTGCCGACGGGTATCTCTGCAGAGCTTCATCAGCAGCCTCACTAAGAAGGTTAAATAACTTGGTCGTCTCCGAATCTCCACTATGTGATCGATATACGCAAGCATATACAATTTGAGCCAATCCAGTATCGACCAGTACCCATAAAACGGAAAAACTAGGAGCCTCAAGGTTTTTGAGACGCTTGACGCAGATATCATCGCGAGCGTACAGACAGACTCCAGCATTAGATAAGAATCTATGTTCCAAAGAATAGCCGGGATAGCCGAGGTACGCCGCGTTAGCTGGAGATCTGATCTGCGTCTCAGTGAGGAACAGCAGGTGTGGCTTTTCGGTCTCAAGATGGTGATGGACAGAGACGAAATTTGAGTGCAGAGCTCGAATATTTGTGAGGTGCACCTTAAGAGGGAGGACGTGCAACCGCTGTTTAACGTTTTTCCGTTTTCTTACTTTAATTTTTCTATTTGTGTGGTGTGGGGAAAAGTGAATAGGCAGGAGGAAGGCAGTTGTATGAGGTACCGCGCTGCATTAAGCCAGGAAATGGAATCGATTACGATCACACGCGATTATAGCTGGCTTGGAGACTGCGGGGACGCCCGAACCCCCCCGGGGAATGTCACCTGGTCCTCCCATCCGGTCGCCAACCGGCAAGGTGGAGCCTCCCGGGATTTTTCGTTGGGTGGCGGGCCAGCCTTTCACGGGTGGCTTTCCCGCTACTTGGGCCCCCAACTTCCCACGGTCGGCCAGCGGTGCACCACCAGATAGGTTCGCAGGTATATTGCTGCAGTGACAGGTTGTCAGCCCATCGCCTAAATTGCAAATATACTGAAACCTTCGGATCCCCTAGCTGGTTTTTACAGCATGCCCGGGAGGAAATGCATCTGGCACATTTTGTTTTTCTCTCGCTTCCAGTACAGCATGGAAGAATTCGTAGCGCAAAAACGTGTTCGTACAGGTTTGAACTGAATTTGCGTGTGTGCAGTGCTGCCGGCTACTCAAACTGGCTCGCGTACCCGTTGGCGCATGGGAGACGAGATGAGATAACATTGCAAATCACGGGTGGCTCATCATTTAAAAAAAATATTACTCACTGAAAACGCAATTATTCGAAAATTTGGTAGATCAGATTGAAGTATAGGTCCTAAAGTTTATTTTAAACATAATAAATTTATAAATTCAGTGTTCACGGAAGTCACTGATATCAGAAGTGCTAAAGGTGGCTGTTTTCCGTAAATTTTCTATCTTTAACTACAACGAACTATAAGTGTCAACTTTATGAGGTTCTAAATTACCTTCATTTATTACTTTAACGTCAATCTGATCTACCGGATTTTCGATTTATTGTGTTTTCAGTGAATTATGATTTTTTGACAGGTGAGGGCGCCACTTAGCCCAGGAGAGCCACTATTGTATTTTCTTTGCCTAAACTGACGCCAAAGCCACCTAGCGAGAGGTATAAAACCTTCATAGAAATATTCTCATTAAATCGCTCGACGGCCGACCTCAATGTGTCATGGCTTTATAAGTCTGTCATCAACGTCAAACGACCGACGACAGCCAGCCATACGGCAAACGTCAAGCAAAAGTTTGTGTGGGAGGGAATGTTTTCGCAAAAACTGTGTTTTTCCTCCTTTTGCTTATGAAAACAAACATTCATCGTTTACAGTGAAGTGCAGATATGTCCTATGAGTATAATAAAACGCATTGGATCTCTTAAATTGGCGTTCTTGACAAGAAAACTCGCGACGAAATTTTGTAAGTGTTTTTTGCTTGTCTTTGTTGTTGTTCAAAATTATGTTCTCACGGTAATTATGTTGTAAAAAGTCCTTACAAAAACCTATTTTGTGCAGTTTTACAACCTAAAACACTATACTTTTCATATTAACACTATATTTTCGAATAGACTTATACATATGTAATAGGATTTGAAAAGTTATTCTCTAAGGTATTAGAACAATGAGATCATCAAGTTTTAGTCATGTAGGTCGTACATATACAAAGTTATCTTCTAACCGCTTTGTGTAGTGTTTCAATAATGTATTGATACAGGACACTAAGTGCAAAACTAGTGCAAAGGTATAGGTTAAGTAGGTCATATTTGTTGGCCAAAACTATGTATCTGTCTAGTTCAAGTTATAGTCACATAATTTGTATGGAGGTTTAGTAATAACAAAAGGTATAAATTAACTTACTCTGTCACTACAGTCACCTACAAATCTATCTTTAATTACCCTTAAAACTTTGTCAGACTTGGCAGACGCACTGCCTACCCCATGAGGGATAAAGGCGTTATTATATGTATGCATCTACTCTTACAGGAAGTTAAAACATAAATTGAGAACTTCCTAAAACTTTATTATTTACCTAGCTGCACCTGTTAACATACATACCTAATGTCACGCCTCTTTCCTGGAGGGGTAGGCAGTTCCACTTGCGACGGTTCTTGCAAACTTCTTTCGCTTGATCTATATTCATCAATCTTTTCATGCATGCTCGTCGGTTTAGGGTACTACCTGTTAACAAACATAAAATATACCCAAATAAAACTAGTTTACTATTGAGTAAAAGCGTTAAATATGATATCTTACTATCCACTCTTATTTTGTTTTATAAATACTTAAAACTCTTAGGGCCGTATTTGTAATCAGCTCTCAAGAGTGACAATGAGTTTAAGTTTGTATCACAAATGTCATTTCAGTACAAACTGGCTTGTCAAATCCATACTTAATATTGATGCTCTCAAGTTTGATGTCGCTTCATAAATACGACCCTTATTTTTGATTTGATATTATTTAAAGAGCATTTTAAAATGGGAGGCCTTTGCCCTGCAGTGGGACATTTCAGGCTAGGTAAATGTGACCATGAAGCTGTTTTGAAATATTGAAGTAACAGTAAATATAATCACTGTAATAATCCCTTTCTAAATAACAATTCATCATAAAATTTTAGAGAATAACTGTAAACATCTTAAAACTTATATGAATTTTCTCAGCTTACCTGAAAATAGTAAGCATGTTTTTCACTGTTCATACATTTTGTGACTCAAAAACATTACATAAAGAGGATATATTTTTAGCTCTATCTCAAGGGAATAAAGAAATTAATGCAATTATTTATTTCATCTCCAATCTTATATTTTCTCTTGATCAGATCATAAATCATAATTTAATTGCATTGATTTAATTGGCATTTTCTTTCTTCCATGCTGGATTGGGAATGAGAGAAAAACATAGACTGTGCCAGCAGCATTTCCTCCCGGGTATGCTGTAAAAACCAGCTAAGGGATCCGAGGGTTTCTGTTTATTGCAATATACATACCTACAAATCTATCTTAAATAACCCTCAAAACTTTGTCAGACTTGGTGGAACAACCTTTTGTTTACGTCATTTACCTACCACCTACTCTATAAGGCATAAAGGCGTGATTATATGTAAGTATGTAGGATTTCATTGATAAATAATGGTTGGATTAAGTACTTGATTTATAGTTTCTCTCACACTCATTACTACTTCAATTGTGATGAAGTTTAGACGGATATGTATTTTTAAAATCAGACTTCAACTATCCATATTAATACAGTGATGAAGTAATTAGTTTATTTGGTGAAAATTCTTTGAAAATCCTTACATTGTTGTTATTTAAATGGCTGACATGTACATATTACTGTGTATGGGCCTTCCAAATTTACTCACCATATATCGCTTTATTTTCGACTTCTAAAGTAATGTACTATTGTTGGTATACAAACTTTCAAAGAAGACTGCAATAATGGAAAAGTCATTTTCAAATTAAACAATATTTCATAAAACAATAAACAGATTACGTCTTTCCATTTATTCTCACAACTAATTTAGATTTTTTCTTTTCAGAGTCAAAGCCAGCAACCATGACAGAGACATTGGACCCGCTGTCTCCAAGCCTGAACAGCGTCCCTGCATCAGGGTTCATTACCAAGTTACGGTCAAGGTTTAACAGAGGCTTACCACCAAGGGCACCTGGAGAAGGTAAGATGCCTCTTCAATTTACTCTCACAAACTCTAAGACTGAAATCTATCTAAAAGAGACATTTTGCGAAATGGACATTTTGAGACGGTGAAATTTTGCGTTAGGCATTTTGCGACAGGGACATTTTGCGACGTTACCGTCTCACCCACTGAACCCAGCAACCATGACAGAGCCTGAACAGGGTCCCCTCATCAGGGTTCAGGGTTCTGGCGGTAGCCAGGGAATGGTGAAATATACATATATTTATTTATTTATTTATTTTATTTAACAGTTTATTGTACACAATAAAATACATAGAACATATACATATAAAACAAAAACACAACAGGCACAGCTTATTTCTAAAAAGAAATCTCTATATAATATATTGTGGCAAACCCAGCAACCATGACAGAGATCAATGTTCCTACACAAGTTATGGTCCAGGTTTAACAGGAGCTTACCAGCAATGGCTCCAGGAGAAGGTTTTTTTTTATGGTACATACATACATACATACATAAATCACGCCTTTATCCCTTACGGGGTAGGCAGAGCGTTTAACGCCTCGTAAAAGGCGCTTTCGCCACGTCTGACAAAAATTGAGGGCAATTTTAGATTGTAATATGTATTGCTATAGTGACAGGTTGTCAGCCCATCGCCTAAATTACAATACACTGTAACCCTCGAGTCCCTTTTGCTGACTTCAACAGCATGCCCGGGAGGAAGGGCAGCTGGAACATTCTATGTTTTTCTATCTCTCCCAGTCCAGCATGGAAGGAAATTTTTCATGGTATATCTTTATAATGTCATCATTACCACTTAGCACCGGCTTTCGAAACTAAGACATGCCTTTTCGTCATCTGGAGATCATAACAATTCCGAAAATAAAATAAAATGAAATAAATAGTCGTACAAATAGGAGGCCTTATTGCTAAGCAGCAATTTCTTCCAGGCAACCTTAGGGCACAGGAAAATAAAAGTTGAACTAGTGGGCTGGTATACATTTCAGGCAATATATTGTATACGTAAATAAACTTCTTAGGTGTACTTAAATAATAAGTAACAATAAATAGTCATACATATACATTACTTATTAAATTAGAGTATTAATTGCCTGTCCTTTTTTAATTTTATTATTTTGAAAGTGACAGATAGATTTTAATTTAACTTTTAGCCGGTAGTACCTAGAATCGAGCCCATTGACTACTCAAATCAATAACTTCTATATTTTTAATTCGATTATTAAATCTAAGTGTGCATTTTTTTTAAATGATGCATGATTTTCACAGTATTATTTAGCCATCAGTTTTAATGAGTAAAATATAAGTTTTTTTTTAACCAGCTAGTCAAAATGCGTATTGAACTCGGTGCTGACAGAATATCAGTGTTACTGGTTATAGATATAGCTTGTAACTAATGCTGAGTCAGCTCCCTTCTTGTGCAATACAGATCACAACATTCAATAAAAAAATATTATGTTTTCATGTATGTAACATAAGTCTACTTAGGCCCGTATTTGTAAACAACACTTGAGATTGACAGCTAGTTTGAGTTCGTATCAGAAATCTCATTTCAGTACAATGTGGCCTGTCAAATACATACTTAACATTGCTCTCAGTCTTGAGATCGCTTTATAAATACGAGCCTTACTGTATGTTGAAATTTGTATGGTTTCATGAATAAACGTTTTTCTATTCTATTCTAACTCCAAAATTATTCTGGAGTAAGCTAATCGGAAGGTCGCTGACGACGGGGAATACCCTGAAGAGGGTGGCGAGACGATCTGGATAGTTATTGCGAACAGTAGCCGACAGCAGCTGTGAACAAAGACGCCTGGAGAGATGAAGCCTTAGCACGCCTTTGCTCAGCAGTGGGACAATTTATAGCCTACTAGCGACCCGCCCCGGCTTCGCACGGAAATTATCGGTGTTTCTCCACAATATTATTCCCTTCCTCATGAAACACTCTATCCATTAAAAGAAACCGCATCGAATTTGTTTAAAGATTTATGCATACATAGGGATATAGGGACAGAGACAGCGACTTTGTTATATACTATGTAGTGATTAAAAAATATTGCTGGACTGGGAGCGAGAAAATACATAAAATGTGCCAGCTGCATTTCCTCCCGGACAGATTATTATTACAGATAGAAAATTTGCGAAAAACGGCCACTTTTAGCACTATCGCTATCTGTTACTGTAGTGAACACTGAATTGTTAATTTATACATACATATAATCACGCCTTTATCCCTAATGGGGTAGGCAGAGCGTATACGACCCCAAACAAAGGTCGTTCCGCCACGTCTGACAAAGTTTTGAGGGTTATTTAAGATAGATTTGTAAGTATATTGCAGTAGTGACAGGTTGTCAGCCCATCGCCCAAATTACAATATACTGAAACCCTAGGATCGCTTAGCTGATTTTTACAGCATGTTTGGGAGGAAATGCAGCTGGCACATTCTATTTTTTTCTCTCGCTGCCAGGCCAGCATAGAAGGAATTTTCGATTCAAGCTATAGGAATGATTCAACTAGTGGTGTTTCCTGTAGGTACAGACAAACCATATGTTTATATACAGATGTATGTTTGTTATCTGTATGACACAATAATACTTATTGTTCCCATTATCAATTGGTTGTTGGGATGCCTACAATACGGGGTATAAGGGACAGCGTCCCGCAAACTCATAGGGGGTACTCAGTTATCGAAACTGAACAACTATCTGCAGGTTTTTTCCGGAAGTAAAAAATATATTAGGTTTTCTGTTTAAATATTATCTGATCGAGGTGGTCATTTTGTATGGCAAGGTCACATTTTTTATTCATCTCCTAAAAGAATTTCGCGGTAATAGTTGTTCAGTTTCGTTGACTGAACAACCCCTATCAGTTTGCGGGACGCTCTCCCTTACACCCGGTATATTGATATATTATTCATTACAATTTACATGACATTGGTCAAATAGTTAGTGCTTATTCATTCCGATAACGAATGTTGTTATGTGGCCATGGATGGGTGACCGAAAGTGGTGGTATAACAGCTCCAGCGTTTCCGTGCTTTGGAAGACACGTTAAGCCGTTAGTCACAGTTAATATCCTGTAACCTGGCAAAATCCTAATCTAGGATTGGGTCTAGTTTCCGTACGTACCAATGTGTTTATCGGTTTTCGAATTTCATATGTATGTTTATTCGGCGCTTTTTCCATGTTTCGAAAGGCACGTTAAGCCGTTGGTCCCGGTTAATATCGTTGTCTAGTGGCTAGTGCCATGGGCTCCTGATCCGGAGGTCCTGGGTTCGATTCCCAGGGGGGAAACACAAAGTTGATATTTGATCATTTATCACTTTGTGAATTTTTCTCCAGTTTGGTTAGGACATTGCAGGCTGAATCACCTGATTGTCCGAAAAAGAAAAAGATTTCGTGCTTCGGAGGGCACGTTAAGCCGTCGTCCCGGTCGCTGTCTTTGATAGTGGTCGTTACTCAAACCATGTCAGAGGCCTGATAGTTGTGCTACTAGGCGGTTTAAAAACTCTGACACTAGGGTTCATCGGGTCGATAGACTTGATACCCACTCGACAGAAGAAGAATACTGTAGATAATAAGCAATGTCAGAGGCCAGTGCTAAGCATTGGCGGCTTGAAAACTGTGACCTAATCTAGTCTGGTTTCCCTTCTGGGTTGCGGAGGTCAGATGGCAGTCGCTCTGTGTTAAAACCAGTACCCTCGTTCAATCACCTAGATTAAGTAGCCGCTCCCGTGAGACACGGGATACGGCTAAGGAGATGATGATTCATTACTATACATAGGTATACATTCTGGCTATTACAAAGGCACATAGATAAACTATAAAGAAACCAAAAGTATGGAAAGATTTTTATGTTTTGATTTATACTATTACTATATATATAGCTGGAAACCCACTCACTCACTCACTCACTCACTGACTGACATAATTGTTCTCCCAGAAGGAGGGTCGGGGGGTGAAAGTGATGTATGGGAAAAGTGTGGAGGTGGTTTTGGTGAGTATGGGAAAATTCCGAAATCTTGGAAAACTGCTCCTCATCATGGAGTGACCCTGCGGCCTGGCTAAACTATAAGAGGAAGGCGGGTGGTTCTCAAACAAATTTTGGAGCACACCCTGGGCAATTTCAGATTTTCATGTAAAAAATCCAAAATGGCGGAAAACAAGATGGCTGCCATACAAAATAAAAAGTTGAATATCTCGGAAACGGTTAGAGGTAGAGTGGGGGTGTTCGACCAAATGTCATAGAGGGCGGTGGGGGTCAAGTGCTGGTAGTCATAAAAAACCAAGATGGCGGATCCAAAATGGCGGCCGAAAAAAAAGTTGCTCTGATCGGGATGAAATTTTGCATGCGGGTGGTCCGCGGGGAGCTTATTTGATTTTTATTGTTTGTTTTTTGTTTTTTTCATTTTTCAAGATGGCCGCCATACAAGGGTATTTTGTATGGGGAGCTTTTTTTGGCTCTGGCGTGGAAACGGTGTCCCCGAGGGGGGGGTCGTCATACTTTGTATTGTTCGTCTCCGGGGTAGGCATGTTTTGGTAAATGTCAAAATTCAAAATGGCGGAATCAAAATGGCGGCCGAAATAAAAGTTGCTCTGATCGGGATGAAATTTTGCATGCGGGTAGTCCTCAGGGAGCTTATTTGATATTTTAGGTTCGTTTTTTGAATTTTTCATTTTTCAAGATGGCCGCCATACAAGGGTATTTTGTATGGGGAGCTTTTTTTTGGCTCTGGCGCGGAAACGGTGTCCCCGAGGTGGGGGGTCGCCATACTTTGTATTGTTCCTCTCCGGGGTAGGCAATTTTTGGTAAATGTCAAAATCAAATATGGCGGATTCAAGATGGCGGCCGGGAGTAAATTTGCTCCGATCCGGCTCAAAATCGATATCTGGGGGTTTCCGGGGTCAGTATTTTTATTTTTGAGGTTTGTTTTGTGATTTTGCCATTTTTCAAGATGGCCGCCATACCAAATTTTGTAGGTAAATCATGTACTTCATTGCATCGCGGAATTTAATGCAGGTAGGCTGGTAGTTTCTTTGGAAATACGGTAGGTATGTATGAGGACAAAAAATTGTGTTCGTTTAAAAAGCAATATGGCGGATCCAAGATGGCGGCCAGTTGTCAAGTTGCTCCGATCCGGCTCAAAATCGATATCTGGAGGTTGTCGGGGTCAATAATTATATTTTGATGGTTTGTTTTGCGACTGTACCATTTTTCAAGATGGCTGCCACACAAAATTTTGTAGGTAAATCATGTATTTCATTGTATCGCGGAATTAAGTGTAGGTAGGTTCTTAGCTTCTTTGGAAATATGGTAGGTATGTATGAGGACAAAAAATTGAGTTTGTCAAAAATTAAAAATGGCGGATCCAAAATTTCTTCCATGCTGGCCTGGGAGCGAAAAAAAAACATAGAATGTGCCAGCTGCATTTCCTCCCGGGCATGCTGTAAAAACCAGCTAAGGGATCTGAGGGTTTCAGTATATTGTAATTTATGCGATGGGCTGACAACCTGTCACTACAGCAATATACTTACATCTATCTTAAATAACCCTCAAAACTTTGTCAGACGTGGCGGAAAGACCTTTGTTTGGGTCGTTTACGCTCTGCCTACCCCATTAGGGATAAAGGCGTGATTATATGTATGTATGTATGGATCCAAAATTGCGGCCGGGTGTCATGTTTCTCTGATCCGGCTTAAAATCGGTATCTGGGGGTTTTTGGGGTCGCTGATTATAGATCTGAAGTTTTTTTATGACTACGTGAATTTTCAAGATGGCCGCCATATAAAAGTCACATCCGGCACGCGGGCTGCTTTAGCTGCCCGCGCACCACACACGTCACCTGGACACCGGCACGCGGGCTGCTTATCTGCCCGCGCATCCCGCGCTCTACCGGGACACCGGCACGCGGGCTGCTTTAGCTGCCCGCGCACCACGCACCCTACCAGGACACCGGCACGCGGGCTGCTTTAGCTGACCGCGCACCCTGCCCCTCACTGGCATATCGGCACGCGGGCTGCTTTAGCTGCCCGCGCACCACGCGCCTCACCTGCACACAGGCACGCGGGCTGCTTTAGCTGCCCGCGCACCCCGCACCCTACCAGGACACCGGCACGCGGGCTGCTTTAGCTGCCCGCACACCGCACCCTACCAGGACATCGGCTCGTGGGCTGCTTTAGCTGCCCGCGCACGCCGCACCCTTACCTGGCAAACGGCACGCGGGCTGCTTTAGCTGCCCGCGCACGCCACACCCTAACTGGAAACCGGCACGCGCTGCTTTAACTGCCCGCGCACCACCCACCTCACCAGCAATTTTGACATATCATACAAAATCAAAATGGCGTATTTAAAATGGCGGCTAAAACTAATCTTGCTCTGATCTGGCTAGAAATCGTAACTTACGGGTTTTATGGGTTGCTGATCATAGATGTTGCTGATTTTTGGATTTTGAGAATTTTCAAGATGGCGGCTGTTAAATACAAAACTTGCTCTGATTGGACTCAAAATTGACATTTGGGGGTTTCTTGGGTTACTGACCTCAAATATTTAGTTGATTTTTAGATTTCAAGTATTTTCAAGATGGCCGCTATACAAAAAGAACATGTTTAGGTCAGAACAATATATAATTAAAAAACTTGCACCGCCCAACAAAACACCGCAGGCACAACGACCGCGGGCTGCTTTAGCAGCCCGCGCACTACGCAACCACTAGTTACTATATATATAGCTGGAAACCCACTCACTCACTCACTCACTGACTGACATAATTGTTCTCCCAGAAGGAGGGTCGGGGGGTGAAAGTCGTGTATGGAAAAAGTGTGGAGGTGGTTTTGGTGAGTATGGGAAAATTCCGAAATCTTGGAAAATTGCTCCTCATCATGGAGTTACCCTGCGGCCTGGCTAAACTATAAGAGGTAGGGGGGTGGATCTCAAACTAATTTTGGAGCACACCCTGGGCAGTTTCAGATTTTTGTGAAAAAAAAACAAAATGGCGGAAAACAAGATGGCTGCCATACAAAATAAATAGTTGAATATCTCTGAAACGGTTGGAGATAGAGGGGGGGTGTTCGACCAAATGTCATAGAGGGCGGTGGGGGTCAAGTGCCAGTGGTCACGAAAATCCAAGATGGCGGATCCAAAATGGCGGCCGAAAAAAAAGTTGCTCTGATCGGGATGAAATTTTGCATGCGGGTAGTCCTCGGGGAGCTTATTTGATATTTCTCGTTCGTTTTTTGATTTTTCCATTTTTCAAGATGGCCGCCATACAAGGGTATTTTGTATGGGGAGATTTTTTTGGCTCTGGCGCGGAAACGGTGTCCCCGAGGTGGGGGGTTGCCATACTTTGTATTGTTCCTCTCTGAGGTAGGCATGTTTTGGTAAATGTCAAAATCCAATATGGCGGATTCAAGATGGCGGCCGGGAGTCAATTTACTCCGATCCGGCTCAAAATCGATATCTGGGGGTTTCCGGGGACAATGATTTTATTTTGGTGGTTTGTTTTGTGACTCTACCATTTTTCAAGATGGCCGCCATACAAAATTTTGTAGGTAAATCATGTATTTCTGTGTATCGCGGAATTTAATGCAGGTAGGTTGGTAGTTTCTTTAGAAATACGGTAGGTATGTATGACGACAAAGAATTGTGTTCGTTTAAAAACCAATATGGCGGATCCAAGATGGCGGCCGGTTGTCAAGTTGCTCCGATCCGGCTCAAAATCGATATCCGGTGGTTGTCGGGGTCAATAATTATATTTTGAAGGTTTGATTTGCGACTGTATCATTTTTCAAGATGGCTGCCATACAAAATTTTGTAGGTAAATCATGTATTTCATTGTAACTCGGGATTTATTGCAGGTCGGTTTGTAGTTTCTTTGGAAATATGGTAGGCATGAATTTGGACATGTTTTTTTTTCATTTACTAAAAATGGCGGCCGGGTGTCAAGTTGCTCTGATCCGGATCAAAATCGATATCTGGGGGATATCGGGGTAACTGATTATAGATATGATTATTTTTTGTGACTGCGTGAATTTTCAAGATGGCCGCCATACAAAAGTCACATCCGGCACGCGGGCTGCTTTAGCTGCCCGCGCACACCGCACCCTACCAGGACACCGGTACGCGGGCTGCTTTAGCTGCCCGCTCACTCCGCGCCCTACCTGAATACCGGCACGCGGGCTGCTTTAGCTGCCCGCGCACACCGCACCCTACCAGGACACCGGCACGCGGGCTGCTTTAGCTGCCAGCGCACACCGCACCCTACCTGAACACCGGCACGCGGGCTGCTTTAGCTGCCCGCGCACACCGCACCCTACCAGGACACCGGCACGCGGGCTGCTTTAGCTGCCCGCGCACAAGCTGCCCGCGCACACCGCACCCTAACAGGACACCGGCACGCGGGCTGCTTTAGCTGCCCGCGCACCCCGCACCTCACCAGCAATTTGACATGTTATAAAAACAAAATGGCGGCTAACACTAATCTTGCCTCGATCTGGCTTGAAATCGTAGACAAGCAATTTTTAGGATAGCTGATCATAGATTTAGGTTGATTTTTGGATTTCGATAATTTTCAAGATGGCGGCTGATAGAAAAAATACTTGCTCAGATTGGACTCAAAATTGATATCTGAGGGTTTTTTGGAATACTGACCTCAAATATTTAGTTGATTTTTAGATTTCAAGTATTTTCAAGATGGCCGCTATACAAAAAGAACATGTTTAGGTCGGAACAATATATAATTAAAAAAACTTGCGCCGCCCAACAAAACAACGCAGGCACAACGACCGCGGGCTGCTTTAGCAGCCCGCGCACTACGCAACCACTAGTTTATTACTATATATATAGCTGGAAACCCACTCACTCACTCACTCACTCACTGACTGACATAATTGTTCTCCCAGAAGGAGGGTCGGGGGGTGAAAGTCGTGTATGGGAAAAGTGTGGAGGTAGTTTTGGTGAGTATGGGAAAATTCCGAAATCTTGGAAAACTGCTCCCCATCATGGAGTGACCCTGCGGCCTGGCTAAACTATAAGAGGTAGGGGGGTGGTTCTCAAACTAATTTTGGAGCACACCCTGGGCAATTTCAGATTTTTGTGTAAAAAATCCAAAATGGCGGAAAACAAGATGGCTGCCATACAAAATAAAAAGTTGAATATCTCGGAAACTGTTAGAGATAGATGGGGGGTGTTCGACCAAATGTCATAGAGGGCGGTGGGGGTCAAGTGCCAGTGGTCACGAAAATCCAAGATGGCGGATCCAAAATGGCAGCCGAAAAAAAAAATGCTCTGATCGGGATGAAATTTGGCATGCGGGTAGTCCTTGGGGAGCTTATTTGATATTTTAAGTTAGTTTTTTGAATTTTTCATTTTTTAAGATGGCCGCCATACAAGGGTATTTTGTATGGGGAGCTTTTTTGGCTCTGGCGCGGAAACGGTGTCCCCGAGGTGGGGGGTCGTCATACTTTGTATTGTTCCTCTTTGGGGTAGGCATGTTTTGGTAAATGTCAAAATCCAATATGGCGGATTCAAGATGGCGGCAGGGAGTCAATTTGCTCCGATCTGGCTCAAAATCGATATCTGGGAGTTTCCGGGGTCAGTGTTTTTATTTTGGTGGTTTGTTTTGTGACTCTACCATTTTTCAAGATGGCCGCCATACAAAATTTTGTAGGTAAATCATGTATTTCATTGTATCGCGGAATTAATTGCAGGTAGGTTGGTAGTTTCTTTGGAAATACGGTAGGTATGTATGAGGACAAAAAATTGTGTTCGTTTAAAAATCAATATGGCGGATACAAGATGGCGGCCGGAAGTCAATTTGCTCCGATCCGGCTCAAAATCGATATCTGGGGGTTTCCGGGGTCAGTGTTTTTATTTTTGAGGTTTGTTTTGTGACTTTACCATTTTTCAAGATGGCCGCCATACAAAATTTTGTAGGTGAATTACGTATTTAATTGTATCGCGGAATTTATTGCTGGTGTGTTAGTAGTTTGTTTGGAGATATGGTAGCTATGTAATAGAACATTAAATTAAGTTTGTCAAAAATACAATATGGCGGATCCAAGATGGTGGTCAGGAGTCATGTTGTCATCCGGCTTAAATTCGGTATCTGGGGGTTTTTGGGGTCGCTGATTATAGATCTGAAGTTTTTTTTTATGACTACGTGAATTTTCAAGATGGCCGCCATATAAAAGTCACATCCGGCACGCGGGCTGCTTTAGCTGCCCGCGCACCACACACGTCACCTGGACACCGGCACGCGGGCTGCTTTAGCTGCCCGCGCACCCCGCACCCTACCAGGACACCGGCACGCGGGCTGCCTTAGCTGCCCGCGCACCCCGCGCCCTACCTGGACACCGGAACGAGGGCTGCTTTAGCTGCCCGCGCACCCCGCACCCTACCAGGACACCGGCACGCGGGCTGCTTTAGCTGCCCGCGCACCACGCACCTCATCTGCACACCGGCACGCGGGCTGCTTTAGCTGCCCGCGCACCACGCACCTCATCTGCACACCGGCACGCGGGCTGCTTTAGCTGCCCGCGCACTCCGCGCCCTACCTGGACACTGGCACGCGGGCTGCTTTAGCTGCCCGCGCACCACGCACCTCACCTGCACACCGGCACGCGGGCTGCTTTAGCTGCTCGCGCACCACCCACCATACATAGAAAAACAAAATGGCGAATTTAAGATGGCGGCTAAAACTTATCTTGCTCCGATCTGACTAGAAATCGTAACTTACGGGTTTAAGGGGTAGCACATCAGAAATTTTTGGTTGATTTTTGAATTTTGAGAATTTTCAAGATGGCGGCTGTTAAAAACAAGACTTGCTCTGATTGGACTCAAAATTGACAAATGTGGGTTTTTTGGGTTTCTGAGTTCAGGTTTGAGATTGATTTTGAAAATTTATGATTTTTCAAGATGGCCGCCATACGAAAATAAAATGTTTAGGCTAGAACAATATAAAATTAAACACTTGCGCCACCCAACAAAACACCGCAGGCACAACGACCGCGGGCTGCTTTAGCAGCCCGCGCACTACGCAACCACTAGTTTATATATATATAGCTGGAAACCCACTCACTCACTCACTCACTCACTGACTGACATAATTGTTCTCCCAGAAGGAGGGTCGGGGGGTGAAAGTTGTGTATTAGAAAAGTGTGGAGGTGGTTTTGGTGAGTATGGGAAAATTCCGAAATCTTGGAAAACTGCTCCTCATCATAGAGTGACCCTACGTCCTGGCTAAACTATAAGAGGTAGGCGGGTGGTTCTCAAACTAACTTTGGAGCACACCCTTGGCAATTTCAGATTTTGGTGAAAAAAATTCAAAATGGCGGAAAACAAGATGGCTGCCGTACAAAATAAAAAGTTTAATATCTCGGAAACTGTTAGAGATAGATGGGGGGTGTTCGACCAAATGTCATAGAGGGCGGTGGGGGTCAAGTGCCAGTGGTCACGAAAATCCAAGATGGCGGATCCAAAATGGCGGCCGAAAAAAAAGTTGCTCTGATCGGGATGAAATTTTGCATGCGGGTAGTCCTCGGGGAGCTTATTTGATATTTCTCATTCGTTTTTTGATTTTTCCATTTTTCAAGATGGCCGCCATACAAGGGTATTTTGTATGGGGAGCTTATTTTGGCTCTGGCGCGGAAACGGTGTCCCCGAGGTAGGGGGTCGCCATACTTTTTATTGTTCCTCTCCGGGGTAGGCATGTTTTGGTAATTGTCAAAATCCAATATGGCGGATTCAAGATGGCGGCCGGGAGTCAATTTGCTCCGATCCGGCTCAAAATCGATATCTGGAAGTTTCCGGGGTCAATGTTTTTATTTTTGAGGTTTGTTTTGTGACATTGCCATTTTTCAAGATGGCCGCCATACAAAATTTTGTAGGTTAATTATGTATTTCATTGTATCGCGAAATTTATCGCAGGTGGGTTAGTAGTTTATTTAGAGATATGGTAGGTATGTAATAAGACATTAAATTATTTTTTCAAAAATCCAATATGGCGGATCCAAGATGACGGCCGGGTGTCAAGTTGCTCTGATCGGGCTGAAAATCGTAATCTGGGGGTTTTTGGGTTCGTGGATTACAGATTTGACCTTTTTTTGTGACTGCGTGAATTTTCAAAATGGCCGCCATACAAAATTTTGTAGGTAAATCAAGTTGCTTTGATCGGGCTGAAAATCGATATCTGGGGGTTTTTGGGTTCGTGGATTACAGATTTGATCTTTTTTTGTGACTGCGTGAATTTTCAAGATGGCCGCCATACAAGGGTATTTTGTATGGGGAGCTTTTTTTGGCTCTGACGCGAAAACGGTGTCCCTGAGGTGGGGGGCCGCCATACTTTGTATTGTTCCACTCCGGGGTAGGCAATTTTAGGTATATGTCAAAATCCAATATGGTGGATTCAAGATGGCGGCCGGGAGTCAATTTGCTCCGATCCGGCTCAAAATCGATATCTGAGGGTTTTCAAGGTCAGTGGTTTTATTTTTATGGTTTGTTTTGTGATTTCGCAATCTTTCAAGATGGCCGCCATACAAAATTTTGTTGTCAAATCATGTATTTCATTGTATCGTGGAAATTTTTGCATGTGGGTTAGTAGTTTGTTTGGAGATATGGTAGGTTTGTAATAGGACATTAAATTAATTTTGTCAAAAATCCAATATGGCGGATCCAAGATGACGGCCGGGTGTCAAGTTGCTCTGATCGGGCTGAAAATCGATATCTGGGGGTTTTTGGGTTCGTGGATTACAGATTTGATCTTTTTTTGTGACTGCGTGAATTTTCAAAATAGCCGCCATACAAAATTTTGTAGGTAAATCATGTATTTCATTGTATCGCGGAATTTATTCCAGGTCGATTGGTAGATGCTTTGGAATTTTGGTAGGTATGTATAAGGACAAAAAATTGTGCGTGTCGAAAATCCAATATGGCGGATTCAAGATGGCGGCCGGGAGTAAAATTGCTCCGATCCGTCTCAAAATCGATATCAGGGGGTTTTTGGGGTCAATGATTTAATTTCGATGGTTTTTTTTTTTGTGGCTGCCATTAATCAAGATGGCCGCCATACAAAATTTTGTAGGTGAATCATGTATTTCATTGTATCGCGGGATTAATTGCAGGTCGGTTGGTAGTTTCTTTGGAAATATGGTAGGTATGTATTTGGACAATTTTTTTTTATCTTTTAAAAATGGCGGCCGGGTGTCAAGTTGCTCTGATTCGGGTCAAAATCGATATCTGGGGGATATCAGGGTTACTGATTATAAAATGATTATTATTTTGTGACTGTTTGAATTTTAAAGATGGCCGCCAAACAAAAGTCACATCCGGCACGCGGGCTGCTTTAGCTGCCCGCGCACCCCGCGCCCTACCTGGACACCGGAACGCGGGCTGCTTTAGCTGCCCGCGCACCCCGCGCCCTATCTGTACACCGGCATTAGGGCTGCTTTAACATCCCGCGCACCCCGCACACCACCCGCATACCGGCTCGCGGGCTGCTTTAGCTGCCCGCGCACAACTCACCTCATCAGCTATTTTGACATGTTATAGAAAAACAAAAGGCGGATTTAAATTTAGAATTTAAAGCAAATCATGCTCCGATCTAACTAGAAATCGTTACTTACGGGTTTAAGGGGGATATTTGTTTTGATTTTTGGATTTTGAGAATTTTCAAGATGGTGGCTGTTAAAAACAAGACTTGCTCTGATTGGACTCAAAATTTACAAATGTGGGTTTTTTGGGTTTCTGAGTTCAGGTTTGAGATTGCTTTTGAAAATTTATGATTTTTCAAGAAGGCCGCCATACAAAAATAAAATGTTTAGGCTAGAACAATATAAAATTAAACACTTGCGCCACCCAACAAAACACCGCAGGCACAACTTTAGCTGGCCGCGCACCCCGCACCTTACCAGGACACCTCACCAGCAATTTGATATGTTATAAAAAACAAAATGGCAGCTAACACTAATCTTGCTCCAATCTGGCTTGAAGTCGTAGACAAGGGGTTTTTGGGGTATCTGATCATAGATTTTGGTTGATTTTTGGATTTCAAGAAATTTCAAGATGGCGGCTGATAGAAAAAGAACTTGCTTAGATTGGACTCAAAATTTACATCTGAGGGATTTTTGGAATATTGACGTCAAATATTAAGTAATTTTTCAGATATCAAGCATTTTTAAGATGGCCGCCATACAAAAGTCACATCCAGCACGCGGGCTGCTTTAGCAGCCCGCGCACCCTGCACCCTGCCTGGCCACCGGCATGCGGGCTGCTTTAGCTGCCCGCGCACCCTGCACCCTACCTGGCCACCGGCACGCGGGCTGCTTTAGCTGCCCGCGCACCCCGCCCCTCACTGGCATATCGGCACGCGGGCTGCTTTAGCTGCCCGCGCACCATGCGCCTTACCTGCACACCGGCACGCGGGCTGCTTTAGCTGCCCGCGCACCCCGCACCCTACCAGGACACCGGCACGCGGGCTGCTTTAGCTGCCCACGCACGCCGCACCCTAACTGGAAACCGGCACGCGCGCTGCTTTAACTGCCCGCGCACCACCCACCTCACCAGCAATTTTGACATATCATAGAAAAACAAAATGCTCCGATCTGGCTAGAAATCGTAACTTATGGGTTTTATGGGTTGCTGATTATAGATTTTGCTGATTTTTGGATTTTGATAATTTTCAAGATGGCGGCTGTTAAATACAAAACTTGCTCTGATTGGACTCAAAATTGACATCTGAGGGTTCTTTGGGATACTGACCTCAAATATTAAGTTGATTTTTAGATTTCAAGTATTTTCAAGATGGCCGCCATACAAAATAAATTTGTTTAGGCCAGAACAATATAAAATTAAAAACTTGCGCCGCCAAACAAACAACAGCTCAACAAAACACCGCGGGCTGCTTTAGCAGCCCGCGCACTACGCAACCACTAGTATGATATATATATACGAGGGGTGGCTGATAAGTAATCTACCAAACTATGAAAGAAAAGACTTTGATGGCTAGTTTATTTTTTATTTTTCTATATAGTCTCCTGCAAGTGAAATACACTTATGACATTTGCAAATAAGTGACATCATGCCGTTATAATAGTAATTTTTATTTTGCTCGTCAAAATGGTCAGTCACAGCCTCTTTCATTTCTTCGTTCGTCGAAAATCTGCGACCCCTCAATTTTTTCTTTAAATCTTTGAATAAGAAATAGTCACAGGGAGCCAGATCTGGACTATAAGGTGGATGGTTAATTTCTGTGAAGCCGTTTTTGCTCAGGGCTGACCTCGCCGTTAAGGCTGTGTGTACAGGAGCATTGTCTTGTAAAATCAGAACACCTTTGCTGAGTTTGCCTCTCCGCTTTTCTTTAATTTGTTCACGAAGCTGGTCAAGCAAGTTTGCATAATATTCAGCATTCATTGTTGTATTTTTAGGTAAATAATCTATCATCAAAATCCCTTCGACATCCCAAAATACGGTGGCCATTAGTTTTCCAGCCGACGGCCGAACCTTAAACTTCCTTGGCGGCTTTTCTCCTTTAAATTTCCATTGCATTGACTCTTGTTTGCTTTCCGGATCCCACTGGCGAATCCAAGTTTCATCACAGGTCACAATTCGAGAGATAGTCTCTTCTTCTTTACCTTTGACCAGGTCTAGAAATGCCTGACAACATTCTACTCGCCTTTGTTTGTCAAAGGGGGTAAACATTCTAGGGACCCAACGCGCGCTCACCTTGGACATGCCCAAATGTTCGTGAATAATTTCATGAACTCGTTCCTTGCTAATGCCCACATCTCTGGCTATCTCCCACTGCTTGATTCGCCGATCTGCAAGAATCAGGTTCTTCACCTTTTCAACATTATCTGCGGTAACAGCAGAAATTGGCCTTCCACTACGTGTGTCGTCTTCCAGGCTCTCACGGCCATGTTTAAATTGCTTCGACCAAAACTTTATGACGAATTCAGAAGGAATTGAATCACCAAACACCTTTAACATGCGCTCTCTGATCTGCGTAGGCGTATTTCCTTCTTTACTTAGGAATAAAATCACTGCTCGATGCTCAAATTTCATCATTTTGCAATTTTCTTTCGACATGGTGAAATCAAAGCCGCGCCAAAAAAACAAAAGCAAGCGAAAAACAATAAGCGTCATAATTTTGAAAAAGGAATAAATATAGAATATGATTTTGCAATGGCCAGTTCGATTTTCAAATTTTTCTTTAACAAAGTAGATTTTATATCAGCCGCCCCTCGTATATATATGCGCTGTAGGTTTTAATTATATATAAATATATACTCTAAATTACTTTTTGTTTTTATTGTTTTGTTCTAACTTTGTTAGTTATTATTATTAGGATAAAATTTTGCACCTGCCTTGTCATTTCCACATGCCCTAAGGTAGACTGGTAGATAATGCCTTTGGCGTTAAGTCCGCCCATGTGACATTTTTGTGCATTAAGTTAAATAAATAAATAATTATGTAGCATTTTACTGAACCACTTTTGTCCTAATTACATCTTCTTCTGCCTGGCGTTTTCTCGGCCTGATGCTGGTGTCCGCTGTCCGGATTTTTCTACTCCACTACAAGACCGGGCAACGGTCTTCGGCATCCGCTGGTGTGAGATCGTTCACATCCTTTTACGACGTCTTGTCCTAATTACATGAATGCACAAAATTATTTTAAAAAATCCATATGAATAATTATTGTATTTGATACGACAAAATGTAGACACCCAACTTATTAGCGAATTTCAAAATACTGCGATAGCATCGACCGTAACGAATTCACAATACTTTATTTTTACCGTTTTCTAGTTTAACTAATCGCAAAGTTGTACATTTTTTGCCCAAGGTCGTAAGAGGTACAAAACCTAGTTTTTTGAGCGAGTCTTTTGCTTTTAATTTGTTAGATCTATTTTTTAGTTTGTCACCTATATAATATACATAAAGTCACGGCGTAGGTCAAGTTGGGGTAGGCAGAGCTTAGTAAAAGGCCTTCGCCGCGTCTGACAAATATTGGGGCAATTCTAGATTGAAATGTGTGAAATACACATTTTTTTTCTGTAGTAACAGGTTGTCAGCGCGTCGCCTAAATGACAATACTCTGAACCCTTTTCTGACCTTTACAGCACGCCTTTTAAATAAAGCAGCTGCTGGCACATTCTATGTTTGTCTCTGTACGTGTGTTTTGAGGTTGATGAACCATCTAGATACCCACTAAATTAAATTATTCAAAAACTACTTTGTAATATAATAGGTATGCCAAATTCTCTGCATACTATGTCAACAATAGGTATTCCGATTATTAGGTTATCAATATTAAGTAGTTAATATTTGAACGTGTTACTGAAAGGTTGTGCATTTAGTTTTGTAGATAATGGAAGAGAGTAATAAACTAAAAGGTAAGTTAGTTGTTTTAAACAATTTAATAGTTCAACAACTTCTTCTGTCGTGTGGGTATCGAATCGATCGACTCGATTAACCCTGGAGTCAGAGTTTTTAAACCGCCTACTGAATATTCCATCTGTTTTATCTTCCCTAATACTGTAGAAATCAGTAAGAGGGAGAAGAGATTTTCAATCTCAGTTTTTTTTATCTTCTATGCTGGACTGGCAGTGAGAGAAAAACATAGAACGTGCCAGCTGCATTTTCTCCCGAGCATGCTGTAACAACCTGCTAAGGGATCTGAGGGTTTCAGTATATTGTAATTTAGGCGATGGGCTGACAACCTGTCACTACAGCAATATACGTACAAATCTTTCTTGAATGGCCCTCAAGACTTTGTCAGACGCGGTGGAACGGCCTTTGTTTAGGTCGCTTAAGCTCTGCCTACCCCATCAGGGATAAAGGCGTGATTATATGTATGTATGTTTTTTTTAATTAAAGCAATGGGCTGACAAACTTCCGATTAAAACTAATGATGGCGAAAATTTTATATTCTTAGTCTGTCGTATGGGTTCGAATCGATCAAACCGAATTTTATATTATTGGAAGTACTTACTGCCTATCCCATCACTACATAGTATAAAACAAAGTCGCTTTCTCTGACCCTATATCCCTATGTATGTATCTTTGAAACTACGCAACTGTTTTTGATGTGGTTTCTTTTAATGAATAGAGTGATTCAAGAGGAAGGTTCATATGTATAATACATGCATAATATAGTAGAGAAACACTGACAATTTCCTTTCGAAGCCGGGGTGGGTCGCTAGTAAAGAATATATGAGTGTCTGTATGTAGGTAATAATTTTTATATCACAAATAAGAAGCTAATGTTCAGTTTTGTTTTAACACTTTCCAATCTAAAATTTCTCCCGCGGCTATTCCCGAAGAAATGAGGTATTTTGCCGACCAAAAAGCTAGTTTAGACTTACGATACCGTTTAATTTCAATTTTTCAATTTCAATCGTTTTTTTTATGATATCGTTTCTTACTGATTTCACTTCTGTAGGTCTGCTGTAAGAAATTTCTTTTTAGAGATAAGCAGTGCCTGTTGAGTATGTTTCTGTGAACAATAAATTGTTAAATAAATATACTTTATTGTTTTTTTTCTGTATATTTTCAGGCTATGTGGAGTTTGGAGAGTTTCGCGCCGAGCGGCCGGGTGTCAAGAAAGTGGGCACTTTTGCTGGCGTGTTCTGCCCGGTCGTACTGTCCATGTTTAGTGCGCTTATATTTATTAGAATGGGTAAGTTACATTATATAATCATGCCTTTATCCCTGACGGGGTAGGCAGAGCAGAATACTCCTCGTAAAAGGCGCTTTCGCCACGTCTGTAATCATACTGGTCATACTGTCCATGTTTAGTGCACTTATCGGCAAGCTTGTTGTAACTGCCTCCGTGGTCTAGTGGCTAGTGCCATGGACTTCTGATCCGGAGGTCCTGGGTTCAATTCCCAGGGGGGAAACACAAAGTTGATATTTGAGAATTTATCACTTTGTGAATTTTTCCCCAGTTTGGTTAGGACATTGCAGGCTGAATCACCTGATTGTCCGAAAAAGAAAAAGATTTCGTGCTTCGGAGGGCACGTTAAGCCGTCGGTCCTGGTCGCTGTCTTTGATAGTGGTTGTTACTCAAACCATGTCAGAGGCCTGATAGTTATGCTACTAGGCGGTTTAAAACTTTGACAACATTGTTTATCGGGTCGATAGACTCGATACCCACTCGACAGAAGAAGAGGGGGCAAGTTTGTAGGTCTTCTGCTCACATGACATGAAACTGGGCACTATAATTGCACCAGGGTTCAGCGGGTCATTCGACTCGAGAATCCACAAGAATTTCAGTATACATGGCAGTCGCGCTTCCCAACATCTTATACTCAGCCGAAACATGCACTATTTACCGTCGCCACATTCGCATGCTAGATCGATTCCACCTTCGATGCCTACGTAATATCCTAAATATCTGATGGTCTGATCGCGTACGTAACACAGAAGTACTGCGTAGAGCTAATATGTGTGGAATAGAGGCATATCTCATGCGACGTCAACTCCGATGGTGCGGACATGTGTCTCGAATAGCAGAGCAGCGAGTGGCAAAGCGCATCTTCTATGCTGAACTTGAGGAGGGCAAGCGAAAACATGGCGGCCAACTCCTCAGGTATAAAGATGTGCTTAAGCGGCACATGAAAAAGTGTAACATAGATCCCTCACAATGGGAGCAACAGGCTGCCAAGCGACCTGAGTGGAGATCCATGGTTAAAACCAGGATTTTTGAATTTGAAGATAAGCGGCGCTGAGACCTAGACGCCAAGCGTGATGAATTGAAAGCCCGACCACCAGCGGCTATCAATTACAATTATATGAATGGTGTGCTCACATGCCCGCAGTACGCGAGAACATTCATAAAAAAGATTGGCTACATAAGCCACATGCGAGCACACGAACGCCAGCAACGGAGTTGAAGCAGTCGCCGTGACCGAAATCGGTCAGAATAACTTAACTTATTTATTAGAATGGGTAAGTTACAATTACGGGGTAGGGAGATATAAAACTCCTCTTAAAAGGCGCTTTCGCCACGTCTGTAACAGTAATATTAGGTTATATTACTCTGTTTGTTTTTTAATGTTTTTTCATGTACAATGTGTTGTTTATGTGCATTAAAGAATATTTGTATTGTATTGTATATTTATTTGTCAAGAAAGTGGGCACTTTTGCTGGCGTGTTCTGCCCGGTCGTAGTGTCCATATTTAGTGCGCTCATATTTATTAGAATGGGTAAGAAGCATCATAGCTTTTTTAACTTCGCATACTACACGCCCTATCAGCTTTTTTTTTTAATATTTGATAGGCAATCATTTGTCCGCCATCAGCTGATGCGTTTTGTATGGAAAATCCAAATTTTGGTTTCGTATTTCGATTTCATTTGTTTTTTTATGTTCCTTTAGGAAAGTTGTTTAGTTTGCTAAAAATATTAGGTATTGTTGTTACAATGATAGAAAACGATTTGCAATTTGGCACGCGGTGTTGCAACCGTAACCTTGTACTGGACGGAAGGTTATCTTTGAATTTTTGTATTATAACTTCTGATTTATATCAAATTAAATTTTGACCACTATTTTCCCAAGGAATGGGTCTATCTTAAATAACCCTCAAAACTTTGTCATACGTGGCGGAACGTCCTTTGTTTATGTCGTTTACTCTTTGCTTACCCCATTAGGGATAAAGGCGTGTATGTATGGGTCAAGCTATGATAAAATAAAAAGTAAATACTAACAAAAGTCGCGCTTTTCTTTCTAAAATGTTACAACAAAACAAAACGCTATAAGTAGCATTAATGCTGAGCGTGACCCATTTGTCGCTTAGGAACACGTTTGTAACCTTTTAAAATGTTTAATATTTGTAAATTGGTGGCAAATAAACATTTTTAAGTACTTATCTTATATAGCCGTTATATGTCCCACTGCTGAGCACTTTTTAAGTACAAAAAACAAAAAAAATGGGAGCAAGAGAAAAACATAGAATGTGTCAGCTGCGTTTCCTCTCGGGCATGCTGTAAAAACCAGCTAAGGGATCCGAGGGTTTCAGTATATTGTAATTTAAGCGATGGGCTGACAACCTGTCACTACAGCAATATACCTACAAATCTATCTTAAATAACCCTTAAAACTTTGTCAGACGTGGCGGAACGATCTTAATTTAGGTCGTTTACGCTCTGTCTATCCCATTAGGGATAATGGCGTGATTATATGTCATCATCATCTCCCTAGCCTTATCCTGTATCTCACGGGGTTGGCTTCCTAATCTAGGTGATTGAACGAGGGTACTGGTGTTTACACAAAACGACTGCCATCTGACCTCCGCAACCCAGAAGGGAAACCAGGCCCAATCCTAGATTATATGTATGTATGTCATCATCTCCCTAGCCTTATCCCGTATCTCTCGGGGTTGGCCTGCCTAATCTAGGGGATTGAACGAGGGTACTGGTTTTTACACGGAGCGACTGCCATCTGACCTCCGCAACCCAGAAGGGAAACCAGACCCAATCCTAGATTAGGTCAGAGTTTTCAAGCCGCCAATGCTTAGCACTGGCCTCTGATATGGCTTAACGACTAATATCTACGGTACTTCTTCCATGCCGGCCTGGGAGCAAGAGAAAAATATAGAATGTGCCAGCTGCATTTCCTCCCGAGCATGCTGTAAAAACCAGCTAAGGGATCCGGTTGTTTCGGTATATTGTGATTTAGGCGATGGGCTGACAACCTGTCACTACAGCAATGTACCTACAAGTCTATCTTAAATAACCCTCAAAACTTTGTTAGACGTGGCGGAGTGACCTTTGTTTAGGTCGTTTGCGCTCTGCCTACCCCATTAGGGATAAAGGCGAGATTTTATGTATGTATGTATCTACGGTATTAACGATATTAACCGGGACCAACGGCTTAACGTGCCTTCCGAAGCACGGTATGTATGTAAAAACAAAAAAATCATTCTGTTTTTTTTTTGTCTTTTCCAGGCTACCTAGTCGGCAACGCAGGTCTTCTAGTCACTCTAGCACAGTTCGGGCTGGCGTACCTAATTGTATTCTTCACGGTGACTTCAATCTGCGCCATTTCTACCAATGGCGCCGTGGAGGGGGGAGGGGTGTACTGTATCCTTTTTATACTTGTCTTGAATGTGGATGGATATGTTGGGAGAGGACGACCGAAGAAAAGATGGATGGACTGCGTGAAAGATGATATGTCTTAAACAGGTGTGAGTGTTGAACTGACGGCTGACAGGGATGAATGGAAGAAGGAAACGTACTGCGTACCAAAGTAAATGGGATAAGGGCAAGCGAATGATGACTTGTCTTGTCTTGTCTTGTCTAGCCGTTAATGTCCCACTGCTGGGCAAAGGCCTCTCTCAGGTCTCTCCACGACTCTATCCTGTGCTTCCTCCGGCCAGTCCTCGAGGAAGGAGTCGAGCTCATCTCGCTACCGGCGTGTGGGTCGGCCACGATGCCGTCTGTCTCTTCTAGGCATCCACTCGGTGGTAATTTTGGCCCATAATTCATCTGACATACGACAGACGTGACCTGCCCAGTCCCACTTTAATTTAGCTGCTGTATAGGCTACATCGGTAACACCAGTTTTGGAGCGAATTAAGGCATTTCGGACTTTATCCGTCAGTTTCAAGCCTAGTATACATTTTCCGAGGAAACACTAACAATAAACTTAAAAATAAATAAATAAAATGTTTATTTCCTTCTAATACATTCAAATTTGACAAATATGCCGATCTTCCTCTTTAAGCTTAACACCGCTCTTCCTTACCACATCAATATGTTGAAGAAAACAACAAATTTAACTACAATAAATGGAAAAGAATAAAAAAATACCTACTTACATCACAATACCAAAGCTTTAGTATGTTCAGTTGGATGTTTAGAGTGTGTGTGTGAAACACACACAACACACTTAAAAAACAAACATCAAACTTGCGATTCCTCCATAATATTTTGACATTTGAGATTTGTATGGCGCCTTTGACAGGCGCACATTCCACTCCTTCATTCATTCCATTTTGTAAATTTAAAAAGTTGCATGCGCATTCAGCTTTAAAATAATCAATATGTAAACTAAAAAACACCTTAACCATACTAATGTGTCCTTAAAGACTTCGTGAAGCGGTCGTTAATTTCATTGTTGTCGTTTGGAGTAATTGCTGGCGTAGTGCTCATATGAGAACCGAAAAGAGTGAATATAGTTATTTTTTTAAAACAGAAGCATTTTCCCAGCAAATGGAAGAAAAACATATAAACGTGACTAATACCTATGGGCCGTATTTGTAATCAGCTCTCAAGAGTGAGAGCGAGTTTGAGTTCGTATCAGAAATATCATTTCAGTACAAACTTTCCTGTCAAATCCATACTTAATATTGCTCGCAAGTTTGAGATCGCTTCAATATTTTTTGAAAATAAGTTCCTTAAACGCTCGCAGTTATGTTGTCACGCACTATGGGCCCCGAGTTCGGCGGTGCAGTAGGAACCCTCTTCTTCTTCGCAAATGTCGCTTCCAGTGCGCTTTGTATATCGGCCTGCACTGAAGCGTTAGTTGAAAACTTCGGCCCTAAAGGTAAGTGACGTAAATTTTCCTAATGAGAACTTATCGGCTTACTTGTTTGTGTAAGGAGGGTTAGCTCTCGACGTTTCGATCCTAAACGAGGATCTTCATCTGGAGAGAAGAAAGTCACACGCAAAGTGCAACCTTCGACTGCGGTTCGCTGCTCGCTGCGCCCGCGCCGACAGCACGCCAGGTGGCGCTCAATATACATATAGTCACGCCTTTCTCCCTAATGGGGTAGGCAGAGCGTAAACGAACTAAAAAAAGGTCGTTCCGCCACGTATGACAAAGTTTTGAGGGTTATTTAAGATAGGTTTGTAGATATATTGCTGTAGTGACAGGTGGTCAGCCCATCGCCTAAACTGTAATATACAGAATACCTCGGATCCCTTAGCTGGTTTTTACAGCATACCCGGGAGGAAATGCAGCTGGCACATTCTATGTTTTTCTTTCGCTAGAAGACCAGCATGGAAGTAGCAGCAGGTGGCGCTGTATTATGAATTACACTTATATATGTAAATTTTCAAATAATTGTGTATATAAGTGGAGGATTTCTTCCATGCTGGACTAGGAGCGAGAGAAAAACATAGAATGTTCCAGCTGCATTTACTCCCTGGCATGCTGTAAAAAACATCTAAGGGATTTTGTGGTTTTAGTGTATTGTAATTTAGGGAGTGGGCTGACAACCTGTCTCTACAGCAATATACAGATCTATTTGAAATAGGTAACCCTCAAAACTTGTCAGACGTGGCGGAACGACCTTTGTTTAAGTCTGCCTACCCCATTAGAGATGTAGGCGTGATTTATGTATGTTTCAGTCTGAGTCTTTATTTTTATATTTTCAGGTTACCTAATCCACTCCGGATCAGGGTTGCCAGATGGTTGGTGGTATCGCTTCCTATACCGGTCGGTGTTAAACGCTTTAGGCTTGGCAGTGTCATTGGCGGGTGCTAAACTATTCGCCAGAACGAGTCTGGCAATCTGGGCGACCATGACGGTGTGTCTGGCAAGCGCGTTCATTAGTTTCTTCGTCACTAAGGCGCAAGAAGTAAGTATACAGAGTCCGCAATGGTAATTTTATTGTTAGGTAATTTTCTCATGAGAAAAATGTGTTTTCTTGTGAATTAAAGTAATTGTCTTATATAAACCATTTTACTATAGTAAAATATCCATTTTCCCCTGGGAAAATTGCGTTTTCTTGTAAATTTTAGCTACTAGTCGTACATTAACCATTTTCCAGTGGTAACATCCCATTCGTTTCTAAGGCACAAGAAGTAAGTAGCTTCCAACCAGTGTGGATTATTCTCTGAATAGAGAACATACGTAGTATTTTCCTACATACATACATATAATCACGCCTTTATCCTTAATGGGGTATGGAGTGCGTAAACGACTTAAACAAAGATCGTTTTGCCACGTCTTACAAAGTTTTGCGGGTTATTTAAGATAGATTTGTAGGTATATTGCTGTAGTGACAGATTGTCAGCCCATCGCCTATATTACAATATACTGAAACCCTCAGATCCCTTAGCTTAGTTTTTACAGCATGCCCTGGAGGAAAAGCAGCTAGCACATTCTATGTTTTTCTCTCGCTCCCAGCAAGGAAGAAAGAATTTTTCTATGGGAATACAATAGTTTCTCACGATATTTTTCACTGTTTACATCGTTTTCTTGGCCACTTCACAGAGAGAAATTGGGGTTTGACTTATCTTCGACTTGATAGAAGAAGAAGCAATGTCTGAACGTGATTCGATGACAAAGTTATTTTGAATTACAAATGCCTATTGTTGGTAAAAAAATGCATTTGAAGTCAATATTATTCAGACTTCATGCAAATATGTTAGGATCCCTTTGGCCAGAACAATCTCCCTGATTTTAAAACTACGGGGTAAAAGAAATGCTTTGCTTTGTGGTATTTTTTTTATGGGAAAGTCAATATTTTCCATCTCCTGAAAGAATTTCCTGGTGGAAATTGGTTATTTTCGATTACGGAAGCTGTCCTTTCGACTTGGTATTTTAAAAACATTATTTCTTTCATTCTTCAAACTGGCGATTTGTTTCTTTCTTTTCAGGTAGAAAAACCCGACACAAACACGCTAACCAACGTAACAACATTCAACTACACCGGCCTATCATCAGCCACTTTATACGACAATTTGTATTCAAAATACGGCCAAGACTATACGACTGATAGTGGGGAGATGGTGGATTTCGCTTCCGTTTTTGGAGTGCTGTTTACTGGAGTTACTGGGGTTATGGCTGGCGCTAATATGAGCGGTGAGTTCCTAATATCTTTCAATGGTACCGTCGCAAAATGTCCCCTGGTCGCAAAATGTACCTTTCTCATAATGTCACTTTCGCAAAATGGCGATTTCTAATTTTTGAAGCCTTTAGTTGGCCCACTTGAAATAAATATATCTAAAATAGACATTTTGCGAAATGGTCATTATGAGAAAGGGTAATTTTGCGACCAAAGAACATTTTGCGAAAGTGAAATTCTGCGAAGTAAGGCTTTTATCTACACCGGTCTATCATCAGCCACTTTATACGACAACTTGTATTCAAAATACGGCCAAGACTATACGACTGATAGTGGGGAGATGGTGGATTTCGCTTCCGGTTTTGGAGTGCTGTTTACTGGAGTTACTGGGGTTATGGCTGGCGCTAATATGAGTGGAGAGTTCCTTTCTTCCATGTTGGACTGGGAAGACCTGACGGGCAACCGCTTTGAAATATCGAGGTAACATTCACTTTGGGCTGGGATCGGTAGTCATACATAGAATGACCATGGAGCGTGCAACCGCCTCGAAATATCGAGGTTACAACAAATATAATCGGGGCAATAGTCATAAGCAAAATGTACCTTTCTCATAATGTTCCTTTCGCGCAAAATGTCGCTTTGATTTTTTAAAGTCCACAATCTAAAGTAGTAATTTTACGAAATTGACGTTATGAGAAAGAGTCTTCAGTAGGCCCACTATTTGAAATGAACGTATCTTAAATTGACATTTTGCTAAATGGATATTATGAGAAAGGTACATTTTGCGAAATTACATTATGAGAAAGTACATTTTGCGAAAAGGACATTCTGTGAAGTAAGGCTTTTATCTACACCGGACTATCATCAGCTACTTTATACGACAACTTGTATTCAAACTACGGCCAGGACTATACGACTGATAGTGGGGAGATGGTGGATTTCGCTTCCGTTTTTGGAGTGCTGTTTACTGGAGTTACTGGGGTTATGGCTGGCGCTAATATGAGCGGTGAGTTCCTAATATCTTTCAATGGTACCGTCGCAAAATGTCCCCTGGTCGCAAAATGTACCTTTCTCATAATGTCACTTTCGCAAAATGGCGATTTCTAATTTTTGAAGCCTTTAGTTGGCCCACTTGAAATAAATATATCTAAAATAGACATTTTGCGAAATGGTCATTATGAGAAAGGGTAATTTTGCGACCAAAGAACATTTTGCGAAAGTGAAATTCTGCGAAGTAAGGCTTTTATCTACACCGGTCTATCATCAGCCACTTTATACGACAACTTGTATTCAAAATACGGCCAAGACTATACGACTGATAGTGGGGAGATGGTGGATTTCGCTTCCGGTTTTGGAGTGCTGTTTACTGGAGTTACTGGGGTTATGGCTGGCGCTAATATGAGTGGAGAGTTCCTTTCTTCCATGTTGGACTGGGAAGACCTGACGGGCAACCGCTTTGAAATATCGAGGTAACATTCACTTTGGGCTGGGATCGGTAGTCATACATAGAATGACCATGGAGCGTGCAACCGCCTCGAAATATCGAGGTTACAACAAATATAATCGGGGCAATAGTCATAAGCAAAATGTACCTTTCTCATAATGTTCCTTTCGCGCAAAATGTCGCTTTGATTTTTTAAAGTCCACAATCTAAAGTAGTAATTTTACGAAATTGACGTTATGAGAAAGAGTCTTCAGTAGGCCCACTATTTGAAATGAACGTATCTTAAATTGACATTTTGCTAAATGGATATTATGAGAAAGGTACATTTTGCGAAATTACATTATGAGAAAGTACATTTTGCGAAAAGGACATTCTGTGAAGTAAGGCTTTTATCTACACCGGACTATCATCAGCTACTTTATACGACAACTTGTATTCAAACTACGGCCAGGACTATACGACTGATAGTGGGGAGATGGTGGATTTCGCTTCCGTTTTCGGAGTGCTGTTTACTGGAGTTACTGGGGTTATGGCTGGCGCTAATATGAGCGGTGAGTTTGTGTGTATTATTCTCAACACACTAACTGACGAAACATTTTTCAACTGTTCCTTGTGATATTCCGGATTCCGGAAGGGCTCATGTCCAGACTATATGACGCGGACCAGCTTCGCTTCATATACTGCGGAAGGCAAGAGGGAAATCACCACAAAAAAACCCTAAAAAGGAGTAATATGAAGATGAAAAACAACAGATGTCAGGCGTTTATTTCATACTCCACCGACAAGAGCAGCGCTCTTAAATTTATGATGATGACCTTGTGATATGCGCTTATCGCAAAGTGACCAAACCGCAAAATGACAAAATTGCTAAATGTTTAATTCGCAAAATGTCAAAATTGCGAAATATCAAAACCCCAAAATGTCAAAGGGAAAATATTTTGTATCTCAAATAGTTTTTAAACTTTATAATTTGGAGAAAACGCACGTCTTGCGAACATGTTGTATGTAGTGAGGCATACGTTGGAGAAGACCGCCAGAACCACGCATGTGATGGGCACGGCTATATTTAATAAAATACCTGATGTAATCAAGCATCCAAAAAGCTTAAAGCTTCTTCCATGCTGGACTGGGAGCGAGAAGAAAACATAGAATGTGCCAGCTGCATTTCCTCCCGGGCATGCTGTAAAAACCAGCTAAGGGATCCGAGGGTTCAGTATATTGTCATTTAGGCGACGGGCTGACCACCTGTCACTAAGCAATATACTTGCAAATCTATCTTAAATAACCCTCAAACTTTGTCAGACGTGGCGGAACGACCTTTGTTTAGGTCGTTTACGCTCTGCCTACCCCATTAGGGATAAAGGCGTGATTATATGTATGTATGTAAAAAGCTTAAATAGCTTTAAATCACGGCTTAAGCGTTGGCTTGTCCAACAGGCATTCTATAGTTATAATGATTTTATTAATTTTAATGATAATAAAAGCAATACAATTTAAATAATTATTAATGTGATATAATTTGCTTATAATTTCTTGACTTGTAATTTACAATTATTAGTAAATTTATCTCTATCTCTATCTCTCTCTATAAACTTGACGTCATGTTTCGCTTTCCAGGTGAACTGAAATCCCCCGGGCGAAGCATCCCGATGGGCACACTAACGGCCCTCGTATTCACACTGGTGTCCTACTGTGCGTTGAGCGTGTTGACTGCTTCTACATGTACCAGAGAGCTGCTGCAGAATAATTACGTTTACCTTCTAGCGATTAACATATGGCCGCCGTTTATTGCTTTAGGTAAGTTAGTATTTAATTTCTTCATAAAAAAAACATAGAATGTGCCAGCTGAATTTCCTCGCGAGCATGGTGTAAAAACCACCTAAGGGGTCTGAGGGTTTCACTATATTGTAATGAAGGCGATGGGCTGACAACCTGTCACTACAGCAATATACCTACAAAACCATCTTGAATAACCCTCAAAACTTTGTCAGACGTGGCGGAACGACCTTTGTTTAAGTCGTTTACGCTTTGCCTACCCCATTAGGGATAAAGGCGTGATTATATGTATGTATGTATGTAATAAAAGCAAATTATCGTACAAGGGGGAATAGAAGTAATATAGAAGCAAAACAGCAAAGCAACTCATCATCATCTCCCTAGCCTTATCCCGTATCTCACGGGGTCGGCTACCTAATCTAGGGGATTGAACGAGGGTACTGGTTTTTACACAGAGCGACTGCCATCTGACCTCCGCAACCCAGAAGGGAAACCAGACCCAATCCTAGATTAGGTCAGAGTTTTCAAGCCGCCAATGCTTAGCATTGGCCTCTGTCATGGCTTAACGACTAATATCTATGGTATTAAACGATATTAACCGGGACCAACGGCTTAACGTGCCTTCCGAAGCACGGAAAAAGCGCCGAATAAACGTACATATGAAATTCGAAAACCGAAAAACACATTGGTACGTGGTGGGATTCGAACCACGACCTCCCGCTCAGGAGGCAGCGGCCCTATCCACTACACCATCGGGCTCTAGCAAAGCAACTAACAGTCATAATATAATAGCAATAAGTAAGTTAAAAAAAAAGAAGTATGTAAAAGTATGTAAGCTTCCATGCTGGACTGGGAGCGACAGAAGAACGTAGAATGTGCAAGCTGCATCTCCTCCCGGGCATGCTGTAAAAACCAGCGAAGGGATTCGAGGGTATATTGTAATTTAGGCGATGGGCTGACAACCTGTCACTACAGCAATATACCTACAAATCTATCCTTAATAACTCTCCAAAATTTGTCAGACGTGGCAGAACGACCTTTGTATAGGTCGTTTACGCTCTGCCTACCCCATTAGGGATAAAGGCGTGATTATATGTATGTAGAAAAATCTAAGGCAATGATTTACGTGTGATGTTAAAAGGTTTCTCTTTAAACGTTTCTCTTTAAAAGGCTCACAGAATACCAGCGTCGCGGTCTCACAAGATCGCGGCATAAGCTGAGTGGGTCCTTTTATTGTGACGTTGCGACACGCACATTCCGGTAGCATTAACTGTTTATTTTTAGGTACCTTTATATTAGATAATAGTTACTGTTTATATTATTATTTTACTTTCGTTTGTTCTGTTCTTGTTTAAAAATGTATTTACTGTGTTGTGTTTGTGACGTCATAAATAATAAACGTTTTCTATTCTATTCTATTCTATGTTTCAGGTATGATAATCGCCACATTTTCAGCGGGACTCTCAAACCTGATTGGTGCTTCGAGAGTGCTTGAAGCATTGGCTAAGGATGACATATTCGGTGAGTTCATATGTTGTTTTTATTATCTTAATAGTAAAAACAAATCCAAAATTAGAAAAATGTGTGTGTGTGTGTCTTTGTTCGTGGCAATTTAAAATAATAATAATAATAAAATCTTTGTTCAAGGATAATAATTAATTTTACATAAGTCTTGGTTTATCATAAAATTAATTATACAGAATGCATTTGAGATCTGTCAGACCATCAGACAGTACCTAAGCTAAGAATTAACCTGTATTATAGGAACTGGTGATACCATACATACTAATCACGCCTTTATCCCTAATGGGGTAGGCAGAGCGTAAACGACCTAAACAAAGGTCGTTCCGCCACGTCGGACAAAGTTTTGAGGGTTATTTAGGATAGATTTGAATGTGTATTCCTATAGTGACAGGTTGTCAGCCCATCGCCTAAATTGCAATATATTGAAACCCTCGGATCCCTTAGCTGGTTTTTACAGCATGCCCGGGAGGAAATGCAGCTGGCACATTCTTTGTTTTTCTCTCGCTCCCAGTCCAGCTTGGAAGATACCATATGAGTGCATGTCAGTGTGTGTTTGTTCGTGGCTATATAAGTGTATGACAGTGTGAGTGTGTGTCAATGTATTTAATTTCTAATGATACATTTTTACAGGCGTTCTCCTCCGTCCAATGGTGACCAGATCCTCGAACCCTGTCCTGGCAGTGATAGCATCCTGGCTGCTAGTACAGCTGGGCATCATCAAGGACTCCCTGAACGCGATCGCCCAAATCAACTCTGTTCTCTTCATGACCAGTTACTTCGCCATCAATCTGGCGTGTTTGGGGTTGGATCTAGCTTCTGCGCCCAATTTCAGGTTTGATTAAGTGTCTTAATAGCAAAGTGTCAACAAAGCAAAATGCCAAAGAAATTAAATGATTAAAAAGTGAATAGTCAAATTTGCAAATCGTCAAAATATCACAGTAGCAAGGGCCGCCACTTTGTGATAGTTACGTGTTCCATCGACACGATAAGAAGAAGAAGTAGCAAGGAAGCAAAATGACAAAACAGCGAATGGTCAAATTAGCAAAATATCAAAGTTGCAAAATGTCACATCACAATACGACAGATCAAAGTACTAAAATAACAGAGAATCAAAATGACAAATTCGCGATTGGCCGAATTTGCTAAACGTCAATCTACATAGCAAAATGTCGAAATCGCGAAATGCCAAAGTAGCGAAATGACAGTAGTTGCGATGTTGCAAAATAGCATAATATCAAATAGGCGACTGGTCAAATGAAATAAGGGAAGGAATCCAGATCTTCGAACCCTGTCCTGGCAGTGATAGCGTCCTGGCTGCTAGTACAGCTGGGCATCATCAAGGACTCCCTGAACGCGATCGCTCAAATCAACTCAGTTCTCTTCATGACCAGTTACTTCGCCATCAATCTGGCGTGTTTAGGACTTGATCTAGCTTCTGCGCCCAATTTCAGGTTAGTTTATGTGTCTTAATAGCAAAATGTCAACAAATCAAAATGTCAAAGTAGCGAAATGATTAAAAAGTGAATAGTCACATTTGCACAACGTCAACATAGCAAAGAAACAAAATGACAAAACAACGAATGGTCAAATTAGCAAAATAACAAAATAGCGACAGATCAAAGTACTAAAACGTCAGAGTAGCTAAATGAGAAACTAGCAATTGGTCGATTTTGCTAAACGTCAAAGTACATAGCAAACTGTTGAAATCACGAAATGCCGTAATCGTGAAATGCCAAAGTAGCGAAATGTCTGAGTAGCAAAATGACAGAAATTGCGATGTTGCAAAATAGCATAATATCAAATAGGCGACTGGTCATATGAAATAAGGGAAGGAATCCAGATCCTCAAACCCTGTCCTGGCAGTGATAGCGTCCTGGCTGCTAGTACAGCTGGGCATCATCAAGGACTCCCTGAACGCGATCGCCCAAATCAACTCTGTTCTCTTCATGACCAGTTACTTCGCCATCAATCTTGCGTGTTTGGGGTTGGATCTAGCTTTTGCGCCCAATTTCAGGTTTGTTTAAGTGTCTTAATAGCAAAATGTCAACAAAGCAAAATGCCAAAGAAATGAAATGATTAAAAAGTGAATAGTCAAATTTGCAAGTCGTCAAAATATCACAGTAGCAAGGAAGCAAAATGACAAAACAGCGAATGTTCAAATTAGCAAAATATCAAAGTTGCAAAATGTCACAATACGACAGATCAAAGTACTAAAATATCAGAGTATCAAAATGACAAACTAACGATTGGCCGAATTTTCAAAATCGCGAACCGGGAAAATAGTAAATGCTATAAAATTAAAAAGTCAACATTGTAAAACGTCAAAATAGCAAAATGCCAAAATCGCGAAATGCCAATATCGCGGAAAGCCCAAGTAGGAAAATGACAAACTCGCATAATGTGCAATAATTAGAGAGACAAAGAGTAAAATTTCCTACCTTTTGACACTCGTTGGCAATTACTTTTTCCCTCTGTTAACAATGCTCTCTTGTATTCGCAGGCCATCCTTCAAGCACTTTTCGTGGGTGACTTCATTTCTGGGCCTGTCCGGTTGCGCGGCGGTGATGTTCGCGTTGCGGCCGGCACACGCGTGCGGCGCGGCGCTGGCGTGCGGTGCGCTTGTGGTCGGGCTGCATCTGCTGTCGCCGGCCGCCGCGGCGCCTAAGTGGGGTAGTCTGTCGCAGGCGTTGATATTTCATCAGGTTCGTGGGAAACAGTATTGAATCCAGATGAAAACGGATAAAGCAGTCTTAAATGTTTGAGAAATAGATACAACAGTCTGGAATGTACATGAAAATAAATAAAACAGTCTTGATTGTACATGAGAATGGATAAAACAGTCTTGAATGTACTTAAAATTTATAAAACTGTCTTAAATGTTCACGAAGATTAATAAAAGTGTCTTATATGTTCATGAAAATAGATCAAACAGTCTTGAATGTACATGAAATTAGATAAAATAGTATTTAATGTACATGAAAATAGATAAAACAGTCTGGAATGTACATAAAAATAGATAAAATAGTGTTTTATGCTCATGAAAATAGATAAAACGTTCTGGAATGTACATAAAAATAGATAAAATAGTGTTTTATGCTCATGAAAATAGATAAAACGGTCTGGAATGTACATAAAAATAGATAAAATAGTGTTTTATGCTCATGAAAATAGATAAAACGGTATGGAATGTACATAAAAATAGATAAAATAGTGTTTTATGCTCATGAAAATAGATAAAACGGTCTGGAATGTACATAAAAATAGATAAAATAGTGTTTTATGCTCATGAAAATAGATAAAACGTTCTGGAATGTACATAAAAATAGATAAAATAGTGTTTTATGCTCATGAAAATAGATAAAACGGTCTGGAATGTACATAAAAATAGATAAAATAGTGTTTTATGCTCATGAAAATAGATAAAACGGTCTGGAATGTACATAAAAATAGATAAAATAGTGTTTTATGCTCATGAAAATAGATAAAACGTTCTGGAATGTACATAAAAATAGATAAAATAGTGTTTTATGCTCATGAAAATAGATAAAACGTTCTGGAATGTACATAAAAATAGATAAAATAGTGTTTTATGCTCATGAAAATAGATAAAACGGTCTGGAATGTACATAAAAATAGATAAAATAGTGTTTTATGCTCATGAAAATAGATAAAACGTTCTGGAATGTACATAAAAATAGATAAAATAGTGTTTTATGCTCATGAAAATAGATAAAACGGTCTGGAATGTACATAAAAATAGATAAAATAGTGTTTTATGCTCATGAAAATAGATAAAACGTTCTGGAATGTACATAAAAATAGATAAAATAGTGTTTTATGCTCATGAAAATAGATAAAACGGTCTTAAATTACATGAAAATAGATAGTCTTGTATGTACATGAAAATAGATAAAACGGTCTTCAATGGATATGAAAATAGGTTGAACAGTCTTGAATGTACATGAAAACACGTAAAACATTCTTTATTGTATATGAAAATTTATAAAACAATCTTGAATGTACATAAAAATAGGTAAAACAGTTTTCTCAGATATCAGATGATCTATTTTATAATCCATCAAGTCTCAATGTATACTAAGAATTTAAGCTTTGCTTTGCAAAAGTGCTAAACGTGGTCACCGATCGGATTTACTGTTTTTGGAAAACCATTTGTTTATTTTTTTTAAAATGTCTTGTCTGAATCATAACCCTTTGCCTCCAGGTCCGCAAATACCTGCTCCTGCTGGACCCTCGTCGGGAGCACGTCAAGTTCTGGAGACCGCAGATGCTGCTCCTCATATCCTCGCCGAGACAGGCTGCACCGCTTATTGACTTCGTTAATGACCAGAAAAAGGTGAGTTGCTCAGTAGTCTAGTGGTGTGAGCCATGCGCTCTTGATTCGCTGGTCAATTTGATCACTTTGTGAGATTTTCCTCAGTTGATTAGTTGGCTTCCATGCTGGTCTGGGAGAATAAGATAAACACAGAATGTGCCAGCTGCATTTCCTCCCGGGAATGCTGAAAAACGAGCTAAGGGATCCGGGGTTTCAGTACCTATACTGCAATTTAGGCGATGGGCTCAACCTGTCACTACAGCAATATGTGAACGACCGAGAAACTTTGTATGGGAGGTCATTTTTATTTTTCATTTTTCTCTACTATATTATGCATTTATTATACATATAAACCTTGCTCTTGAATCACTCTATCCATTTAAAGAATCCGCATCAAAATCCGTTGCGTAGTTTTAAAGATCTAGGCCACAGATAATATAATACTATACTAGTACAGATGCCTAATGTCATACAACAAAACTGGTCCGCCATAAGTCGGGCCGAGTGGCGGGCCGCAAGATTTTAGTACAATCTGACGCAACGGTACCACGTGATAGAACACGGCGGGAAGTGTTCGGTCATAATATTTTGCCGTGATCACAGATGGCCCCACGTAGGTACAATGCACGTTCGAAGTATGTAATTTTCGACTAGACTACAAGATGGCGGTAAGAGAAAAGTGTAAAAAGAGAAAAGTATATTGTAATTTTGGCGATGGGGTGACAACATGTCACTACAGCAATATACAAACCAACAAACAAATCTATTTTGAATAACCATCAAAACTTTCTGAGACGTGGTGGATCGACCTTTGTGTAGGTTGTTTACGCTCTGCCTACCCGATTAAGGATAAAGGCGTCATTATATGTTGTAATTTTTTTAATGCGCAATTCTTACAATTTGCGTTATAATAACAATAAATAGACATTACATAATACCAATCATTTTGAAAATAAAAATGTTAAAATTTGATCTTAAAAACGAATGCTGTACGTACCTATAGCAATTCGGCGTTGCAAGTCCTTAGACAAGGTAGTTATAAGTCCATGGTGCCGATTCGGTTGTATCTTCAACTTAAACTACTCAAGTGTACCTACCTAATTTGTTTTCTCACTTCATACAATTTTAATTGAAAAATGGACAGAAATACAACAGCTGATTATTTTAGTGACGTACCTATACCTAGCGTTTAAAACGAGGGCAGGATAATAACTGTCGTGTTGCCGTCTCTTTTTTGTTCATATTTTAGAAAGTGACATGACTACACTAAATTAACAGTTGTGTCTCCAACCGAATCAGCATCAATAACTGTCATTTTCTATTATGAGAAATCTGGTTTGAATAGAAAGGGACGGCAAGAATTTTAGTTGAGATTTAGTTAGGTCGTGTTCTTATCGAATTTCCCTCACTTCACTGTAGGTAGATTTCTAAAATAGTTATAGATTGTAACTAAATGATGTGTAGTGTAGTGCCTACTTATACTTACTTGTAACGAAGATATAGCTAGCGGTTAGCCGATAAAACCTGTTTTCTGAAAGTGAAGGATAAAATTGTATCTACACACACACTAGCCATGCGGCGTGGCGACCTACATTGGTGGTGATTCGGTCGTAGGCACAACTTGTTTACTAATAGTTCGTGACCTTCCGAGATTTCGAGGTGTTTTCACATCTGAAATATGCACATTTATGGGGTGGCATTATCGTTTTGTTCCTATTGTAGTGCACACAACTTAATCCGTAATAACAAGCCCTTGGTCTTCGTTGAAGCAAATCTCGATGTCCGTTGGGATAACCAGTGTCAGTTCGTCGTAGGAAGCTTCATCAAGTCCAAATTCAAAGCACAGATCACAAATTAATAAAGATTCACCAAAGAACGTATGCGCATACAACTCAGGATCGTCGCAAAAGCAAATCAAACTTTACGTCGTCCCAAGTTCGGTACCGCGTTTTTTTTTCACAAATATTGTGCTATTCGTTCTAGTAAATAAAACTAAAATAAATAGTTTACTGATCTATATGAGCAATAAGATGTAATAAATTATTATTATTCGTTTAATGTTGAATTGTTGTCATATTTTTTTAAATAATTCTTATTTTTTTAAAATAATGAAGTATTTGAAATAAAGTAACGACATACAAAATTGAAACAGAAAAACGAGCTCATTCACAAGATGACAGCGACATCTATCAATGCACGCTTAAAACTTAACGCACTTTGTGACAAATTGAGCCCAGATGACCGTGTTGTGGCTCCGCGTAGTAGGTACCAATTCCTGCCACCATGCTGCCACTTAGCAGTTAATCAAATAAATATTTAAAATAACTTTTTTATCGATTTTTCGTGTGTAGGTGTGCTATGGTTTATTTATGTTATTAAATATTTATTTTCTGTCACTATGTGCCTTAGTTTTTAATTGTTGATTTACAAATCGATACCCGTAGCGCCATCTATTGATATTTTGTAAAATCTATTTACTGTTGTTCCGGATGGGACCCCATGTCTAGGCATACATAGGGATATAGGGACAGAGAAAGCGACTTTGTTTTATACTATGTAGTGACTAGCGACCCGCGCCGGCTTCGCACGGAATTCATCAGTGTTTCTCTACTATATTATGCATTTATTATACATATAAACGTTCCTCTTGAATCACTCTATCCATTTAAAGAATCCGCATCAAAATCCGTTGCGTATTTTTAAAGATCTAAGCATACATAGGGATATAGGGACAGAGAAAGTGACTTTGTTTTATACTATGTAGTGATGGGCAGGTTTAAATCCTTTCGGGCTTATATATCGTATATATCTGTTTTAGGTATTAAGTACTTACATAGTTTTTAAGGTATACTAATATATTGGACCTTTGTTGTCTTTGTAACAAAATAAAATAAAATATATATACCCTTTCTATTACATCATCATTATCATGCGGTGCCATCTTCATACTTATATTACATACATACATATAATCACGCTTTTATCCCTAATGGGGTAGGCAGAGCGTAAACGGCAGAAATATAGGTCGTTTATTTATTTATTTATTTAACAGTTTATTGTACACACGCCACGTCTGACAAGGTTTTGAGGGTTATTTAAGATAGATTTTGTAGGTATATTGCTCTAGTGACAGGTTGTCAGCCCATCGCCTTAATTGCAATATACAGAAACCCTCTGATCCCTTAGCTGGTTTTTACGGCATGCCCGGGAGGATATGCAGCTAGCTGGCTCTCGCTCCCAGACCAGCATGGAAGTTTCTGGTTTCTTTCATGGAAGCTCCCAGACTAGGACAGCACGCTTTCTGTCTCCCAAGATACAGGTTCTAATCTAGTTTGGGAGCCAGAGTTGTACAGTCACTTAATCTTGTTCGTTCTTAAATGTTTTTAAAAACTATGTAACTAAATGTATGTAAGTGCATTAGGTTTTTTTATATTTTTTGCTTAAATAAAGCATTTTTTATTATCATTTTATTATTATAGGTTTAAAGATTCTTTATTCTCATTAAAGACAACGTCACTTACATGAGAACAGATATAAAACATAAAAAATAATAGTCGTTCGCACCGCGCACTTTACACTGTTTTTTTGTGGATAATATAAATAACTGCCTCTCAACAACAAAATACATAATTATTTAGCTAATTAATAATATATGCTGAGCTAGTTTACTTTTAAATTGGTTAAAAGATTCAATGGATTTTATTTCCGAAGGTAGAGTATTAAAAGTCTGTGCACCGCCGTAAGTAAGCATGCCATGTATTATTAGTTTCACATCCTTTCGGGCGCATGTACCCTTTCTATAACATCCTGTATTAATGAGGTTAAAATTGTTTCAGGGTGGTTTATTCGTAGTGGGTCACGTGAGAGTTGGACAACTGGACGGCAGCGGAGACCCGCTGGCCGCTGAACACAAGTACTGGCTCAAACTGGTTGACCATCTCAAGGTAAGGCCAATATCTTGATTTGTATACACTGTATTTTCTCTTTTTTAACTGCCTCTGTGGTCTAGCGGTCTGAGTCATGGGCTCTCGACACGGAGGTCCCGGGTTCGATTCCCGGCGGGGGACAATGACATTGTGTTGTTGTTTCTAGTTTGGTTAGGACATTGCAGGCTGATCACCTGATTGTCCGAAAAGTAAGATGATCCATGCTGTCGGATGGGCATGTAAATAGTCGGTCCTGCGCCTGATTTCTCTCTGGTCGTGTCATTCAGTCTGTCCCATCAGAATAAGAGACTAAAGGAACAGAGAGTGCACCTGTGTGTAGCGCAAACATTTGGGCACTAAAAACAAGTCCTGCGCAGTTGGCCCATCTCCGGGAGATTGGCCGCCATCACCGAAAATCGGTGGGAGGACTATTTATTTTTTTATTTTATTACAAATAGGAACACCAACATCAGTCAAATTTTGCATTCATGGGTACAAACAAAATAATAATACATTTCTAATTTGAGTGACAATTAGAGGTGTACACATCGTTCACTACAGCAACAGTAAACTACCCTTAAAATTAATAACTTAAAACTATGTAAGTATTATAAAAAAATATTAATTAGAAATACACTAAACTAATTTAGTTGAGATATCTTGATTTGTATACACTGTACTTCCATGCTGGACTGGGAGCGAGGGAAAAACAAAGAATGTGCCAGCTGCATTTCCTCCCGGGCATGCTGTAAAAACCAGCTATGGGATCCGAGGGTTTCAGTATCTTGCTTTTTACGCGATGGGCTGACAACCTGTCACTACAGCAATATACCTAGAATTCTATCTTAAATAACCCTCAAAACTTTGTCAGTCGTGGCGGAACGACCTTTGTTTAGGTCGTTTTCGCTCTGCCTACCCCATTAGGGATAAAGGCGTGATTATATGTATGTATGTACTTTCTCAATTTAATGAAATACCGCAGACCATTGCATCCCAAGATACAGGATTTTCTCCTAGTTTGGGAAGCAGGACTTGTACATATTATTATAAATTGTAAGTTTTGAGAAATGTTATGTAGTTATAATATTTTGTTATGTAAGAAAAATTTTATGCTTCTCTTAAATCAATAAACTTTATTATTATTATTAATATTGTTAAATTGTTCATTTAATCCTTCCATGCTGGACTGGGAGAGATAGAAAAACATAGCATGTTCCAGCTGCCCTTCCTCCCGGGCATGCTGTAGAAGTCAGCAAAAGGGACACGAGGGTTACAGTGTATTGTAATTTAGGCGATGGGCTGACAACCTGTCACTATAGCAATACACTTTTCAATCTAAAATTGCCCTCAATTTTTGTCAGACGTGGCGAAAGCGGCTTTTACGAGTCGTTTAACGCTCTGCCTACCCCGTAAGGGATAAAGGCGTGAATTTATGTATGTATTGTATGTATTTATTCGTTGTCGAAGAGCCCGATGGTATGGTGGATAGGGCCGCTGCCTCCTGAGCGGGAGGTCGTGGTTCGAATCCCACCACGTACCAATGTGTTTTTTAGGTTTTCGAATTTCATATGTACGTTTATTCGGCGCTTTTTCCGTGCTTCGGCACGTTAAGCCGTTGGTCCCGGTTAATATCGTTTAATACCGTAGATATTAGTCGTTAAGCCATGTCAGAGGCCAGTGTTAAACATTGGCGGCCTGAAAACTCTGACCTAATCTAGGATTGTATCTGGTTTCCTTTCTGGGTTGCGGAGGTCAGATGGCAGTCGATCTATGTAAAAACCAGTACCCTCGTTCAATCCCCTAGATTAGGTAGCCGCCCCGTGAGATACGGGACAAGGCTAGGCAGATGATGATGATGATGATGTTTGATATTTATTTAATAGAATATGTTATCGTATGTGTGACTCACACCACGTTCTTTGCATGTTACTGGCTGTAAGCCTATTTTTTACACACTTATCTATAAGTACCTTCATTTTAAAAATAAAAAAAAATGTTTTGTCTTCCATGCTGGACAGGAAGCGAGAAAAAAACATTGAATGTGCCAGCTGCATTTTCTCCCGGGCATGCTGTAAAAACCAGCTAAGGGATCCGAGGGTTTCAGTATATTGTAATTCAGGCGATGGGCTGAGAACCTGTCACTACAGCAATATACCTACAAATCTATCGTAAAATAACCCTCAAAAGTTTGTCAGACGTGGCGAAACGACCTTTGTTTAGGTCTTTTACGCTCTGCCTACCCTATTAGTGATGGAGGCGTGATTATATGTATTATATGCAAAAAAAACGCAAGGGATTTTAATAAAATCGTACAAGGCCCATTGCTTATACAGTTTTAACCAATCACTTTACCACCTTATTCCAGGTGAAAGCGTTCATAGAGCTATGTCTAGCGGAAAGTGTTCGTTCCGGCGCGGCACATCTAACCCGGCTGGCGGGACTGGGCGCCATGAAACCAGACACAGTGCTACTGGGCTTCAGAGATGATGCTACCCCCAAAGACTTCTTTAGAGAGTGAGTATATATATATATATATATATAGGATGTAAGCGGGATTAGGTGCTATGAAACCGGACACAGTGCTACTGGGCTTCAGAGATGATGCTACCCCCAAAGACTTCTTTAGAGAGTGAGTATATATATATATATACAGGATGTAAGCGGGACTAGGTGCTATGAAACCGGACACAGTGCTACTGGGCTTCAGAGATGATGCTACCCCCAAAGACTTCTTTAGAGAGTGAGTATATATATATATACAGAATGTAAGCGGGACTAGGTGCTATGAAACCGGACACAGTGCTACTGGGCTTCAGAGATGATGCTACCCCCAAAGACTTCTTTAGAGAGTGAGTTTATATATATATATACAGGATGTAAGCGGGATTGGGTGCTATGAAACCGGACACAGTGCTACTGGGCTTCAGAGATGATGCTACCCCCAAAGACTTCTTTAGAGAGTGAGTATATATATACTCACTCTCTATATATATATATATATATATATACAGGATGTAAGCGGGACTAGGTGCTATGAAACCGGACACAGTGCTACTGGGCTTCAGAGATGATGCTACCCCCAAAGACTTCTTTAGAGAGTGAGTATATATATAGGTACATCGGGTCGTTGTTTGAGTCGATAATCCACAAGAAAAAGACGCGAAATGTATATCTTCGCCTGGCATCTCAGTGCGAACTGATCCTAATTTCTACTTCTTTCACACACAAACACACACACACGAGTACTGTAATTTTAATTACTTAATTTGTTAATTATAAATAATTAACAAATTAAGTAATTAAAATTAGTAGCAAAAATTTTAAGTAAATCTAACAAATCGGGATATCTTTCGCGGTACCACCGCAAAGCTAATGAAATGTCTTTGTGATTTAAAAAGTATGCTTCTATTAAATCCAAATTATTTTAGTACGCCATGGTAAGTAAATTAACACAAAAATTGCTAATAAACGAAAATGAAACTCACAATAAACAAAAGAACAGACGCTTGAAAATATAAGTGTTCCATTTTCGAATTATTTATTTTTACTAATATCAGCCAGTTGCATGGTAATTGTGAGCTCATGAAGAAGTACCTACTACACTTTATGTATCGCTTTATTATTATCATGTACTTATACCACGGAAATCTCGTATCTCAAGTGGGTAGATCTTTGAAATGATAATGTTAATTGTTGGAAGCATGGCCAAGTCAGAGAAAATTTCTCTGAACAAAATTTTAAATAAAATGTAAAATTTTATGTTTTTAGTTTCATTTAATATGCTAGGTTATTAAGGAAAAAATAATGCTTATGAGTAGCCCTTTCAGACGCTATTATAAAATACATGTAATTTTACTGTCACATTTGGCGGGTTCGATTCCCGGTTGAGGTAGGCGATTTTTAAAAAATCTGTGAATGCAGTTCTACTTATTATTAATAATTAAACGATGTCTTCTTTCAGTAAAATATCCTATCATTAATATTTAAGGTACTTTCCCTCCGTGTGGCATCGCCGTGGGACGCCCTGTATATGCTGCCTGTCCTCAAATTAATAATAATACGTCTGAAACACCGGTTTTCAAAAAGCCGAGATGGAATAACCATAAAAACTAAATAATAATAATACTGGAGTCATTCCTAAAACCCTAAAAAACAGCCTAACTACGTTAAAAATTCATCCCCTTGTTTCCCATACCCTGCAAAAAGCATCAATTTTAAACACATGCCGAATAGTTAGAAAATTTCTGACCACTTCAGTCACCTCGGACACATACAACGACCCCTCCTCACTTGGCTAAGGCCCGTGACACAGGGATAAATACCTTCGAAAGAAGAGAAAAATAAAGAATACATATAAATAATAATAATCTTCCATGCTGGACTGGGAGTGAGAGAACAACATAGAATGTGCCAGCTGCATTTCCTCCCGAGTATGCTGTAAAAACCAGCTAAGGGATCTGAGGGTTTCAGTATATTGTAATTTAGGCGATGGGCTGACAACCTGCCACTACAGCAATATACGTACAAATCTTTCTTGAATGGCCCTCAAGACTTTGTCAGACGTGGTGGAACGGCCTTTGTTTAGGTCGTTTACGCTCTGCCTACCCCATTAGGGATACATACATACATACATATAGTCACGCCTGTATCCCTGATGGGGTAGGCAGAGCGAAAACGACCCAAACAAAGGTCGCTCCGCCACGTCTGACAAAGTTTTGAGGGTTATTCAAGATAGATTTGTTGGTATATTGCTGTAGTGACAGGTTGTCAGCCCATCGCCTAAATTGCAATACACTGTAACCCTCAGATCCCTTAGCTGGTTTTAACAGCATGCGCGGGAGGAAATGCAGCTGGCACATTCTAAGTTTTTCTCTCGCTCCCAGGCCAGCATGGAAGATAGGGATATTAGGGATAAAGGCGTGATTATATGTATGTATGTATGTAATTTATTTATTTTATTACTTCTTTTCCTTTTCCAGCCAACTGTCCCCCTACCGCACGGACTTATTCGACTTGGACAGCGGCGCGGCGATATTCCCGCTGCGCCGAGCGGTCGAGCCGCGCGTGTCCGCGGCCGAGTACACGCGCATCGTGTCCGACGTGCTCTGCGTGAACAAGAACGCTTGTCTGTGCCGGCACTTCCACAAGCTGGACATGGCCGCCGTTGAAAGGTGGGTGGACATAATATAGTTCCGCTTTAAAAAAAAAAAACTCTTATACAAATGGATTCGCCGAAAAATGCAATCACTTTTTTTTATTATTCATACTGGGTGTAAGGGCGTCCCGCAAACTGATCGCTCAGTCAACGACAATGAAGAAGTATCAGTAAGTTATTTTTTTTTTTTAGAAAATGAAGTAAAAAATTACCTTCCCGTACAAAATGATCACCTCGATAAGACAATTTGTATTGAAAACCAAGTTTTCTTTTTCACTTCCTGAAAAAGAATCCTGCTGATATCTGTTCAGTATCTAGAATATTTAGAATAGAAATATAGTGCGAGTGGCGAGGATTCATATATTATTACATACATATAATCACTCCTTAATCCCTAACAGGGTAGGCAGAGCGTAAACGACCTAGGCAAAGGTCGTTTCGCCACGTTTGACAAAGTTTTGAGGGTTAATTAAGATAGTTAGGACGTATATTGCTGTAGTGACAGATTGTCAGCCCATTGCCTACATTGCAATATACTGAAACCTAAGGATCCCTTTGCTGACTTTTACAGCATGTCCGGGAGGAAATGCAGCTGGTAGATTCTATGTTTTTCTCTCGCTCCCAGTCCAGCATGGAAGGATTCATATATTATTGGTCGAGCAATAGCTCGGTAAGTGTCAGGTCTCTCGCTTGCACTATGAATTGATATACCTCATACAACATCAAGTCTCTCGCTCAGTATGCTCGCTCCAACATCACGTTCTTCGTTCGCTACGTTCGCTTCGCACTCTGAGTTTATATACCTTGCGGCTTGGCGTCGTCTACATGAACGCTGAACAGAACTAAATTGTGTTGCTAAGTGTACCAGTCTCCTGAGTGTTTGTGTTTTTGACATGGTTCTGACTGAAATGTGCGCGTGTATGGCATTATTAATAATTTCCATTTTTGATTATACATACTGTAATAATAATAACCAAATGAATTTTATAGTTTCCGACAATAATGGACTGTAATAGATAATGTAGCTGTAATAAAATAAATAATAATATAATATAATATTTAATTGAATCTAATGAATTGGAATGTATTGTTAATTTATTTATATGTTATATGTTTTTAATTCTGAATGTTATGCTATGTTAATTTAAGTTATTTGTGATAAATATGAATTTAGTGATATGGATATGGATCTTTGGTCTGGAATAAACGATTTTATTATACCCCAATCAACGTCAGATATCTTATACGTGACTTCATAGTGCAAGCGTAGCGAGCGTGAAATTTCACATTAATAATGAACTCATACGTATCGTACTTCCATGCTGGACTGGGAACGAGAGAATACCATAGAATGTGCGAGCTGCATTTCGGGCGTGCTATAAAAACCAGCTAAGGGATCCGAGGGTTTTAGTACATATATTGGAAATTTAGGCGATGGGTTGCAGCTGGCACATGCAATGTTTTTCTCTCGCTCCCAGGCCAGCATGGAAGAAATTTCTTTTTGTGGCAAATAAATGGTTTAAATGGTTTATACTCATACATAATCTAATTTCTTCGACAGAAATTCGCCTAACCTGAAATACATAGACGTATGGCTAGTAGAACTGCTGTCTCCATCCCGCGAGGAACCATTCACAGTGCGCGGCCTGTTCGCGCTGCAGTTGGCGGCCGTGGTGCGGTCGGCGCGCGGTTGGACAAGGTTGCGGTTGAGGGTGCATGCAGTCGGCATCGCGCCTAGGCATACTAGCATACAAGGTCAGTTTCGTGGTTGATATGCGGTCGGAATGTGGTTATTGTGCGGTTAAAATGTGGTTAGCATGCAGTCGGTATGTGGTTGCTATGCAGTTATCACGCGAATGGCATGCGGTCATTATGTGGTTTTCATACGGTCGATATGTTGAAGTCATGCGGCTGGCATGCTGTTGTTGTGCGGTTGGTATGTGGTTGCTATGCAGTCATCATGCCGTCATAATGCGGTTGGTATGTTGAAGTCATGCGGTTGGCATGCTGTTGTACGATCGGCAAGTGGTTGTCATGCGGTTGGAATATGGTTGCTATGCAGTCATCATGCCGTCATAGTGCGGTTGGTATGTTAAAGTCATGCGGTTGGCATGCTGTTGTACGATCGGCAAGTGGTTGTCATGCGGTTGGTATGTGGTTGCTATGCAGTCATCATGCCGTCATAGTGCGGTTGGTATGTTAAAGTCATGCGGTTGGCATGCTGTTGTACGATCGGCAAGTGGTTGTCATGCGGTTGGAATATGGTTGCTATGCAGTCATCATGCCGTCATAGTGCGGTTGGTATGTTAAAGTCATGCGGTTGGCATGCTGTTGTACGATCGGCAAGTGGTTGTCATGCGGTTGGTATGTGGTTGCTATGCAGTCATCATGCCGTCATAGTGCGGTTGGTATGTTAAAGTCATGCGGTTGGCATGCTGTTGTACGATCGGCAAGTGGTTGTCATGCGGTTGGAATATGGTTGCTATGCAGTCATCATGCCGTCATAGTGCGGTTGGTATGTTAAAGTCATGCGGTTGGCATGCTGTTGTACGATCGGCAAGTGGTTGTCATGCGGTTGGTATGTGGTTGCTATGCAGTCATCATGCCGTCATAGTGCGGTTGGTATGTTAAAGTCATGCGGTTGGCATGCTGTTGTACGATCGGCAAGTGGTTGTCATGCGGTTGGTATGTGGTTGCTATGCAGTCATCATGCCGTCATAGTGCGGTTGGTATGTTAAAGTCATGCGGTTGGCATGCTGTTGTACGATCGGCAAGTGGTTGTCATGCGGTTGGAATATGGTTGCTATGCAGTCATCATGCCGTCATAGTGCGGTTGGTATGTTAAAGTCATGCGGTTGGCATGCTGTTGTACGATCGGCAAGTGGTTGTCATGCGGTTGGTATGTGGTTGCTATGCAGTCATCATGCCGTCATAATGCGGTTGGTATGTTGAAGTCATGCGGTTGGCATGCTGTTGTACGATCGGCAAGTGGTTGTCATGCGGTTGGAATATGGTTGCTATGCAGTCATCATGCCGTCATAGTGCGGTTGGTATGTTAAAGTCATGCGGTTGGCATGCTGTTGTACGATCGGCAAGTGGTTGTCATGCGGTTGGTATGTGGTTGCTATGCAGTCATCATGCCGTCATAGTGCGGTTGGTATGTTAAAGTCATGCGGTTGGCATGCTGTGGTACGATCGGCAAGTGGTTGTCATGCGGTTGGAATATGGTTGCTATGCAGTCATCATGCCGTCATAGTGCGGTTGGTATGTTAAAGTCATGCGGTTGGCATGCTGTTGTACGATCGGCAAGTGGTTGTCATGCGGTTGGTATGTGGTTGCTATGCAGTCATCATGCCGTCATAATGCGGTTGGTATGTTGAAGTCATGCGGTTGGCATGCTGTTGTACGATCGGCAAGTGGTTGTCATGCGGTTGGTATGTGGTTGCTATGCAGTCATCATGCCGTCATAATGCGGTTGGTATGTTGAAGTCATGCGGTTGGCATGCTGTTGTACGATCGGCAAGTGGTTGTCATGCGGTTGGAATATGGTTGCTATGCAGTCATCATGCCGTCATAGTGCGGTTGGTATGTTAAAGTCATGCGGTTGGCATGCTGTTGTACGATCGGCAAGTGGTTGTCATGCGGTTGGTATGTGGTTGCTATGCAGTCATCATGCCGTCATAGTGCGGTTGGTATGTTAAAGTCATGCGGTTGGCATGCTGTTGTACGATCGGCAAGTGGTTGTCATGCGGTTGGTATGTGGTTGCTATGCAGTCATCATGCCGTCATAGTGCGGTTGGTATGTTAAAGTCATGCGGTTGGCATGCTGTTGTACGATCGGCAAGTGGTTGTCATGCGGTTGGAATATGGTTGCTATGCAGTCATCATGCCGTCATAATGCGGTTGATATGTTGAAGTCATGCGGTTGACATGCTGTTGTACGATCGGCAAGTGGTTGTCATGCGGTTGGTATGTGGTTGCTATGCAGTCATCATGCCGTCATAGTGCGGTTGGTATGTTAAAGTCATGCGGTTGGCATGCTGTTGTACGATCGGCAAGTGGTTGTCATGCGGTTGGTATGTGGTTGCTATGCAGTCATCATGCCGTCATAATGCGGTTGGTATGTTGAAGTCATGCGGTTGGCATGCTGTTGTACGATCGGCAAGTGGTTGTCATGCGGTTGGAATATGGTTGCTATGCAGTCATCATGCCGTCATAGTGCGGTTGGTATGTTAAAGTCATGCGGTTGGCATGCTGTTGTACGATCGGCAAGTGGTTGTCATGCGGTTGGTATGTGGTTGCTATGCAGTCATCATGCCGTCATAGTGCGGTTGGTATGTTAAAGTCATGCGGTTGGCATGCTGTTGTACGATCGGCAAGTGGTTGTCATGCGGTTGGAATATGGTTGCTATGCAGTCATCATGCCGTCATAGTGCGGTTGGTATGTTAAGGTCATGCGGTTGGCATGCTGTTGTACGATCGGCAAGTGGTTGTCATGCGGTTGGTATGTGGTTGCTATGCAGTCATCATGCCGTCATAGTGCGGTTGGTATGTTAAAGTCATGCGGTTGGCATGCTGTTGTACGATCGGCAAGTGGTTGTCATGCGGTTGGTATGTGGTTGCTATGCAGTCATCATGCCGTCATAGTGCGGTTGGTATGTTAAAGTCATGCGGTTGGCATGCTGTTGTACGATCGGCAAGTGGTTGTCATGCGGTTGGAATATGGTTGCTATGCAGTCATCATGCCGTCATAGTGCGGTTGGTATGTTAAAGTCATGCGGTTGGCATGCTGTTGTACGATCGGCAAGTGGTTGTCATGCGGTTGGTATGTGGTTGCTATGCAGTCATCATGCCGTCATAATGCGGTTGGTATGTTGAAGTCATGCGGTTGGCATGCTGTTGTACGATCGGCAAGTGGTTGTCATGCGGTTGGAATATGGTTGCTATGCAGTCATCATGCCGTCATAATGCGGTTGATATGTTGAAGTCATGCGGTTGACATGCTGTTGTACGATCGGCAAGTGGTTGTCATGCGGTTGGTATGTGGTTGCTATGCAGTCATCATGCCGTCATAGTGCGGTTGGTATGTTAAAGTCATGCGGTTGGCATGCTGTTATACGATCGGCAAGTGGTTGTCATGCGGTTGGAATATGGTTGCTATGCAGTCATCATGCCGTCATAGTGCGGTTGGTATGTTAAAGTCATGCGGTTGGCATGCTGTTGTACGATCGGCAAGTGGCTGTCATGCGGTTGGAATATGGTTGCTATGCAGTCATCATGCCGTCATAGTGCGGTTGGTATGTTAAAGTCATGCGGTTGGCATGCTGTTGTACGATCGGCAAGTGGTTGTCATGCGGTTGGTATGTGGTTGCTATGCAGTCATCATGCCGTCATAATGCGGTTGGTATGTTGAAGTCATGCGGTTGGCATGCTGTTGTACGATCGGCAAGTGGTTGTCATGCGGTTGGAATATGGTTGCTATGCAGTCATCATGCCGTCATAGTGCGGTTGGTATGTTAAAGTCATGCGGTTGGCATGCTGTTGTACGATCGGCAAGTGGTTGTCATGCGGTTGGAATATGGTTGCTATGCAGTCATCATGCCGTCATAATGCGGTTGATATGTTGAAGTCATGCGGTTGACATGCTGTTGTACGATCGGCAAGTGGTTGTCATGCGGTTGGTATGTGGTTGCTATGCAGTCATCA